>CM068370.1:338463630-339663630 GCA_034769895.1 Magicicada septendecula | reverse complement strand
AATTAATCTTCATTATGTCTTCCTTCATATACCTTATCTTAGGTTTTATTTCAGTTCAATTTCTTCCTTGATAGGATTACAATTTTTATTCAAGTTATGAAATCTAACAAAGGACTAAATAATTTTTGTTTAAATATTAGGTTGTCAAGAGACAAAAGTGTAAAATTTCCATTGGTTATTTCAAAACATTGTTACTGATGACATCATTTTCTAAGATTAAAATTTACAAAATTATTTATAACTGATCTAACCTTCTTGTACTAAGTACTAGCTTGCAATTATTAGTACCATTGAACAGATTTTTTCTTACCGATTATTTAGATATCTTATATGCTCATTCGTTAATTACAAAGTTACATTTTATAAAATTTTGACTACTTCAATAAATTAGGTTTACAGAAATCTTTTTGCACCTAATTTATTACTGTAATTGTATAAATAAATTCTTGTTAACATTTATACATTTAGTTATTCATGATTCATAATAATATTATTAATTTCTACAAAATATTTTGATTAAAATGTTGGCCTTATAACGTCTAATTTTACTCAAGTTAGAATTCATTTATATCACAAACCCTCTTATTTCTTTTATAATTTTACATTTATTAATTAAACCTAATCAGTCACACTATCTATTCTTATATATTTTATAGTTTTAAAAACTTTCAGTATACTACAATAATACTTTCCACATTCCTATGTAGATGTAAGTTTTTCTTGTGTGACGATTTAATAGGGTTAAATAGCAGAAAATAAAAAAAAAGGTAAAAATAATATAATCCTAAATGAAACTACATAATTTCTCTCCCTATGAAATAAATAGAAAACTAAATAATGTTAAACAAATAAATATATAAACCACCTCCTGTTTCTTCAGCGAGTAATAAATTATAGAGAGACGTAATAAACCAGCAATTTAAAATAAGTAAAAATAATAATTAATAAATTAAGAACTATTTCTCGCGCAGGTAAATAACAACACGCGCGGACACGCACTTCGCTAAGCCAGCAGTGCGCCCCCAAAATTAGTTGTAAATCAGACTCCGCAGCGAGAACAGTACAGTTGAAAATGTAGCCAGTAACTACAATATTATAGAGAATGAAAGAATATGTCATTCACTTTCTTAGTTTCTTTAAGCTAATGCTTAGTAAAGCTGATAGCAATAATTATCAGTAATTTCAATATGTTTAACATCTTTGATGCGTTTTAAGTGTGTGTGTTTATGACATCTCTGCAGTTGATTTAATATCACGTCAACGTGATAGAGATCACAAGATATGTAACAGTTTAACTATAAGGTAAAAGTGCGGAAAACCGAAGTAAGTGAGTTCAAGTGAAAGTTTCTCACCACCGCCAGCACCAGAATCTGATCAACCTTGCAAAAAGAGAGAGACGACAACACCTTCCATTATTAAACCTTCTTCAGACCTCCAGGATATACCAGAAGCCGCATAGCCACCGTTTACTACAGACAACCCCGATTTGCCGAGGATGCTACATACAGGTGACACAGAAGTCAAACTTCTGTAGTTCAGAAATTACTTAATTAATAAAAATATGAAAGACAATTGACACCAAAATGAAATTAATATAATTATACAAAAGACTGGCCGAATTAAATTACCATTGTAACTTTGTGATAAACAATATGATGTATTTAGCTTAAGGACTATAACATGCTAATATTAATAAGCCCATTCTTCAAATGGCAGCAAAAGTAAATTGTTTAACTTTAATATAAAGAAAGGATATATCTCGGATCCGAGGGTATGAATTACCAAAGTTTTATAAATAATTAACCAAGTTGATTAATTATGCATTATTATTTATCATTATGCAGTTATTATTTTTTTTATAGTTAACTAATCAGTTGAACAAAATAGAGTAAACGAAAAGTAGGTTAAGTGTATATATATATATATATATATATATATATATATATATATATATATATATTGTAACGTTACATAACCCGGTCCCAATAAATTAACTCATGATAATAAAAGTCAGAAATGGGTAAACTAAAGCTCGCTCAAAATTTAATTATATCACTCAATATGATAAACAATTTGAGTGGTATACAGTGCAAAGTGAGTGATAGTGTACCCATTGAGGTGAAAAAAACAAAAGTGAAAGCAACGTATTACCAAACTGTGTTGTATGTTTTGGAAAGGATAAACTTATGAAAGTAGTATGTAATAATACTGATTGATTTTTGTAATTTTATTTATTTATTGTAATTTATATTGTATGAACCACAAATTGTTATACCCAAGTTAATATTATATTGTTTCAAATAATTGTGTTAGATTATAAGAAAACCCAGGGTTAATTTTAACAGACATAAAAATTTAACTACCAAAGATAATATAAAATTAAAATAATCCTATGAAGGAAATGGCAACAGGAAGTAGTACCGGGTATGAACACTATTCGAGACTAAATAAATAATATATAAATTTATTTAAGGATAATAAAATGATAAAATATTTATATACAATGTCATAAAAAAATTAACCAAAACATATTATGTAAATTAAATTAGTAAAGAAACCGGAATGGAAGGGAATTATTTTTCCATAAATAAAATATAAATTTATAATAATTACAAACTGCCTACATAATAAAAATACTATGTGTTACTAAGAGTGATGAAAAATAACAAGTATTGTTAATAAGATATAAAATTTTGAACTAAACCGGAGAGTTGAAGAAACAATGCGACAAAAATTATAAAAAATAACCTTTTTTGGACGTTGGAGGAGGTGAAATTCACACAAGATTAATAAACAGAGTGACTACTAACTAATTATACCTGAGTAATTCAAATTAAATGGTGATATACATTAAAAACCAGTGGATGAAAACATTCTGAGGATCCAACATAGTTCGGCCTAGTTCCAGTAGACAATTAGAAAATACTCCAAACGAAAAGGAAATAATAACGCAAGACGGACCTCATCATAGAATAAAACTTCAATCCAGTAAGAACAACACGGAGCGAGGTAATATAAACATTTTTTCGTAATAAGTCCAGAAGAAAACTCGTTTTTAACAGTGAAATAGAACAAAAATATTCATTTTATCATATGTTTTTTTTTCAAAGTAAACAAATACATGCTGCTCTCTTACGGCAATTCCGGAAACTACGTAATACTTGAAAAATAAACAAAATTATTTATTAATTTTTCGGTATTTGTAAAGCGTAGCAATTATCCATTTCTGACACTCTCATAACACAAAGAATTCACCCTGAACCCTGGGGAATTATTAAGGATTATGTAATAATTGATGTTTTTTATTATAGCGTAATATTGGGTAAATAACAACATATATGTTTTGCTCCTTAGACAGATCTATGTTTACTCGGTAAAGTCGAGATGATGTTTTTTTTCAGATAAGATTAATTGTGATACCTATATTTTGGTGGCAGGAGACAAAGGTCAATAATAAATAAAGCAATATTATTGAAAATTAATATTGAATTATAACGTGTTATAATTTATTGTAGTGGGTAGTTAATAAAAATTTCAGCACAACATACAGAAGAAATCGTCACAACTGAGGGGCAATAATGATACTTACTCTCTCTTCTGCATAAGGCTGAACAAATTACCTCCTTGACCCCAAATCACACACTCTCGATTTCTTTTTAGATTGAGTAAAACAAGATAAACAAAATCCTTTATTTATACCTTTTAAAACGTCAGTTAGTATAATTCAAAAGTGACGCATACTGCATGAGGCATATAATAACACTTTCGCAAGTACACACCTCACATTAAGTGGTACGTTACAAATTTGGCGAACCCAACATTTGGGGCTTGACTAAAGGTGTACGTTTCGCTAAGACCTCATCAAAAAGCGGTACGTTACAAATTTGACGCGTACAACGGGTGGCAGGATATAACTATACTATACCTCAACAAGCAGAACGTTATAAATTTGGCGCTCAACCTAAAAGGGCGGTAATTAGAAAAGAATTTTGATATTTAATAAAAAATATATATCAAAAAATCTAATTATCGTTGGCAGTTATGAGAAAACAAGAAATGCCTAATACCCGAGGAAAATCGAAGAAGAGGGCAGAAGAAAAGGAGATTGAAGAAGGTGGACAGGAACAAGAAATAGAATTAGTCACGGACAGTGAAATGGACCAACAGACAGGTGATACAGAAGAAACCGAAGTAGTTATGGATACGGAAACGGAAATAATTGAAGAGGATGCCCAAGGGGATCAACCAGATAAATCCAACCAAAAAGAAGATATAAGCATACAGGAGATGTTAAGAATTATAATGGAAGAAAATAAAGAAAATTTTAGGAGACAGGAGAAAAAATTTGACAAAATAGATGAAAATTTTAGAAAACAGGAGGAAGCCTTGAAACAAACAAATGAGGAAAATAAGGAGAATTTTAAGAAACAGGAGGAAAGTTTAGTCAAACAACTAAATGAAAAAATAGAAACCATTTATGGAAATATCAAACAAACCATGAATGAACAATACAATGAACTGAAAGAAACTGTTGAAGGACAAAGAGAAGAGATGAATGCAAAATTTGAAGAGAATAAAGAGAATTTAAAACAATTTGAGTGTAAAATGGAGAATTTCAATAAGGAGATATGGAAAACTTTCGGAGAGAAATTTGAAAATGTTAATACGCGTATCCAAAAAGCAGATACATACCAAGAGGAGACAAATAAACAAATGGACCATAGTTCCAATAATTTGGATGAAACATTGGACAGCACTTCAGAAGGTATTAAAGTAAGTCCGAATACAGAAGAGAGGAGGAAGAAAATAGAAATTACAGAATACCAAGGTGTAATGCCATCTGAAAATAAAAATAGCCACAACAAAAAGGATGTTCAAACCGTGGAAAAGAAGACCAAGGAAATAATAAAAACAAGTAGAAAGAAAATAATAAATACCAAGGAAGAATGGGAGATGATTACAGGTGGATTAATTAATGTATTCAACCTTCCAATTAACGAACAAAGGGAGTTAATTAAGTTTACATCCCAGTTAAATGTGTCGATGATTGAAGTGCATCAGAAGATATTAGTCAGATTATCAAGATGGAAGACAACATGCAAATATTGGGCAAATAATTCAGAGGTAAAAGGGAATGAAATGAGATTAAATATGAGCAACTATGTTGTGTTAGAGGAGGTACAATACTGGTTAGTCAAAAAGGAACGAATTATGACGGAAGACTGGTACTTAAGTGAAAGTTTCATAGCAGCAAAGTGGGAGAGCCGGATGGTAAGAAGATTATCAAGGAGAGAATTAATTACGAACACCCCAGCAATCCGAGAACATGGAGTACCTGAAATAATGGACCACGGTTAAACAGGCTCCAAACAAACCAGAAAAAAGGGACGGATTTTATGGATACAGGACCAAGCAACCCATTGTACGATAAAAACCCCAAAATTCAAAAAAAACACATAAGGACATCTTACTCAAGTTATTTCGAACAATATAATTTAAAATGAAGAAACTAAAAAACCCCAAAATTCAAAAAAGCACGTAAGGACAACTTACTCAAGTTATTTTGAAACCATATAATTTAAAGTGAAGAGTATATAAGAACAGATTATATAATTTAATTATAAATAACTGATTTAAACTGAAATAATGGGAAAAAGTAATATTTTTAATGGTAACAAACAGAAAAAAAAATTAAATGAACAAAAACCATTGATGGTAATGTGCTCAAATAAGAAGAATAAAGAATAATTTAATGACTCCAATAAAACTGAAGGAGGATGATAATTAATACAATAAATAGAATTTCTTGGAATTGAAGATTATATAAGAAGAAATGATACGGAGAAATATGTCACAAGAAGTAAAGTCAAAAGAATTTTAACATAAGGCCTATCAATGATGTTATATGCTATTAGTCAATGGAAAAGAAGAAGGAATCAAGGAGAAGAAGAAATATATAAATAAATACAAACAGCTACAGTATGAAGAATCCCAAAACTGTTTGGTACTAGTCGCTAATTGACTACTACTTATAATTTTTTTATTTTTTATGTATTGACCGTAGAAATGTTCCGGCAATAATTTTTATGAGCAGGGATGATGTTCCCCTGGTCTCAGAAGGTGTAAGGATGGACAGCGGTGTATGGACCCAGAGTGGCCACCCGACTGGAACCACCGCACAAGATAGGGAAAAATGTTAGGGAAATTGAATATTTAAGGGATAATAATTATAAAATAGCTGAAAAGAGTGATATTAGATTCCAGAAGTATAAATGAAGAAAATAGAAGGAAGATAGCAGACCGAAGCTTAATTGATAAAGCGACTAAATAAAAGTAAATAGAAATGAGTGTTAAAACAAGTTTAATATGATTAGTGTGACCAGTCCTTATCAAATAAAATGTGGAAGTACCACTACCCAGAAATGAATAATTGATGAATTTGCCTCCAAGAGAGAGAGAGAGTATAGTAAGAAAACAGCAATTACCACCAGTCGGAATTACCAATCAGGTGTATAATCAGTTGGAAATGAAACACTATTATGAAAACAAAGTCAAGACCAGTAGGAGACTTGAAAAAATCAACAATTTATTTCTATCAACAAGTTGAACTAAAATAAATTTGTTCTAGTGGGGGGGCTTTATGTAACGTTACATAACCCGGTCCCAATAAATTAACTCATGATAATAAAAGTCAGAAATGGGTAAACTAAAGCTCGCTCAAAATTTAATTATATCACTCAATATGATAAACAATTTGAGTGGTATACAGTGCAAAGTGAGTGATAGTGTACCCATTGAGGTGAAAAAAACAAAAGTGAAAGCAACGTATTACCAAACTGTGTTGTATGTTTTGGAAAGGATAAACTTATGAAAGTAGTATGTAATAATACTGATTGATTTTTGTAATTTTATTTATTTATTGTAATTTATATTGTATGAACCACAAATTGTTATACCCAAGTTAATATTATATTGTTTCAAATAATTGTGTTAGATTATAAGAAAACCCAGGGTTAATTTTAACAGACATAAAAATTTAACTACCAAAGATAATATAAAATTAAAATAATCCTATGAAGGAAATGGCAACAGGAAGTAGTACCGGGTATGAACACTATTCGAGACTAAATAAATAATATATAAATTTATTTAAGGATAATAAAATGATAAAATATTTATATACAATGTCATAAAAAAATTAACCAAAACATATTATGTAAATTAAATTAGTAAAGAAACCGGAATGGAAGGGAATTATTTTTCCATAAATAAAATATAAATTTATAATAATTACAAACTGCCTACATAATAAAAATACTATGTGTTACTAAGAGTGATGAAAAATAACAAGTATTGTTAATAAGATATAAAATTTTGAACTAAACCGGAGAGTTGAAGAAACAATGCGACAAAAATTATAAAAAATAACCTTTTTTGGACGTTGGAGGAGGTGAAATTCACACAAGATTAATAAACAGAGTGACTACTAACTAATTATACCTGAGTAATCCAAATTAAATGGTGATATACATTAAAAACCAGTGGATGAAAACATTCTGAGGATCCAACATAGTTCGGCCTAGTTCCAGTAGACAATTAGAAAATACTCCAAACGAAAAGGAAATAATAACGCAAGACGGACCTCATCACAGAATAAAACTTCAATCCAGTAAGAACAACACGGAGCGAGGTAATATAAACATTTTTTCGTAATAAGTCCAGAAGAAAACTCGTTTTTAACAGTGAAATAGAACAAAAATATTCATTTTATCATATGTTTTTTTTCAAAGTAAACAAATACATGCTGCTCTCTTACGGCAATTCCGGAAACTACGTAATACTTGAAAAATAAACAAAATTATTTATTAATTTTTCGGTATTTGTAAAGCGTAGCAATTATCCATTTCTGACACTCTCATAACACAAAGAATTCACCCTGAACCCTGGGGAATTATTAAGGATTATGTAATAATTGATGTTTTTTATTATAGCGTAATATTGGGTAAATAACAACATATATGTTTTGCTCCTTAGACAGATCTATGTTTACTCGGTAAAGTCGAGATGTTTTTTTTCAGATAAGATTAATTGTGATACCTATATTTTGGTGGCAGGAGACAAAGGTCAATAATAAATAAAGCAATATTATTGAAAATTAATATTGAATTATAACATGTTATAATTTATTGTAGTGGGTAGTTAATAAAAATTTCAGCACAACATACAGAAGAAATCGTCACAACTGAGGGGCAATAATGATACTTACTCTCTCTTCTGCATAAGGCTGAACAAATTACCTCCTTGACCCCAAATCACACACTCTCGATTTCTTTTTAGATTGAGTAAAACAAGATAAACAAAATCCTTTATTTATACCTTTTAAAATGTCAGTTAGTATAATTCAAAAGTGACGCATACTGCATGAGGCATATAATAACACTTTCGCAAGTACACACCTCACATTAAGTGATACGTTACAAATTTGGCGAACCCAACATTTGGGGCTTGACTAAAGGTGTACGTTTCGCTAAGACCTCATCAAAAAGCGGTACGTTACAAATTTGACGCGTACAACGTGGGGCAGGATATAACTTGCAATACACTCATAAGTGGTGGACGCCTCTAATAAGCGTGATGTTACAATATATATATATATATATATATATATATATATATATATATACTGTTAATGATTTCGAGGTTCGGTCATTAGAAAGTAATCACTTTAAACGGCAATTCTTAGAAATGCTAACAATAGAGAAGAATAAACACCTTTCAGTTAACAAGAAAACGGACGTACAAAGTCTTAGCAAGTGTTATTCTAATCTTATTCACTCTTTTTAAAATGGACAATAGTTTACAGGTATAGGAATACTGAACAACTTTCTAGTTAGGTACTATTAAAATTTTATATCGCTGGCAGTCTGTCAGATAACTACATAACGCTAACACTATACAAATGTAATGTGTTATATGTGTATAAGTATGGAACAGTGATAAGTGTTTAGTGTAATGTGGTTGCTGTAGCTCATCTCACAGTTAGTGTAAGTAAATAGTTATAGTAATGTATGACTTTACACACACCTATACACACTTACAAATAATATAATTGTAGTAAGACTATATTTTAATGTTGTAGGCATGATTATGAGAAGAATAAATCTCGAAACGTCGCAAAACTGAGTTTTCATAATAATGACCGAACCTCGAAATCATTAACAGTATAATAATACGGTCGATAATTAACATTCCTATATATATATATTGTAACGAGTAAAGACGGTGAATTTCCTTTATTCTTAAAGCCCCGCGTTGGAGTCGTCAATCTGTAACGAGTAAAGATAGTAGCAGGGTGTGTGTTGACTCGTGAAGTCCCACGTTGCAGGCGTCAATCTGTAACGAGTAAAGTTGGTTGTTGCGTACCTGCAAAATGTGTACATAAAATAATGTGTTTTGGATGATTAGTGCGTTCGCCTCGCACCGGGTCGTTACAGTAATTTTGGTGGCTCGCGATGTTCGTAGCGTAGTTCTGATCACCTGTATATTACGGCAGTAACCTTACCTGTTATTCTTAGGGGGTGTGATAATCCCGGGTGGCGCCAAGTCGTTTTACAAAACAACTAAAAACTGTGTTTGAACAAGTTATCAGCGTAGCGGGTTGGTTTATTCAAATCGTTCCCGCTCGCACAGCCGTCTCAATCGTCGCTTCTGACGAATAACTGGCAACTAGCTTACTGCTACGATTTACTCTTCAATACAAGTAATTATTATATAGCACTCCCTAAGAAATGATAACGCTTGTTACTCCCTGTAATGAATATTTTTTTTAATGGTGATAACTGGAAACATTTACAATTACAACAAAATAATTATCGTTTGATTACATGAGATCTTATTTTCAGGGCGGCGAATTAATTTAGAAACCATTTAACCTAGCGTCTGTTTACGTTAGGCGTATTACAATGTTTTGGTTTCAAAATCCGTGGATTCTTTTGACTATGAGTTAGAGAACTACAATGGTTACAATAAAAATACAAATTACCTTAATCTAAGTGTACAAGAAATATAAAGTGTGCTGTTACAATCTGTTGTGTAGTGTTGTAAAGGTGTTCTGTAAGTTCGTGTTCAATTCTTAGGTTATTTTATGTTAACAATGTTTCATTATGTTTTAATTTGCTTAAATACTCTATGAAAGAGAAATACTATCTTTATAGTGTGGTAATTTTACCTTTCAAAATTATTTAAAGTGATTAGGGTTGGTGGAAAATAAATAATTGGATATTACTTAACAATTCGACGTATATAGGCCTCGGTAGTTGGTTCGAGATAGGAATTGGCTGCATAAAATCAGTTTTCTTGGATTTTGGGCTTCATTAAAATGTGGCGTCCTTTCGTCTTGTGTTTGGACGTTCTATTTATGGATAATTTCCGTTTATTCAGGTCTTGGGTCTTGTGATATTGGTTGTAGTGGTCATCTGCTTCTTTGACGATTAGTTTTCAGCAACTTTATACTATTATTTTCATGATTTACACTGAAAAAACTTTCTTCCGGACTTCTGCATCTGTATGGCTTGATGACGCTTCGCTTTTTTTTTTCTCTCCTAATTTCTAACGGTATTTTTCTGTCAACAACCGCTGTTTCCATAGTAACGGTATTTTTCGAATAGGCTTATTTTGAGTTGATGTATTGTTATCGAAACTTCGAATCCTTCGTATATCTTCTGATTACTGTTATTCCTCCATCTTCCTTCCTGGTTATTAAATATTGCCACTATAGTATTTATTCTCGTTCATAGATTATTTTGATACCCCACAAGCTTGGGTATTTTCAGATTTTAAGTTTTTACAATTATGTTAATGCTTGTTAATTACATTTCTTTTTATATAATAATGCCTATTACAATATTTTGTGTTATAAATGATCTACAATTTATCCTTGGTGATTCCTTCACCTCAGATTTTCTAAATTCTGATTCAATTTGTTATAATCTTTGTATGTTTGGTTCTGACAGTTATGTTTTTTCTAGGCCTAAGTAGCCATTATAATAATTTACTTATTTCGTTCAAATCACATTTTGTTTCAGCCTATTGGGCTTACTTTGTTATTTTTATTAGTTGTGTTGTGTTTTGAGTCTGTAGGTGTTTTGTTTATTATTCAATATTGCTCTCCTTATTTCAATCTTAAAAATATAACATTAGGTTTATGGACTGCACATTGCATTCAGCCATATCCTCTTCTAACAATAACATGAACACAATTTTTTATAAGTTATTAGAGTTATTGTTTTGATTAAGAGATATCATCACTCACTCCTAACTTATCCTTATTTGCTAATTTTTTAGTTTATAACACATATTATCTGTGTTGTGATAAACAACATCACTTGTTATTAAATTAATAATAGTCCTTTATAAATTAGGTATCTTTGTTAGTTTTTTGACTTCTCAATCTCTAAACAATTTTTATATTCCCTCCATGGTAACACCTTCAATTTATTCTATTCTGGAATCCTCCCTTTTTACTTACTACTGGCTATAGTTAACTTAACTCTATTGAACATCTTTTTAAATAAAAAGTCATTATCACTTCTAGTGTTTTTCTATCCCTTATACTATAATTCACTCTTAATACTACTTATTTATCAGTTATCTATGCACTGTTTATTTCCAACTTCTACCTTACCTTCACTTGTAAATCACTTATTGTTAATTACAATTTCACTAGTGTCACACTTCACTTTGGGGTTCTTACACCTACACTATTACACTATATCACTGTTTATATCATTGGTTTGGTAGTGGGTGACCCCTATACTTATTTCTCTTTCATGACTTAATCCTAATGACAATTAATACTTAATAACTAATACTTACTGACTAATAACAATTCTAATTTGTGGTTTCTGGTTGCCTTTTTAATGGGTAGTAACCGTTATCTCTCCTTCCTCCTGATAACCCTTGTTTTGGTTTCAATGTTCTTGTTGAGTGCTATTTTACTTATTTTGGTGAACCATTCTTGGATTTCACTTTTGCTCGTCTCCCTCCTTCTTCATTTTCCTTGTTTGTTTATTATATTGGGTTTTTCATCCGTTTCTTTGGACATTTTTTGGGGTCATTTAAACCCATAAACTTGTTTCCTTGTGGCTTAGGTTTATTATTTTCTTATCCTCGTTGTTTATTTGTGGTTCCCTTCTTTATGTTTGGGTTGTTGTCTCAATCACTTTAAAATATTTACATTTTACTAAGTATGTTCCGTGGTCCCCTTCTTTATGTTTGGGTTTTTGTCTCAATCACTTGGGTTGGGTTAAAGTCGTCGTATTGTCGTGTCATATTCCTTATATTTTTATTTAAAATCAATCATTTCATTTGATAAGAAGTATTTTTTACAATTATAAATATTTTTTTTTATCTCTGGTACGGGGTTGGCTATTTGTGTCATGACATAATGCCTCTCCTTTAAAATTGATCATTTTGATAAAACACTAGTATAGTTTTTTATGAAATTATCAGTTATACATAACCTTTTTCCTTTTCTTTCTTGGTCGTTTCTCCATTCTTTATTTCTCTTCTTACTGAATTCATTCCATTTTATTTGGATCTGTTTTTCTTTTTATTTCCATTGGTGTGTTCTCCCTTATACACAATTTTTTCCCTAACTTTAGTAGCTGGTTTCTCCCATTACTACTAATTTTTCTGAGACCAGAGGCACGTCATCTCTGCTCAGTTTATTTGATTGCTGGACTTTTCAACAGTCAATCATAAATACCTTTTTTGTCAACTTGTGACTTAATAATAATAATATATTTTGGGATTGTCCACCTTGTGGTTTGTTTTTAGATCACTTTGGCCTTTTACTCATTCTTCCTTCCGCTGTACCTTGACTATATACTATCATTTGCTCATACATTGATTGTTTTTTATTTATTTATATGTTAATTTCATCATTAACTTTTCATTTTTCGGTTTTCAATTCTCATTGTGATCATTTTAATTATCTTAGACATTGGTATACTTTTCTCAGTTAATTAGCAATATTTTGCTTTAGCCATAGCTTGTATATTTGATTCATACATAACTTCTCTCTTTCTTTGTACCAGTTTAGATTTTTTATTTTACAGATAAATATCTTTGATTCATTATTATAATTTCATGTACTTATCTTATCAGGTTTGGTCTGATTTTATTTTTGTATATTTCAGTTTGTATTAATTCTTTGTAAGTTAATTTTCTTACACCATAGGAATTTGTGTAGCGTATTCCTATTTTGGTACATTTTGTTTAATTATTTCATATACTTCACACATCAACTTTTAATATATTGTAAGTTGATTTCACTTAGTAGGAATTTATGTAACTCATTCCTTTGTTTTGATATATTTTTTTTATTTATTTTAGGCCTCCTAAGTCATCGATCTGTTGTTGCAAGTTGTGCTCACATAATTTTTGAATTTTGGTATCTGTATTTTATTTACAGTTACTTGTCCTTCGTGATGACATATGGCCGTACATTTTATAATATATAATTTTATTTTGGTATCAATTCAATTCTCATGGTTGTGGATTTATTATATTATCATTTCCATTCCATATTATAGCCTTCTCCTTTTTGTTCGACACTTCGTTATTATGCACCTCTTCTCCTTCAAGTGTATGATAGTCACACTTATTCTGGATGAACGTATTCCAGTTATTTAGTTTTCTTCATAGAACTTCTTTATGGAAGCTTGGTTGTACACTCCTTTTACTTTTTTGGTGGTTATATTACTTATCTCGTAAGTGTTGTTTCCATTGTCCTTTGTGATGACATATGGTTCATTTATTATTATACGTTGGACCTTGTTAATTATATGTTGATCTACTCCTTTTCTCTTTCCTTCATTATTGCCTTCTCTTTCTTATTACACTCTTTGTTGTCTTGCTCCTCTTCTCCTTCAAATGTCTGATGGATGACATTTATTCTGGATAATCGTTAATTTCTTTTTTGTTTCGACATTAATGAAGGAGTAGAGTTTGTTAATTATAGTTTAATTTTTTCTTCTATTCCATAGGGTTGCTTGTCTGGTAACTTGAAGATCCGTCCCTTTTCTTGGTTTGTGGTATCTTCACTTAGTTTACCCATGGTCCATCAGTTCCTCTGCCCTTATGGTTCGGATAACTCTGGATTGCAGAACTGTTTTCTTACTGGTGAAATAGGTCTCCTCCGTCTTGTACCATAATTCCTCTAATACCATATGTTCTGTAGTCTTTATGTTTACCGCAAACATTTGATTATTTTGTCCATTAATCAGAGAAGTTAATTGTGCATCTCTCATTAATATTATCTTTGCTTTTTTATTTGGTATTTCCATTTCTGGTGTGCTCCAGTATTTTATTGACCTTCTTGATCTGTTATACTCTGTTTTGTTGTCAGTCATTTCTATTTCTGGCATCTTCCATCTAAGTATTGATTTGTTGAATTTTTCATTCGCTGTTTGGTTGTGAATTTCTTTTATAATTTCCCTCAGAGTCCTCCTACAATCCTTATACTTTATTAATTTGCTTTGGTAGGTAAGTGGCAAATTAAACACGTCAATGAGTCCGCCCTTCATCATTTCTAATTCTTCTCTGGTTTTTATTAGTTTCTTTTTATACACTCTTCCCCATTCCTCTGTTTTCTTAATTTTCTTAATTATTCGGTTCTTCTTTCTTCCTCTTCTGTGGTTGGTTTTTATGTGTTGGATTTTCTCAGGGTTATTGTTACCTTTATTTTCAGAACACAATATATTTGTTTCTTCTACAATTTCCATCTCCTTCTGTGTTATTTTCTGATTCCCTGGTTCCATGTTCTCATCCAACGTTTCTTTGATGCTTCCAGGAGTGCTGTCTAGTGTTTCACTCAATTGGTTGAAATCACTATCTAAAGTTTCTTGAAGGTGATTTACTGGGTAATTTGTTTCTTCCCATCTCTTATTCATCCCCGTTTTTGCCGGTTTAACTTCTTCACAAAACTCTACTAGCATGAATCTTAATTCTTCTCTGTTCTTCTCACCATCTTCCTTTATTTGCTGTAGGAGTGTCTCACAATTGTTTTCAATCTTGTCATTTAACACTTCCAGATCCTTTGTTATTTGTCTCTTCAACTCCTCACTCTTCTCTTCTAATATTTCCTGGCTTCTCTTCAGGGTTTCTTGGTTGCTTTCTATTTTGTTATTCAAAAGCTCTATGTCCCCCTTGATTTGCTTCCTCAATTCTTCATTGTTTTGATCCAGTTTTTCTAACTTTTTATTCAATTCTTCTTTGTCTTCCCTCCTTCCCGCTTGCAATGATTCTAATTTTGTATTGGTTGACTCTAATTTTTTATTCAATTCTTCCTTGTTTGACTCTAATTTATTATTCAATTCTTCCTTGTTTGATTCTAATCTTTGGTCCAGTTTTTCTAACTTTTTATTCAATTCTTCTCTGGATCTCTTGTTGTCTTCCATCAGCATCCGGAACATCTCCTGCGTGCTCAGGTCCTCCTTCTGAGTGGGTTTGCTAGGTTGGTCCCCTACCATTACTTCCACTTCCGGTTCTGGTTGAACTGGATTTTCCGGTTGGTTTTCCTGAACGTCCTCTTCGACTAACTCCCCGATTATTTCTTCAATTTCTTCCATCTCTTCTGGCTGGCCTTCACCTTCAATTTCTTTCTGTTTGTCTGTCCTTGTAAACATTGAGTGTCTCTTCATAGCCGCCGTTGACCTTCTTTTACGGCCCCACGTTGGGCGCCAATCTGTAACGAGTAAAGACGGTGAATTTCCTTTATTCTTAAAGCCCCGCGTTGGAGTCGTCAATCTGTAACGAGTAAAGATAGTAGCAGGGTGTGTGTTGACTCGTGAAGTCCCACGTTGCAGGCGTCAATCTGTAACGAGTAAAGTTGGTTGTTGCGTACCTGCAAAATGTGTACATAAAATAATGTGTTTTGGATGATTAGTGCGTTCGCCTCGCACCGGGTCGTTACAGTAATTTTGGTGGCTCGCGATGTTCGTAGCGTAGTTCTGATCACCTGTATATTACGGCAGTAACCTTACCTGTTATTCTTAGGGGGTGTGATAATCCCGGGTGGCGCCAAGTCGTTTTACAAAACAACTAAAAACTGTGTTTGAACAAGTTATCAGCGTAGCGGGTTGGTTTATTCAAATCGTTCCCGCTCGCACAGCCGTCTCAATCGTCGCTTCTGACGAATAACTGGCAACTAGCTTACTGCTACGATTTACTCTTCAATACAAGTAATTATTATATAGCACTCCCTAAGAAATGATAACGCTTGTTACTCCCTGTAATGAATATTTTTTTTAATGGTGATAACTGGAAACATTTACAATTACAACAAAATAATTATCGTTTGATTACATGAGATCTTATTTTCAGGGCGGCGAATTAATTTAGAAACCATTTAACCTAGCGTCTGTTTACGTTAGGCGTATTACAATGTTTTGGTTTCAAAATCCGTGGATTCTTTTGACTATGAGTTAGAGAACTACAATGGTTACAATAAAAATACAAATTACCTTAATCTAAGTGTACAAGAAATATAAAGTGTGCTGTTACAATCTGTTGTGTAGTGTTGTAAAGGTGTTCTGTAAGTTCGTGTTCAATTCTTAGGTTATTTTATGTTAACAATGTTTCATTATGTTTTAATTTGCTTAAATACTCTATGAAAGAGAAATACTATCTTTATAGTGTGGTAATTTTACCTTTCAAAATTATTTAAAGTGATTAGGGTTGGTGGAAAATAAATAATTGGATATTACTTAACAATTCGACGTATATAGGCCTCGGTAGTTGGTTCGAGATAGGAATTGGCTGCATAAAATCAGTTTTCTTGGATTTTGGGCTTCATTAAAATGTGGCGTCCTTTCGTCTTGTGTTTGGACGTTCTATTTATGGATAATTTCCGTTTATTCAGGTCTTGGGTCTTGTGATATTGGTTGTAGTGGTCATCTGCTTCTTTGACGATTAGTTTTCAGCAACTTTATACTATTATTTTCATGATTTACACTGAAAAAACTTTCTTCCGGACTTCTGCATCTGTATGGCTTGATGACGCTTCGCTTTTTTTTTCTCTCCTAATTTCTAACGGTATTTTTCTGTCAACAACCGCTGTTTCCATAGTAACGGTATTTTTCGAATAGGCTTATTTTGAGTTGATGTATTGTTATCGAAACTTCGAATCCTTCGTATATCTTCTGATTACTGTTATTCCTCCATCTTCCTTCCTGGTTATTAAATATTGCCACTATAGTATTTATTCTCGTTCATAGATTATTTTGATACCCCACAAGCTTGGGTATTTTCAGATTTTAAGTTTTTACAATTATGTTAATGCTTGTTAATTACATTTCTTTTTATATAATAATGCCTATTACAATATTTTGTGTTATAAATGATCTACAATTTATCCTTGGTGATTCCTTCACCTCAGATTTTCTAAATTCTGATTCAATTTGTTATAATCTTTGTATGTTTGGTTCTGACAGTTATGTTTTTTCTAGGCCTAAGTAGCCATTATAATAATTTACTTATTTCGTTCAAATCACATTTTGTTTCAGCCTATTGGGCTTACTTTGTTATTTTTATTAGTTGTGTTGTGTTTTGAGTCTGTAGGTGTTTTGTTTATTATTCAATATTGCTCTCCTTATTTCAATCTTAAAAATATAACATTAGGTTTATGGACTGCACATTGCATTCAGCCATATCCTCTTCTAACAATAACATGAACACAATTTTTTATAAGTTATTAGAGTTATTGTTTTGATTAAGAGATATCATCACTCACTCCTAACTTATCCTTATTTGCTAATTTTTTAGTTTATAACACATATTATCTGTGTTGTGATAAACAACATCACTTGTTATTAAATTAATAATAGTCCTTTATAAATTAGGTATCTTTGTTAGTTTTTTGACTTCTCAATCTCTAAACAATTTTTATATTCCCTCCATGGTAACACCTTCAATTTATTCTATTCTGGAATCCTCCCTTTTTACTTACTACTGGCTATAGTTAACTTAACTCTATTGAACATCTTTTTAAATAAAAAGTCATTATCACTTCTAGTGTTTTTCTATCCCTTATACTATAATTCACTCTTAATACTACTTATTTATCAGTTATCTATGCACTGTTTATTTCCAACTTTTACCTTACCTTCACTTGTAAATCACTTATTGTTAATTACAATTTCACTAGTGTCACACTTCACTTTGGGGTTCTTACACCTACACTATTACACTATATCACTGTTTATATCATTGGTTTGGTAGTGGGTGACCCCTATACTTATTTCTCTTTCATGACTTAATCCTAATGACAATTAATACTTAATAACTAATACTTACTGACTAATAACAATTCTAATTTGTGGTTTCTGGTTGCCTTTTTAATGGGTAGTAACCGTTATCTCTCCTTCCTCCTGATAACCCTTGTTTTGGTTTCAATGTTCTTGTTGAGTGCTATTTTACTTATTTTGGTGAACCATTCTTGGATTTCACTTTTGCTCGTCTCCCTCCTTCTTCATTTTCCTTGTTTGTTTATTATATTGGGTTTTTTCATCCGTTTCTTTGGACATTTTTTGGGGTCATTTAAACCCATAAACTTGTTTCCTTGTGGCTTAGGTTTATTATTTTCTTATCCTCGTTGTTTATTTGTGGTTCCCTTCTTTATGTTTGGGTTGTTGTCTCAATCACTTTAAAATATTTACATTTTACTAAGTATGTTCCGTGGTCCCCTTCTTTATGTTTGGGTTTTTGTCTCAATCACTTGGGTTGGGTTAAAGTCGTCGTATTGTCGTGTCATATTCCTTATATTTTTATTTAAAATCAATCATTTCATTTGATAAGAAGTATTTTTTACAATTATAAATATTTTTTTTTATCTCTGGTACGGCGTTGGCTATTTGTGTCGTGACAATATATATATATATATATATATATATATATATATGTTTTAACAATACAAATCACAAGCCTAATTGATTTTTAATAATAAGACAGTAACTCATTTTCTGTTATGCTAATCATCAGGTATGTAAATAAAGAGATGTCATGGACGTAAATATGCGTGAATTAATTTGGCAACACGAATCTAATATTCCTTAATTCACAGGTTCCAATTAAGTGTTTTGTAACGTTGTATTTTAATTAAATATATAACATTTTGTGAATATTATGGCAGCCTGTTTAATTGACCGACGTCAATTAACCGGGCTCCCGAAGTTGTAAGGGCGATAGTATACAGAAGTTATAAAAGATAGTATGCAGCCGTTATAAGATGCGCCACTCTGCTATGCTAATAAATAAAAGACTAACTGGAGTTGCAGCAATAAAGAAATAAAAAAAAAGGCCATATAAAAAGCTTAATAATAAAAATAAATTTTATGAGAAAGAATAATAAGAAAGTAAAGTAGTAAAAGAGTAAATAAAACAAGAATAGCAATAATATATTAGTACAAAAGATTTGCAATTATTTTTAAGAAAAATAATATATGTAATGATAATTTAATTCTGTAAACCCATGTTTAAGCGTGCACAGATTGTCACCCCCAAAGTGAGCGTGAGAGCAAGAACAAACAGGAAGTATATTAACGTGTTATAAACTGTATAAACTAGGCCACTGTTATAAGCGTATGTACAATAGTTGAATACAAACGCGTAATCTCTCCCCTTGCGTCCTGTAGAACTCTGTGTGAGATTCCCTTCTCTATGAGCTATTATTCTCTCTGTGAATTGAAAGGTATATGATTCCACAAAACTAAAGATAGTCATATACAGTGATATAATTAATATAATCAAACTGATGTTGATTAGTATAAGTAGATTACTACAATTAGCATATTAAGACAATGTCACAATTTAACCCGGATTTGTTATTAAAAGACGAATTATGCTATGAACCACTTTTACGCGGTTTACCTTATGCAAACGTAACGGTCGCAGAATTACGCAAAACGTTACGCGAAAACAAGCAAAATATACCTACCCAGTTAGATAGACTAAACGAAATAGAACTTGAAAGCGAAGTAGAAACGTGTTATGCAAAATATAGGGAATTGACGTCAATATCGCAAACCCTCCACGACGAAAAATCACCTGCCATAATCTTGCGTACCATGCAATGGATAGAGCATTTAACCCATCGCATAAATAATTTACTAAACTGGTCCGGAGCTACTGTAACACCCCGTGACGTGCAAAAATTTGCCGACGAAGCATTGCAGCAATTACCAACGATAATAAGAAACCTACGTCGTAAATCAGACTCATTTAAAATGGAGGAAATAGAAGAATCTCTTTCTAGATTAAATATCACACCATCTCAATCACCCACTATAGAACAGAGACCCACTACCGTGACTTTCGAATTTCCACAAGTGTCAAGTGTAGAACCGAATGCAGATCAGACTCTTAATAGAAATGTGAATACCACACCAACAGCGGAATCCTCACCTCCAAATGCCCAGCGTAGTCTCACATATAATAATTATTTAATGAGTAATCGTGTGTTACCACCCTCTGCGATAACTAATTCAGTGTCGAGACACCCGAGAATACAATCTCACGTAAACTTTAGTGCTAACCTATACGGAAAGATAACATCCCGTAGAAAAGATTTTATCAGAAATCCAATATACCGATGGATTAAGTATTACCAAACTGTTAGCGTTCATAAAACACCTTTTACAAATAAAAGACTTACAGCAACTGAGCAATAGCCAAATATTGCCAGTCATTATGACTAAATGTAAACCACCATTAAAAGACCATGTACAGGAGTCAATGAATTTTCAGCATTCCGTAGACCAACTACATTCTGCCTTAATAAGACATTTTATTCCAACGGGAATTTATGAAGAACTGAAACGGAACACAGTACTTAGAGTACAAGGAGCGCACGAGAGACTCGCGCACTATATTTCAGAAATAAGAGAATCTTCATTATTACTACAGGTAAATTTGAGCGAACCACAGTTAGTAGAAACGATTCTGGTAGGATTATCCCCAGAGAGAGATCGCGGTTAGTACTGATCAATAGACCCAACACTTTTGCAGAATTAGAACAATGCTGTATCCACTCATCAAACGTATGGTATTCGGACCAAAACAGACGTGCTTTAATTCCTCAGGCACAATGCAGAAACGAAACACCGCCCCTGGTATCAGAACCGAGAATACACCATGATAGTCGACACTTTAGAACTCCGAAGCCTTCACACTACCAACCTGCACAAAATTATCAACTGAAATCCCAACCGAATATGAGCGACACAGTGAGCAGAGAAAAAAGATGCTATAACTGCGGTACACATGGTCACATTAGTAGCTACTGTAAACAGAAACAGTACTACCAAAAATCCTCTCATTCAAAAAACATGTAAGGCAGGGAGTGCCGAAATCCTGTGTCTCCCGCCGCGTCGTAAGAGTAGGTAAAACCGAGAAGTACAAAACCAAAAAATAATAATAAATTAAAATTAGACCCCTACGTAGAAAGATTTGTCAATAAATGCAACTCAATTACTACATGCAAATCCAGTGTGTGTCAATTACCATATATACAAGTAGACCTTGGCATTACGAAAACACTAGGATTAATTGATTCCGGATCAACACGGAGCTTAATTAGCCAACAGTTAGCCGAAACATTAGCCAAACACCACCTTGTTAAACGTAGTCAACCGGTGAATATTAAATGCGCTACCGCTAATAACCAAAAATTAACAATAAAATTCAGCGTTACTATCAAACTAAAAATTAAAAATTTAACATGGTATTTTCCAGTATTAGTATCTGAAGAATTAGGACCAAACTTAATATTAGGAGCGGACTTCATCAGTAAAACAGGTATAATTCTTGACATGTATGATAAGAAGTATTATTTTAGATTCGACCGTACCCAAAAATATAATTTTGACTTCGAAGTAAATAACAGTAAAGGTACAGAAACATCCGCAACGCACGTAGTACACCACGAATCTGCACTAGATCATTTAAAGAGTACAGGTAAACAAAAAATACAAAATCTAATAAAAGAATTTTCCACCGTTCTAACCCCAAAGTTAGGTTTAACGAATCTAATAGAGTACAAGATCAACCTGAACGATAATAAAGTAATCCGACTGCATCCATATAAGTAATCGCCTCCAAAAATGGAAATCATGAGAAATCAAATCAATAAATTGTTAGAACAACAAGTTATAGAACCTTCCACTACACCGTATTCATCACCCGCGTTCTTAGTACCCAAAGACACTGATAAACATAGATTAGTCGTTGACTATAGACAATTAAATAAAAAGATAGAATTCGAGTCCATACCGCTCCCCGACATCCACAGCGCCTTCCACTATTTTACAAAAGCTAAAGTTTTCACCATAATGGATCTCAATCAAGCATTCCACCAAATACCATTATCGGAAGAATCCAAACATCTAACCGCCTTCGCAGTCCCGTTCAACCTGTACCAATTTACAAGAGTACCCTTTGGAATCTCCCAAGGAAGTTCTGTTTGTAGTCGATTGTTAGAAAAAATATTCCACGACGTAAAATTTAAATTCGTATACCACTACCTAGATGACATAGTAATTTACAGCGAATCCATGGAACAACATCTTCATCATTTACGCAAAATCTTATCCCGACTAAAGAAAGCCGGATTAACCGTAAACCCAAGTAAAGTAAATTTTGCCGTTAACCAATTCTCATTTTTAGGTCACATAGTATCTGCCGATGGAAAAGTAAGAATAGACCCAGAACGCACCCGTGCAATCAGAGAATTTTTACCACCACGTGATACGAAAGGAATAGCCCGATTTTTGGGAATGATAAATTACTTCCACAAGTATATTCCACACCTAGCTGATATAGCAGCACCCTTAAATGCGTTAAGAAAAAAAGGAGTAAAATTTGAATGGACCCCTCAACATCAAGCAGCATTCGACAACCTGAAAGAAAGTATAATACAACCTCCAGTATTACAACTGGCCGATTTCAAGAAACCATTTATCGTACAGACAGATAGTTCAAGTGTAACCCTAGGAGCAGTCATATATCAGGAAGTAGATAATTCTAGATTACCGATCAGTTATGCTTCGCGAACCCTAACCGATCAGGAAAAGAAATTCTCCGCATACGAATTAGAATGTTTAGCCGTAGTATTCGCATTCGAGAAATTCAAGCCATTTTTAGAACATAAAGAATTTCTGTTAGAAACGGATAATCAAGCTTTATCATGGTTATTAAATCACCCTAAACAGTTAGGTCGTATCAGAAGATGGGTATTGAGATTAAATTGTTACAAGTTTAAAGTACAACACATTCGTGGCACCCAAAATGTAGTAGCCGATACACTATCCCGTATGTTCCAGCAACCGAGTAAGGAATCCGAACATAATGAAAGAGGTGAAACATCAATAATAAATACCCTAATAACTGAATTCCCACTGGCATTTACTGACATAGCCCAGTATCAACAACAAGATCCTTCCTTAAGTAAAATAATAGAACAGATAATAAAGGAAATACTTCAGATAAATATAATTGAGTAAGAGAGTATTATGTTATAAACTAGCAAATGGAGAATCCTTGAGAATAATTGCCCCGGACATTATTAAACCAATGCTTATGCAATACTACCACGCATCCACCATTGGAGCTCATATGGGTATTAATAAAACCATACATCGTATTAGAAAAGAATATCATTGGGGAAATATGAACAGCAAGATAGCTAAGTTCGTAAAAGAGTGTAAATTGTGTGCACTCAGCAAACCTGCGAGAAACAGCCACATTGGTAAATTAATCTCAGAGACTCCCACGACACCCTTTTCAAAAATTTACATAGACTTTTCTGGCCCTTATCCACGTTCAAAATCCGGTAACACCATGCTACTCATTTGTGTAGATTCATTTACCAAATTCGTCTGGATGTATCCCATGCGATGAGCATTACCATCAACCACAGTGAAAATTTTACAAGAGAGATTATTTAAAGACTTTGGTACACCAGTACACCTAGTGTCAGATGACGGACCCAAGTTTAAGTCCAAAGAATTCAAGGACATGTGTTTCAGATTAGGCATAGACCATATAACTGTAAGAGTACCGTCCACAAGGTAATATCGCTGAAAGGTATTTGCGAAACTTAAAATCCGCTTTAATAGCCTATCATACAAATGACCAGACATCATGGGACCAGAACCTATCCTGGATCCAATTTGCTTTCAACTCAGCATATCACGAAGGACATAAATCTACACCCTTTGATTTGTTGTACAAATATAAACCAAATCACCCATTATCCACAAAGTGGAAAATACATGAATTGCTACACCGCGAAATCAGTGTTAAAAATATAAAAAAAATATGGAATGAAGCTCGCACAAATCTGAGAGTAAACTTAAGAAAATCGCGAAAATATCACGAGCGTGATAGTAAAGAAATGAAGTATCAAGTCCAAACTCATCCGACGAGTAGTGCAGTTGATAAGACCACCTCCAAGCTATCTTACCGATGGTGTGGCCCTTACAGGATTCACAAATATTTAATGCCTGTAACCGTAGCACTGTATGACCCCACTACGGATAATTATGTACGAAGAAGTCATGTTTCCCAGATAAAATATTATCACGGAAATTGTTCTGCTAGTGAGCAAAGAAAGAAATGAAGTAAAAAAAAACAATAAATGTACTACGAAGTATATTTCCTATATTGTAATTAAGTCACTGTAAACCATACTTAATTACAAAATCGTAAGGTATGAAGAAGAATGAGGCCTGGTCAACATTAGATCCTATTCACCAAAAATAAATAAAAGCGATATGTAAAGTCAACTGACAAATAAAGGTAACATTACCACAGAAAAATACAGTACTAAGATAAAATTGTCGACGAACAATTAAAAAAGGAAAGAAACGCAGTAAGTATGAAAAACATACTCTGTGTAGAATAACTCCACTAAACGAGTTAGAAAAAGCTAAACAAAAAAACCGGTAGTAGTATTAAGTAGTAGAATTAAGATAAATTTTAGAGATAGTATAGTATCGTATTTTTTAGAAAAAAAATAAAATAAAAAAAAATATTGAATTGATAATGATTCGATTATCACATGAGTGAATCACGAAAAGAGAGAAAGGGGGTTTCACACGGAAGCTCGTACCAAATTCCCATTGTAATTCTTAGCTATTTCCCCGTTGGATACACATCGGTCACTGACCCAGTGTCTTCTTTAAGTGGAGGAGAATGTGACGATTTAATAGGGTTAAATAGCACAAAATAAAAAAAAGAGGTGAAAATAATATAATCCTAAATGAAACTACATAATTTCTCTCCCTATGAAATAAATAGAAAACTAAATAATGTTAAACAAATAAATATGTAAACCACCTCCTGTTTCTTCAGCAAGTAATAAATTATAGAGAGATGTAATAAACCAGCAATTTAAAATAAGTAAAAATAATAATTAATAAATTAAGAACTATTTCTTGCGCAGGTAAATAACAACACGCGCAGACACGCACTTCGCTAAGCCAGCGGTGCGCCCCCAAAATTAGTTGTAAATCAGACTCCGCAGCGAGAACAGTACAGTTGAAAATGTAGCCAGTAACTACAATATTATAGAGAATGAAAGAATATGTCGTTCACTTTCTTAGTTTCTTTAAGCTAATGCTTAGTAAAGCTGATAGCAATAATTATCAGTAATTTCAACATGTTTAACATCTTTGATGCGTTTTATGTGTGTGTGTTTATGACATCTCTGCAGTTGATTTAATATCACGTCAACGTGATAGAGATCACAGTATATGTAACAGTTTAACTATAAGGTAAAAGTGTGGAAAACCGAAGTAAGTGAGTTCAAGTGAAAGTTTCTCACCACCGCCAGCACCAGAATCTGATCAACCTTGCAAAAAGAGAGAGACAACAACACCTTCCATTATTAAACCTTCTTCAGACCTCCAGGATATACCAGAAGCCGCATAGCCACCGTTTACTACAGACAACCCCGATTCGCCGAGGATGCTACACACAGGTGACACAGAAGTCAAACTTCTGTAGTTCAGAAATTACTTAATAAAAATATGAAAGACAATTGACACCAAAATAAAATTAATATAATTATACAAAAGACTGGCCGAATTAAATTACCATTGTAACTTTGTGATAAATAATATGATGTATTTAGCTTAATGACTATAACATGCTAATATTAATAAGCCCATTCTTCAAATGGCAGCAAAAGTAAATTGTTTAACTTTAATATAAAGAAAGGATATATCTCGGATCTGAGGGTATGAATTACCAAAGTTTTATAAATAATTAACCAAGTTGATTAATTATGCATTATTATTTATCATTATGCAGTTATTATTTTTTTATAGTTAACTAATCTGTTGAACGAAATAGAGTAAACGAAAAGTAGGTTAAGTATATATATATATATTGTAATGCAACCGCTTGTATCAGAGGTTTCCGCCTTCTCCCCAAGACTGTATTACAATTACGGGTTTATAATTAATTCAGCCCCAATGTTGGGTTCGCCAATTTGTAACGTATCTACTATTTTAGGTGTGACCTCCGTCTTATTCAGGCCCCACGTTAGTACGTCATTTTGTAACGTAACTGCTTTAGGGTGTGTGTGTGACGTCCGTCTTTTTTACAGTCTCAGATCGGTCAGAACACCTCTTAGCAATCGCCACTTATGAATTATAAAGACTGAGGTTTAAATAAAGTTGGTGGTAATGTTACCCAAACAAAGCAGAAATCGAGTGTGTGTGATTTGGGTTAAGTAGGGGAGTTGTTTAGCCTTCTTTTGAAGAGAGAGCAAGTACCGTTTGTTTACCCTCAGATTAGACGATTTCTAAATTTTTCAAATATTTGCCGTGAACCGAATCAGCTGATTTTGACATTAGTCTCCAAATATAGGTTAACCAGACGACACTGTGGCAGAATACGACCTGGTGGATCGTCCTCTTCTTATTTATTCTGAAATCTACTACAACTACCCACTACAATAAAGGAAACACATTTTATTATTCAATATCATTGGATGATGCGCACCGTGAGGACTAAAAAATGTTTATTAGAATCCAGGCACGGTGGACCAGAAATGTGTTAATGAATTGGGCCCAAGTGGCTAAAATATGTTTCTTAAGTTGACGAATTCTGTCGGCTGGTCTTCCATGTTAGTTAAAAATACTGTATAATGAATGCATTGCTTCTGCAGGTAGAAAATGATAAAAGATGGACTGTATATGAATAAATTTAATGTCTGACTTCGTTACATTACATATATGTTATTTGTTGAAATGAGGTTGGCTAATACTGCGTTTGCGAAGTATTATAAACTTAGATCAAAATGAAGCGGGCCTAGTCGGCCATAAGCGAGAATGTAAGGCCTAAAGCCTACATTGAATGTCGACAATAATTGACAGCGAAAGATTCGGCGAACCGAGCGCCGAGAAAGCTAGCTACGCACTGTGCAAAGTACAAACATGCAAATATTGAGGCCAGGCAGTGAGCAGATTAGCCAACCTAGAAAACGAAATCATCGCGCTACCGTACATAAGCTGCCCGTCAAAATCAAAATGATTTTTTAACATTTTTTAATAAATTATGATACATTTACAATTTAATTTAAAAAGTACAGTTCTTAATAATGATACGTAGTTAGATTCAAGGCTGAGTTGAACCTTGAGTTATGAGATTAGATAACGGCAATCCGTCATTAGTTTAGAGATAAGCATGCATAAGATAAGCCTAGAGATAGGCGGTTGTAGGCCAAGGTTGGCGAACAGCTGTTTCATATATGAATAAGTCTGGTTGACCAATATTACTGACACAAGTGTGTGCAGTATATAACATTATAAAACATGAAAGAAAAATACATAATTATACATTATGTATAATTATGTACCAGGGATCGCTGGTAACCCTGTGCATGTCATAGATGGTTACCTTAAAATTAATTGAGGCCCGTGGACCTGTACAGAGAGTTCATTACATGAACAAAATTGTTGTTGAACATGTTGCAGTTACATGTTCTATTGTATATTCAGCAGGGCGGCATGTAATGACCTAGTCATGCTATTCCTGAAGTTTCAGGAACTTACAATATGTAACAATGTATGAACACGCTAGATGCTGAATGCAAGCCCAGATATGACATGTATGTCATAATTTTAAGTAAAAGAATTGTGCATGCTTACTTGCAAATGAATAAAACATAAAATACAATATAACATAAACCTAGACGTGGCAGTTACATACAGCAGACGCTAACAATAGCCTTTACATAGATACAATTTATGTGAATACAATAACAATAATTTAAATAATTGCAATGTCAAATAACAATACAATACTGAAATTACAGAAACAATTTAACAATTTAAAGACATTCACAGAATAGTACATATTTATTAGCAACAATATAAAGAAATGAATGCATGATTGCTTAGCTGCAAGACATGCGAATATTATGTAATAACATTTTCTAAATAAGACCACCAAAAAACATGCAATATACCCCATAACATCAAATGAAAATGTGTAAGACATAGTATGCCACACAAATTAACATACAATACAAATATTAAGATACCACCAAAACTGTGATAATTAGAAGCGTGCAATGGCGCAAAATTGACAAGAAAATATTGTGATAATTCATCACAATTATGTTGACCAAATGGTCGTAATAAGTAATAAGCCAATGGCTGAATAAAGCAACATTGTGCTAAATAATCATAATGTCAAATCTCGTCTCGCGCTGGCAACAGACATAATTTATGTATTGGTCTCCGCAAAACACCCGTAGGCGTGCGAATGTCCACGACACGAACCAAGTTATCTGGGCCGGGAAATGTGGCGATAATTACGCCAAATTTCCAGGCTAATGGAGGCAAATTATCCTCAATAAGCAAAACTAAGTCACCAATGGAAACATTATCTTTGGCAAACCTCCACTTGTGACGCTGTTGCAGCTGGTGCAAATAATCGCGAGACCACGCCTTCCAAATGCCTTGGACAAACCTCTGAAGGAGTTGCCAACGACCAAGACGAGAAACAGGAACGTGAGAAAGGTCTGGGTCCGGGATCGCCGTTAAGGGCGCGCAAATCAAAAAATGACCAGGTGTAAGTGGAACCGGGTCGTTAACATCCGAAGAGATAGCAAATAAAGGTCGAGAGTTCAGACATGCTTCTATCTGAGACAAAACGGTCGTGAACTCTTCGAAGTTTAGTATAGATTTGCCTACCACGCGGCGCAGATGAAATTTTAAACTCTTTATGCCGCTCTCCCAAAGGCCACCGAAATGAGGTGAGGAGGGCGGAATAAATGACCATGATATCCCCTGAGAGGATGTGAATGACTTAATCGAAGAGATGGCATCCTTATTGTGCCAAAAGTTGTAAATATCATGTAAGATGGTGCGGGCTTTCCTGAAGTTTGTGCCATTGTCAGAGTACAGTTGACTGGGTATACCCCGACGTGCCATGAAACGACGTAAAGCAGCTATAAATGCGCTGGCCGTAAGGTCGGACACCAATTCCAAGTGAATAGCCCTAGTAGCTAAGCAAACAAACAAAGATACGTATGCCTTAGTAAGAGTTCTAGACTTCTGCCCGCCATGACGAATCATGAAGGGACCACCATAATCAACCGCGCAAAATAAAAACGGTCTTGAAGGAGTGACTCTAGGGAATGGTAAAATACCAAGTCTCTGAACCTGCTGTGTGGCACTAAACCTGATACACTTGAGACACTTACGAATAATGGAACGGATGACTAGCCGGGCACTAACAATCCACCAACGTTGGCGCAGTGAATGATGCACGAGTTGAGCACCAGCGTGAAGTAAACGAATGTGTTCACGTTCGATGATAAGGCGTGTAATATGCGCCGATGGGGGTAATACAATAGGATGTTTCGAATCGTAGGGTAATTGGGAATGCTGTAATCGTCCGCCCACGCGTATCACTCCAGAATCGTCAAGAAACGGGTCGAGAGAAGCCAACTTGCTCCTAATGGAAACAGAAGATCCGTTCCGAAGACAATTAATTTCGGTTGCGAAATGGATCGACTGAGACTGTTTTATGAAGAAGTTGAGGGACTGATGAATTTCTATAGGGGTCAGATCGCCCGAAAGTTTATCCGCACATGAGTGCCTAATATTTCTGATGAAACGAAAACAGTAAGCGTATACACGCGTCAGCCGGTGCAACGAGGAAAAGTCCAACGATAAGTCAACAGCCAAGGTAGACATTAGCGACAGGATATGTGTATTTTTCTCTTCCGCGGTGACTTCAGAAGACGACGGAGTGGCCGGTACGAAAGATGGGAAGGGATTAGACTCTGACGATTGAGACAGACAGCTAGGACCGTGCCACCAAAGCGAGCAATCGCGCAAAACGTCAGGGAAACACCCCCTAGATATAATGTCAGCAGGATTGCGTCGCGAATCGATGTGATGCCAGGTATAGGTTTGCGTACGACGCTGAATTTCAGCAACCCGATTAGCGACGTATGTTTTCCAACGCGTAGACTGCGCATGAATCCAGTAAAGAGCCACCATAGAATCGGAATACAAATGTACATTATCAATAAACGAATAAAGAGCAGGAATAACCTTAGATACGAGTCGCGATAATAACAAGCAAGCGCAGAGCTCGATGCGAGGTAATGACACCTGGCGTAGGGGAGCCACGCGAGATTTGGAACACAAGAGGCGACAGGAAGCAGTAGAATCTTGATAAATGACTCTGATATATATACAACAGCCAAACCCTCTCTCCGAAGCATCCGAAAAACCATGCAACTGAACTGTAGCCGCCTCACGCTTGCAACGAATAGATCGCGGGACTACTATTTTACCAATCAGAATCAATTTGTTACACAAAGAATGCCAATCCGAAAGTGACTGACCGGAAATCGGTTCATCCCAATCAAGCTTACAAAGACAGAGTAAGTATATGAGTATGCATAAGTATACACATAAGTAGCCTATATGTAGTAAGTGTTTGACGCTACTAAATTGATAGCGCCATGATCGATGAGTGTCATATGCCCAAGATCCATGTATTCCTTGATAAAGTCCGCGTAGTCGCGAGCGAGCTTGGAATCGCGCCTAAATCGACGCTCTAAGCTTAAAAATCTTGATTCGGCACTTGTGTAAGATTCCCCCAAGTGGGGATTATCAGACTTGAATGGGAGTGACACTATAAATCTACCCTCGTGGTTGCGCTGAGTAGAGCGCACAAAATGCTCTTCACAAGCCGACTCGCCATCAGGGGTATTGTCAGGGATAGTCTCTGCTTCCCAAAATCTCTCGAGAGATTGCAGAATTTGACTGTCATTGTTCCTTGCTAGGAACGAAACAGCAGGACCCCCGGTGTGGCAGTGCTTGGGCAGATTGCCAGCCAAAATGTAACCCAATTTTGTTTCCTGAATGATAGGAAAATTGGGGCCGCGCGTGTATTTATTTGCTAATATCAAATCCAGATAAAATTGTGCCCCTAATAGTATGTCGATTTGTGAAGATATATTAAAATCTGGGTCGGCCAGAAAAATTTTGTTTGGAATGTGGAACTGGTTGATATCAAACGAGGTTGAAGGCAGATTGTGAGTTAAAGTAGATAAGACGGCACATTTCGCCTCGAAACTATGTCTCTGATAGCGAGAAATAATACGTATAGAAGCAATGTCAGTTGCGCAACAAGCTGTGTTGTTTATTCCTGTGATTGGAATATTAGATTTGGTTAATTTAAGGTGTAACCTTTTTGCAAATGATTTTGTACAGAAATTGATCTGTGACCCGGCGTCTAGGAGCACTCTAGCTCTATGCCTGTTGCCAGCCTGATCAACGACAGATACAACCGCTGTAGATAAAAGAACATTGTTTTTGCACTGTAATTTAAATGAGCAATAATTGCTGCTGGCAGCTGTTGATTTCGGCACGTAATTCGCGTGCAGCAATGTGTGGTGTCTTTTTGAACAAATTTTACAGACCTGTTTGCTCTTACAGTTAGCTATCAGATGACCTGCTCTAAGGCAGTTGATACAACATTTATGATTTGCAACCAATTGCCCCCGCTCAGCGGTGCTTAATATACGAAAATTATTACACATGTAAAGCGGGTGGTCAGATTTACAACACACGCATGAATAATGATTTGCCGCTGCGTGATAGCTCTTAAAGGTATTGCTGCCAGCAGTATTTCTTAAGTTACACTTCTCAAATTTATTGTTAGATTTTGCATTAAGTTTGTTGAATTGCTGTCCGGGTTCAATAGGCATTGTATTTTCCAACAGCTGTCTGCGTAAGTTTAAAAAATGCGTAAAGTCTTGAAAGCTAGGCAAGTTGTCAGGGTCTATTGACTCCTTCCAAAGTTTTAAAGTAATAGGGTCAAGTTTGGTGGAGAGCAACTGTATGGTGATAAATTCAAATGAATTCACTGACAGCTTCATTGCCGCCAGTGAATTAACGGAAGACGTTATTGTATTCGTAAACTCCGCCAAACTTTGGACCGAGTCCTTTATTGTGGACTTAACCTGAAGTAGGTTTTGTACATAGTATTTGGCTAATATAAATGGGTTGTTATACCTTTCGGACAGCAAGTTCAACGCTATTGCATAATTTTCTTTACAAATAGGTAATGATTTAATTAAGTCTAATGGTTCACACTTCACAGAGGAATGCAAATAATGCAGTTTTTGCACTGGTGTTAAATCAGATCTTGAATGCACTAAATCAGTGAAAATTGAATAAAAATGTTGCCACTCAAGTATGTTGCCTGAGAAGCAGGGCAAACTAATCGGCTTTAATTGCATGGGCGTCGATAATACGGGAGGCACAGTCTGAGTATTGAAAGTGTCAAGTAGTTGTAAAATGTTTGCCTCAGTTGAGTATATCATTTCTTCAACCTCAACTCGGTCTGCCTGAGCAACGCTCGTGTCTTTACTGATAAGCTCTATCTCAGACTGTACCTCGTCGTACTTCGAGGCCAAGCTTTTAAGACCTTCCAGTCTTACAGTTAGAAAATGTTTTGTGCTTAAAGTAATATCGAATGAATTTACCGCGGATTGTATCTGCACTATCGCGGACTTTAATCCGCCTCTCTTTCTGGTCAGCACCTTGAGGCCTTCTTCAGACATTTTACGCACCTTTTTACTGCTGCTGGTGATACCTGGTTGTCGATGTCCTGCAGCGTCGGCTCCTTGGTGAAGATGGTAGACAGCTGGCAGAGATGACCACTTTGAGTAAGCACTGTAGCTGGCAGGCACTTGCTAATACGTTGTCTGAAGATGACGAGCGAAATGGCGATGCAAATCACGCCACGGTCGCATTAGCTGACGTGCTAATTCGCCCGTGATGGCCAGAAACAGATGTAAAAAATATTGAATGGAAATCCAGGTCCGGAGTGACCAAAAAATGGATGATGCGCACCGTGAGGACTAAAAAATGTTTATTAGAATCCAGGCACGGTGGACCAGAAATGTGTTAATGAATTGGGCCCAAGTGGCTAAAATATGTTTCTTAAGTTGACGAATTCTGTCGGCTGGTCTTCCATGTTAGTTAAAAATACTGTATAATGAATGCATTGCTTCTGCAGGTAGAAAATGATAAAAGATGGACTGTATATGAATAAATTTAATGTCTGACTTCGTTACATTACATATATGTTATTTGTTGAAATGAGGTTGGCTAATACTGCGTTTGCGAAGTATTATAAACTTAGATCAAAATGAAGCGGGCCTAGTCGGCCATAAGCGAGAATGTAAGGCCTAAAGCCTACATTGAATGTCGACAATAATTGACAGCGAAAGATTCGGCGAACCGAGCGCCGAGAAAGCTAGCTACGCACTGTGCAAAGTACAAACATGCAAATATTGAGGCCAGGCAGTGAGCAGATTAGCCAACCTAGAAAACGAAATCATCGCGCTACCGTACAATCATTTTTCAATAATATTTATTGATAATATTATCGGTTTTTCTCTTCCGCCAAAATACAAATATTACAATCGATATTTTCATTAACTAGTACATGATATCGACTTCATTGAGTAAACATGGAATTGTCAAAAAAAATCTGGTTTCGACCGATTTTACAATTTTATCTTTTATTTAAACATCAATCAACATATAATTCTTTTATTTATTTCCCCAGGGTTAAGGGTAGGTTCTTTTTGTTATGAGATGGTCAGAAATGGATAATTATACTACGCTTTACAAATATAGAAAAACTTCGAAAATTTGTTTATTCTCTGAGTACATAGTTCCGGATTTGTCCGTAAGAGAGCAGATTGTTTTATGCTTATTAAAACATGTGATTACACTTGGAAAGTTTTGTACTGAACGACAATTTGATTTGAGTTTTCTTTGTTAAATATTAAAAGAACTGTTTATATTACCTCTCTTCTCGAAGTTCTTACTTGTGTGAAGCTGTTTCTCAGGTGGTGTTCTTAGTTGTTTGTAATTTCATAACCGTCTGTCAAATACTATCTCGTCAAAACTCAAAACGCGGCTAGGCTAGGCCTGATCGTCCAAAATGGTTTTTCACTTTTTTTATGGAGTGTAGCAAGTTAACTTTGATAATTAAGGTAGTGGTACATAATGTGTATACTGTTATTCAAATTTTGTAACAATTTTGTGCTGTTCAAAAGATTTCTAAAGGATTTTTTAATACAATTTTTATCTCATCATTTTTTCAACCGGACAGTTTTCAATATATTTTTCGATTAAACAATACTTGTTATTTCGTTACTCTTAGTAACACATAATTTTTATATCATTTTTTATTGGTGCTGCTATTTACTTTTTAGTATATAGGCGGTTTGTAATTATTATAAATTTATTTTTGATTTACAGAAAAATAATTCTTTTTAATTTTGGTTTCTTTCCCAATTTGATTTACATAATAGTTTTCTGTTTATTTTCTTATAACTTTAGATATAAGTCTTTAATATTATTATTAACTTTAAATGAATTTATATATTATTTATTAATCTCTTATAGATTCTTACACTGAACTATTTTCTTCTGCCATTTTCCTCATACAGTATTATTTTAATTTTTATTATCATCTGATATTTAAATCTTTTATTTTTTAAAACCAACCCTGGGTTATCTTATATAATAACACAATTATTTTATAAAATATAAAATTAACATAGGTACTAAATTTTGTTGCCTACACAATATAAATCCTACAATAACTAAACAAAATACATAATTAATTGGTAGCATCATAGTCTACTATTATAGTCTATAATTCTCACATCTACAGCACAATTCTGTAAGAAGTTCCCTTCACCTTCACTTATTACCTCATTGGGTACACTATAACTCACTTGTCACTGTATATCACTTAAATATTGTTTATAATGTTTAGTGATACCACTTAATTTTTAGCTAGTTATAGTTTACCCATTTCTGACCTTTATGGTAGTACAAGAGTTATCAGTTATTGGGACTGGGTTATGTACCGTTACATAAAGCCCCCCCACTAGAACAAATTTATTTTGGTTTTACTCGTTTACTAAAATAAATTGTTGATTGTTTCAATTCTCCTAATATTCTTGGCTTTTTTCTTTGTAATATGGTTTCATTTCCGACTGGTTGTACACTCCTTTTATTCTGTTATTGTTAATTGTTTTAATTTCATAGGTATTATTCCCCTTCACCTCTGTTATGAGGTAAGGTCCAGTATAAAGTAACAGTAGCTTCCGAGCAATACCCTCTATAGAACTGGGTAGTTGTCTATTTTTATTAATACCTTATCTCCCATCTGGTATGTGTCCAATCTTTTCTTTTTTTCTTGATCCCTTTTTTGTTGAAGTTCCACTTTATGCAACACTCTGTTGTGCATTTCCACTTTGTCGAACTTTACTCTCTCTCCTGGAGGAAAATTTATCAACGAGGTAATTTCTCTTGGTGGTGGTTTATCAAACATTACCTGATAAGGGCTAGTTCCGATAGTGTCATGGTATGACCAAGTAAGGAAAGTCTCTGCTGGTTCGATGTACTGGCTCCAGTTTTTATGTTCTTGGTGACAGTATGTACGTAGAATTCGGCCAACTTCCCTTAATACACGTTCAGCAGGATTGCTACTAGGGTGGTACACTGATGTTTTGTAGGTCCTTATTTGCCATTTTCCCAATTCTTCTTTCCACTTTTTACCCCGAAATTGCGTTCCATGATCCGTTATAATTGTTCCAGTTTTCCCACCTCAGGTAAGTATTTTTGAAGGATTACTTCTAGAATTTTCTTCGTTGTGGCTCTACTGATAGCGAAGAGTTTTGTATATTTCGTATAATGATCAAATATAATGATTATATATTTATATTTATGTCTCCCTCCACTTCTGGGAAAAGGTCCACATATATCCAAGAATGTCTTTTCAAGTTTATTATTAGATTTTATTATAATCATTGCGCCCGTTCTCTTCTCATTATTTACTTTTACTAGCTGGCATATGTTACAGTTTTTTACTATTACCCTTACTCTCTTATTTATAGCTTTCACGTAACAGTGTTCAGATAGAGCTTTAATAACTTTGAGTGATCCCATGTGACCATATCTTTCATGATAATCCTTAATCAGGGCTACTTCTGTTGCTTCTGGCACATACATCTTCCATACATGATCCTTAATGGTAGGACGAATAAAAAGGATTTCTTCATAAACACAGAAAAATTTCATTATTATAGGGTCATTTTGTAATATTCGTTCCTTAATTTTTGTTAATTTAGTGTCCCTTTGCTGATCGATTTTTATTTTATTAATTATATCTTGTAACTCCTTTTTCATCTTAATAATGTAATATATTTTTCCAATACTTTCTGGTTCTATTTCACAAGCTCCTTTTTCTAGATTAATCCGTGATAATCGGTCGGCTATTACATTCTTCTTACCCGGAATATATTCCCAGTCTAAATTATACTCTTGAAGTATTAATACCCATCTGGTGAGTCTGCCGTGGTTAAGTTTACAATTTTTTAAAAATGAAATTGATCTATGATCGGTTCTGATGGTTACTGGGTATCCCAATATAAATGTTCGAAACTTTATACATGAGAACACAACACTCAGCAGTTCCTTTTCAGTTACTGTATAATTCCTCTCACAACTACTCAGTACTCTGCTTGCAAAACTGATGACCCCATGATTTCCTTCCTCATCTTCCTGATATAGCTCACTTCCAAGGCTAATGTTACTAGCATCACAATTTATGAAAAAACGTTTATTAAAATTTGGGTGATGTAACATGATGCTGTCAAGAAATTTATTTTTTACTATCTGAAAATTATTATCTTCACTTTCTTCCCATTTCCACTTGTTTTTCTTTGAAAGTAAACCTTGGAATTTGGCTGTTACCTCTGAATAATTCTGTTGAAATTTCCTATAATAGTTGCATATCCCCAGAAAGGATTGTAATTGTTTTAAGTTTTTTGGTTTAGGAAAATCTTGGATAGCCTTTACCTTCTCAGGAGATGGTTTAATTCCAGTAGCAGATAAAATGAACCCTAAAAATGGTAGTTCATGTGTGTGATAAATTTAGATTTATCCAGTTTTAAAGTTATATTATGTTGCAATAGTTTATTTAATACTGTTTCCACTCGGTTACAATGCTCCTCCCAAGTACAAGACGTAATTAATATGTCATCCACATATATTGTAGTAAAATCTAAAACTTCCTTACCTAAAATTTGGTCCATGCATTGGATGAACACGGCCACAGAATTTACCAATCCGAAAGGCAAACGCTTAAAATGATAATTTCGTCCTTCGAATATGAAAGCAACATATTGTCTGCTGTTAGGGTGCAACTCTATTTGCCAATATCCACAGACTGCATCCCAAGTACTCATGTACTTGCATCCATAGAATTTTTTCATTATTTCTTCAATCTCACCTGGAGACGTGCGATCGTTAATGAGCATTTTATTCAACTCCCGAGCATCAAGACATAGTCTTACTTGACCATCTTTCTTCGGTATAGCTACCATCTTTCAATTATGTCTTCCAATATCATTCTTTGAATTTCTTTCCTTGCTGCCTCTTTCAAAGCTTGAGCAATGGGGTATGACCGTTTATTAAAATTTACATTTTCCTTGAACTTTAGTTCACACAAGAAGTTTTTTGCTTTTCCTGGTGACTCTGAGAATACTGATTTATATTTATCATAAATTTTTATAAGCTGTTGTTTTTGTTCTACATTAATTATTTCCGGTGCCTGCCTATTCTGAAACTCAATTATCTCTTCTATCTTCTCTTGCCAAATCTTTGATTCTGTTACTTCTGTGTTTTTACCTAGGGTTAATCTATTATCCTCCCTAACAAAAAATGAGCTCGGACACTGAGGGGCACTTTGGCTACCAATTATCTCAGCCGTTAACTCACCATTTTCTGTGCTCAAGGTTATTATACCCCTGGCCAGATTTATAATTGCAGTGTGTCGCCGTAGCATATCACACCCTATTAACACCCTAAACGGTAGCCCTTTTGCTACTAAAAATCCCATAGGTATTCCTATTCCACTAGTGGTAACATTCAAAGACACTTGTTTCCTGATTGTTTTATTTTGTTTCCCGGTGGCACCAACAATTGTTAAATTATTAATTGGTAAAGTAGGTATTCTCTCAGTAGTTAGCTCAGTAATACGGTCTAGTTCTAATTGATCAATAATTGAAATATTTGCTCCTGTATCAATCATGGCCTCTGCTGACACTCCATTTAATTTTATTTGTATATAGACTATGTCATTGTTTGGCGATGACTCTTTAATTGCTCTTTCTTCCATTAATTCTGACTGTATATTTTTTTTAAAATTATTTCTGATAATGGTTATTGGTTTGTTTAATTTATTATTACAATTGGGTTTGTGGTAAATTCTGTGCCCTGTTGTTTCTAGCAGTGACGGGCAGTCACATCTTCTCACTGCTAGTACCCGTTTCCCCTATTTCCATCATTATTATTGTTTGATTCAACATTTTCATTATGTTGAATATTGCTTATTGATCTCCTTTCTTCATCACTATCTCTGAATCTAGGTTGCTCTTCACTCCTACTCCTTTGTGGACCTTCTTCTCGGTGATAAGAATCATGTCTGTAATTTCGACTGTTATAATTTGGCCATCTTCCTCGATACCTATTATTAAAATAATTGTTATTAGCATGCACATAATTTACTCTAGGTCGATTATCTCTTGGTGGTTCATTCTTCCGCTTCTCGGTATTCCCTGACCTCCATCTACTCCTCCTATAATAAGATTCTTGCTCATAATTTTCTAGTAGCGTTTCCATGCCTCCAATAGTTTTTATTTGTCCACTTAATCGAGCACTGATAATCTTCTCTTCGAAATGATACGCAATTTTGGTCACCAGACACTCTTCAGGGATCTTTGGGTCTAAATACTTTGCTATACATACCTTCCCCAAAAAGTACGCAGTAGGTGTTTGTCCCATTGTACGGTCATACCTACTGTGCCGCCCCTTGGCAAGACAACACAAAAATCGGGAACTAGTTTAATTCTTTACCAGTAAACTAAACCAGCTGCCGTTGTTAGTAAAACGCTTACTAACAAATTACAAAACAAGTATGATATAGGAAACTGACAAGGTTTGCATAAACTTATTCACTCACTAGGTATTAGCTAAAACATCTCTTTATTGCTATTGAAGTATTAATCAAACATTATTACTGATTTTAAAGAAAGTTATTTTAGTAAATAGCGCTTTTACTGCTTCAAAGATCTTAATTATATTATTCTTGTTATATCAAAATTTATTCATATAACTGTTGCTTTTAATACCACGGATCCGGGTCTCAATTTTCTCAAAATTATTAATTTATCAATATATACATTACGGTTACTATTACTTCTTACAAAATTACAAAATATACAAATCTGATAATTTGTTCATTACATTGCGAAAGTTTTTTAAAGTTCTTTGTTACTTCTTATTAAGGGGAAATTTACAAAAGTAGTGTTTTGATATCACCTGAGGTTGTTGTTGTATTCTTGGGACATCTCCAGTTGTCTTCTACGGGTTGAGTACGTTGTTCTTGGTGTATCTACATCGGGTTGATTTTTAGTTTACTTGAAGGTCTTGAAGATAGGTTGTTTACTCGAAGTTCCAAATGTTGTAATTTCACTTTTCTTAGTGCAGATTCTTGTAGTTCACATTTTCTTTATTTTAATTACAGTTATAGTTCTCACTTTGCAGTACTACAGTCTAGTAGTTAACTATGTTACACTTACATTTGAGTTTGTTTTTAAGAGATGTGTTGGCTACCTTTTTCTATTTTATTTATATATTATCTCACAAACTCTAGACACTACATTATTCACAATAACAAGATTTCACGCTGGATATACTTCTAGAGAACATACACATACGTATATGTGTACAACACCAAAACTCACGTCTACTCATTGCGACGTTCTACGGCCGAATGCGCGTACGGTTTAGGGGAGAGGGCTCAGTAAGCTAGTGCGTATTTACGCACTAAGAAAATAGTTCGTACTTTTCCTATTATTATTTATTCATTAATTAGAAGATAAATACTTTATATTTATTTTATTATGACTTAGGGATTTCTTTATTTCTCTAGTCGCATTTTTAATTATTTAAGTAATTATTATTATTATTTACTACTTAATACTTTTCTTGGCGTGTTGGTACTGGAAGGTTTCAAGTTGATACAGGAATCCGGGTATAGGTAAGGGTGTATGATACTCTTACTTATTAAAATTAAAAAATTTTAATCTGTGCGATTTTTATACATTTAAAATCGTCACATCCTCCTGCACTTAACTATGAAAAACGGGGGGGGGTAATAATATAGGAAATCTAATAAACAATCATATTTTTATCTTTCGTGAAATTCCCTTTCTCTCGTTTCTTAACATCTACCTTACTATTATTTACATATAAATAGACATTACTTATTTATTAATCTATTTGTTACTCTTGTTTCCCGTAACTTCACAATATAGTGGCCCGACTGATTACCTTTGCATACTCTAACTCTATTAGTTAGTTTTCTGCACTTACTTTATCATTAACCCTTTTCAGTGCGGCGCCATTGTGACTATGTTACGTCTTGATCCCTATATCTCTTAATTCTACTACAGTAATCTAAAGTTGATCCCATACTCAACCTTAGATCCTATCTTAACACTAATTTCTTATTCTACTGAGATACGCGGAATTTCACAAAGCGGGAATCTTTATTTACATTTAAACAATGAGCTTTTACAATCTAAGAGGGGTCAAACACTTTACACTAGACGCATTGTATTATTCACTAGGGAGGTTTTCATTGTTTAGCGATGCTACCATTTATAACAATAGGGGAAGGCTTACTACAATATTTCCTGTACGAACGGGTTTGTCTCTATTACTGTCAAACTGGGGGAATTATTTTGAAGAAGGCCACGACCGGGCGTTTACACGACTCAAATATACTTTTATTATTATTTTCTCTTTACTCATTTTACTTCTACACTTTACACTTTTATTACACGTTATTTTTATTCAAGCTATTATTAAACCTTTTTATTTAAAGTACTTATTATTTATTTTATTTCAAACACTTATAAACTTGAATTTATTTAAACACATACATATATATCTTATTTCATATTAAGCTTCCATATGCAATCTTATCTTAATTAATCAACATAACTTGTTTCACAACAATTAAATTCTCAGTATTGACATATATAATTAATCAAAACAAAACGATAATACTATTTTAGTAGAGAGAAATTTCATATACGGAAAGTTCATTGATTTAACAAACAGCACAAAGAGTCAGCTGTTTTGGGGTGTCGTCGAGTTGCATAGGGTGGTAATTCAGGACAATACAAAACAGGAAAGAGCTTGTCTAATGTGGTTTTGTTTTCTTATGGGGAGGAGGGGTTATGAATGAGAAGGGTGTTTACAAAGGGGAGAGTTTACATTCCACAACACGTATTTAACATGAACCGACTGGTTTGGAATTGAATACTAACCAGCTATGACTTGCTTAACACGCCAAAGTCGCGATACTAATATTATTATAACATAATTAAAATTTTACTCATTTATTTTTTTTTTGTTTATTTCTGAGTGAATAAATTTATGTTTGTCCTAGTTATCGTTAACGACTTATAAACTTACACAACAACAATTACATAATTATGTTGCAATTTTCTGTACGTGACACTCTGTAAACAATATTTTGTTTTACCAAGTAAATTACACAATTTTAAATTCAGCAGAGTGGCGCAATTTTGTGCCACCCCTTGGCAAGACAACACAAAAATCGGGTAACAGTAAAACTCTTACTAACAAGTTACAAAACAAGTATGATATAGGATACTGACAAGGTTTGCATACACTTATTCACTCACTAGGTATTAGCTAAAACATCTCTTTATTGCTATTGAAATATTAATCAAACTTTATTACTGATTCTAAAGAAAGTTATTTTAGTAAATAGTGCTTTTACTGCTTCAAAGATCTTAATTATATTATTCTTGTTATATCAAAATTTATTCATATGACTGTTAGTTTTACTACCACGGATCCGGGTCTCATTTCATACTATTTCAAAATACTTCCACATTATGTAAACTATTTGAAGAATAGTTTGATTAACAGATTAGATTAATATACAGTAAATACAAAATTACTATGTTAAGATTTACATGGTTTGACAGTCTTTTCAAAACTTGTACTGTTTTTTACTTTGGTTGTTAGAAAACAATATAAGCACAGAAGTTCTTTTTTGTGTCACCTGGGTATAATGGTGATCTGCAGCTGGTCCTCTTGCGGATCCTCTTCAGTCGGTTTTCCGGGATGATCTTCGTAGTAGGTTGAGTTTCTCCATTAAGATTGTCGATTCTAAATGGTGATCACAGTCATCACGCTACAATTCTGCTACCTGGTGCTCCTGATGTTGACGTCGTTGCTTCTTGTGGACATGCGAGTTCACTTCTCACATTTCAGTTTAATGTACACTAATGTTATCTTCCTACATGGTATGAAATATACCTTAAAATTTAAACTTTGATTTACAAAGAGATGTGTCGACTATTATTTTCGTTTTATTCATTATCTACATATAAGTTACATTATCAGATTTACGTTGCACTTAGTTTCACCTACATGTCGAGTATTTTACCATAAAACACTAACTTTCTGTAACATAGATTGAAATAAAATATACGTTCACGTTCCAGCCACATTGTGATGCTGTTAACTCGTCGGATATTCTGAGTCGACTGCGTGTACGGTTTAGGGGAGAGGACTCAGTAAGCTAGTGCGTATTTACACACTAAGAAAATAGTTCGTACTTTTTCTATTATTATTTATTCATTAATTAGGAGATAAATACTTTATGTTTATTTTATTATGACTTAGGGATTTCTTTATTTCTCTAGTCGCATTTTTTAATTATTTAAGTAATTATTATTATTATTTACTACTTAATACTTTTCTTGGCGTGTTGGTACTGGAAGGTTTCAAGTTGATACAGGAATCCGGGTATAGGTAAGGGTGTATGATACTCTTACTTATTAAAATTAAAAAATTTTAATCTGTGCGATTTTTATACATTTAAAATCGTCACATCCTCCTGCACTTAACTATGAAAAACGGGGGGGGGGTAATAATATAGGAAATCTAATAAACAATCATATTTTTATCTTTCGTGAAATTCCCTTTCTCTCGTTTCTTAACATCTACCTTACTATTATTTACATATAAATAGACATTACTTATTTATTAATCTATTTGTTACTCTTGTTTCCCGTAACTTCACAATATAGTGGCCCGACTGATTACCTTTGCATACTCTAACTCTATTAGTTAGTTCTCTGCACTTACTTTATCATTAACCCTTTTCAGTGCGGCGCCATTGTGACTATGTTACGTCTTGATCCCTATATCTCTTAATTCTACTACAGTAATCTAAAGTTGATCCCATACTCAACCTTAGATCCTATCTTAACACTAATTTCTTATTCTACTGAGATACGCGGAATTTCACAAAGCGGGAATCTTTATTTACATTTAAACAATGAGCTTTTACAATCTAAGAGGGGTCAAACACTTTACACTAGACGCATTGTATTATTCACTAGGGAGGTTTTCATTGTTTAGCGATGCTACCATTTATAACAATAGGGGAAGGCTTACTACAATATTTCCTGTACGAACGGGTTTGTCTCTATTACTGTCAAACTGGGGGAATTATTTTGAAGAAGGCCACGACCGGGCGTTTACACGACTCAAATATACTTTTATTATTATTTTCTCTTTACTCATTTTACTTCTACACTTTACACTTTTATTACACGTTATTTTTATTCAAGCTATTATTAAACCTTTTTATTTAAAGTACTTATTATTTATTTTATTTCAAACACTTATAAACTTGAATTTATTTAAACACATACATATATATCTTATTTCATATTAAGCTTCCATATGCAATCTTATCTTAATTAATCAACATAACTTGTTTCACAACAATTAAATTCTCAGTATTGACATATATAATTAATCAAAACAAAACGATAATACTATTTTAGTAGAGAGAAATTTCATATACGGAAAGTTCATTGATTTAACAAACAGCACAAAGAGTCAGCTGTTTTGGGGTGTCGTCGAGTTGCATAGGGTGGTAATTCAGGACAATACAAAACAGGAAAGAGCTTGTCTAATGTGGTTTTGTTTTCTTATGGGGAGGAGGGGTTATGAATGAGAAGGGTGTTTACAAAGGGGAGAGTTTACATTCCACAACACGTATTTAACATGAACCGACTGGTTTGGAATTGAATACTAACCAGCTATGACTTGCTTAACACGCCAAAGTCGCGATACTAATATTATTATAACATAATTAAAATTTTACTCATTTATTTTTTTTTTTGTTTATTTCTGAGTGAATAAATTTATGTTTGTCCTAGTTATCGTTAACGACTTATAAACTTACACAACAACAATTACATAATTATGTTGCAATTTTCTGTACGTGACACTCTGTAAACAATATTTTGTTTTACCAAGTAAATTACACAATTTTAAATTCAGCAGAGTGGCGCAATTTTGTGCCGCCCCTTGGCAAGACAACACAAAAATCGGGAACTAGTTTAATTCTTTACCAGTAAACTAAACCAGCTGCCGTTGTTAGTAAAACGCTTACTAACAAATTACAAAACAAGTATGATATAGGAAACTGACAAGGTTTGCATAAACTTATTCACTCACTAGGTATTAGCTAAAACATCTCTTTATTGCTATTGAAGTATTAATCAAACATTATTACTGATTTTAAAGAAAGTTATTTTAGTAAATAGCGCTTTTACTGCTTCAAAGATCTTAATTATATTATTCTTGTTATATCAAAATTTATTCATATAACTGTTGCTTTTAATACCACGGATCCGGGTCTCAATTTTCTCAAAATTATTAATTTATCAATATATACATTACGGTTACTATTACTTCTTACAAAATTACAAAATATACAAATCTGATAATTTGTTCATTACATTGCGAAAGTTTTTTAAAGTTCTTTGTTACTTCTTATTAAGGGGAAATTTACAAAAGTAGTGTTTTGATATCACCTGAGGTTGTTGTTGTATTCTTGGGACATCTCCAGTTGTCTTCTACGGGTTGAGTACGTTGTTCTTGGTGTATCTACATCGGGTTGATTTTTAGTTTACTTGAAGGTCTTGAAGATAGGTTGTTTACTCGAAGTTCCAAATGTTGTAATTTCACTTTTCTTAGTGCAGATTCTTGTAGTTCACATTTTCTTTATTTTAATTACAGTTATAGTTCTCACTTTGCAGTACTACAGTCTAGTAGTTAACTATGTTACACTTACATTTGAGTTTGTTTTTAAGAGATGTGTTGGCTACCTTTTTCTATTTTATTTATATATTATCTCACAAACTCTAGACACTACATTATTCACAATAACAAGATTTCACGCTGGATATACTTCTAGAGAACATACACATACGTATATGTGTACAACACCAAAACTCACGTCTACTCATTGCGACGTTCTACGGCCAAATGCGCGTACGGTTTAGGGGAGAGGGCTCAGTAAGCTAGTGCGTATTTACGCACTAAGAAAATAGTTCGTACTTTTCCTATTATTATTTATTCATTAATTAGAAGATAAATACTTTATGTTTATTTTATTATGACTTAGGGATTTCTTTATTTCTCTAGTCGCATTTTTTAATTATTTAAGTAATTATTATTATTATTATTTACTACTTAATACTTTTCTTGGCGTGTTGGTACTGGAAGGTTTCAAGTTGATACAGGAATCCGGGTATAGGTAAGGGTGTATGATACTCTTACTTATTAAAATTAAAAAATTTTAATCTGTGCGATTTTTATACATTTAAAATCGTCACACTACCATGACAGATATCGTCCCTAATAATGTTTTGTACTGACTCCGACCAGTACTTAAGTTTGAACATTGTTTTGAAACCCCCATAATCACACACCTCATTCCTGATTACCGTCCACCAATTATCATTGATGTTTTTGAAAGATTCGTCTAATATACCTTTGATCATATTCCATCGATTCTCCTTTGATCTGTTCAAAATTTCGTCTACTCTCCCTAAAAATTCGAGTGGGTTTCTGCGATAATCCCGAAAGTTTACACTTTCCTTACTATCTTGTATAACATGATGACTGTTGCATGCAGATCTAGAACTTATTCTATCTACATCACCTTGTAAATTGGTTTGTATTTGTTGCAAATTATCTAATTTCTCTGCTTGGCTATTACACTGATTTTTTACATTCTCTACTGTTTTATTAAACTCCGAAAATTTACAGTTTAGACTGCCTTTGATACTATCTAACTGGTCATTGTTTTCTTGGCGTATGGCCATTACACGAACTTGATTATTTTGTTCCTCCTTTTCTATCCGTGCATCGATTCCTGTTTTAATTAGTTCCATCTTTTCTTCTGTTTTATCCAATCTTTGATTGGTTTCTATTAATTTCTTCTCTGCCTCTTCCTTATATTCATCTACTCTTTGGCTTAGCGTATTACTGACCAGTTCAATTTTACTCTCTAGGTTTTCTCTTAATTCCTTGTTGAAGTTCTCCATCTTACCCTCAATTTGTTTTAAATTCTCATTATTCTCTTCAAATTTTGCATTCATCTCTTCTCTTTGTCCTTCAACAGTTTCTTTCAGTTCATGGTATTGTTCATTCATGGTTTGTTTGATATTTCCATGAATGGTCTCTATTTTTTCATTTAGTTGTTTGACTAAACTTTCCTGAATGCTATCTATTTTCTCATTGGTCTGTCTATTTTGTTCCTCCTGTTTCTTAAAATTCTCCTTATTTTCCTCATTGGTTTGTTTTAAGTTTTCCTCCTGTTTCTTAAAATTCTCCTTATTTTCCTCATTGGTTTGTTTTAAAGTTTCCTCCTGTTTTCTAAATTGTTCAGCCATAAATTTCATCATGTCTTGCCAATTAGGTTCTTCTCTGGCTACCGCTTTGTCTGGTTGGTCCCCTTGGGCATCCTCTTCAACTATTTCCTTGTCCGTATCTGTGATTACTTCGGTTTCTTCTTTATCACCCATTGGTTGTTCCATTTCGCTGTCCGTAAATATTTCTATCTCTCGTTCCTGTCCACCTTCTTCCTTCTCCTTTTCTTCTGCCCTCTTCTTCGATCTGCCTCGGGTATTATGCATTTCTTGTTTTCTCATAACTGCCAACGATAATTAGGTTTTTTGGTATATTAATTTATTGAATATCCCAAAATTCTTTTCTAATTACAGCCCTTTTACGTTGAGCGCCAATTTGTAACGCAACCGCTTGTATCAGAGGTTTACGCCTTCTCTCCAAGACTGTATTACAATTACGGGTTTATAATTAATTCAGCCCCAATGTTGGGTTCGCCAATTTGTAACGTATCTACTATTTTAGGTGTGACCTCCATCTTATTCAAGCCCCACGTTAGTACGTCATTTTGTAACATAACTGCTTTAGGATGTGTGTGTGACGTCCGTCTTTTTTACAGTCTCAGATCGGTCAGAATACCTCTTAGCAATCGCCACTTATGAATTATAAAGACTGAGGTTTAAATAAAGTTGGTGGTAATGTTACCCAAACAAAGCAGAAATCGAGTGTGTGTGATTTGGGTTAAGTAGGGGAGTTGTTTAGCCTTCTTTTGAAGAGAGAGCAAGTACCGTTTGTTTACCCTCGGATTAGACGATTTCTAAATTTTTCAAATATTTGCCGTGAACCGAATCAGCTGATTTTGACATTAGTCTCCAAATATAGGTTAACCAGACGACACTGTGGCAGAATACGACCTGGTGGATCGTCCTCTTCTTATTTATTCTGAAATCTACTACAACTACCCACTACAATAAAGGAAACACATTTTATTATTCAATATCATTTTTCAATAATATTTATTGATAATATTATCGGTTTTTCTCTTCCGCCAAAATACAAATATTACAATCGATATTTTTATTAACTAGTACATGATATCGACTTCATTGAGTAAACATGGAATTGTCAAAAAAATCTGGTTTTGACCGATTTTACAATTTTATCTTTTATTTAAACATCAATCAACATATAATTCTTTTATTTATTTCCCCAGGGTTAAGGGTAGGTTCTTTTTGTTATGAGATGGTCAGAAATGGATAATTATAATACGCTTTACAAATATAGAAAAACTTCGAAAATTTGTTTATTCTCTGAGTACGTAGTTCCGGATTTGTCCGTAAGAGAGCAGATTGTTTTATGTTTATTAAAACATGTGATTACACTTGGAAAGTTTTGTACTGAACGACAATTTGATTTGAGTTTTCTTTGTTAAATATTAAAAGAACTGTTTATATTACCTCTCTTCTCGAAGTTCTTACTTGTGTGAAGCTGTTTCTAAGGTGGTGTTCTTAGTTGTTTGTAATTTCATAACCGTCTGTCAAATACTATCTCGTCAAAACTCAAAACGCGGCTAGGCTAGGCCTGATCGTCCAAAATGGTTTTTCACTTTTTTTATGGAGTATAGCAAGTTAACTTTGATAATTAAGGTAGTGGTACATAATGTGTATACTGTTATTCAAATTTTGTAACAATTTTGTGCTGTTCAAAAGATTTCTAAAGGATTTTTTAATACAATTTTTATCTCATCATTTTTTCAACCGGACAGTTTTCAATATATTTTTCGATTAAACAATACTTGTTATTTCGTTACTCTTAGTAACACATAATTTTTATATCATTTTTTATTGGTGCTGCTATTTACTTTTTAGTATATAGGCGGTTTGTAATTATTATAAATTTATTTTTGATTTACAGAAAAATAATTCTTTTTAATTTTGGTTGCTTTCCCAATTTGATTTACATAATAGTTTTCTGTTTATTTTCTTATAACTTTAGATATAAGTCTTTAATATTATTATTAACTTTAAATGAATTTATATATTATTTATTAATCTTATAGTATTCTTACACTGAACTATTTTCTTCTGCCATTTTCCTCATACAGTATTATTTTAATTTTTATTATCATCTGATATTTAAATCTTTTATTTTTTAAAACCAACCCTGGGTTATCTTATATAATAACACAATTATTTTATAAAATATAAATGTTTTAGTGGATAGTTAGTGAGGATCGGTCAATAATACAACTTTTAGTAATTTTGCGTCGACGTTTTGACAATATTTATTGTCATCTTCAGGACCTGTGTATGAAATACAGTAGAAATATCAAACATAACGAAACAATTAAATATTTGGGTGAACGTGTTGGTGATGTGAGTGTGTGCGTGTGTATGTATGTATCATTTTTTATGTGAAGACTTATGATAGTTTGTTTACATCTTCAAATTATCTTTAAGAAAGCGAGCAAATTATAGTATGAGAGAACTTAATTTATACAGTATTACAATTTAAATTACTAAATATAATGTTATTTTAATTAATTAAACAAACAGTAACCAACAATTGGATATTAGATTGGTACAAAAATTGTTTATACCTACAACAGTCAACATATAGCAAAGTAATATATTACCTATAACTAAAACAGATTAGGGGATGTTCACTACGTAATTATTAAAAGTTATTTTTACCATGTTTCACTCCCTACTGGTGTTAGCAAACAATCATAATTTAGAAATATACAATTTACACAATATTGTAAAACATTACGACTTAAATCAGATAGTTGACAAAGGTTACACACAAAAGTTTCTGGTTTTACCAGAAACACACAGAAACTTTTGTGTGTAACCTTTGTCAACTATCTGATTTAAGTCGTAATGTTTTACAATATTGTGTAAATTGTATATTTCTAAATTATGATTGTTTGCTAACACCAGTAGGGAGTGAAACATGGTAAAAATAACTTTTAATAATTACGTAGTGAACATCCCCTAATCTGTTTTAGTTATAGGTAATATATTACTTTGCTATATGTTGACTGTTGTAGGTATAAACAATTTTTGTACCAATCTAATATCCAATTGTTGGTTACTGTTTGTTTAATTAATTAAAATAACATTATATTTAGTAATTTAAATTGTAATACTGTATAAATTAAGTTCTCTCATACTATAATTTGCTCGCTTTCTTAAAGATAATTTGAAGATGTAAACAAACTATCATAAGTCTTCACATAAAAAATGATACATACATACACACGCACACACTCACATCACCAACACGTTCACCCAAATATTTAATTGTTTCGTTATGTTTGATATTTCTACTGTATTTCATACACAGGTCCTGAAGATGACAATAAATATTGTCGAAACGTCGACGCAAAATTACTAAAAGTTGTATTATTGACCGATCCTCACTAACTATCCACTAAAACATTCACTGATTGACGGTCACTAAAAATTTAAGGATTTAATAAAATATAAAATTAACATAGGTACTAAATTTTGTTGCCTACACAATATAAATCCTACAATAACTAAACAAAATACATAATTAATTGGTAGCATCATAGTCTATTATTATAGTCTATAATTCTCACATCTACAGCACAATTCTGTAAGAAGTTCCCTTCACCTTCACTTATTACCTCATTGGGTACACTATAACTCACTTGTCACTGTATATCACTTAAATATTGTTTATAATGTTTAGTGATACCACTTAATTTTTAGCTAGTTATAGTTTACCCATTTCTGACCTTTATGGTAGTACAAGAGTTATCAGTTATTGGGACTGGGTTATGTACCGTTACAATATGTATATATGTATGTTTTAACAATACAAATCACAAGCCTAATTGATTTTTAATAACAAGACAGTAACTCATTTTCTGTTATGCTAATTATCAGGTATGTAAATAAAGAGATGTCATGGACGTAAATATGCGTGAATTAATTTGGCAACACGAATCTAATATTCTTTAATTCACAGGTTCCAATTAAGTGTTTTGTAACGTTGTATTTTAATTAAATATATAACATTTTGTGAATATTATGGCAGCCTGTTTAATTGACCGACGTCAATTAACCGGGCTCCCGAAGTTATAAGGGCGATAGTATACAGAAGTTATAAAAGATAGTATGCAGCCGTTATACTTGTCTATAGAAAATACATTCTTATTTACATTATAAAATGATCAATTATCAACACTCATAATTGATTCTAACATACTCAAACAAAATACAATCTCTATTATAATATAAAACAAGGTTTAACATAACTTTTTATACAATAATAATCTTATTTTACCTACTACCCAGGTATACAATAAGATTCTTTTAACAAAGTTCCTATAAGTCTTTTATGGTTTTGTATTTCAGTCTTTAGATTAATTTTATGTGAAGGGAATTTTCACGTCACAATGTACATAAATGATTAAATTTCATGTGTTTAAATTTCAAGCGGTTTTTAACAACTCTGCAGTTTAACGCAACCGAATTTCAGTAGATGTCCCTATTTACCAACAGTCATAGACAATGAGTGTAGCGTAATATCTACGGGCCGATATACCTGTAATAGGTATTTTGGAACGATATTTTTGTGGAACGGATGTAACAGTGACTGAAAAGTTGAAATACCTGTTATTCGCGGCGACGTTGTTCCGAGTTGAGACACGCCGCCCTCGCTGTTCTGAGTCGAGGCACACCCCCTACGCACCTACACGACACACACACACAAAAAGTACGCAAGATCACGTAAACGAATACGCCAAGGCCAAATACTAGGCGTTAGAGGTGGGCTAAACTGTTATTTTAAAATACTAGGTATGAAAATACCGTTCCAAAAAAAATAACAGGTACAAATACCTGTTATTATATACTATATATACATAACCTATATTATCCTTTGTAAGTAACTCGTTTTGAGTTTCCTGCAGGTCTCCTATGTAATATCTTCAAATAAATACACTGCAAGTAGGTTTATTTTCACCTAGATAAACCTATTAATATATTAATAAACCTACTTGCTGTGTATTTATTTGAAGATATTATATAACCTATACTATATAATTTGTTATAAGAAATAAATTGAAACTAAACGTATTAACAGTGTTACTTTACACTGTGACTTTATTAAACTATTACTGTTTAAATGAAAATAAGAAACAAGAGAATTTATAGGCCTATCTCCCTTTGGGAATACCAATTTAAGTTTTCACTAGTAGTAAACAAACTAACATTGGTTAGACAAATCAGTTGCGAAACTCGGGGCAATTAAATAATTTAGAGTAGGCCTACACGTAATACCACGAAAAATAATGTGAAAAAACATCAGAAACGTATAATAAAAACATAACAGTAAGCCACAAGAGTGAATGAGAATAAACAAAATTTTACAAATAAAAATAAAAAAACAAACTGTAATAAAATAAATATAAATACATAAATAAAAACTTATAAATAATAAGCAACAACAAAAGTAAATTAAATGCATTACAGATATTTAAGGAACAGAACTAGATAAAGTGCATAAATGTCCATTACAACAATCTCATCATTTACGTGAGATGTGTAGTGAAGTTAAAATCACATTAATAAAAAGTATAATATAGCTTATCAACATCAGCCACTCTATACGTTATAACTCAGTATAATTAAATTCAACTATTTCACTAACGATCGGAACATAAAGTTTTTTTTGAGTAAAAACAAAGTTTTACCAACCGATTTTAGTTACAAGTTGGTGGCTAGTATAATATATAATTATTAGCATATAATCTGTAATATATATGTGCATATCACACGAGAATAAATGTAACAGCAGGATAAATTATTTCCTTTATTAAAAACAGCTCCGTCTCTTTGCGCAGAATGAAGTATACAGGACGAAAAAGTGGCTCATACATACTCTTACTCGAAATATGCTTGATACTACCTGTTCCTGAAATACTAGGTGTTCCTAAAATATTAGGTGTTACTAAAATAGTACTGTTACTCTGGAACGCGTTGTTCCTTGTGTATCGGTGATACCACTAGTATTTGAAATACCTAGTATTTTAAATACGCGTTACTGGCTGTTCCATTCGTTCCTGCGATATTTTTGTACGCCTAGTATTTGGCCTTGGTTTACGTGATCTTGCGTACTTTGTGTGTGTGTGTGTGTCTGTGTGGGTGCGTAGGGGGTGTGCCTCGACTTGGAACAGCGAGGGCGGCGTGTCTCGACTCGGAACAGCGTCGCCGCGAATAACAGGTATTTCAACTTTTCAGTCACTGTTACATCCGTTCCACAAAAATATCGTTCCAAAATACCTATTACAGGTATATCGGCCCACCTCTACTAGGCGTACAAAAATATCGCTGGAACGCAAGGAACAGCCAGTAACGCGTATTTAAAATACTAGTTGTATCACCGATACACAAGGAACAACGCGTTCCAGAGTAACAGTAGTATTTTAGTAACACCTAAATTTTAGGAACACCTAGTATTTTAGGAACAGGTAGTATCAAGCATATTTCGAGTAGGAACTATTACGACCCACTTTTTCATCCTGTATACTTCATTCTGCGCAAAGAGACGAAGCTGTTTTTAATAAAGGAAATAATTCATCCTGCTGTTACATTTATTCTTGTGTGATATGCAGATATATAATACAGATTATATGCTAATAAATTATATATTATACTAGTCACCAACTTGTAACTAAAATCGGTTGGTAAAACTTTGTTTTTACTCAAAAAAACTTTATGTTCCGAGTAGTTAGTGAAATCGTTGTATTTAATTATATTGAGTTATAACGTATAGAGTGGCTGATGTTGATAAGCTATATTATACTTTTTATTAATGTGATTTTAACTTCACTACACATCTCACGTAAATGATGAGATTGTTGTAATGGACATTTATGCACTTTATCTAGATTTAAATGGAATAAATCCTATTGTAGTCCCAAGCCACGTGTTTGTTAACCAAATACACTGTACTCACCGTCTATGGCTTTTTTCCTTGATGTTTTTTCCAGTTTACATGTTTCAAGGCACTTGCCTCATCATCAGAACTTATAAAATCAATCTATGTCATAAATAATGACATTTGTCAAAATATTAAAAACACAATACGGCAATTAAACTATGTACACAAATTCGCTTTAAAAATGTTCGGTGTGCCTTGCAAGACAACACGCGCCGTACTGACGTAATCTAAGCCTTATCTCGACTATATCTCATAGCGGTATCGTACAGTATATTTGACTTATACTGTAATTGGTCGTTAACACATGTGGCTTGGTACTGGCGTCGTTGTATGCTTTGTAAATTTCATATTCTTCAAGGGCGTTCAAATAACTCCCTTTCCTGCAGAAATGAAGGGGTATTAAATTTGAGCTAAAATCCGTGTAACTGTGACTGTTGTCTATGAGGTGCTTGGCGAAATTTGACTTAGTCAAATCAGTGTATTTGGTTAACTTTATCTAGTCCTGTTCCTTAAATATCTGTAATGCATTAAATTTACTTTTGTTGTTGCTTATTATTTATAAGTTTTATTTATGTATTTATATTTATTTTATTACAATTTGTTTTTTTATTTTTATTTGTAAACCAGTAAATACACCCTGTTATTGTACACTAACAGTAAATTTTATTGAAGTTAACATTGTCGTACATAACCCGGCATTAGTTACTTGTGAAGAAAACAGTTCTAGTACACATCGAACTCGGAAAGAAAATACAAACGTGGAGACGGAAGTTGTTTCGGCCGCAGGCTATAGTGAAGGTCTTTCACTATAGCCTGCGGCAAAATAAACTTCCGTCTCCGCGTTTGTATTTCTTTCCGTGTTCGATGTGTACTAGAACTGTTTTCTTCACAAGTAACTAATGCCAGGTTATGGAGGTTATGTACGACAATGTAACAAATAAAATTTACTTTGTTAGTGTACAATAAAAGGGTGTATTTACTGGAAGTACAGAAATTATTTTCCATTTATCGCACATAATTACGGTACACAGACGATTTTTGGAGGTTGTGTCTACGTTTAACAATGCAACTTAACCTTTTAGATTTTTAAAATTAATTAGATTTAACAAAAATTTCCTTTCTTAGTGTACATTAAATTATTGTATGGATACAAGGCTGCTGTACATAACATTAAAGGCTGTATTTATTCGAAGTACCGGAATTAAAACCTAGTTCCAATTTAGAACGTAGACCTATAACCTATTTGCATATTTTATTGGGGTTTATTGGCACATATTTTATTAAAAGGGTGTATTTATTGGAAGTACAGAAATTAGTTTCCATTTATCGCACATAATTACGATACACAGACGATTTTATGAGGTTGTGTCTACGTTTAACAATGTAACTTAACCTTTTAGATTTTTAAAATTAATTAGGTTTAACAAAAATTTCCTTTGTTAGTGTACATTCAAAGGCTGTATTTATTGTATGGATAAAAGGCTGTATATACATTAAAGACTGTATTTATTCGAATTAAAACCTATCGGTACTTCCAATTTAGAACGTATAACCTAGTAGGCTACGTTATTCGTACATATTTTATTGGAGTTTATTGGTACATATTTTATTAAAAGGGTGTATTTATTGGAAGTACAGAAATTAGTTTCCATTTATCGCACATAATTACGGTACAGAGACGATTTTGGGAGGTTGTGTCTACGTTTAATTATCTAACTTAGATAGTAGGCTTCGTTATTGGTGCATATTTTATTGGGGTTTATTGGCACATATTTTATTAAAAGGGTGTATTTATTGGAAGTACAGAAATTAGTTTCCATTTATCGCACATAATTACGGTACAGAGACGATTTTGGGAGGTTGTGTCTACGTTTAATTATCTAACTTAACCTTTTAGATTTTTAAAATTAATTAGACTTGTAGGGGTGTGCGTGGCAAAACTACTTGTAGGGGTGTGCACCCACTTTATAATCATATTTTTGGTAACACTGAGTACTTTAAGCCTTCTTTTATGCTTAAACAAATATACATATATATATATATATACATTTATATATACATTTAATTATAGAAAAGCAAAAAGCAAATATGTAATTCAAAAGACTAATTTGCTCTAATAAACACATGCTGAAGTTAAAAACAAAAGAGTTTTTACTTGCCTAACTAATCATTAGTTACTAATGTGACAGTTGGGGCTGCTTTTTCTGCAAAAGCTGGGGTATGTTGGATTCAAGAGTGGTTAAATTAAGTCATAAATCTGAGTGTGCGTCAAGTCTATTTCTGTGCTTGCTTTTCACTTGAGATGAAAATCCCATTTCACTCAAGAATGAGGTGATGAATGGGATGAGCAACTCCGAAAGTTCAGGATATTCATCTCTTAAAGATATCCAGAACTTTGTTAAGTCAGAATCTAAAAGTTTATGGATTTTGTTGTCCATGACATGTCTCATGTTATCACTAACTATACAAAAATATAGCTATAACTATAGCTTCCCGTGAAGAGCGGTAGCAGCTAGAACCAATAGGAGGGGCGATGACATAAGGGGAGGGGCCTAAAGTATAAAAGCCTACAACGTACAGTTGTTTAATACCTGAAGATGTCAGTAATGACGAAAAGCTTAGTCGAAGAATAAAAAATTATAGCAGTTAGCAAATTCATAAAAGAAATAGTAAGGATGGCTGCTAATTTAAACAATACGAAGAATGAAATATACAAAATAATTTACTAAAAATTTAGTTTTAATCCCAGCATCACAGATGATATCACACCATTGCTCATTTAGTTTTACTGAGAACATGTTAGAACTTTCAAAATACAAGAATGGGTCTTGAATCCAATTGAATTCACTGTATCCCTCTGGGAAGCAACTTTCAATCTGGTTATAGAGAGTTAAACATCAGAGCTGGTAAAAAGCAATGGTAGAGCATGAATAACAAAAATGTACAGTTTAGACTATGTACAAAACAGGTTGAATTTAAATTGTTAAAATGATATATCTTAGTTATTTACATGTAGTAGGTTTTTAAGACACAGTAAATAAATTTCCGAACCTGACTTTGCAACCCTCCAAATGCCCTCTCGGGACCCAGCAGTGGCTCATGCCCAATAGGTTAAGAAATGCTGAACTAAAGGCATGTTTGTGGAGTGAAACATAAAAGATAACCCAGACTTCTAAAATGCTCTTAGTGAAATGGGATTTTCAGGAGTAACAACACACTATTTGGTTAACAAGCACATTTTACTAATATTGTAATACCAAGTCAATTAGATAGCTTAAATGTGTAGTACTCTATGTGATGCTGATCACATACTGTTAATCAGCAGCACTGCAGAATATTCTAGAGCCACACTCTTGGCATTCATCTGGAACTTTCTCACATTAGCCTGATAATTAGGATGTTGCCACCAGCTGAGTTTTAGAAAGTTGGTGTAGTAGGTTGTGCATTCATATAGGATGATATTAGACAGCAGTTTTTAATGAAAGTGACAAATGATCAATTGTTTATTTGTGTTGTAAACTATTGTGATTTTTTTATTACTGTTTGTAGGCTATACAGTGTGTCCTGGATAATTATATAAAGAGAACTGTTGTAATATAAGTGTGTTTGTTTTAGCAATTGAGAGTATCTGGTATTCAATAATTCATTCCACTGTTTTAAGTTCATAATTCTTGTCACTGGTTGTAAGAATATTATTTTCATTAATTTTCCAATTCTATGAAGTCTTCAGTAGTTTTACCACGATGAGGCTCAACTTTATCACTGAAGATGCCACATCACTGAATGAGCAAAACGTTTCGTTAATAATCTCAACAAAGCATGGTTATCAGCTGGAAAAAAGTTTTAGTATTAAAAGTTTTGATCACACAAATCTATAAGGGATACTAAAAAGAAATAACATAATAATTGTATTGGACATAAAGTTATGTCCACAAAACAGATTTTGTTTGAAATAAATAAAACACAATTTGACACAAATATTAATTTTATGAATACTTGTTTGGCACATATTACAGAAGGTTACACCATTAAATGAGTTTGCCTAAGTATACAATTCTTGTCAGATGAAAAACGTGTACAGTTAGAATACTATTTGTTATGTACAATACAAATGATTCACTATGGGTAGCAGTGACACATAAACACTAGACATTGACACTGAATTGTACTTGTTTTGAATGATTCATTGTGTGCTTCCTGACCAGAGTACAGGTATTAACCAAGAGATGTTTAGTATACTGCTGTGTAACTGCTACAATGATGAATTATAAGTAGTACTTTTTGTTTTGGTCATCAATCTTGAAAAGGATAATAGAAACTTTGTATACCATACTTCCAGCAGTTTTACATGATACATTCCTAGCACAAATAAGAAAAGTTTAAATCTGCTGATGATCTAAAGGAGTGATAGTTATTTGCAGACTGACAGGGTTATAAAATAATTCTGAAAGAATTGTTGCTTTTACAATACCATCCTTTATCAACTGACTACTCAAATCTGCCAGTTTTTCACAGAAACTGAAGTTTGATGATTTGATCCATCATGACCTAGTGATGCTCCAAACATTTCAAGGATTCTCCTAGCCTTAAAAAACGACTGGCCTATTTTGATTGACATGATTAAAGTTAAATTTACTTTGGGATACTTCCAAACATAATACAGTTTAAAATAAACAAAAAAAAAAAATTATTTCTAATTTTTCCAGAACTTTATACACATAATTTGATCTGGATAGAACGTGTATTAAACAATAATACTATTTGATGCAAATAATGAAAATATCCGTGTGGAGAACTATACATGACTTCCATGTTTTAAGATTTATATTTAAAATCGTTTTAGAAATGAAATATTTCTACATAAACTACTTCTATCTTCAGCCTCAACCACAGAACACACACACGCGCGCGCGCGCGCACAATTCCTTTTTTTCTTTATTTAATTTGTATTCTATATTAGAACAAATGTTTTCAGAGTTTACAATTTTGTTTTTAATTTCTTGAATATTTTTGTAATTTTATGCAATGTGGACACATACAGAGGAGTGTTAGTTTTTATGTTTTTTTCAATAAATAAAAATGAGAGGAGTGAGAGAGAGAGAGAGAGAGAGAGAGAGAGAGAGAGAGAGAGAGAGAGAGAGAGAGAGAGAGAGAGAGAGACCAAAAATAACACATACAGAAATTTCATCAGAACCTTTCCTTTCTAATAGTAGAAATATAACTAAATAATGAATAAGAAAGAACATTAACAAAATTAATGGAAATTATAGTTATTATTTGTTGTCTAATAAACAGGTACTAGTAATGGCTTCATATACTTCACATCTTAAATTATAATCACACATTAGTACATAGTGTTACTAATTTCACAAGTCCACAAAATTTGTAATTATTAAATTCGACTCTAACCCATTATTAATACTTAATCATTTGCGTGTTAACAGAAACTGCACATTGCTTTTTATTGCATTATGTTGAAAAAAGGATTTTAATGTACTTGTTTGGTTATATGTTAGATTGTACTGGGTTCTAAATTGGAAGTAGAATTCTTGAAGAGAATGAATCCATAATATTTTTACCATGTGGGGCGCATTCCTTGAAACATGTGGGTGTTAATGCTGCAAAACTCAATACAGATGTGATGACATTTTTTGGGCCTATTGCAAGTCTTTACTCATTTTTCTCTAGCAGCCCTAGAGAAAAATGTTGGGAAGTTTTGAAAAAGCACATTCCTTTATCACTGCAGAGCTTCCCTGAAGCAAGATGAAGTGAGAGGATCCAAGCTGTCAAACCAATAGTTAAGCACTACCCAGGAGTACTTAAATTGTTGGATATATTTTAGAAGAGATGTCTTCTGGTCTAACTCCCTCTGCCTACAACATCACATTAGGGCTTAAGAAATATTTCAATTCCACAAAGAGCTTAATGTTGGCATCTTTTTGGTTCAAAGTGCTTTCATATATTGACTAAAAAAATGTTATTCAAAGCAAAGGAATCACACTCAATCTTGAAATAACTCTAGTGGAAGATTTGCTGACAGAATTGAAATTGTTGCGTGATAATCCAGACAGCATAATTGAAGAACCAAACTTAATTGCAAAAGAACTAATAAAAGTTCCTCCTGAATCTCCCAAAAGGTGGAAAAAAAGTACAGATCAATCCAATAGTGATTTTTCAGTAAACAAAGATCAAGAAAATAAATTTAAAACCTCAGTCATGTACCCAGTATTAGAGTTTGTAATGGGCAACATAAAAACACGATTCACTGCAATTAGTTCAATTCGTGACTTGTTTCCACCAGTATTGAACTTTACGGACATGGAAAATTATGAATTAGAATTGAAAGTAAAAGTTCTCATTAGCAAGTTTAAAAAGGAATTGGCAATGGATCTATTTGAAGAAATATTACACTTGAAGAACATTTATAAAAACAGAGTTTGAATCAGAAAAGAATCCACTAAGCCTACTCCAAAAACCTTCAAGCTGTATTTGTAAACTTCTGTCTTGCCTATAGGCTTTTCTGTACTATTCCAGTTACAGTTTCGTCTCCTGAAAAATCTTTCAGCATGTTAGCGAATTCACTGAAAACTTGGCAGATTGGCAGAGAAGCACTACCTACCAAGAAAGGCTTAATAATTTGGCAATTTTAGCTATTAAAAATGAATTGGCTAACAGTATTAATTTATCAGTCAGATGTTATTGACCAGTTTGCTCAAATGAAAGCAAGAAAAAAACTTTGCACTACTTAAGCCGTTTTAGAAACGGGTCTCTCACTTATAATTGGTTATACTCTTAGACATATTTTTGTTTATCTTTTTAACAACTGACTTATGTATCACTTATGTGTTGATAAACACAGATTGTTTATTTTTTGTCTTAAATTTAGACCATAGTAACATTGAATTCCACTCTAACCCATTATTAATACTTAATCATTTGGGTGTTAACAGAAACTGCACATTGCTTTTTATTGCATTATGTTGAAAAAAGAATTTTAATGTACTTGTTTGGTTATAGGCCTACGTTAGATTGTACTGTGTTCTAAATTGGAAGTAGGTTTTAATTCCTGTACTTCGAATAAATACAGCCTTTTATCCATACAATAAATACAGCCTTTGAATGTACACTAAGTAAGGAAATATATGTTAAGTCTAATTAATTTTAAAAATCTAAAAGGTTAAGTTAGATAATTAAACGTTGACACAACCTCCCAAAATCGTCTCTGTACCGTAATTATGTGCGATAAATGGAAACTAATTTCTGTACTTCCAATAAATACACCCTTTTAATAAAATATGTGTCAATAAACCCCAATAAAATATGCACCAATAACGAAGCCTACTAAGTTACATAATTAAACGTAGACACAACCTCCCAAAAACGTCTCTGTACCCTAATTATGTGCGATAAATGGAAACTAATTTCTGTACTTCCAATAAATACGCCCTTTTAATAAAATATGTGCCAATAACCCCAATAAAATATGCAAATAGGTTATAGGTCTACGTTCTAAATTGGAACTAGGTTTTAATTCCGGTACTTCGAATACATACAGCCTTTAATGTTATGTACAGCAGCCTTGTATCCATACATTATTCGAACACATCTCACCACACACACACAGCTTCAATCTTTCGAAACAGTATCTCGTCGCCAGCAACAAGACAAGCAGCGCTACTAACGACAGCCTCTGATGAAGCCTTCTATAGGTGAAAGCCGGTTTAGGCTGTAAGGTAAAACTTTACGTTTTTACTTATAAAAAACTTAGTGTTCCGAGTCGTCAATATTATAGTGATATTTAGTTAAGTAACGGACACGTCATGGACAACGAAATCCAAGTATCCATACAATAATTCAATTATCTTGTTGTTGCATCCTCTTCGTTCACTTATTAATTTAATAATATATAGATACTTTCACTTATGAACTTACTATTGTCACTTCCCAAACGTGAAGAGAAGAGACCCACTGAAGAAGAGAAACAACATCTTGAAACGTTTGGGAAGTGACAATAGTAAGTTCATAAGTGAAAGTATCTATATATTATTAAAATAATTCAATGTACACTAACAAAGGAAATTTTGTTAATAACAGCGGCAAAATGTAACTTCCGTCGCCGCGCATGTACTAAATTTCGGTGTCCGATGTGTACATCCTACAGTTTTCTTCACAAGTAACTAATACCAGCTTATGGAGGTTATGTACGACAATGTAACTTAAATAAAATTTACTTTGTTAGTGTACAATAAAAGGGTGTATTTATTGGAAGTACAGAAATTAGTTTACATTTATCGCACATAATTACGGTACAGACACGATTTTGGGAGGTTGTGGCTACGTTTAACAATATAACTTAACCTTTTACATTTTTAAAATTAATTAGACTTAACAAACGTTTCCTTAGTTAGTGTACATTCAAAGGCTGTATTTATTGCATTGATAAAAGGCTGTATATAACATTAACGGCTGTATTTATTCGAAGTAAGTAATGCCAGCTTATGGAGGTTATGTACGCAATGTAACTTAAATAAAATTTACTTTGTTCGTGTACATTAAAAGGGTGTATTTATTGGAAGTACAGAAATTAGTTTACATTTATCGCACATAATTACGGTACAGAGACGATTTTGGGAGGTTGTAGCTACGTTTAATTATTTAACTTAACCTTTTAGATTTTTAAAATTAATTAGACTTAACAGACATTTCCTTAGTTAGTGTACATTCAAAGGCTGTATATAATATTAAAGGCTGTATTTATTCAAAGTACCGGAATTAAAACGTACTTCCAATTTAGAACCTAGTACAATCTAATGTATAACCAAACAAGTACATTAAAATCCTTTTTTTCAACATAATGCAATAAAAAGCAATGTGCAGTTTCTGTTAACATGCAAATGATTAAGTATTAATAATGGGTTACAGTGGAATTTAATGTTACTACGGTCTGAATTAATGCAAATAAAATTGGGAGAATCTCGTAAACATATTAAAGAATGCTTGTATATTACACACAAAATTATTACAGTACGGACCTTTGTTAATGAATAGAAACAAATTTGACTCCATACTTTAGTATGTACCAATAAAATTCACCTTTTTTCAAATACCAATATCTTGTTTTTTTCATACCCTTAAAAAAAGGTCATTAACAACATACATTATGAGAAAACGTGATTACAAATAACCAGCCATTAGTTACTTGTGAAGAAAATAGATATAACATTTACAAACATCAAATCTTCAATTCTTTCCCTATTTGTTTTATAAAAACTGGAGTTTCTACTGCAGGTTTTAAGTCCACCAACTACTTAATTAAATATACATAATTGTTCCTGTATCTTGTTGGGTAACATATTATATTTACATCTGCTTCCTACTCATATGTGCAAACAATGTTTTTAATGTACGGTCCTAAAATCTTTATCAACACTTTATATCTTTAAAATTTAGACAAAGTCTAATGAGCAACTTGGCCTAACCTGAATTTACATGACCTGGCTCAGAACAACTTTATTTTGGCAAATACAAAGATGAAGACTGGTTGCAATTTACTACCATAAATGCCTGGAATGCTATGCATTAAAGAATTTTAATTAACTTTATATGGGGAAAACTGGTTTACATACATTATTTCTGAAAATAATAATCCTGAAATGAATCGGTTTTTTTTAAACGGGCGTAAGTCCAAGAAAGTAAACTTTCGGAAAACTAAAAAACACTGTTTAAATCAAAATATTTCACTTAAAATATTTTTAAAAAAATGTCAACATGTAAAGAAATTCAATTTACAACAGGATTCAAAATTTTACACTTGTATCTTTATCCATAATTTAGTTACATAGCTCTAAAAATGTGAAAATATCGCCCTTTTAAAAAAAATCAAGTTGCAAGGAGATAAAAAACCATTAAATTTCAAGTAAAAACTGTTATTTTTATTGTAAGACAATGTTTACAATTTACTAAAAAGATAGTAAAATTACTTAAATGAGTTTAAAAGAGGAAAAAAAATCAAAGATGTAGATTTGAGGCCATATTTCTGATTTATGGGTCATCGTTGGTTTCTTCAACCTCGAAATCGCTGGTAATCTCTTCAGATCTGCCATCAGTTGGCCAGTCACAAATTTCTTCGAAAAATCCCCGATGCTCGTCTGGAATGTAGGCTCTCAGTTTTTTAATATCTTCCATCTTTGCAGTTTTTATTGGCACTCGACCTTGGTAAGCCTTAACCGAAGGTGGGGAGAGAGTATCTGCTTTTGTCTTAGCCAGTAAAAAGTTGTGATGAATAATACCATTTATTGTAGGGTAGGCTTTAACACATCCTTTTAACTTAGATTCATAAACGAACATAAAGAGAGTACTAATCTGAAAGTACATTTTATCCTTCTTATCTGTGTTTTTTCCTTTTGTTTCTTGTGATATACACGATTTTTTGTAAAACCTTTTTTGCCATTTATTGAAATCTAAAACTATGTCAGATGATGTAACCTCATGAACAGTGAACTTATTAAACCGTGATGAGTTTTGCAAAATTATGTCAGTTATTTCATGAACATCAAAAATGCGGTCATGTTTCTTTAAAGCCTTAGATATTATTCCGAAATCCCTGTCACACGGGAGGAAACTGTGGCTGCGAACAGGGAAATACTGAGTGACCTTCTGGAAACGACCTGAATCTGTCAGGTATAAGCAGAACCTTGACAACGCTTGGTTTTTGTTTTGGCCTGAACAGTTATCACTGAACAGACGAAGCTCAGTGTATTGGCTTGGTACTGATTTTAGGTATTCATTAAGAAAAGAGCAAACCTCATTAGGGCCTTTTCGTGCTACACCCTCGTGGTACAAGAATAATGTTGTGTCGTTACTCTTAAGATTGTGTATTCCAAAGCAATTAACTGACAACTGTCTCATGTAGTATAATTCCTGAACGGGAATTTTAGGAATAGATACAGTTTTCATGTAATCAAATGCTAACGACAAAATATGTTTTTCATCTTTACCTTCTTGTGACTGTTCGTGCTGCAGTGCTGAGTAAAACTTTTTACTTCTTGATTTATGTACCATAAGCTCTGCAACTGCCGCTCGTTTAGCTACATTATTTAAAGTAGGACTCTTAATTTTCACATTAAGCTCCTCACACTTGCTACATACATCAACTTGCGGGCGGCCAAATGGATAATTGAAATTGTCTCTATAATATTGCCAATAAAATGATTTGCTTACTATAGGCCTAACGTCAGGGTGTTTTTGCATGTACAACTTCCACATCGTTTTAATATTTAGATCAGGTGATAAATAGTAGCTTTTCTTACCCTTGTAATGAGTTTCTTTCAAAGGGAAAGACTTTATGTGCTCATCCAGAAGTCTGTGGATTTCAGCAGGCAAACTATTACTTACATTCTTGCCTCTCATATCTTCAGGGGTTTGACCGATAAGTTTGAGATGTCTGATACGTCTTACCCTTTTCTCACTTATAGCAAATACTGATAAAAATGCATTAAAACATATCTTCATTCTCTCGGTACCCACAAGAACATTATAATAAAATGAGGCACTTTTCTGCTCTGTATTCATCACATTATCCCTTGGCCGTCTACGTTGCACGTTCACGACGTCAATAAGTCCCTGGAGAAACAAATCCTGTTCATTTTTCGAAAGAATATTGTAGAATCTGTTGAAAATATCCAGACAATTTTCCTCCCCAATTTCTTGTAAGCAATTTTCTTTGCATCTGAAACAAACCCAGAAACTCTTAGTGTTAACTTATAGGCTATAAACTTAAACTGAAGACAGCAAAACGTTTTATTAGCTGTTGTAAAGAATACTGTCTTGGCTGCAAACTTTGATCATTGTACTAGGCCTAATAAATTTAATAAAACACTGGTGGGATTACAATAAAAAATTAAGAGGTTATGTATACTGGCAAATAAACATTAGCGACACATGAAGTATATTTTGTTAATGAGTAATTTTAATAAGGTTTGGAAATGTTTAAATCTAAATAAGTAACTAAGATTTATCTTACCTGCAAGAGAATTCAGGTTTTTTTGCTGGAACTTCCTGGCCTCTGTGATTGACATAGGGCTGCCCACTGAGTCGGGCATTTTTTACTATATTTACTTTGTAACGTTGGGGGTTTTGGCCCTTTCTTTTTCTTGGGCTCCCAATTACGATATTTTCATCCATTAGCCTGTCACCTACAACTACTAAACTATTAAAACTGTAAAGTAAGCCTACAAAGACTGTACAAGGATGTTTAGTAACCTTCACTACAATAATTTGGAGGTTATAATAACAATAGACAAAAATGAGCAGTAACAGCTGACTGCAGATTTTTTTTTAACAGGCGAAAGTCCAGAAATCAAACAACAGAATCCATAGAGGAAGTGGACTTACGCCTTTTTAAAAAAAACTCTTTTGGACTTGCGCCCTTTTAAAATAAACAAAAAAATTAAAATGCTGATTTGACCCATTTCCACTCGTGATAAAATCGCCCTTTTAACAAAAATCGATGTATTCTGATGTTTAGACTACAAAACCACCAAAACCTGAAAATCGAAAAAAAATGGACTTACGCCCGTTTAAAAAAAACCGATTCAAATGTAATCAGTACTTATATCAAGTTAAGTGCAATAATTAAATTGATTCTTCAACTTGCACGTTGCAAACTTAAGGTGCTAAGCCTTTATTTTATTTTTAATTTAACATCAATTTATGTTCGGCAACGTTAAAAAGAACATGTTATGGCCTCTGAGAAAGTACACAGTGAGTGGAAGCTGGCTTAAATGAAGGTAAAAATTGTATCTAATAATTAGTGTCCCGTGAGGGCTGATTCTGATTGTACTGCCCTCAAAACATAAAGAAAAGTCATTTTTAGAAAGATGTCTGTGTGTAGAATTTTGTCTATGGCGAATGATAACGCCCGCAAATTCAAATAATTTTTTGCATATTGTAGAGGACTCAAGGTCTGTTGATTTTGGTGAAGATCGGTTAAGGAGAAGGGGTAGTTTACCTGCAATGTTTTGTTTTAACAAGAGTAAAGTACTTAATTTTGATAAATAAAGTATCCTGAAAAGGTCATAATAATCCACTGTAGAAAGGTAGATTTAATATCTATAAATGAAAAGGGGTAGGGGGAGGGGATAATTTTCTATAAATGAAAATGATAGGTGAAGGGGAAGGGATTTTTTTTTTATATGTGTTGCATATCAGCAACATTTAAGTAGTTTGTTGATAAAATTCCTTCCCAGGCTGTTTGGCCGTGGTCCAATGTTTTCTGCAAAACCAGACGTTTCGGAAGTGCCATCGACTGCCATCATCAGTGAAAATCGAGTGCGCTAATATGAGGTGGTATATGTTAGTGATCACAATTCTGTGGTTGAGGCTGAAGATAGAAGTAGTTTCTGTGGAAATATTTCATTTCTAAAATGATTTCAAATATAAATCTTAAAATATGGAAGTCATGTATGGTTCTCCATACCGATATTTTAATTATTTGCATCAAATAGTATTATTGTTTAATAAATGTTCTATCCAGATCAAATTATGTGTATACAGTTCTGGAGAAATTAGACAGGCATAATATGTTGTTTGTTTATTGTAAACTGTATTATGTTTGGAAGTATCCCAAAGTAAATTTAACATTAGTCATGTCAATCAATGAGGCCAGTCCAGTATTTTAAGGCCAGGAGAATCCTTGAAATGTTTGGAGCATCACTAGGTCATGATGGATCTAATCATCAAACTTCAGTTTCTGTGAAAAACTGGCAGATTTGAGTAGTCACTTGATAAAGGATGGTGTTGTAAAAGCAACAATTCTTTCAGAATTTTTTATAACCCTGTCAGTCTGCAAATAATATACTGTATTACAGTATACAAATGTAGTGTAATATCTTGGCACAATACTATATGATAAATTTGGATAAAAGGCTCATTTCCAATAGAAAGGATAGCTGGTGTGATCAGACATAAATTTGTTGTATTAGTTTTTTGAGAATTTATTCCTATCAAACTGGAGTAAGCATATTTTCAAACCTTTATGGAGGTTATAACAACTCGTGCTGTCCGTCTATTTCTGCAAGAGTGTAAACGTGTCAGAGTGTAGTTTGTGTAATGTGTCTTACCAATCCGTCGTCGCTCGGTAACGTAACTTCCGCTGCTTGAGTCCGTCGCGAACGTACGAATAACCAGGTATCGAAGTCCTTACCTGAGGTTCACTAGGGGTGTATAATTCCCGGGTGGCGCCAAATTGTTTATTTTAAACAATTAAAAAAATTAGTATTATCGGCGATTCCGCTCAGGCGGTGTGGAGAATTCAAACTTGTCCCGCCGCTTATCGATCTTTACAATCAAGCCAGCAGTTTGCTGTGTTTACTGCTTGAGCGCTAGCCGCCAATTCATAGCTGTTCGCTAAAATGTACAACATTAATAATACACTTTCCTAATGAAAATAAAACACATTGGTTACACACAGTTTTGGTTTATTAGTTAATGGTTATTACTTTTTCATTGACACAGGTTATATTTGGTTTGTTATATTATTTTGCACCGGCCATTAATCTAAGGCAATTTTCTCTGGGTTTTGACGTATCGATTCTGAACGTATGTGCTCTTACTCACTTTTCTATTTTTATTTTTATATTTTTTTATGGTAATAACATATAATAAAACACATCTACTTACCATAACTTTCTCGTTCTTAGCAGGTGGTTTATATTCCACTTGAATTTCCTCTCTAGGGTCCAGGGTTTCGTCTCAGCGAGATTCAGAAACAATAGAGGTTTACGAAACAATAATTTTAACAACTTCAGTGTGGACATATGATTGATTTAATATTATATCTTTTTCTTAGTTACATTTTACAATACAACAAAGATGGCGCCTTACCATCACTACCTAAATGATTTCTATTCCTTTACTAATACTGACTTACACTTATTTCATTATTTGATTGTACACATGGTCTATTACCATGCATCTCAAAGAGACTGCAGTTCTCTCGCTATTATTTCCATTTATAAAATGACAGAAACCAATGCCTCAATTTACTGATTAATAATTTATAAGTACAGACACATTCTTACGCACACACACACACACACACTCTTACCCCCATGTTATATTATGACAAAACGTACTTCCAATTTAGAACCTAGTACAATCTAATGTATAACCAAACAAGTAGGCCTACATTAAAATCCTTTTTTCAACATAATGCAATAAAAAGCAATGCGCAGTTTCTGTTAACATGCAAATGATTAAGTATTAATAATGGGTTACAGTGGAATTTAATGTTACTACGGTCTGAATTAATGCAAATAAAATTGGGAGAATCTCGTAAACATATTAAAGAATGCTTGTATATTACACACAAAATTATTACAGTACGGACCTTTGTTAATGAATAGAAACAAATTTGACTCTATACTTTAGTATGTACCAATAAAATTCACCTTTTTTCAAATACCAATATCTTGTTTTTTTCATACCCTTAAAAAAAGGTCATTAACAACATACATTATGAGAAAACGTGATTACAAATAACCAGCCATTAGTTACTTGTGAAGAAAATAGATATAACATTTACAAACATCAAATCTTCAATTCTCTACCTATTTGTTTTATAAAAACTGGAGTTTCTACTGCAGGTTTTAAGTCCACCAACTACTTAATTAAATATACATAATTGTTCCTGTATCTTGTTGGGTAACATATTATATTTACATCTGCTTCCTACTCATATGTGCAAACAATGTTTTTAATGTACGGTCCTAAAATCTTTATCAACACTTTATATCTTTAAAATTTAGACAAAGTCTAATGAGCAACTTGGCCTAACCTGAATTTACATGACCTGGCTCAGAACAACTTTATTTTGGCAAATACAAAGATGAAGACTGGTTGCAATTTACTACCATAAATGCCTGGAATGCTATGCATTAAAGAATTTTAATTAACTTTATATGGGGAAAACTGGTTTACATACATTATTTCTGAAAATAATAATCCTGAAATGTAATCAGTACTTATATCAAGTTAAGTGCAATAATTAAATTGATTCTTCAACTTGCACGTTGCAAACTTAAGGTGCTAAGCCTTTATTTTATTTTTAATTTAACATCAATTTATGTTCGGCAACGTTAAAAAGAACATGTTATGGCCTCTGAGAAAGTACACAGTGAGTGGAAGGTAAAAATTGTGTCTAATAATTAGTGTCCCGTGAGGGCTGATTCTGATTGTACTGCCCTCAAAACATAAAGAAAAGTCATTTTTAGAAAGATGTCTGTGTGTAGAATTTTGTCTATGGCGAATGATAACGCCCGCAAATTCAAATAATTTTTTGCATATTGTAGAGGACTCAAGGTCTGTTGATTTTGGTGAAGATCGGTTAAGGAGAAGGGGTAGTTTACCTGCAATGTTTTGTTTTAACAAGAGTAAAGTACTTAATTTTGATAAATAAAGTATCCTGAAAAGGTCATAATAATCCACTGTAGAAAGGTAGATTTAATATCTATAAATGAAAAGGGGAAGGGGGAGGGGATAATTTTCTATAAATGAAAATAATAGGTGAAGGGGAAGGGATTTTTTTTTTATATGTGTTGCATATCAGCAACATTTAAGTAGTTTGTTGATAAAATTCCTTCCCAGGCTGTTTGGCCGTGGTCCAATGTTTTCTGCAAAACCAGACGTTTCGGAAGTGCCATCGACTGCCATCATCAGTGAAAATCGAGTGCGCTAACATGAGGTGGTATATGTTAGTGATCACAATTCTGTGGTTGAGGCTGAAGATAGAAGTAGTTTCTGTGGAAATATTTCATTTCTAAAATGATTTCAAATATAAATCTTAAAATATGGAAGTCATGTATGGTTCTCCATACCGATATTTTAATTATTTGCATCAAATAGTATTATTGTTTAATAAATGTTCTATCCAGATCAAATTATGTGTATACAGTTCTGGAGAAATTAGACAGGCATAATATGTTGTTTGTTTATTGTAAACTGTATTATGTTTGGAAGTATCCCAAAATAAATTTAACATTAGTCATGTAAATCAATGAGGCCAGTCCAGTTTTTTAAGGCCAGGAGAATCCTTGAAACGTTTGGAGCATCACTAGGTCATGATGGATCTAATCATCAAACTTCAGTTTCTGTGAAAAACTGGCAGATTTGAGTAGTCACTTGATAAAGGATGGTGTTGTAAAAGCAACAATTCTTTCAGAATTTTTTATAACCCTGTCAGTCTGCAAATAATATACTGTATTACAGTATACAAATGTAGTGTAATATCTTGGCACAATACTATATGATAAATTTTGATAAAAGGCTCATTTCCAATAGAAAGGATAGCTGGTGTGATCAGACATAAATTTGTTGTATTAGTTTTTTGAGAATTTATTCCTATCAAACTGGAGTAAGCATATTTTCAAACCTTTATGGAGGTTATAACAACTCGTGCTGTCCGTCTATTTCTGCAAGAGTGTAAACGTGTCAGAGTGTAGTTTGTGTAATGTGTCTTACCAATCCGTCGTCGCTCGGTAACGTAACTTCCGCTGCTTGAGTCCGTCGCGAACGTACGAATAACCAGGTATCGAAGTCCTTACCTGAGGTTCACTAGGGGTGTATAATTCCCGGGTGGCGCCAAATTGTTTATTTTAAACAATTAAAAAAATTAGTATTATCGGCGATTCCGCTCAGGCGGTGTGGAGAATTCAAACTTGTCCCGCCGCTTATCGATGTTTACAATCAAGCCAGCAGTTTGCTGTGTTTACTGCTTGAGCGCTAGCCGCCCATTCATAGCTGTTCGCTAAAATGTACAACATTAATAATACACTTTCCTAATGAAAATAAAACACATTGGTTACACACAGTTTTGGTTTATTAGTTAATGGTTATTACTTTTTCATTGACACAGGTTATATTTGGTTTGTTATATTATTTTGCACCGGCCATTAATCTAAGGCAATTTTCTCTGGGTTTTGACGTATCGATTCTGAACGTATGTGCTCTTACTCACTTTTCTATTTTTATTTTTATATTTTTTTATGGTAATAACATATAATAAAACACATCTACTTACCATAACTTTCTCGTTCTTAGCAGGTGGTTTATATTCCACTTGAATTTCCTCTCTAGGGTCCAGGGTTTCGTCTCAGCGAGATTCAGAAACAATAGAGGTTTACGAAACAATAATTTTAACAACTTCAGTGTGGACATATGATTGATTTAATATTATATCTTTTTCTTAGTTACATTTTACAATACAACAAAGATGGCGCCTTACCATCACTACCTAAATGATTTCTATTCCTTTACTAATACTGACTTACACTTATTTCATTATTTGATTGTACACATGGTCTATTACCATGCATCTCAAAGAGACTGCAGTTCTCTCGCTATTATTTCCATTTATAAAATGACAGAAACCAATGCCTCAATTTACTGATTAATAATTTATAAGTACAGACACATTCTTACGCACACACACACACACACACTCTTACCCCCATGTTATATTATGACAAAACGTACTTCCAATTTAGAACCTAGTACAATCTAATGTATAACCAAACAAGTAGGCCTACATTAAAATCCTTTTTTCAACATAATGCAATAAAAAGCAATGCGCAGTTTCTGTTAACATGCAAATGATTAAGTATTAATAATGGGTTACAGTGGAATTTAATGTTACTACGGTCTGAATTAATGCAAATAAAATTGGGAGAATCTCGTAAACATATTAAAGAATGCTTGTATATTACACACAAAATTATTACAGTACGGACCTTTGTTAATGAATAGAAACAAATTTGACTCTATACTTTAGTATGTACCAATAAAATTCACCTTTTTTCAAATACCAATATCTTGTTTTTTTCATACCCTTAAAAAAAGGTCATTAACAACATACATTATGAGAAAACGTGATTACAAATAACCAGCCATTAGTTACTTGTGAAGAAAATAGATATAACATTTACAAACATCAAATCTTCAATTCTCTACCTATTTGTTTTATAAAAACTGGAGTTTCTACTGCAGGTTTTAAGTCCACCAACTACTTAATTAAATATACATAATTGTTCCTGTATCTTGTTGGGTAACATATTATATTTACATCTGCTTCCTACTCATATGTGCAAACAATGTTTTTAATGTACGGTCCTAAAATCTTTATCAACACTTTATATCTTTAAAATTTAGACAAAGTCTAATGAGCAACTTGGCCTAACCTGAATTTACATGACCTGGCTCAGAACAACTTTATTTTGGCAAATACAAAGATGAAGACTGGTTGCAATTTACTACCATAAATGCCTGGAATGCTATGCATTAAAGAATTTTAATTAACTTTATATGGGGAAAACTGGTTTACATACATTATTTCTGAAAATAATAATCCTGAAATGTAATCAGTACTTATATCAAGTTAAGTGCAATAATTAAATTGATTCTTCAACTTGCACGTTGCAAACTTAAGGTGCTAAGCCTTTATTTTATTTTTAATTTAACATCAATTTATGTTCGGCAACGTTAAAAAGAACATGTTATGGCCTCTGAGAAAGTACACAGTGAGTGGAAGGTAAAAATTGTGTCTAATAATTAGTGTCCCGTGAGGGCTGATTCTGATTGTACTGCCCTCAAAACATAAAGAAAAGTCATTTTTAGAAAGATGTCTGTGTGTAGAATTTTGTCTATGGCGAATGATAACGCCCGCAAATTCAAATAATTTTTTGCATATTGTAGAGGACTCAAGGTCTGTTGATTTTGGTGAAGATCGGTTAAGGAGAAGGGGTAGTTTACCTGCAATGTTTTGTTTTAACAAGAGTAAAGTACTTAATTTTGATAAATAAAGTATCCTGAAAAGGTCATAATAATCCACTGTAGAAAGGTAGATTTAATATCTATAAATGAAAAGGGGAAGGGGGAGGGGATAATTTTCTATAAATGAAAATAATAGGTGAAGGGGAAGGGATTTTTTTTTTATATGTGTTGCATATCAGCAACATTTAAGTAGTTTGTTGATAAAATTCCTTCCCAGGCTGTTTGGCCGTGGTCCAATGTTTTCTGCAAAACCAGACGTTTCGGAAGTGCCATCGACTGCCATCATCAGTGAAAATCGAGTGCGCTAACATGAGGTGGTATATGTTAGTGATCACAATTCTGTGGTTGAGGCTGAAGATAGAAGTAGTTTCTGTGGAAATATTTCATTTCTAAAATGATTTCAAATATAAATCTTAAAATATGGAAGTCATGTATGGTTCTCCATACCGATATTTTAATTATTTGCATCAAATAGTATTATTGTTTAATAAATGTTCTATCCAGATCAAATTATGTGTATACAGTTCTGGAGAAATTAGACAGGCATAATATGTTGTTTGTTTATTGTAAACTGTATTATGTTTGGAAGTATCCCAAAATAAATTTAACATTAGTCATGTAAATCAATGAGGCCAGTCCAGTTTTTTAAGGCCAGGAGAATCCTTGAAATGTTTGGAGCATCACTAGGTCATGATGGATCTAATCATCAAACTTCAGTTTCTGTGAAAAACTGGCAGATTTTAGTAGTCACTTGATAAAGGATGGTGTTGTAAAAGCAACAATTCTTTCAGAATTTTTTATAACCCTGTCAGTCTGCAAATAATATACTGTATTACAGTATACAAATGTAGTGTAATATCTTGGCACAATACTATATGATAAATTTGGATAAAAGGCTCATTTCCAATAGAAAGGATAGCTGGTGTGATCAGACATAAATTTGTTGTATTAGTTTTTTGAGAATTTATTCCTATCAAACTGGAGTAAGCATATTTTCAAACCTTTATGGAGGTTATAACAACTCGTGCTGTCCGTCTATTTCTGCAAGAGTGTAAACGTGTCAGAGTGTAGTTTGTGTAATGTGTCTTACCAATCCGTCGTCGCTCGGTAACGTAACTTCCGCTGCTTGAGTCCGTCGCGAACGTACGAATAACCAGGTATCGAAGTCCTTACCTGAGGTTCACTAGGGGTGTATAATTCCCGGGTGGCGCCAAATTGTTTATTTTAAACAATTAAAAAAATTAGTATTATCGGCGATTCCGCTCAGGCGGTGTGGAGAATTCAAACTTGTCCCGCCGCTTATCGATGTTTACAATCAAGCCAGCAGTTTGCTGTGTTTACTGCTTGAGCGCTAGCCGCCCATTCATAGCTGTTCGCTAAAATGTACAACATTAATAATACACTTTCCTAATGAAAATAAAACACATTGGTTACACACAGTTTTGGTTTATTAGTTAATGGTTATTACTTTTTCATTGACACAGGTTATATTTGGTTTGTTATATTATTTTGCACCGGCCATTAATCTAAGGCAATTTTCTCTGGGTTTTGACGTATCGATTCTGAACGTATGTGCTCTTACTCACTTTTCTATTTTTATTTTTATATTTTTTTATGGTAATAACATATAATAAAACACATCTACTTACCATAACTTTCTCGTTCTTAGCAGGTGGTTTATATTCCACTTGAATTTCCTCTCTAGGGTCCAGGGTTTCATCTCAGCGAGATTCAGAAACAATAGAGGTTTACGAAACAATAATTTTAACAACTTCAGTGTGGACATATGATTGATTTAATATTATATCTTTTTCTTAGTTACATTTTACAATACAACAAAGATGGCGCCTTACCATCACTACCTAAATGATTTCTATTCCTTTACTAATACTGACTTACACTTATTTCATTATTTGATTGTACACATGGTCTATTACCATGCATCTCAAAGAGACTGCAGTTCTCTCGCTATTATTTCCATTTATAAAATGACAGAAACCAATGCCTCAATTTACTGATTAATAATTTATAAGTACAGACACATTCTTACGCACACACACACACACACACACACTCTTACCCCCATGTTATATTATGACAAAACGTACTTCCAATTTAGAACCTAGTACAATCTAATGTATAACCAAACAAGTAGGCCTACATTAAAATCCTTTTTTCAACATAATGCAATAAAAAGCAATGCGCAGTTTCTGTTAACATGCAAATGATTAAGTATTAATAATGGGTTACAGTGGAATTTAATGTTACTACGGTCTGAATTAATGCAAATAAAATTGGGAGAATCTCGTAAACATATTAAAGAATGCTTGTATATTACACACAAAATTATTACAGTACGGACCTTTGTTAATGAATAGAAACAAATTTGACTCTATACTTTAGTATGTACCAATAAAATTCACCTTTTTTCAAATACCAATATCTTGTTTTTTTCATACCCTTAAAAAAAGGTCATTAACTACATACATTATGAGAAAACGTGATTACAAATAACCAGCCATTAGTTACTTGTGAAGAAAATAGATATAACATTTACAAACATCAAATCTTCAATTCTCTCCCTATTTGTTTTATAAAAACTGGAGTTTCTACTGCAGGTTTTAAGTCCACCAACTACTTAATTAAATATACATAATTGTTCCTGTATCTTGTTGGGTAACATATTATATTTACATCTGCTTCCTACTCATATGTGCAAACAATGTTTTTAATGTACGGTCCTAAAATCTTTATCAACACTTTATATCTTTAAAATTTAGACAAAGTCTAATGAGCAACTTGGCCTAACCTGAATTTACATGACCTGGCTCAGAACAACTTTATTTTGGCAAATACAAAGATGAAGACTGGTTGCAATTTACTACCATAAATGCCTGGAATGCTATGCATTAAAGAATTTTAATTAACTTTATATGGGGAAAACTGGTTTACATACATTATTTCTGAAAATAATAATCCTGAAATGTAATCAGTACTTATATCAAGTTAAGTGCAATAATTAAATTGATTCTTCAACTTGCACGTAGCAAACTTAAGGTGCTAAGCCTTTATTTTATTTTTAATTTAACATCAATTTATGTTCGGCAACGTTAAAAAGAACATGTTATGGCCTCTGAGAAAGTACACAGTGAGTGGAAGCTGGCTTAAATGAAGGTAAAAATTGTATCTAATAATTAGTGTCCCTTGAGGGCTGATTCTGATTGTACTGCCCTCAAAACATAAAGAAAAGTCATTTTTAGAAAGATGTCTGTGTGTAGAATTTTGTCTATGGCGAATGATAACGCCCGCAAATTCAAATAATTTTTTGCATATTGTAGAGGACTCAAGGTCTGTTGATTTTGGTGAAGATCGGTTAAGGAGAAGGGGTAGTTTACCTGCAATGTTTTGTTTTAACAAGAGTAAAGTACTTAATTTTGATAAATAAAGTATCCTGAAAAGGTCATAATAATCCACTGTAGAAAGGTAGATTTAATATCTATAAATGAAAAGGGGAAGGGGGAGGGGATAATTTTCTATAAATGAAAATGATAGGTGAAGGGGAAGGGATTTTTTTTTTTATGTGTTGCATATCAGCAACATTTAAGTAGTTTGTTGATAAAATTCCTTCCCAGGCTGTTTGGCCGTGGTCCAATGTTTTCTGCAAAACCAGACGTTTCGGAAGTGCCATCGACTGCCATCAACAGTGAAAATCGAGTGCGCTAACATGAGGTGGTATATGTTAGTGATCACAATTCTGTGGTTGAGGCTGAAGATAGAAGTAGTTTCTGTGGAAATATTTCATTTCTAAAATGATTTCAAATATAAATCTTAAAATATCTAAGTCATGTATGGTTCTCCATACCGATATTTTAATTATTTGCATCAAATAGTATTATTGTTTAATAAATGTTCTATCCAGATCAAATTATGTGTATACAGTTCTGGAGAAATTAGACAGGCATAATATGATGTTTGTTTATTGTAAACTGTATTATGTTTGGAAGTATCCCAAAATAAATTTAACATTAGTCATGTAAATCAATGAGGCCAGTCCAGTTTTTTAAGGCCAGGAGAATCCTTGAAATGTTTGGAGCATCACTAGGTCATGATGGATCTAATCATCAAACTTCAGTTTCTGTGAAAAACTGGCAGATTTGAGTAGTCACTTGATAAAGGATGGTGTTGTAAAAGCAACAATTCTTTCAGAATTTTTTATAACCCTGTCAGTCTGCAAATAATATACTGTATTACAGTATACAAATGTAGTGTAATATCTTGGCACAATACTATATGATAAATTTGGATAAAAGGCTCATTTCCAATAGAAAGGATAGCTGGTGTGATCAGACATAAATTTGTTGTATTAGTTTTTTGAGAATTTATTCCTATCAAACTGGAGTAAGCATATTTTCAAACCTTTATGGAGGTTATAACAACTCGTGCTGTCCGTCTATTTCTGCAAGAGTGTAAACGTGTCAGAGTGTAGTTTGTGTAATGTGTCTTACCAATCCGTCGTCGCTCGGTAACGTAACTTCCGCTGCTTGAGTCCGTCGCGAACGTACGAATAACCAGGTATCGAGGTCCTTACCTGAGGTTCACTAGGGGTGTATAATTCCCGGGTGGCGCCAAATTGTTTATTTTAAACAATTAAAAAAATTAGTATTATCGGCGATTCCGCTCAGGCGGTGTGGAGAATTCAAACTTGTCCCGCCGCTTATCGATGTTTACAATCAAGCCAGCAGTTTGCTGTGTTTACTGCTTGAGCGCTAGCCGCCAATTCATAGCTGTTCGCTAAAATGTACAACATTAATAATACACTTTCCTAATGAAAATAAAACACATTGGTTACACACAGTTTTGGTTTATTAGTTAATGGTTATTACTTTTTCATTGACACAGGTTATATTTGGTTTGTTATATTATTTTGCACCGGCCATTAATCTAAGACAATTTTCTCTGGGTTTTGACGTATCGATTCTGAACGTATGTGCTCTTACTCACTTTTCTATTTTTATTTTTATATTTTTTTATGGTAATAACATATAATAAAACACATCTACTTACCATAACTTTCTCGTTCTTAGCAGGTGGTTTATATTCCACTTGAATTTCCTCTCTAGGGTCCAGGGTTTCGTCTCTGCGAGATTCAGAAACAATAGAGGTTTACGAAACAATAATTTTAACAACTTCAGTGTGGACATATGATTGATTTAATATTATATCTTTTTCTTAGTTACATTTTACAATACAACAAAGATGGCGCCTTACCATCACTACCTAAATGATTTCTATTCCTTTACTAATACTGACTTACACTTATTTCATTATTTGATTATACACAAGGTCTATTACCATGCATCTCAAAGAGACTGCAGTTCTCTCGCTATTATTTCCATTTATAAAATGACAGAAACCAATGCCTCAATTTACTGATTAATAATTTATAAGTACAGACACATTCTTACGCACACACACACACACACACACACTCTTACCCCCATGTTATATTATGACAAAACGTACTTCCAATTTAGAACCTAGTACAATCTAATGTATAACCAAACAAGTAGGCCTACATTAAAATCCTTTTTTCAACATAATGCAATAAAAAGCAATGCGCAGTTTCTGTTAACATGCAAATGATTAAGTATTAATAATGGGTTACAGTGGAATTTAATGTTACTACGGTCTGAATTAATGCAAATAAAATTGGGAGAATCTCGTAAACATATTAAAGAATGCTTGTATATTACACACAAAATTATTACAGTACGGACCTTTGTTAATGAATAGAAACAAATTTGACTCTATACTTTAGTATGTACCAATAAAATTCACCTTTTTTCAAATACCAATATCTTGTTTTTTTCATACCCTTAAAAAAAGGTCATTAACTACATACATTATGAGAAAACGTGATTACAAATAACCAGCCATTAGTTACTTGTGAAGAAAATAGATATAACATTTACAAACATCAAATCTTCAATTCTCTCCCTATTTGTTTTATAAAAACTGGAGTTTCTACTGGAGGTTTTAAGTCCACCAACTACTTAATTAAATATACATAATTGTTCCTGTATCTTGTTGGGTAACATATTATATTTACATCTGCTTCCTACTCATATGTGCAAACAATGTTTTTAATGTACGGTCCTAAAATCTTTATCAACACTTTATATCTTTAAAATTTAGACAAAGTCTAATGAGCAACTTGGCCTAACCTGAATTTACATGACCTGGCTCAGAACAACTTTATTTTGGCAAATACAAAGATGAAGACTGGTTGCAATTTACTACCATAAATGCCTGGAATGCTATGCATTAAAGAATTTTAATTAACTTTATATGGGGAAAACTGGTTTACATACATTATTTCTGAAAATAATAATCCTGAAATGTAATCAGTACTTATATCAAGTTAAGTGCAATAATTAAATTGATTCTTCAACTTGCACGTTGCAAACTTAAGGTGCTAAGCCTTTATTTTATTTTTAATTTAACATCAATTTATGTTCGGCAACGTTAAAAAGAACATGTTATGGCCTCTGAGAAAGTACACAGTGAGTGGAAGCTGGCTTAAATGAAGGTAAAAATTGTATCTAATAATTAGTGTCCCGTGAGGGCTGATTCTGATTGTACTGCCCTCAAAATATAAAGAAAAGTCATTTTTAGAAAGATGTCTGTGTGTAGAATTTTGTCTATGGCGAATGATAACGCCCGCAAATTCAAATAATTTTTTGCATATTGTAGAGGACTCAAGGTCTGTTGATTTTGGTGAAGATCGGTTAAGGAGAAGGGGTAGTTTACCTGCAATGTTTTGTTTTAACAAGAGTAAAGTACTTAATTTTGATAAATAAAGTATCCTGAAAAGGTCATAATAATCCACTGTAGAAAGGTAGATTTAATATCTATATATGAAATGGGGAAGGGGGAGGGGATAATTTTCTATAAATGAAAATAATAGGTGAAGGGGAAGGGATTTTTTTTTTATATGTGTTGCATATCAGCAACATTTAAGTAGTTTGTTGATAAAATTCCTTCCCAGGCTGTTTGGCCGTGGTCCAATGTTTTCTGCAAAACCAGACGTTTCGGAAGTGCCATCGACTGCCATCATCAGTGAAAATCGAGTGCGCTAACATGAGGTGGTATATGTTAGTGATCACAATTCTGTGGTTGAGGCTGAAGATAGAAGTAGTTTCTGTGGAAATATTTCATTTCTAAAATGATTTCAAATATAAATCTTAAAATATGGAAGTCATGTATGGTTCTCCATACCGATATTTTAATTATTTGCATCAAATAGTATTATTGTTTAATAAATGTTCTATCCAGATCAAATTATGTGTATACAGTTCTGGAGAAATTAGACAGGCATAATATGTTGTTTGTTTATTGTAAACTGTATTATGTTTGGAAGTATCCCAAAATAAATTTAACATTAGTCATGTAAATCAATGAGGCCAGTCCAGTTTTTTAAGGCCAGGAGAATCCTTGAAATGTTTGGAGCATCACTAGGTCATGATGGATCTAATCATCAAACTTCAGTTTCTGTGAAAAACTGGCAGATTTGAGTAGTCACTTGATAAAGGATGGTGTTGTAAAAGCAACAATTCTTTTAGAATTTTTTATAACCCTGTCAGTCTGCAAATAATATACTGTATTACAGTATACAAATGTAGTGTAATATCTTGGCACAATACTATATGATAAATTTGGATAAAAGGCTCATTTCCAATAGAAAGGATAGCTGGTGTGATCAGACATAAATTTGTTGTATTAGTTTTTTGAGAATTTATTCCTATCAAACTGGAGTAAGCATATTTTCAAACCTTTATGGAGGTTATAACAACTCGTGCTGTCCGTCTATTTCTGCAAGAGTGTAAACGTGTCAGAGTGTAGTTTGTGTAATGTGTCTTACCAATCCGTCGTCGCTCGGTAACGTAACTTCCGCTGCTTGAGTCCGTCGCGAACGTACGAATAACCAGGTATCGAAGTCCTTACCTGAGGTTCACTAGGGGTGTATAATTCCCGGGTGGCGCCAAATTGTTTATTTTAAACAATTAAAAAAATTAGTATTATCGGCGATTCCGCTCAGGCGGTGTGGAGAATTCAAACTTGTCCCGCCGCTTATCGATGTTTACAATCAAGCCAGCAGTTTGCTGTGTTTACTGCTTGAGCGCTAGCCGCCCATTCATAGCTGTTCGCTAAAATGTACAACATTAATAATACACTTTCCTAATGAAAATAAAACACATTGGTTACACACAGTTTTGGTTTATTAGTTAATGGTTATTACTTTTTCATTGACACAGGTTATATTTGGTTTGTTATATTATTTTGCACCGGCCATTAATCTAAGGCAATTTTCTCTGGGTTTTGACGTATCGATTCTGAACGTATGTGCTCTTACTCACTTTTCTATTTTTATTTTTATATTTTTTTATGGTAATAACATATAATAAAACACATCTACTTACCATAACTTTCTCGTTCTTAGCAGGTGGTTTATATTCCACTTGAATTTCCTCTCTAGGGTCCAGGGTTTCGTCTGAGCGAGATTCAGAAACAATAGAGGTTTACGAAACAATAATTTTAACAACTTCAGTGTGGACATATGATTGATTTAATATTATATCTTTTTCTTAGTTACATTTTACAATACAACAAAGATGGCGCCTTACCATCACTACCTAAATGATTTCTATTCCTTTACTAATACTGACTTACACTTATTTCATTATTTGATTGTACACATGGTCTATTACCATGCATCTCAAAGAGACTGCAGTTCTCTCGCTATTATTTCCATTTATAAAATGACAGAAACCAATGCCTCAATTTACTGATTAATAATTTATAAGTACAGACACATTCTTACGCACACACACACACACACACACTCTTACCCCCATGTTATATTATGACAAAACGTACTTCCAATTTAGAACCTAGTACAATCTAATGTATAACCAAACAAGTAGGCCTACATTAAAATCCTTTTTTCAACATAATGCAATAAAAAGCAATGCGCAGTTTCTGTTAACATGCAAATGATTAAGTATTAATAATGGGTTACAGTGGAATTTAATGTTACTACGGTCTGAATTAATGCAAATAAAATTGGGAGAATCTCGTAAACATATTAAAGAATGCTTGTATATTACACACAAAATTATTACAGTACGGACCTTTGTTAATGAATAGAAACAAATTTGACTCTATACTTTAGTATGTACCAATAAAATTCACCTTTTTTCAAATACCAATATCTTGTTTTTTTCATACCCTTAAAAAAAGGTCATTAACTACATACATTATGAGAAAACGTGATTACAAATAACCAGCCATTAGTTACTTGTGAAGAAAATAGATATAACATTTACAAACATCAAATCTTCAATTCTCTCCCTATTTGTTTTATAAAAACTGGAGTTTCTACTGGAGGTTTTAAGTCCACCAACTACTTAATTAAATATACATAATTGTTCCTGTATCTTGTTGGGTAACATATTATATTTACATCTGCTTCCTACTCATATGTGCAAACAATGTTTTTAATGTACGGTCCTAAAATCTTTATCAACACTTTATATCTTTAAAATTTAGACAAAGTCTAATGAGCAACTTGGCCTAACCTGAATTTACATGACCTGGCTCAGAACAACTTTATTTTGGCAAATACAAAGATGAAGACTGGTTGCAATTTACTACCATAAATGCCTGGAATGCTATGCATTAAAGAATTTTAATTAACTTTATATGGGGAAAACTGGTTTACATACATTATTTCTGAAAATAATAATCCTGAAATGTAATCAGTACTTATATCAAGTTAAGTGCAATAATTAAATTGATTCTTCAACTTGCACGTTGCAAACTTAAGGTGCTAAGCCTTTATTTTATTTTTAATTTAACATCAATTTATGTTCGGCAACGTTAAAAAGAACATGTTATGGCCTCTGAGAAAGTACACAGTGAGTGGAAGCTGGCTTAAATGAAGGTAAAAATTGTATCTAATAATTAGTGTCCCGTGAGGGCTGATTCTGATTGTACTGCCCTCAAAACATAAAGAAAAGTCATTTTTAGAAAGATGTCTGTGTGTAGAATTTTGTCTATGGCGAATGATAACGCCCGCAAATTCAAATAATTTTTTGCATATTGTAGAGGACTCAAGGTCTGTTGATTTTGGTGAAGATCGGTTAAGGAGAAGGGGTAGTTTACCTGCAATGTTTTGTTTTAACAAGAGTAAAGTACTTAATTTTGATAAATAAAGTATCCTGAAAAGGTCATAATAATCCACTGTAGAAAGGTAGATTTAATATCTATAAATGAAAAGGGGAAGGGGGAGGGGATAATTTTCTATAAATGAAAATGATAGGTGAAGGGGAAGGGATTTTTTTTTTATATGTGTTGCATATCAGCAACATTTAAGTAGTTTGTTGATAAAATTCCTTCCCAGGCTGTTTGGCCGTGGTCCAATGTTTTCTGCAAAACCAGACGTTTCGGAAGTGCCATCGACTGCCATCATCAGTGAAAATCGAGTGCGCTAACATGAGGTGGTATATGTTAGTGATCACAATTCTGTGGTTGAGGCTGAAGATAGAAGTAGTTTCTGTGGAAATATTTCATTTCTAAAATGATTTCAAATATAAATCTTAAAATATGGAAGTCATGTATGGTTCTCCATACCGATATTTTAATTATTTGCATCAAATAGTATTATTGTTTAATAAATGTTCTATCCAGATCAAATTATGTGTATACAGTTCTGGAGAAATTAGACAGGCATAATATGATGTTTGTTTATTGTAAACTGTATTATGTTTGGAAGTATCCCAAAATAAATTTAACATTAGTCATGTAAATCAATGAGGCCAGTCCAGTTTTTTAAGGCCAGGAGAATCCTTGAAATGTTTGGAGCATCACTAGGTCATGATGGATCTAATCATCAAACTTCAGTTTCTGTGAAAAACTGGCAGATTTGAGTAGTCACTTGATAAAGGATGGTGTTGTAAAAGCAACAATTCTTTCAGAATTTTTTATAACCCTGTCAGTCTGCAAATAATATACTGTATTACAGTATACAAATGTAGTGTAATATCTTGGCACAATACTATATGATAAATTTGGATAAAAGGCTCATTTCCAATAGAAAGGATAGCTGGTGTGATCAGACATAAATTTGTTGTATTAGTTTTTTGAGAATTTATTCCTATCAAACTGGAGTAAGCATATTTTCAAACCTTTATGGAGGTTATAACAACTCGTGCTGTCCGTCTATTTCTGCAAGAGTGTAAACGTGTCAGAGTGTAGTTTGTGTAATGTGTCTTACCAATCCGTCGTCGCTCGGTAACGTAACTTCCGCTGCTTGAGTCCGTCGCGAACGTACGAATAACCAGGTATCGAGGTCCTTACCTGAGGTTCACTAGGGGTGTATAATTCCCGGGTGGCGCCAAATTGTTTATTTTAAACAATTAAAAAAATTAGTATTATCGGCGATTCCGCTCAGGCGGTGTGGAGAATTCAAACTTGTCCCGCCGCTTATCGATGTTTACAATCAAGCCAGCAGTTTGCTGTGTTTACTGCTTGAGCGCTAGCCGCCAATTCATAGCTGTTCGCTAAAATGTACAACATTAATAATACACTTTCCTAATGAAAATAAAACACATTGGTTACACACAGTTTTGGTTTATTAGTTAATGGTTATTACTTTTTCATTGACACAGGTTATATTTGGTTTGTTATATTATTTTGCACCGGCCATTAATCTAAGACAATTTTCTCTGGGTTTTGACGTATCGATTCTGAACGTATGTGCTCTTACTCACTTTTCTATTTTTATTTTTATATTTTTTTATGGTAATAACATATAATAAAACACATCTACTTACCATAACTTTCTCGTTCTTAGCAGGTGGTTTATATTCCACTTGAATTTCCTCTCTAGGGTCCAGGGTTTCGTCTCTGCGAGATTCAGAAACAATAGAGGTTTACGAAACAATAATTTTAACAACTTCAGTGTGGACATATAATTGATTTAATATTATATCTTTTTCTTAGTTACATTTTACAATACAACAAAGATGGCGCCTTACCATCACTACCTAAATGATTTCTATTCCTTTACTAATACTGACTTACACTTATTTCATTATTTGATTATACACAAGGTCTATTACCATGCATCTCAAAGAGACTGCAGTTCTCTCGCTATTATTTCCATTTATAAAATGACAGAAACCAATGCCTCAATTTACTGATTAATAATTTATAAGTACAGACACATTCTTACGCACACACACACACACACACACACTCTTACCCCCATGTTATATTATGACAAAACGTACTTCCAATTTAGAACCTAGTACAATCTAATGTATAACCAAACAAGTAGGCCTACATTAAAATCCTTTTTTCAACATAATGCAATAAAAAGCAATGCGCAGTTTCTGTTAACATGCAAATGATTAAGTATTAATAATGGGTTACAGTGGAATTTAATGTTACTACGGTCTGAATTAATGCAAATAAAATTGGGATAATCTCGTAAACATATTAAAGAATGCTTGTATATTACACACAAAATTATTACAGTACGGACCTTTGTTAATGAATAGAAACAAATTTGACTCTATACTTTAGTATGTACCAATAAAATTCACCTTTTTTCAAATACCAATATCTTGTTTTTTTCATACCCTTAAAAAAAGGTCATTAACTACATACATTATGAGAAAACGTGATTACAAATAACCAGCCATTAGTTACTTGTGAAGAAAATAGATATAACATTTACAAACATCAAATCTTCAATTCTCTCCCTATTTGTTTTATAAAAACTGGAGTTTCTACTGCAGGTTTTAAGTCCACCAACTACTTAATTAAATATACATAATTGTTCCTGTATCTTGTTGGGTAACATATTATATTTACATCTGCTTCCTACTCATATGTGCAAACAATGTTTTTAATGTACGGTCCTAAAATCTTTATCAACACTTTATATCTTTAAAATTTAGACAAAGTCTAATGAGCAACTTGGCCTAACCTGAATTTACATGACCTGGCTCAGAACAAATTTATTTTGGCAAATACAAAGATGAAGACTGGTTGCAATTTACTACCATAAATGCCTGGAATGCTATGCATTAAAGAATTTTAATTAACTTTATATGGGGAAAACTGGTTTACATACATTATTTCTGAAAATAATAATCCTGAAATGTAATCAGTACTTATATCAAGTTAAGTGCAATAATTAAATTGATTCTTCAACTTGCACGTTGCAAACTTAAGGTGTTAACCTTTATTTTATTTTTAATTTAACATCAATTTATGTTCGGCAACGTTAAAAAGAACATGTTATGGCCTCTGAGAAAGTACACAGTGAGTGGAAGCTGGCTTAAATGAAGGTAAAAATTGTATCTAATAATTAGTGTCCCGTGAGGGCTGATTATGATTGTACTGCCCTCAAAGCATAAAGAAAAGTCATTTTTAGAAAGATGTCTGTGTGTAGAATTTTGTCTATGGCGAATGATAATGCCCGCAAATTCAAATAATTTTTTGCATATTGTAGAGGACTCAAGGTCTGTTGATTTTGGTGAAGATCGGTTAAGGAGAAGGGGTAGTTTACCTGCAATGTTTTGTTTTAACAAGAGTAAAGTATTTAATTTTGGTAAATAAAGTATCCTGAAAAGGTCATAATAATCCACTGTAGAAAGGTAGATTTAATATCTATAAATGAAAAGGGGAAGGGGGAGGGGATAATTTTCTATAAATGAAAATGATAGGAGAAGGGGAAGGGATTTTTTTTTATATGTGTTGCATATCAGCAACATTTAAGTAGTTTGTTGATAAAATTCCTTCCCAGGCTGTTTGGCCGTGGTCCAATGTTTTCTGCAAAACCAGACGTTTCGGAAGTGCCATCGACTGCCATCATCAGTGAAAATCGAGTGCGCTAACATGAGGTGGTATATGTTAGTGATCACAATTGTGTGGTTGAGGCTGAAGATAGAAGTAGTTTCTGTGGAAATATTTCATTTCTAAAATGATTTCAAATATAAATCTTAAAATATGGAAGTCATGTATGGTTCTCCATACCGATATTTTAATTATTTGCATCAAATAGTATTATTGTTTAATAAATGTTCTATCCAGATCAAATTATGTGTATACAGTTTTGGAGAAATTAGACAGGCATAATATGTTGTTTGTTTATTGTAAACTGTATTATGTTTGGAAGTATCCCAAAATAAATTTAACATTAGTCATGTAAATCAATGAGGCCAGTCCAGTTTTTTAAGGCCAGGAGAATCCTTGAAATGTTTGGAGCATCACTAGGTCATGATGGATCTAATCATCAAACTTCAGTTTCTGTGAAAAACTGGCAGATTTGAGTAGTCACTTGATAAAGGATGGTGTTGTAAAAGCAACAATTCTTTCAGAATTTTTTATAACCCTGTCAGTCTGCAAATAATATACTGTATTACAGTATACAAATGTAGTGTAATATCTTGGCACAATACTATATGATAAATTTGGATAAAAGGCTCATTTCCAATAGAAAGGATAGCTGGTGTGATCAGACATAAATTTGTTGTATTAGTTTTTTGAGTATTTATTCCTATCAAACTGGAGTAAGCATATTTTCAAACCTTTATGGACGTTATAACAACTCGTGCTGTCCGTCTATTTCTGCAAGAGTGTAAACGTGTCAGAGTGTAGTTTGTGTAATGTGTCTTACCAATCCGTCGTCGCTCGGTAACGTAACTTCCGCTGCTTGAGTCCGTCGTGAACGGACGAATAACCAGGTATCGAAGTCCTTACCTGAGGTTCACTAGGGGTGTATAATTCCCGGGTGGCGCCAAATTGTTTATTTTAAACAATTAAAAAAATTAGTATTATCGGCGATTCCGCTCAGGCGGTGTGGAGAATTCAAACTTGTCCCGCCGCTTATCGATGTTTACAATCAAGCCAGCAGTTTGCTGTGTTTACTGCTTGAGCGCTAGCCGCCAATTCATAGCTGTTCGCTAAAATGTACAACATTAATAATACACTTTCCTAATGAAAATAAAACACATTGGTTACACACAGTTTTGGTTTATTAGTTAATGGTTATTACTTTTTCATTGACACAGGTTATATTTGGTTTGTTATATTATTTTGCACCGGCCATTAATCTAAGGCAATTTTCTCTGGGTTTTGACGTATCGATTCTGAACGTATGTGCTCTTACTCACTTTTCTATTTTTATTTTTATATTTTTTTATGGTAATAACATATAATAAAACACATCTACTTACCATAACTTTCTCGTTCTTAGCAGGTGGTTTATATTCCACTTGAATTTCCTCTCTAGGGTCCAGGGTTTCGTCTCAGCGAGATTCAGAAACAATAGAGGTTTACGAAACAATAATTTTAACAACTTCAGTGTGGACATATGATTGATTTAATATTATATCTTTTTCTTAGTTACATTTTACAATACAACAAAGATGGCGCCTTACCATCACTACCTAAATGATTTCTATTCCTTTACTAATACTGACTTACACTTATTTCATTATTTGATTGTACACATGGTCTATTACCATGCATCTCAAAGAGACTGCAGTTCTCTCGCTATTATTTCCATTTATAAAATGACAGAAACCAATGCCTCAATTTCCTGATTAATAACTTATAAGTACAGACACATTCTTACGCACACACACACACACACACTCTTACCCCCATGTTATATTATGACAAAACATACTTCCAATTTAGAACCTAGTACAATCTAATGTATAACCAAACAAGTAGGCCTACATTAAAATCCTTTTTTCAACATAATGCAATAAAAAGCAATGCGCAGTTTCTGTTAACATGCAAATGATTAAGTATTAATAATGGGTTACAGTGGAATTTAATGTTACTACGGTCTGAATTAATGCAAATAAAATTGGGAGAATCTCGTAAACATATTATAGAATGCTTGTATATTACACACAAAATTATTACAGTACGGACCTTTGTTAATGAATAGAAACAAATTTGACTCTATACTTTAGTATGTACCAATAAAATTCACCTTTTTTCAAATACCAATATCTTGTTTTTTTCATACCCTTAAAAAAAGGTCATTAACAACATACATTATGAGAAAACATGATTACAAATAACCAGCCATTAGTTACTTGTGAAGAAAATAGATATAACATTTACAAACATCAAATCTTCAATTCTCTCCCTATTTGTTTTATAAAAACTGGAGTTTCTACTGCAGGTTTTAAGTCCACCAACTACTTAATTAAATATACATAATTGTTCCTGTATCTTGTTGGGTAACATATTATATTTACATCTGCTTCCTACTCATATGTGCAAACAATGTTTTTAATGTACGGTCCTAAAATCTTTATCAACACTTTATATCTTTAAAATTTAGACAAAGTCTAATGAGCAACTTGGCCTAACCTGAATTTACATGACCTGGCTCAGAACAACTTTATTTTGGCAAATACAAAGATGAAGACTGGTTGCAATTTACTACCATAAATGCCTGGAATGCTATGCATTAAAGAATTTTAATTAACTTTATATGGGGAAAACTGGTTTACATACATTATTTCTGAAAATAATAATCCTGAAATGTAATCAGTACTTATATCAAGTTAAGTGCAATAATTAAATTGATTCTTCAACTTGCACGTTGCAAACTTAAGGTGTTAACCTTTATTTTATTTTTAATTTAACATCAATTTATGTTCGGCAACGTTAAAAAGAACATGTTATGGCCTCTGAGAAAGTACACAGTGAGTGGAAGCTGGCTTAAATGAAGGTAAAAATTGTATCTAATAATTAGTGTCCGTGAGGGCTGATTCTGATTGTACTGCCCTCAAAGCATAAAGAAAAGTCATTTTTAGAAAGATGTCTGTGTGTAGAATTTTGTCTATGGCGAATGATAACGCCCGCAAATTCAAATAATTTTTTGCATATTGTAGAGGACTCAAGGTCTGTTGATTTTGGTGAAGATTGGTTAAGGAGAAGGGGTAGTTTACCTGCAATGTTTTGTTTTAACAAGAGTAAAGTACTTAATTTTGATAAATAAAGTATCCTGAAAAGGTCATAATAATCCACTGTAGAAAGGTAGATTTAATATCTATAAATGAAAAGGGGAAGGGGGAGGGGATAATTTTCTATAAATGAAAATGATAGGTGAAGGGGAAGGGATTTTTTTTTTTATATGTGTTGCATATCAGCAACATTTAAGTAGTTTGTTGATAAAATTCCTTCCCAGGCTGTTTGGCCGTGGTCCAATGTTTTCTGCAAAACCAGACGTTTCGGAAGTGCCATCGACTGCCATCATCAGTGAAAATCGAGTGCGCTAACATGAGGTGGTATATGTTAGTGATCACAATTCTGTGGTTGAGGCTGAAGATAGAAGTAGTTTCTGTGGAAATATTACATTTCTAAAATGATTTCAAATATAAATCTTAAAATATGGAAGTCATGTATGGTTCTCCATACCGATATTTTAATTATTTGCATCAAATAGTATTATTGTTTAATAAATGTTCTATCCAGATCAAATTATGTGTATACAGTTCTGGAGAAATTAGACAGGCATAATATGTTGTTTGTTTATTGTAAACTGTATTATGTTTGGAAGTATCCCAAAGTAAATTTAACATTAGTCATGTAAATCAATGAGGCCAGTCCAGTTTTTTAAGGCCAGGAGAATCCTTGAAATGTTTGGAGCATCACTAGGTCATGATGGATCTAATCATCAAACTTCAGTTTCTGTGAAAAACTGGCAGATTTGAGTAGTCACTTGATAAAGGATGGTGTTGTAAAAGCAACAATTCTTTCAGAATTTTTTATAACCCTGTCAGTCTGCAAATAATATACTGTATTACAGTATACAAATGTAGTGTAATATCTTGGCACAATACTATATGATAAATTTGGATAAAAGGCTCATTTCCAATAGAAAGGATAGCTGGTGTGATCAGACATAAATTTGTTGTATTAGTTTTTTGAGAATTTATTCCTATCAAACTGGAGTAAGCATATTTTCAAACCTTTATGGACGTTATAACAACTCGTGCTGTCCGTCTATTTCTGCAAGAGTGTAAACGTGTCAGAGTGTAGTTTGTGTAATGTGTCTTACCAATCCGTCGTCGCTCGGTAACGTAACTTCCGCTGCTTGAGTCCGTCGCGAACGTACGAATAACCAGGTATCGAAGTCCTTACCTGAGGTTCACTAGGGGTGTATAATTCCCGGGTGGCGCCAAATTGTTTATTTTAAACAATTAAAAAAATTAGTAGTATCGGCGATTCCGCTCAGGCGGTGTGGAGAATTCAAACTTGTCCCGCCGCTTATCGATGTTTACAATCAAGCCAGCAGTTTGCTGTGTTTACTGCTTGAGCGCTAGCCGCCAATTCATAGCTGTTCGCTAAAATGTACAACATTAATAATACACTTTCCTAATGAAAATAAAACACATTGGTTACATACAGTTTTGGTTTATTAGTTAATGGTTATTACTTTTTCATTGACACAGGTTATATTTGGTTTGTTATATTATTTTGCACCGGCCATTAATCTAAGACAATTTTCTCTGGGTTTTGACGTATCGATTCTGAACGTATGTGCTCTTACTCACTTTTCTATTTTTATTTTTATATTTTTTTATGGTAATAACATATAATAAAACACATCTACTTACCATAACTTTCTCGTTCTTAGCAGGTGGTTTATATTCCACTTGAATTTCCTCTCTAGGGTCCAGGGTTTCGTCTCTGCGAGATTCAGAAACAATAGAGGTTTACGAAACAATAATTTTAACAACTTCAGTGTGGACATATGATTGATTTAATATTATATCTTTTTCTTAGTTACATTTTACAATACAACAAAGATGGCGCCTTACCATCACTACCTAAATGATTTCTATTCCTTTACTAATACTGACTTACACTTATTTCATTATTTGATTATACACATGGTCTATTACCATGCATCTCAAAGAGACTGCAGTTCTCTCGCTATTATTTCCATTTATAAAATGACAGAAACCAATGCCTCAATTTACTGATTAATAATTTATAAGTACAGACACATTCTTACGCACACACACACACACACACACACTCTTACCCCCATGTTATATTATGACAAAACGTACTTCCAATTTAGAACCTAGTACAATCTAATGTATAACCAAACAAGTAGGCCTACATTAAAATCCTTTTTTCAACATAATGCAATAAAAAGCAATGCGCAGTTTCTGTTAACATGCAAATGATTAAGTATTAATAATGGGTTACAGTGGAATTTAATGTTACTACGGTCTGAATTAATGCAAATAAAATTGGGAGAATCTCGTAAACATATTAAAGAATGCTTGTATATTACACACAAAATTATTACAGTACGGACCTTTGTTAATGAATAGAAACAAATTTGACTCTATACTTTAGTATGTACCAATAAAATTCACCTTTTTTCAAATACCAATATCTTGTTTTTTTCATACCCTTAAAAAAAGGTCATTAACTACATACATTATGAGAAAACGTGATTACAAATAACCAGCCATTAGTTACTTGTGAAGAAAATAGATATAACATTTACAAACATCAAATCTTCAATTCTCTCCCTATTTGTTTTATAAAAACTGGAGTTTCTACTGCAGGTTTTAAGTCCACCAACTACTTAATTAAATATACATAATTGTTCCTGTATCTTGTTGGGTAACATATTATATTTACATCTGCTTCCTACTCATATGTGCAAACAATGTTTTTAATGTACGGTCCTAAAATCTTTATCAACACTTTATATCTTTAAAATTTAGACAAAGTCTAATGAGCAACTTGGCCTAACCTGAATTTACATGACCTGGCTCAGAACAACTTTATTTTGGCAAATACAAAGATGAAGACTGGTTGCAATTTACTACCATAAATGCCTGGAATGCTATGCATTAAAGAATTTTAATTAACTTTATATGGGGAAAACTGGTTTACATACATTATTTCTGAAAATAATAATCCTGAAATGTAATCAGTACTTATATCAAGTTAAGTGCAATAATTAAATTGATTCTTCAACTTGCACGTTGCAAACTTAAGGTGCTAGCTAAGCCTTTATTTTATTTTTAATTTAACATCAATTTATGTTCGGCAACGTTAAAAAGAACATGTTATGGCCTCTGAGAAAGTACACAGTGAGTGGAAGCTGGCTTAAATGAAGGTAAAAATTGTATCTAATAATTAGTGTCCCGTGAGGGCTGATTCTGATTGTACTGCCCTCAAAACATAAAGAAAAGTCATTTTTAGAAAGATGTCTGTGTGTAGAATTTTGTCTATGGCGAATGATAACGCCCGCAAATTCAAATAATTTTTTGCATATTGTAGAGGACTCAAGGTCTGTTGATTTTGGTGAAGATCGGTTAAGGAGAAGGGGTAGTTTACCTGCAATGTTTTGTTTTAACAAGAGTAAAGTATTTAATTTTGGTAAATAAAGTATCCTGAAAAGGTCATAATAATCCACTGTAGAAAGGTAGATTTAATATCTATAAATGAAAAGGGGAAGGGGGAGGGGATAATTTTCTATAAATGAAAATGATAGGTGAAGGGGAAGGGATTTTTTTTTTATATGTGTTGCATATCAGCAACATTTAAGTAGTTTGTTGATAAAATTCCTTCCCAGGCTGTTTGGCCGTGGTCCAATGTTTTCTGCAAAACCAGACGTTTCGGAAGTGCCATCGACTGCCATCATCAGTGAAAATCGAGTGCGCTAACATGAGGTGGTATATGTTAGTGATCACAATTCTGTGGTTGAGGCTGAAGATAGAAGTAGTTTCTGTAGAAATATTTCATTTCTAAAATGATTTCAAATATAAATCTTAAAATATGGAAGTCATGTATGGTTCTCCATACCGATATTTTAATTATTTGCATCAAATAGTATTATTGTTTAATAAATGTTCTATCCAGATCAAATTATGTGTATACAGTTCTGGAGAAATTAGACAGGCATAATATGTTGTTTGTTTATTGTAAACTGTATTATGTTTGGAAGTATCCCAAAGTAAATTTAACATTAGTCATGTAAATCAATGAGGCCAGTCCAGTTTTTTAAGGCCAGGAGAATCCTTGAAATGTTTGGAGCATCACTAGGTCATGATGGATCTAATCATCAAACTTCAGTTTCTGTGAAAAACTGGCAGATTTGAGTAGTCACTTGATAAAGGATGGTGTTGTAAAAGCAACAATTCTTTCAGAATTTTTTATAACCCTGTCAGTCTGCAAATAATATACTGTATTACAGTATACAAATGTAGTGTAATATCTTGGCACAATACTATATGATAAATTTGGATAAAAGGCTCATTTCCAATAGAAAGGATAGCTGGTGTGATCAGACATAAATTTGTTGTATTAGTTTTTTGAGAATTTATTCCTATCAAACTGGAGTAAGCATATTTTCAAACCTTTATGGAGGTTATAACAACTCGTGCTGTCCGTCTATTTCTGCAAGAGTGTAAACGTGTCAGAGTGTAGTTTGTGTAATGTGTCTTACCAATCCATCGTCGCTCGGTAACGTAACTTCCGCTGCTTGAGTCCGTCGCGAACGTACGAATAACCAGGTATCGAAGTTCTTACCTGAGGTTCACTAGGGGTGTATAATTCCCGGGTGGCGCCAAATTGTTTATTTTAAACAATTAAAAAAATTAGTATTATCGGCGATTCCGCTCAGGCGGTGTGGAGAATTCAAACTTGTCCCGCCGCTTATCGATGTTTACAATCAAGCCAGCAGTTTGCTGTGTTTACTGCTTGAGCGCTAGCCGCCAATTCATAGCTGTTCGCTACAATGTACAACATTAATAATACACTTTCCTAATGAAAATAAAACACATTGGTTACACACAGTTTTGGTTTATTAGTTAATGGTTATTACTTTTTCATTGACACAGGTTATATTTGGTTTGTTATATTATTTTGCCCCGGCCATTAATCTAAGACAATTTTCTCTGGGTTTTGACATATCGATTCTGAGCGTATGTGCTCTTACTCACTTTTCTATTTTTATTTTTATATTTTTTTATGGTAATAACATATAATAAAACACATCTACTTACCATAACTTTCTCGTTCTTAGCAGGTGGTTTATATTCCACTTGAATTTCCTCTCTAGGGTCCAGGGTTTCGTCTCAGCGAGATTCAGAAACAATAGAGGTTTACGAAACAATAATTTTAACAACTTCAGTGTGGACATATGATTGATTTAATATTATATCTTTTTCTTAGTTACATTTTACAATACAACAAAGATGGCGCCTTACCATCACTACCTAAATGATTTCTATTCCTTTACTAATACTGACTTACACTTATTTCATTATTTGATTGTACACATGGTCTATTACCATGCATCTCAAAGAGACTGCAGTTCTCTCGCTATTATTTCCATTTATAAAATGACAGAAACCAATGCCTCAATTTCCTGATTAATAATTTATAAGTACAGACACATTCTTACGCACACACACACACACACACACTCTTACCCCCATGTTATATTATGACAAAACATACTTCCAATTTAGAACCTAGTACAATCAAATGTATAACCAAACAAGTAGGCCTACATTAAAATCCTTTTTTCAACATAATGCAATAAAAAGCAATGCGCAGCTTCTGTTAACATGCAAATGATTAAGTATTAATAATGGGTTACAGTGGAATTTAATGTTACTACGGTCTGAATTAATGCAAATAAAATTGGGAGAATCTCGTAAACATATTAAAGAATGCTTGTATATTACACACAAAATTATTACAGTACGGACCTTTGTTAATGAATAGAAACAAATTTGACTCTATACTTTAGTATGTACCAATAAAATTCACCTTTTTTCAAATACCAATATCTTGTTTTTTTCATACCCTTAAAAAAAGGTCATTAACAACATACATTATGAGAAAACATGATTACAAATAACCAGCCATTAGTTACTTGTGAAGAAAATAGATATAACATTTACAAACATCAAATCTTCAATTCTCTCCCTATTTGTTTTATAAAAACTGGAGTTTCTACTGCAGGTTTTAAGTCCACCAACTACTTAATTAAATATACATAATTGTTCCTGTATCTTGTTGGGTAACATATTATATTTACATCTGCTTCCTACTCATATGTGCAAACAATGTTTTTAATGTACGGTCCTAAAATCTTTATCAACACTTTATATCTTTAAAATTTAGACAAAGTCTAATGAGCAACTTGGCCTAACCTGAATTTACATGACCTGGCTCAGAACAACTTTATTTTGGCAAATACAAAGATGAAGACTGGTTGCAATTTACTACCATAAATGCCTGGAATGCTATGCATTAAAGAATTTTAATTAACTTTATATGGGGAAAACTGGTTTACATACATTATTTCTGAAAATAATAATCCTGAAATGTAATCAGTACTTATATCAAGTTAAGTGCAATAATTAAATTGATTCTTCAACTTGCACGTTGCAAACTTAAGGTGCTAAGCCTTTATTTTATTTTTAATTTAACATCAATTTATGTTCGGCAACGTTAAAAAGAACATGTTATGGCCTCTGAGAAAGTACACAGTGAGTGGAAGCTGGCTTAAATGAAGGTAAAAATTGTATCTAATAATTAGTGTCCCGTGAGGGCTGATTATGATTGTACTGCCCTCAAAGCATAAAGAAAAGTCATTTTTAGAAAGATGTCTGTGTGTAGAATTTTGTCTATGGCGAATGATAACGCCCGCAAATTCAAATAATTTTTTGCATATTGTAGAGGACTCAAGGTCTGTTGATTTTGGTGAAGATCGGTTAAGGAGAAGGGGTAGTTTACCTGCAATGTTTTGTTTTAACAAGAGTAAAGTACTTAATTTTGATAAATAAAGTATCCTGAAAAGGTCATAATAATCCACTGTAGAAAGGTAGATTTAATATCTATAAATGAAAAGGGGAAGGGGGAGGGGATAATTTTCTATAAATGAAAATGATAGGTGAAGGGGAAGGGATTTTTTTTTTTATATGTGCTGCATATCAGCAACATTTAAGTAGTTTGTTGATAAAATTCCTTCCTAGGCTGTTTGGCCGTGGTCCAATGTTTTCTGCAAAACCAGACGTTTCGGAAGTGCCATCGACTGCCATCATCAGTGAAAATCGAGTGCGCTAACATGAGGTGGTATATGTTAGTGATCACAATTCTGTGGTTGAGGCTGAAGATAGAAGTAGTTTCTGTGGAAATATTTCATTTCTAAAATGATTTCAAATATAAATCTTAAAATATGGAAGTCATGTATGGTTCTCCATACCGATATTTTAATTATTTGCATCAAATAGTATTATTGTTTAATAAATGTTCTATCCAGATCAAATTATGTGCATACAGTTCTGGAGAAATTAGACAGGCATAATATGATGTTTGTTTATTGTAAACTGTATTATGTTTGGAAGTATCCCAAAATAAATTTAACATTAGTCATGTAAATCAATGAGGCCAGTCCAGTTTTTTAAGGCCAGGAGAATCCTTGAAATGTTTGGAGCATCACTAGGTCATGATGGATCTAATCATCAAACTTCAGTTTCTGTGAAAAACTGGCAGATTTGAGTAGTCACTTAATAAAGGATGGTGTTGTAAAAGCAACAATTCTTTCAGAATTTTTTATAACCCTGTCAGTCTGCAAATAATATACTGTATTACAGTATACAAATGTAGTGTAATATCTTGGCACAATACTATATGATAAATTTGGATAAAAGGCTCATTTCCAATAGAAAGGATAGCTGGTGTGATCAGACATAAATTTGTTGTATTAGTTTTTTGAGAATTTATTCCTATCAAACTGGAGTAAGCATATTTTCAAACCTTTATGGACGTTATAACAACTCGTGCTGTCCGTCTATTTCTGCAAGAGTGTAAACGTGTCAGAGTGTAGTTTGTGTAATGTGTCTTACCAATCCGTCGTCGCTCGGTAACGTAACTTCCGCTGATTGAGTCCGTCGCGAACGTACGAATAACCAGGTATCGAAGTCCTTACCTGAGGTTCACTAGGGGTGTATAATTCCCGGGTGGCGCCAAATTGTTTATTTTAAACAATTAAAAAAATTAGTATTATCGGAGATTCCGCTCAGGCGGTGTGGAGAATTCAAACTTGTCCCGCCGCTTATCGATGTTTACAATCAAGCCAGCAGTTTGCTGTGTTTACTGCTTGAGCGCTAGCCGCCAATTCATAGCTGTTCGCTAAAATGTACAACATTAATAATACACTTTCCTAATGAAAATAAAACACATTGGTTACACACAGTTTTGGTTTATTAGTTAATGGTTATTACTTTTTCATTGACACAGGTTATATTTGGTTTGTTATATTATTTTGCACCGGCCATTAATCTAAGACAATTTTCTCTGGGTTTTGACGTATCGATTCTGAACGTATGTGCTCTTACTCACTTTTCTATTTTTATTTTTATATTTTTTTATGGTAATAACATATAATAAAACACATCTACTTACCATAACTTTCTCGTTCTTAGCAGGTGGTTTATATTCCACTTGAATTTCCTCTCTAGGGTCCAGGGTTTCGTCTCTGCGAGATTCAGAAACAATAGAGGTTTACGAAACAATAATTTTAACAACTTCAGTGTGGACATATGATTGATTTAATATTATATCTTTTTCTTAGTTACATTTTACAATACAACAAAGATGGCGCCTTACCATCACTACCTAAATGATTTCTATTCCTTTACTAATACTGACTTACACTTATTTCATTATTTGATTATACACATGGTCTATTACCATGCATCTCAAAGAGACTGCAGTTCTCTCGCTATTATTTCCATTTATAAAATGACAGAAACCAATGCCTCAATTTACTGATTAATAATTTATAAGTACAGACACATTCTTACGCACACACACACACACACACTCTTACCCCCATGTTATATTATGACAAAACGTACTTCCAATTTAGAACCTAGTACAATCTAATGTATAACCAAACAAGTAGGCCTACATTAAAATCCTTTTTTCAACATAATGCAATAAAAAGCAATGCGCAGTTTCTGTTAACATGCAAATGATTAAGTATTAATAATGGGTTACAGTGGAATTTAATGTTACTACGGTCTGAATTAATGCAAATAAAATTGGGAGAATCTCGTAAACATATTAAAGAATGCATGTATATTACACACAAAATTATTACAGTACGGACCTTTGTTAATGAATAGAAACAAATTTGACTCTATACTTTAGTATGTACCAATAAAATTCACCTTTTTTCAAATACCAATATCTTGTTTTTTTCATACCCTTAAAAAAAGGTCATTAACAACATACATTATGAGAAAACATGATTACAAATAACCAGCCATTAGTTACTTGTGAAGAAAATAGATATAACATTTACAAACATCAAATCTTCAATTCTCTCCCTATTTGTTTTATAAAAACTGGAGTTTCTACTGCAGGTTTTAAGTCCACCAACTACTTAATTAAATATACATAATTGTTCCTGTATCTTGTTGGGTAACATATTATATTTACATCTGCTTCCTACTCATATGTGCAAACAATGTTTTTAATGTACGGTCCTAAAATCTTTATCAACACTTTATATCTTTAAAATTTAGACAAAGTCTAATGAGCAACTTGGCCTAACCTGAATTTACATGACCTGGCTCAGAACAACTTTATTTTGGCAAATACAAAGATGAAGACTGGTTGCAATTTACTACCATAAATGCCTGGAATGCTATGCATTAAAGAATTTTAATTAACTTTATATGGGGAAAACTGGTTTACATACATTATTTCTGAAAATAATAATCCTGAAATGTAATCAGTACTTATATCAAGTTAAGTGCAATAATTAAATTGATTCTTCAACTTGCACGTTGCAAACTTAAGGTGCTAGCTAAGCCTTTATTTTATTTTTAATTTAACATCAATTTATGTTCGGCAACGTTAAAAAGAACATGTTATGGCCTCTGAGAAAGTACACAGTGAGTGGAAGCTGGCTTAAATGAAGGTAAAAATTGTATCTAATAATTAGTGTCCCGTGAGGGCTGATTCTGATTGTACTGCCCTCAAAACATAAAGAAAAGTCATTTTTAGAAAGATGTCTGTGTGTAGAATTTTGTCTATGGCGAATGATAACGCCCGCAAATTCAAATAATTTTTTGCATATTGTAGAGGACTCAAGGTCTGTTGATTTTGGTGAAGATCGGTTAAGGAGAAGGGGTAGTTTACCTGCAATGTTTTGTTTTAACAAGAGTAAAGTATTTAATTTTGGTAAATAAAGTATCCTGAAAAGTTCATAATAATCCACTGTAGAAAGGTAGATTTAATATCTATAAATGAAAAGGGGAAGGGGGAGGGGATAATTTTCTATAAATGAAAATGATAGGTGAAGGGGAAGGGATTTTTTTTTATATGTGTTGCATATCAGCAACATTTAAGTAGTTTGTTGATAAAATTCCTTCCCAGGCTGTTTGGCCGTGGTCCAATGTTTTCTGCAAAACCAGACGTTTCGGAAGTGCCATCGACTGCCATCATCAGTGAAAATCGAGTGCGCTAACATGAGGTGGTATATGTTAGTGATCACAATTCTGTGGTTGAGGCTGAAGATAGAAGTAGTTTCTGTGGAAATATTTCATTTCTAAAATGATTTCAAAAAAAATCTTAAAATATGGAAGTCATGTATGGTTCTCCATACCGATATTTTAATTATTTGCATCAAATAGTATTATTGTTTAATAAATGTTCTATCCAGATCAAATTATGTGTATACAGTTCTGGAGAAATTAGACAGGCATAATATGTTGTTTGTTTATTGTAAACTGTATTATGTTTGGAAGTATCCCAAAATAAATTTAACATTAGTCATGTAAATCAATGAGGCCAGTCCAGTTTTTTAAGGCCAGGAGAATCCTTGAAATGTTTGGAGCATCACTAGGTCATGATGGATCTAATCATCAAACTTCAGTTTCTGTGAAAAACTGGCAGATTTGAGTAGTCACTTGATAAAGGATGGTGTTGTAAAAGCAACAATTCTTTCAGAATTTTTTATAACCCTGTCAGTCTGCAAATAATATACTGTATTACAGTATACAAATGTAGTGTAATATCTTGGCACAATACTATATGATAAATTTGGATAAAAGGCTCATTTCCAATAGAAAGGATAGCTGGTGTGATCAGACATAAATTTGTTGTATTAGTTTTTTGAGAATTTATTCCTATCAAACTGGAGTAAGCATATTTTCAAACCTTTATGGACATTATAACAACTCGTGCTGTCCGTCTATTTCTGCAAGAGTGTAAACGTGTCAGAGTGTAGTTTGTGTAATGTGTCTTACCAATCCGTCGTCGCTCGGTAACGTAACTTCCGCTGCTTGAGTCCGTCGCGAACGTACGAATAACCAGGTATCGAAGTCCTTACCTGAGGTTCACTAGGGGTGTATAATTCCCGGGTGGCGCCAAATTGTTTATTTTAAACAATTAAAAAAATTAGTATTATCGGCGATTCCGCTCAGGCGGTCTGGAGAATTCAAACTTGTCCCGCCGCTTATCGATGTTTACAATCAAGCCAGCAGTTTGCTGTGTTTACTGCTTGAGCGCTAGCCGCCAATTCATAGCTGTTCGCTAAAATGTACAACATTAATAATACACTTTCCTAATGAAAATAAAACACATTGGTTACACACAGTTTTGGTTTATTAGTTAATGGTTATTACTTTTTCATTGACACAGGTTATATTTGGTTTGTTATATTATTTTGCACCGGCCATTAATCTAAGACAATTTTCTCTGGGTTTTGACGTATCGATTCTGAACGTATGTGCTCTTACTCACTTTTCTATTTTTATTTTTATATTTTTTTATGGTAATAACATATAATAAAACACATCTACTTACCATAACTTTCTCGTTCTTAGCAGGTGGTTTATATTCCACTTGAATTTCCTCTCTAGGGTCCAGGGTTTCGTCTCTGCGAGATTCAGAAACAATAGAGGTTTACGAAGCAATAATTTTAACAACTTCAGTGTGGACATATGATTGATTTAATATTATATCTTTTTCTTAGTTACATTTTACAATACAACAAAGATGGCGCCTTACCATCACTACCTAAATGATTTCTATTCCTTTACTAATACTGACTTACACTTATTTCATTATTTGATTGTACACATGGTCTATTACCATGCATCTCAAAGAGACTGCAGTTCTCTCGCTATTATTTCCATTTATAAAATGACAGAAACCAATGCCTCAATTTACGGATTAATAATTTATAAGTACAGACACATTCTTACGCACACACACACACACACACTCTTACCCCCATGTTATATTATGACAAAACGTACTTCCAATTTAGAACCTAGTACAATCTAATGTATAACCAAACAAGTAGGCCTACATTAAAATCCTTTTTTCAACATAATGCAATAAAAAGCAATGCGCAGTTTCTGTTAACATGCAAATGATTAAGTATTAATAATGGCTTTCAGTGGAATTTAATGTTATTATGGTCTGAATTAATGCAAATAAAATTGGGAGAATCTCGTAAACATATTAAAGAATGCTTGTATATTACACACAAAATTATTACAGTACGGACCTTTGTTAATGAATAGAAACAAATTTGACTCTATACTTTAGTATGTACCAATAAAATTCACCTTTTTTCAAATACCAATATCTTGTTTTTTTCATACCCTTAAAAAAAGGTCATTAACTACATACATTATGAGAAAACGTGATTACAAATAACCAGCCATTAGTTACTTGTGAAGAAAATAGATATAACATTTACAAACATCAAATCTTCAATTCTCTCCCTATTTGTTTTATAAAAACTGGAGTTTCTACTGCAGGTTTTAAGTCCACCAACTACTTAATTAAATATACATAATTGTTCCTGTATCTTGTTGGGTAACATATTATATTTACATCTGCTTCCTACTCATATGTGCAAACAATGTTTTTAATGTACGGTCCTAAAATCTTTATCAACACTTTATATCTTTAAAATTTAGACAAAGTCTAATGAGCAACTTGGCCTAAACTGAATTTACATGACCTGGCTCAGAACAAATTTATTTTGGCAAATACAAAGATGAAGACTGGTTGCAATTTACTACCATAAATGCCTGGAATGCTATGCATTAAAGAATTTTAATTAACTTTATATGGGGAAAACTGGTTTACATACATTATTTCTGAAAATAATAATCCTGAAATGTAATCAGTACTTATATCAAGTTAAGTGCAATAATTAAATTGATTCTTCAACTTGCACGTTGCAAACTTAAGGTGCTAAGCCTTTATTTTATTTTTAATTTAACATCAATTTATGTTCGGCAACGTTAAAAAGAACATGTTATGGCCTCTGAGAAAGTACACAGTGAGTGGAAGCTGGCTTAAATGAAGGTAAAAATTGTATCTAATAATTAGTGTCCCGTGAGGGCTGATTCTGATTGTACTGCCCTCAAAGCATAAAGAAAAGTCATTTTTAGAAAGATGTCTGTGTGTAGAATTTTGTCTATGGCGAATGATAACGCCCGCAAATTCAAATAATTTTTTGCATATTGTAGAGGACTCAAGGTCTGTTGATTTTGGTGAAGATCGGTTAAGGAGAAGGGGTAGTTTACCTGCAATGTTTTGTTTTAACAAGAGTAAAGTATTTAATTTTGGTAAATAAAGTATCCTGAAAAGGTCATAATAATCCACTGTAGAAAGGTAGATTTAATATCTATAAATGAAAAGGGGAAGGGGGAGGGGATAATTTTCTATAAATGAAAATGATAGGTGAAGGGGAAGGGATTTTTTTTTATATGTGTTGCATATCAGCAACATTTAAGTAGTTTGTTGATAAAATTCCTTCCCAGGCTGTTTGGCCGTGGTCCAATGTTTTCTGCAAAACCAGACGTTTCGGAAGTGCCATCGACTGCCATCATCAGTGAAAATCGAGTGCGCTAACATGAGGTGGTATATGTTAGTGATCACAATTCTGTGGTTGAGGCTGAAGATAGAAGTAGTTTCTGTGGAAATATTTCATTTCTAAAATGATTTCAAATATAAATCTTAAAATATGGAAGTCATGTATGGTTCTCCATACCGATATTTTAATTATTTGCATCAAATAGTATTATTGTTTAATAAATGTTCTATCCAGATCAAATTATGTGTATACAGTTCTGGAGAAATTAGACAGGCATAATATGTTGTTTGTTTATTGTAAACTGTATTATGTTTGGAAGTATCCCAAAGTAAATTTAACATTAGTCATGTAAATCAATGAGGCCAGTCCAGTTTTTTAAGGCCAGGAGAATCCTTGAAATGTTTGGAGCATCACTAGGTCATGATGGATCTAATCATCAAACTTCAGTTTCTGTGAAAAACTGGCAGATTTGAGTAGTCACTTGATAAAGGATGGTGTTGTAAAAGCAACAATTCTTTCAGAATTTTTTATAACCCTGTCAGTCTGCAAATAATATACTGTATTACAGTATACAAATGTAGTGTAATATCTTGGCACAATACTATATGATAAATTTGGATAAAAGGCTCATTTCCAATAGAAAGGATAGCTGGTGTGATCAGACATAAATTTGTTGTATCAGTTTTTTGAGAATTTATTCCTATCAAACTGGAGTAAGCATATTTTCAAACCTTTATGGACGTTATAACAACTCGTGCTGTCCGTCTATTTCTGCAAGAGTGTAAACGTGTCAGAGTGTAGTTTGTGTAATGTGTCTTACCAATCCGTCGTCGCTCGGTAACGTAACTTCCGCTGCTTGAGACCGTCGCGAACGTACGAATAACCAGATATCGAAGTCCTTACCTGAGGTTCACTAGGGGTGTATAATTCCCGGGTGGCGCCAAATTGTTTATTTTAAACAATTAAAAAAATTAGTATTATCGGCGATTCCGCTCAGGCGGTGTGGAGAATTCAAACTTGTCCCGCCGCTTATCGATGTTTACAATCAAGCCAGCAGTTTGCTGTGTTTACTGCTTGAGCGCTAGCCGCCAATTCATAGCTGTTCGCTAAAATGTACAACATTAATAATACACTTTCCTAATGAAAATAAAACACATTGGTTACACACAGTTTTGGTTTATTAGTTAATGGTTATTACTTTTTCATTGACACAGGTTATATTTGGTTTGATATATTATTTTGCACCGGCCATTAATCTAAGACAATTTTCTCTGGGTTTTGACGTATCGATTCTGAACGTATGTGCTCTTACTCACTTTTCTATTTTTATTTTTATATTTTTTTATGGTAATAACATATAATAAAACACATCTACTTACCATAACTTTCTCGTTCTTAGCAGGTGGTTTATATTCCACTTGAATTTCCTCTCTAGGGTCCAGGGTTTCGTCTCAGCGAGAATCAGAAACAATAGAGGTTTACGAAACAATAATTTTAACAACTTCAGTGTGGACATATGATTGATTTTGATTTAATATTATATCTTTTTCTTAGTTACATTTTACAATACAACAAAGATGGCGCCTTACCATCACTACCTAAATGATTTCTATTCCTTTACTAATACTGACTTACACTTATTTCATTATTTGATTGTACACATGGTCTATTACCATGCATCTCAAAGAGACTGCAGTTCTCTCGCTATTATTTCCATTTATAAAATGACAGAAACCAATGCCTCAATTTACTGATTAATAATTTATAAGTACAGACACATTCTTACGCACACACACACACACACACACTCTTACCCCCATGTTATATTATGACAAAACGTACTTCCAATATAGAACCTAGTACAATCTAATGTATAACCAAACAAGTAGGCCTACATTAAAATCCTTTTTTCAACATAATGCAATAAAAAGCAATGCGCAGTTTCTGTTAACATGCAAATGATTACGTATTAATAATGGGTTACAGTGGAATTTAATGTTACTACGGTCTGAATTAATGCAAATAAAATTGGGAGAATCTCGTAAACATATTAAAGAATGCTTGTATATTACACACAAAATTATTACAGTACGGACCTTTGTTAATGAATAGAAACAAATTTGACTCTATACTTTAGTATGTACCAATAAAATTCACCTTTTTTCAAATACCAATATCTTGTTTTTTTCATACCCTTAAAAAAAGGTCATTAACTACATACATTATGAGAAAACGTGATTACAAATAACCAGCCATTAGTTACTTGTGAAGAAAATAGATATAACATTTACAAACATCAAATCTTCAATTCTCTCCCTATTTGTTTTATAAAAACTGGAGTTTCTACTGCAGGTTTTAAGTCCACCAACTACTTAATTAAATATACATAATTGTTCCTGTATCTTGTTGGGTAACATATTATATTTACATCTGCTTCCTACTCATATGTGCAAACAATGTTTTTAATGTACGGTCCTAAAATCTTTATCAACACTTTATATCTTTAAAATTTAGACAAAGTCTAATGAGGAACTTGGCCTAACCTGAATTTACATGACCTGGCTCAGAACAAATTTATTTTGGCAAATACAAAGATGAAGACTGGTTGCAATTTACTACCATAAATGCCTGGAATGCTATGCATTAAAGAATTTTAATTAACTTTATATGGGGAAAACTGGTTTACATACATTATTTCTGAAAATAATAATCCTGAAATGTAATCAGTACTTATATCAAGTTAAGTGCAATAATTAAATTGATTCTTCAACTTGCACGTTGCAAACTTAAGGTGCTAGCTAAGCCTTTATTTTATTTTTAATTTAACATCAATTTATGTTCGGCAACGTTAAAAAGAACATGTTATGGCCTCTGAGAAAGTACACAGTGAGTGGAAGCTGGCTTAAATGAAGGTAAAAATTGTATCTAATAATTAGTGTCCCGTGAGGGCTGATTCTGATTGTACTGCCCTCAAAACATAAAGAAAAGTCATTTTTAGAAAGATGTCTGTGTGTAGAATTTTGTCTATGGCGAATGATAACGCCCGCAAATTCAAATAATTTTTTGCATATTGTAGAGGACTCAAGGTCTGTTGATTTTGCTGAAGATCGGTTAAGGAGAAGGGGTAGTTGACCTGCAATGTTTTGTTTTAACAAGAGTAAAGTATTTAATTTTGATAAATGAAGTATCCTGAAAAGGTCATAATAATCCACTGTAGAAAGGTAGATTTAATATCTATAAATGAAAAGGGGAAGGGGGAGGGGATAATTTTCTATAAATGAAAATGATAGGTGAAGGGGAAGGGATTTTTTTTTTATATGTGTTGCATATCAGCAACATTTAAGTAGTTTGTTGATAAAATTCCTTCCCAGGCTGTTTGGCCGTGGTCCAATGTTTTCTGCAAAACCAGACGTTTCGGAAGTGCCATCGACTGCCATCATCAGTGAAAATCGAGTGCGCTAACATGAGGTGGTATATGTTAGTGATCACAATTCTGTGGTTGAGGCTGAAGATAGAAGTAGTTTCTGTGGAAATATTTCATTTCTAAAATGATTTCAAATATAAATCTTAAAATATGGAAGTCATGTATGGTTCTCCATACCGATATTTTAATTATTTGCATCAAATAGTATTATTGTTTAATAAATGTTCTATCCAGATCAAATTATGTGTATACAGTTCTGGAGAAATTAGACAGGCATAATATGATGTTTGTTTATTGTAAACTGTATTATGTTTGGAAGTATCCCAAAATAAATTTAACATTAGTCATGTAAATCAATGAGGCCAGTCCAGTTTTTTAAGGCCAGGAGAATCCTTGAAATGTTTGGAGCATCACTAGGTCATGATGGATCTAATCATCAAACTTCAGTTTCTGTGAAAAACTGGCAGATTTGAGTAGTCACTTGATAAAGGATGGTGTTGTAAAAGCAACAATTCTTTCAGAATTTTTTATAACCCTGTCAGTCTGCAAATAATATACTGTATTACAGTATACAAATGTAGTGTAATATCTTGGCACAATACTATATGATAAATTTGGATAAAAGGCTCATTTCCAATAGAAAGGATAGCTGGTGTGATCAGACATAAATTTGTTGTATTAGTTTTTTGAGAATTTATTCCTATCAAACTGGAGTAAGCATATTTTCAAACCTTTATGGACGTTATAACAACTCGTGCTGTCCGTCTATTTCTGCAAGAGTGTAAACGTGTCAGAGTGTAGTTTGTGTAATGTGTCTTACCAATCCGTCGTCGCTCGGTAACGTAACTTCCGCTGCTTGAGTCCGTCGCGAACGTACGAATAACCAGGTATCGAAGTCCTTACCTGAGGTTCACTAGGGGTGTATAATTCCCGGGTGGCGCCAAATTGTTTATTTTAAACAATTAAAAAAATTAGTATTATCGGCGATTCCGCTCAGGCGGTGTGGAGAATTCAAACTTGTCCCGCCGCTTATCGATGTTTACAATCAAGCCAGCAGTTTGCTGTGTTTACTGCTTGAGCGCTAGCCGCCAATTCATAGCTGTTCGCTAAAATGTACAACATTAATAATACACTTTCCTAATGAAAATAAAACACATTGGTTACACACAGTTTTGGTTTATTAGTTAATGGTTATTACTTTTTCATTGACACAGGTTATATTTGGTTTGTTATATTATTTTGCACCGGCCATTAATCTAAGACAATTTTCTCTGGGTTTTGACGTATCGATTCTGAACGTATGTGCTCTTACTCACTTTTCTATTTTTATTTTTATATTTTTTTATGGTAATAACATATAATAAAACACATCTACTTACCATAACTTTCTCGTTCTTAGCAGGTGGTTTATATTCCACTTGAATTTCCTCTCTAGGGTCCAGGGTTTCGTCTCTGCGAGATTCAGAAACAATAGAGGTTTACGAAACAATAATTTTAACAACTTCAGTGTGGACATATGATTGATTTAATATTATATCTTTTTCTTAGTTACATTTTACAATACAACAAAGATGGCGCCTTACCATCACTACCTAAATGATTTCTATTCCTTTACTAATACTGACTTACACTTATTTCATTATTTGATTATACACATGGTCTATTAACATCCATCTCTAAGAGACTGCAGTTCTCTCGCTATTATTTCCATTTATAAAATGACAGAAACCAATGCCTCAATTTACTGATTAATAATTTATAAGTACAGACACATTCTTACGCACACACACACACACACACACACTCTTACCCCCATGTTATATTATGACAAAACGTACTTCCAATTTAGAACCTAGTACAATCTAATGTATAACCAAACAAGTAGGCCTACATTAAAATCCTTTTTTCAACATAATGCAATAAAAAGCAATGCGCAGTTTCTGTTAACATGCAAATGATTAAGTATTAATAATGGGTTACAGTGGAATTTAATGTTACTACGGTCTGAATTAATGCAAATAAAATTGGGAGAATCTCGTAAACATATTAAAGAATGCTTGTATATTACACACAAAATTATTACAGTACGGACGTTTGTTAATGAATAGAAACAAATTTGACTCTATACTTTAGTATGTACCAATAAAATTCACCTTTTTTCAAATACCAATATCTTGTTTTTTTCATACCCTTAAAAAAATGTCATTAACTACATACATTATGAGAAAACGTGATTACAAATAACCAGCCATTAGTTACTTGTGAAGAAAATAGATATAACATTTACAAACATCAAATCTTCAATTCTCTCCCTATTTGTTTTATAAAAACTGGAGTTTCTACTGCAGGTTTTAAGTCCACCAACTACTTAATTAAATATACATAATTGTTCCTGTATCTTGTTGGGTAACATATTATATTTACATCTGCTTCCTACTCATATGTGCAAACAATGTTTTTAATGTACGGTCCTAAAATCTTTATCAACACTTTATATCTTTAAAATTTAGACAAAGTCTAATGAGCAACTTGGCCTAACCTGAATTTACATGACCTGGCTCAGAACAACTTTATTTTGGCAAATACAAAGATGAAGACTGGTTGCAATTTACTACCATAAATGCCTGGAATGCTATGCATTAAAGAATTTTAATTAACTTTATATGGGGAAAACTGGTTTACATACATTATTTCTGAAAATAATAATCCTGAAATGTAATCAGTACTTATATCAAGTTAAGTGCAATAATTAAATTGATTCTTCAACTTGCACGTTGCAAACTTAAGGTGCTAGCTAAGCCTTTATTTTATTTTTAATTTAACATCAATTTATGTTCGGCAACGTTAAAAAGAACATGTTATGGCCTCTGAGAAAGTACACAGTGAGTGGAAGCTGGCTTAAATGAAGGTAAAAATTGTATCTAATAATTAGTGTCCCGTGAGGGCTGATTCTGATTGTACTGCCCTCAAAACATAAAGAAAAGTCATTTTTAGAAAGATGTCTGTGTGTAGAATTTTGTCTATGGCGAATGATAACGCCCGCAAATTCAAATAATTTTTTGCATATTGTAGAGGACTCAAGGTCTGTTGATTTTGGTGAAGATCGGTTAAGGAGAAGGGGTAGTTTACCTGCAATGTTTTGTTTTAACAAGAGTAAAGTATTTAATTTTGGTAAATAAAGTATCCTGAAAAGGTCATAATAATCCACTGTAGAAAGGTAGATTTAATATCTATAAATGAAAAGGGGAAGGGGGAGGGGATAATTTTCTATAAATGAAAATGATAGGTGAAGGGGAAGGGATTTTTTTTTTATATGTGTTGCATATCAGCAACATTTAAGTAGTTTGTTGATAAAATTCCTTCCCAGGCTGTTTGGCCGTGGTCCAATGTTTTCTGCAAAACCAGACGTTTCGGAAATGCCATCGACTGCCATCATCAGTGAAAATCGAGTGCGCTAACATGAGGTGGTATATGTTAGTGATCACAATTCTGTGGTTGAGGCTGAAGATAGAAGTAGTTTCTGTAGAAATATTTCATTTCTAAAATGATTTCAAATATAAATCTTAAAATATGGAAGTCATGTATGGTTCTCCATACCGATATTTTAATTATTTGCATCAAATAGTATTATTGTTTAATAAATGTTCTATCCAGATCAAATTATGTGTATACAGTTCTGGAGAAATTAGACAGGCATAATATGTTGTTTGTTTATTGTAAACTGTATTATGTTTGGAAGTATCCCAAAGTAAATTTAACATTAGTCATGTAAATCAATGAGGCCAGTCCAGTTTTTTAAGGCCAGGAGAATCCTTGAAATGTTTGGAGCATCACTAGGTCATGATGGATCTAATCATCAAACTTCAGTTTCTGTGAAAAACTGGCAGATTTGAGTAGTCACTTGATAAAGGATGGTGTTGTAAAAGCAACAATTCTTTCAGAATTTTTTATAACCCTGTCAGTCTGCAAATAATATACTGTATTACAGTATACAAATGTAGTGTAATATCTTGGCACAATACTATATGATAAATTTGGATAAAAGGCTCATTTCCAATAGAAAGGATAGCTGGTGTGATCAGACATAAATTTGTTGTATTAGTTTTTTGAGAATTTATTCCTATCAAACTGGAGTAAGCATATTTTCAAACCTTTATGGAGGTTATAACAACTCGTGCTGTCCGTCTATTTCTGCAAGAGTGTAAACGTGTCAGAGTGTAGTTTGTGTAATGTGTCTTACCAATCCATCGTCGCTCGGTAACGTAACTTCCGCTGCTTGAGTCCGTCGCGAACGTACGAATAACCAGGTATCTAAGTTCTTACCTGAGGTTCACTAGGGGTGTATAATTCCCGGGTGGCGCCAAATTGTTTATTTTAAACAATTAAAAAAATTAGTATTATCGGCGATTCCGCTCAGGCGGTGTGGAGAATTCAAACTTGTCCCGCCGCTTATCGATGTTTACAATCAAGCCAGCAGTTTGCTGTGTTTACTGCTTGAGCGCTAGCCGCCAATTCATAGCTGTTCGCTAAAATGTACAACATTAATAATACACTTTCCTAATGAAAATAAAACACATTGGTTACACACAGTTTTGGTTTATTAGTTAATGGTTATTACTTTTTCATTGACACAGGTTATATTTGGTTTGTTATATTATTTTGCACCGGCCATTAATCTAAGACAATTTTCTCTGGGTTTTGACGTATCGATTCTGAACGTATGTGCTCTTACTCACTTTTCTATTTTTATTTTTATATTTTTTTATGGTAATAACATATAATAAAACACATCTACTTACCATAACTTTCTCGTTCTTAGCAGGTGGTTTATATTCCACTTGAATTTCCTCTCTAGGGTCCAGGGTTTCGTCTCTGCGAGATTCAGAAACAATAGAGGTTTACGAAGCAATAATTTTAACAACTTCAGTGTGGACATATGATTGATTTAATATTATATCTTTTTCTTAGTTACATTTTACAATACAACAAAGATGGCGCCTTACCATCACTACCTAAATGATTTCTATTCCTTTACTAATACTGACTTACACTTATTTCATTATTTGATTGTACACATGGTCTATTACCATGCATCTCAAAGAGACTGCAGTTCTCTCGCTATTATTTCCATTTATAAAATGACAGAAACCAATGCCTCAATTTACTGATTAATAATTTATAAGTACAGACACATTCTTACGCACACACACACACACACACTCTTACGCCCATGTTATATTATGACAAAACGTACTTCCAATTTAGAACCTAGTACAATCTAATGTATAACCAAACAAGTAGGCCTACATTAAAATCCTTTTTTCAACATAATGCAATAAAAAGCAATGCGCAGTTTCTGTTAACATGCAAATGATTAAGTATTAATAATGGGTTACAGTGGAATTTAATGTTATTACGGTCAGAATTAATGCAAATAAAATTGGGAGAATCTCGTAAACATATTAAAGAATGCTTGTATATTACACACAAAATTATTACAGTACGGACCTTTGTTAATGAATAGAAACAAATTTGACTCTATACTTTAGTATGTACCAATAAAATTCACCTTTTTTCAAATACCAATATCTTGTTTTTTTCATACCCTTAAAAAAAGGTCATTAACTACATACATTATGAGAAAACGTGATTACAAATAACCAGCCATTAGTTACTTGTGAAGAAAATAGATATAACATTTACAAACATCAAATCTTCAATTCTCTCCCTATTTGTTTTATAAAAACTGGAGTTTCTACTGCAGGTTTTAAGTCCACCAACTACTTAATTAAATATACATAATTGTTCCTGTATCTTGTTGGGTAACATATTATATTTACATCTGCTTCCTACTCATATGTGCAAACAATGTTTTTAATGTACGGTCCTAAAATCTTTATCAACACTTTATATCTTTAAAATTTAGACAAAGTCTAATGAGCAACTTGGCCTAACCTGAATTTACATGACCTGGCTCAGAACAAATTTATTTTGGCAAATACAAAGATGAAGACTGGTTGCAATTTACTACCATAAATGCCTGGAATGCTATGCATTAAAGAATTTTAATTAACTTTATATGGGGAAAACTGGTTTACATACATTATTTCTGAAAATAATAATCCTGAAATGTAATCAGTACTTATATCAAGTTAAGTGCAATAATTAAATTGATTCTTCAACTTGCACGTTGCAAACTTAAGGTGCTAAGCCTTTATTTTATTTTTAATTTAACATCAATTTATGTTCGGCAACGTTAAAAAGAACATGTTATGGCCTCTGAGAAAGTACACAGTGAGTGGAAGCTGGCTTAAATGAAGGTAAATATTGTATCTAATAATTAGTGTCCCGTGAGGGCTGATTCTGATTGTACTGCCCTCAAAGCATAAAGAAAAGTCATTTTTAGAAAGATGTCTGAGTGTAGAATTTTGTCTATGGCGAATGATAACGCCCGCAAATTCAAATAATTTTTTGCATATTGTAGAGGACTCAAGGTCTGTTGATTTTGGTGAAGATCGGTTAAGGAGAAGGGGTAGTTTACCTGCAATGTTTTGTTTTAACAAGAGTAAAGTATTTAATTTTGGTAAATAAAGTATCCTGAAAAGGTCATAATAATCCACTGTAGAAAGGTAGATTTAATATCTATAAATGAAAAGGGGAAGGGGGAGGGGATAATTTTCTATAAATGAAAATGATAGGTGAAGGGGAAGGGATTTTTTTTTATATGTGTTGCATATCAGCAACATTTAAGTAGTTTGTTGATAAAATTCCTTCCCAGGCTGTTTGGCCGTGGTCCAATGTTTTCTGCAAAACCAGACGTTTCGGAAGTGCCATCGACTGCCATCATCAGTGAAAATCGAGTGCGCTAACATGAGGTGGTATATGTTAGTGATCACAATTCTGTGGTTGAGGCTGAAGATAGAAGTAGTTTCTGTGGAAATATTTCATTTCTAAAATGATTTCAAATATAAATCTTAAAATATGGAAGTCATGTATGGTTCTCCATACCGATATTTTAATTATTTGCATCAAATAGTATTATTGTTTAATAAATGTTCTATCCAGATCAAATTATGTGTATACAGTTCTGGAGAAATTAGACAGGCATAATATGTTGTTTGTTTATTGTAAACTGTATTATGTTTGGAAGTATCCCAAAGTAAATTTAACATTAGTCATGTAAATCAATGAGGCCAGTCCAGTTTTTTAAGGCCAGGAGAATCCTTGAAATGTTTGGAGCATCACTAGGTCATGATGGATCTAATCATCAAACTTCAGTTTCTGTGAAAAACTGGCAGATTTGAGTAGTCACTTGATAAAGGATGGTGTTGTAAAAGCAACAATTCTTTCAGAATTTTTTATAACCCTGTCAGTCTGCAAATAATATACTGTATTACAGTATACAAATGTAGTGTAATATCTTGGCACAATACTATATGATAAATTTGGATAAAAGGCTCATTTCCAATAGAAAGGATAGCTGGTGTGATCAGACATAAATTTGTTGTATTAGTTTTTTGAGAATTTATTCCTATCAAACTGGAGTAAGCATATTTTCAAACCTTTATGGACGTTATAACAACTCGTGCTGTCCGTCTATTTCTGCAAGAGTGTAAACGTGTCAGAGTGTAGTTTGTGTAATGTGTCTTACCAATCCGTCGTCGCTCGGTAACGTAACTTCCGCTGCTTGAGTCTGTCGCGAACGTACGAATAACCAGGTATCGAAGTTCTTACCTGAGGTTCACTAGGGGTGTATAATTCCTGGGTGGCGCCAAATTGTTTATTTTAAACAATTAAAAAAATTAGTATTATCGGCGATTCCGCTCAGGCGGTGTGGAGAATTCAAACTTGTCCCGCCGCTTATCGATGTTTACAATCAAGCCAGCAGTTTGCTGTGTTTACTGCTTGAGCGCTAGCCGCCAATTCATAGCCGTTCGCTACAATGTACAACATTAATAATACACTTTCCTAATGAAAATAAAACACATTGGTTACACACAGTTTTGGTTTATTAGTTAATGGTTATTACTTTTTCATTGACACAGGTTATATTTGGTTTGTTATATTATTTTGCCCCGGCCATTAATCTAAGACAATTTTCTCTGGGTTTTGACATATCGATTCTGAGCGTATGTGCTCTTACTCACTTTTCTATTTTTATTTTTATATTTTTTTATGGTAATAACATATAATAAAACACATCTACTTACCATAACTTTCTCGTTCTTAGCAGGTGGTTTATATTCCACTTGAATTTCCTCTCTAGGGTCCAGGGTTTCGTCTCAGCGAGATTCAGAAACAATAGAGGTTTACGAAACAATAATTTTAACAACTTCAGTGTGGACATATGATTGATTTAATATTATATCTTTTTCTTAGTTACATTTTACAATACAACAAAGATGGCGCCTTACCATCACTACCTAAATGATTTCTATTCCTTTACTAATACTGACTTACACTTATTTCATTATTTGATTGTACACATGGTCTATTACCATGCATCTCAAAGAGACTGCAGTTCTCTCGCTATTATTTCCATTTATAAAATGACAGAAACCAATGCCTCAATTTCCTGATTAATAATTTATAAGTACAGACACATTCTTACGCACACACACACACACACACTCTTACCCCCATGTTATATTATGACAAAACATACTTCCAATTTAGAACCTAGTACAATCTAATGTATAACCAAACAAGTAGGCCTACATTAAAATCCTTTTTTCAACATAATGCAATAAAAAGCAATGCGCAGCTTCTGTTAACATGCAAATGATTAAGTATTAATAATGGGTTACAGTGGAATTTAATGTTACTACGGTCTGAATTAATGCAAATAAAATTGGGAGAATCTCGTAAACATATTAAAGAATGCTTGTATATTACACACAAAATTATTACAGTACGGACCTTTGTTAATGAATAGAAAAAAATTTGACTCTATACTTTAGTATGTACCAATAAAATTCACATTTTTTCAAATACCAATATCTTGTTTTTTCATACCCTTAAAAAAAGGTCATTAACAACATACATTATGAGAAAACATGATTACAAATAACCAGCCATTAGTTACTTGTGAAGAAAATAGATATAACATTTACAAACATCAAATCTTCAATTCTCTCCCTATTTGTTTTATAAAAACTGGAGTTTCTACTGCAGGTTTTAAGTCCACCAACTACTTAATTAAATATACATAATTGTTCCTGTATCTTGTTGGGTAACATATTATATTTACATCTGCTTCCTACTCATATGTGCAAACAATGTTTTTAATGTACGGTCCTAAAATCTTTATCAACACTTTATATCTTTAAAATTTAGACAAAGTCTAATGAGCAACTTGGCCTAACCTGAATTTACATGACCTGGCTCAGAACAACTTTATTTTGGCAAATACAAAGATGAAGACTGGTTGCAATTTACTACCATAAATGCCTGGAATGCTATGCATTAAAGAATTTTAATTAACTTTATATGGGGAAAACTGGTTTACATACATTATTTCTGAAAATAATAATCCTGAAATGTAATCAGTACTTATATCAAGTTAAGTGCAATAATTAAATTGATTCTTCAACTTGCACGTTGCAAACTTAAGGTGCTAAGCCTTTATTTTATTTTTAATTTAACATCAATTTATGTTCGGCAACGTTAAAAAGAACATGTTATGGCCTCTGAGAAAGTACACAGTGAGTGGAAGCTGGCTTAAATGAAGGTAAAAATTGTATCTAATAATTAGTGTCCCGTGAGGGCTGATTCTGATTGTACTGCCCTCAAAGCATAAAGAAAAGTCATTTTTAGAAAGATGTCTGTGTGTAGAATTTTGTCTATGGCGAATGATAACGCCCGCAAATTCAAATAATTTTTTGCATATTGTAGAGGACTCAAGGTCTGTTGATTTTGGTGAAGATCGGTTAAGGAGAAGGGGTAGTTTACCTGCAATGTTTTGTTTTAACAAGAGTAAAGTACTTAATTTTGATAAATAAAGTATCCTGAAAAGGTCATAATAATCCACTGTAGAAAGGTAGATTTAATAACTATAAATGAAAAGGGGAAGGGGGAGGGGATAATTTTCTATAAATGAAAATGATAGGTGAAGGGGAAGGGATTTTTTTTTTTATATGTGTTGCATATCAGCAACATTTAAGTAGTTTGTTGATAAAATTCCTTCCCAGGCTGTTTGGCCGTGGTCCAATGTTTTCTGCAAAACCAGACGTTTCGGAAGTGCCATCGACTGCCATCATCAGTAAAAATCGAGTGCGCTAACATGAGGTGGTATATGTTAGTGATCACAATTCTGTGGTTGAGGCTGAAGATAGAAGTAGTTTCTGTGGAAATATTTCATTTCTAAAATGATTTCAAATATAAATCTTAAAATATGGAAGTCATGTATGGTTCTCCATACCGATATTTTAATTATTTGCATCAAATAGTATTATTGTTTAATAAATGTTCTATCCAGATCAAATTATGTGTATACAGTTCTGGAGAAATTAGACAGGCATAATATGTTGTTTGTTTATTGTAAACTGTATTATGTTTGGAAGTATCCCAAAGTAAATTTAACATTAGTCATGTAAATCAATGAGGCCAGTCCAGTTTTTTAAGGCCAGGAGAATCCTTGAAATGTTTGGAGCATCACTAGGTCATGATGGATCTAATCATCAAACTTCAGTTTCTGTGAAAAACTGGCAGATTTGAGTAGTCACTTGATAAAGGATGGTGTTGTAAAAGCAACAATTCTTTCAGAATTTTTTATAACCCTGTCAGTCTGCAAATAATATACTGTATTACAGTATACAAATGTAGTGTAATATCTTGGCACAATACTATATGATAAATTTGGATAAAAGGCTCATTTCCAATAGAAAGGATAGCTGGTGTGATCAGACATAAATTTGTTGTATTAGTTTTTTGAGAATTTATTCCTATCAAACTGGAGTAAGCATATTTTCAAACCTTTATGGACGTTATAACAACTCGTGCTGTCCGTCTATTTCTGCAAGAGTGTAAACGTGTCAGAGTGTAGTTTGTGTAATGTGTCTTACCAATCCGTCGTTGCTCGGTAACGTAACTTCCGCTGCTTGAGTCCGTCGCGAGCGTACGAATAACCAGGTATCGAAGTTCTTACCTGAGGTTCACTAGGGGTGTATAATTCCCGGGTGGCGCCAAATTGTTTATTTTAAACAATTAAAAAAATTAGTATTATCGGCGATTCCGCTCAGGCGGTGTGGAGAATTCAAACTTGTCCCGCCGCTTATCGATGTTTACAATCAAGCCAGCAGTTTGCTGTGTTTACTGCTTGAGCGCTAGCCGCCAATTCATAGCTGTTCGCTAAAATGTACAACATTAATAATACACTTTCCTAATGAAAATAAAACACATTGGTTACACACAGTTTTGGTTTATTAGTTAATGGTTATTACTTTTTCATTGACACAGGTTATATTTGGTTTGTTATATTATTTTGCACCGGCCATTAATCTAAGACAATTTTCTCTGGGTTTTGACGTATCGATTCTGAACGTATGTGCTCTTACTCACTTTTCTATTTTTATTTTTATATTTTTTTATGGTAATAACATATAATAAAACACATCTACTTACCATAACTTTCTCGTTCTTAGCAGGTGGTTTATATTCCACTTGAATTTCCCCTCTAGGGTCCAGGGTTTCGTCTCAGCGAGATTCAGAAACAATAGAGGTTTACGAAACAATAATTTTAACAACTTCAGTGTGGACATATGATTGATTTTGATTTAATATTATATCTTTTTCTTAGTTACATTTTACAATACAACAAAGATGGCGCCTTACCATCACTACCTAAATGATTTCTATTCCTTTACTAATACTGACTTACACTTATTTCATTATTTGATTGTACACATGGTCTATTACCATGCATCTCAAAGAGACTGCAGTTCTCTCGCTATTATTTCCATTTATAAAATGACAGAAACCAATGCCTCAATTTACTGATTAATAATTTATAAGTACAGACACATTCTTACGCACACACACACACACACACTCTTACCCCCATGTTATATTATGACAAAACGTACTTCCAATTTAGAACCTAGTACAATCTAATGTATAACCAAACAAGTAGGCCTACATTAAAATCCTTTTTTCAACATAATGCAATAAAAAGCAATGCGCAGTTTCTGTTAACATGCAAATGATTAAGTATTAATAATGGGTTACAGTGGAATTTAATGTTACTACGGTCTTAATTAATGCAAATAAAATTGGGAGAATCTCGTAAACATATTAAAGAATGCTTGTATATTACACACAAAATTATTACAGTACGGACCTTTGTTAATGAATAGAAACAAATTTGACTCTATACTTTAGTATGTACCAATAAAATTCACCTTTTTTCAAATACCAATATCTTGTTTTTTTCATACCCTTAAAAAAAGGTCATTAACTACATACATTATGAGAAAACGTGATTACAAATAACCAGCCATTAGTTACTTGTGAAGAAAATAGATATAACATTTACAAACATCAAATCTTCAATTCTCTCCCTATTTGTTTTATAAAAACTGGAGTTTCTACTGCAGGTTTTAAGTCCACCAACTACTTAATTAAATATACATAATTGTTCCTGTATCTTGTTGGGTAACATATTATATTTACATCTGCTTCCTACTCATATGTGCAAACAATGTTTTTAATGTACGGTCCTAAAATCTTTATCAACACTTTATATCTTTAAAATTTAGACAAAGTCTAATGAGCAACTTGGCCTAACCTGAATTTACATGACCTGGCTCAGAACAACTTTATTTTGGCAAATACAAAGATGAAGACTGGTTGCAATTTACTACCATAAATGCCTGGAATGCTATGCATTAAAGAATTTTAATTAACTTTATATGGGGAAAACTGGTTTACATACATTATTTCTGAAAATAATAATCCTGAAATGTAATCAGTACTTATATCAAGTTAAGTGCAATAATTAAATTGATTCTTCAACTTGCACGTAGCAAACTTAAGGTGCTAAGCCTTTATTTTATTTTTAATTTAACATCAATTTATGTTCGGCAACGTTAAAAAGAACATGTTATGGCCTCTGAGAAAGTACACAGTGAGTGGAAGCTGGCTTAAATGAAGGTAAAAATTGTATCTAATAATTAGTGTCCCGTGAGGGCTGATTCTGATTGTACTGCCCTCAAAACATAAAGAAAAGTCATTTTTAGAAAGATGTCTGTGTGTAGAATTTTGTCTATGGCGAATGATAACGCCCGCAAATTCAAATAATTTTTTGCATATTGTAGAGGACTCAAGGTCTGTTGATTTTGGTGAAGATCGGTTAAGGAGAAGGGGTAGTTTACCTGCAATGTTTTGTTTTAACAAGAGTAAAGTACTTAATTTTGATAAATAAAGTATCCTGAAAAGGTCATAATAATCCACTGTAGAAAGGTAGATTTAATATCTATAAATGAAAAGGGGAAGGGGGAGGGGATAATTTTCTATAAATGAAAATGATAGGTGAAGGGGAAGGGATTTTTTTTTTTATATGTGTTGCATATCAGCAACATTTAAGTAGTTTGTTGATAAAATTCCTTCCCAGGCTGTTTGGCCGTGGTCCAATGTTTTCTGCAAAACCAGACGTTTCGGAAGTGCCATCGACTGCCATCATCAGTGAAAATCGAGTGCGCTAACATGAGGTGGTATATGTTAGTGATCACAATTCTGTGGTTGAGGCTGAAGATAGAAGTAGTTTCTGTGGAAATATTTCATTTCTAAAATGATTTCAAATATAAATCTTAAAATATGGAAGTCATGTATGGTTCTCCATACCGATATTTTAATTATTTGCATCAAATAGTATTATTGTTTAATAAATGTTCTATCCAGATCAAATTATGTGTATACAGTTCTGGAGAAATTAGACAGGCATAATATGTTGTTTGTTTATTGTAAACTGTATTATGTTTGGAAGTATCCCAAAGTAAATTTAACATTAGTCATGTAAATCAATGAGGCCAGTCCAGTTTTTTAAGGCCAGGAGAATCCTTGAAATGTTTGGAGCATCACTAGGTCATGATGGATCTAATCATCAAACTTCAGTTTCTGTGAAAAACTGGCAGATTTGAGTAGTCACTTGATAAAGGATGGTGTTGTAAAAGCAACAATTCTTTCAGAATTTTTTATAACCCTGTCAGTCTGCAAATAATATACTGTATTACAGTATACAAATGTAGTGTAATATCTTGGCACAATACTATATGATAAATTTGGATAAAAGGCTCATTTCCAATAGAAAGGATAGCTGGTGTGATCAGACATAAATTTGTTGTATTAGTTTTTTGAGAATTTATTCCTATCAAACTGGAGTAAGCATATTTTCAAACCTTTATGGACGTTATAACAACTCGTGCTGTCCGTCTATTTCTGCAAGAGTGTAAACGTGTCAGAGTGTAGTTTGTGTAATGTGTCTTACCAATCCGTCGTCGCTCGGTAACGTAACTTCCGCTGCTTGAGTCCGTCGCGAACGTATGAATAACCAGGTATCGAAGTCCTTACCTGAGGTTCACTAGGGGTGTATAATTCCCGGGTGGCGCCAAATTGTTTATTTTAAACAATTAAAAAAATTAGTATTATCGGCGATTCCGCTCAGGCGGTGTGGAGAATTCAAACTTGTCCCGCCGCTTATCGATGTTTACAATCAAGCCAGCAGTTTGCTGTGTTTACTGCTTGAGCGCTAGCCGCCAATTCATAGCTGTTCGCTAAAATGTACAACATTAATAATACACTTTCCTAATGAAAATAAAACACATTGGTTACACACAGTTTTGGTTTATTAGTTAATGGTTATTACTTTTTCATTGACACAGGTTATATTTGGTTTGTTATATTATTTTGCACCGGCCATTAATCTAAGACAATTTTCTCTGGGTTTTGACGTATCGATTCTGAACGTATGTGCTCTTACTCACTTTTCTATTTTTATTTTTATATTTTTTTATGGTAATAACATATAATAAAACACATCTACTTACCATAACTTTCTCGTTCTTAGCAGGTGGTTTATATTCCACTTGAATTTCCTCTCTAGGGTCCAGGGTTTCGTCTCAGCGAGAATCAGAAACAATAGAGGTTTACGAAACAATAATTTTAACAACTTCAGTGTGGACATATGATTGATTTTGATTTAATATTATATCTTTTTCTTAGTTACATTTTACAATACAACAAAGATGGCGCCTTACCATCACTACCTAAATGATTTCTATTCCTTTACTAATACTGACTTACACTTATTTCATTATTTGATTGTACACATGGTCTATTACCATGCATCTCAAAGAGACTGCAGTTCTCTCGCTATTATTTCCATTTATAAAATGACAGAAACCAATGCCTCAATTTACTGATTAATAATTTATAAGTACAGACACATTCTTACGCACACACACACACACACACACACACACTCTTACCCCCATGTTATATTATGACAAAACGTACTTCCAATTTAGAACCTAGTACAATCTAATGTATAACCAAACAAGTAGGCCTACATTAAAATCCTTTTTTCAACATAATGCAATAAAAAGCAATGCGCAGTTTCTGTTAACATGCAAATGATTAAGTATTAATAATGGGTTACAGTGGAATTTAATGTTACTACGGTCTGAATTAATGCAAATAAAATTGGGAGAATCTCGTAAACATATTAAAGAATGCTTGTATATTACACACAAAATTATTACAGTACGGACCTTTGTTAATGAATAGAAACAAATTTGACTCTATACTTTAGTATGTACCAATAAAATTCACCTTTTTTCAAATACCAATATCTTGTTTTTTTCATACCCTTAAAAAAAGGTCATTAACTACATACATTATGAGAAAACGTGATTACAAATAACCAGCCATTAGTTACTTGTGAAGAAAATAGATATAACATTTACAAACATCAAATCTTCAATTCTCTCCCTATTTGTTTTATAAAAACTGGAGTTTCTACTGCAGGTTTTAAGTCCACCAACTACTTAATTAAATATACATAATTGTTCCTGTATCTTGTTGGGTAACATATTATATTTACATCTGCTTCCTACTCATATGTGCAAACAATGTTTTTAATGTACGGTCCTAAAATCTTTATCAACACTTTATATCTTTAAAATTTAGACAAAGTCTAATGAGCAACTTGGCCTAACCTGAATTTACATGACCTGGCTCAGAACAACTTTATTTTGGCAAATACAAAGATGAAGACTGGTTGCAATTTACTACCATAAATGCCTGGAATGCTATGCATTAAAGAATTTTAATTAACTTTATATGGGGAAAACTGGTTTACATACATTATTTCTGAAAATAATAATCCTGAAATGTAATCAGTACTTATATCAAGTTAAGTGCAATAATTAAATTGATTCTTCAACTTGCACGTAGCAAACTTAAGGTGCTAAGCCTTTATTTTATTTTTAATTTAACATCAATTTATGTTCGGCAACGTTAAAAAGAACATGTTATGGCCTCTGAGAAAGTACACAGTGAGTGGAAGCTGGCTTAAATGAAGGTAAAAATTGTATCTAATAATTAGTGTCCCTTGAGGGCTGATTCTGATTGTACTGCCCTCAAAACATAAAGAAAAGTCATTTTTAGAAAGATGTCTGTGTGTAGAATTTTGTCTATGGCGAATGATAACGCCCGCAAATTCAAATAATTTTTTGCATATTGTAGAGGACTCAAGGTCTGTTGATTTTGGTGAAGATCGGTTAAGGAGAAGGGGTAGTTTACCTGCAATGTTTTGTTTTAACAAGAGTAAAGTACTTAATTTTGATAAATAAAGTATCCTGAAAAGGTCATAATAATCCACTGTAGAAAGGTAGATTTAATATCTATAAATGAAAAGGGGAAGGGGGAGGGGATAATTTTCTATAAATGAAAATGATAGGTGAAGGGGAAGGGATTTTTTTTTTTATATGTGTTGCATATCAGCAACATTTAAGTAGTTTGTTGATAAAATTCCTTCCCAGGCTGTTTGGCCGTGGTCCAATGTTTTCTGCAAAACCAGACGTTTCGGAAGTGCCATCGACTGCCATCATCAGTGAAAATCGAGTGCGCTAACATGAGGTGGTATATGTTAGTGATCACAATTCTGTGGTTGAGGCTGAAGATAGAAGTAGTTTCTGTGGAAATATTTCATTTCTAAAATGATTTCAAATATAAATCTTAAAATATGGAAGTCATGTATGGTTCTCCATACCGATATTTTAATTATTTGCATCAAATAGTATTATTGTTTAATAAATGTTCTATCCAGATCAAATTATGTGTATACAGTTCTGGAGAAATTAGACAGGCATAATATGTTGTTTGTTTATTGTAAACTGTATTATGTTTGGAAGTATCCCAAAGTAAATTTAACATTAGTCATGTAAATCAATGAGGCCAGTCCAGTTTTTTAAGGCCAGGAGAATCCTTGAAATGTTTGGAGCATCACTAGGTCATGATGGATCTAATCATCAAACTTCAGTTTCTGTGAAAAACTGGCAGATTTGAGTAGTCACTTGATAAAGGATGGTGTTGTAAAAGCAACAATTCTTTCAGAATTTTTTATAACCCTGTCAGTCTGCAAATAATATACTGTATTACAGTATACAAATGTAGTGTAATATCTTGGCACAATACTATATGATAAATTTGGATAAAAGGCTCATTTCCAATAGAAAGGATAGCTGGTGTGATCAGACATAAATTTGTTGTATTAGTTTTTTGAGAATTTATTCCTATCAAACTGGAGTAAGCATATTTTCAAACCTTTATGGACGTTATAACAACTCGTGCTGTCCGTCTATTTCTGCAAGAGTGTAAACGTGTCAGAGTGTAGTTTGTGTAATGTGTCTTACCAATCCGTCGTCGCTCGGTAACGTAACTTCCGCTGCTTGAGTCCGTCGCGAACGTATGAATAACCAGGTATCGAAGTCCTTACCTGAGGTTCACTAGGGGTGTATAATTCCCGGGTGGCGCCAAATTGTTTATTTTAAACAATTAAAAAAATTAGTATTATCGGCGATTCCGCTCAGGCGGTGTGGAGAATTCAAACTTGTCCCGCCGCTTATCGATGTTTACAATCAAGCCAGCAGTTTGCTGTGTTTACTGCTTGAGCGCTAGCCGCCAATTCATAGCTGTTCGCTAAAATGTACAACATTAATAATACACTTTCCTAATGAAAATAAAACACATTGGTTACACACAGTTTTGGTTTATTAGTTAATGGTTATTACTTTTTCATTGACACAGGTTATATTTGGTTTGTTATATTATTTTGCACCGGCCATTAATCTAAGACAATTTTCTCTGGGTTTTGACGTATCGATTCTGAACGTATGTGCTCTTACTCACTTTTCTATTTTTATTTTTATATTTTTTTATGGTAATAACATATAATAAAACACATCTACTTACCATAACTTTCTCGTTCTTAGCAGGTGGTTTATATTCCACTTGAATTTCCTCTCTAGGGTCCAGGGTTTCGTCTCAGCGAGAATCAGAAACAATAGAGGTTTACGAAACAATAATTTTAACAACTTCAGTGTGGACATATGATTGATTTTGATTTAATATTATATCTTTTTCTTAGTTACATTTTACAATACAACAAAGATGGCGCCTTACCATCACTACCTAAATGATTTCTATTCCTTTACTAATACTGACTTACACTTATTTCATTATTTGATTGTACACATGGTCTATTACCATGCATCTCAAAGAGACTGCAGTTCTCTCGCTATTATTTCCATTTATAAAATGACAGAAACCAATGCCTCAATTTACTGATTAATAATTTATAAGTACAGACACATTCTTACGCACACACACACACACACACACACACACTCTTACCCCCATGTTATATTATGACAAAACGTACTTCCAATTTAGAACCTAGTACAATCTAATGTATAACCAAACAAGTAGGCCTACATTAAAATCCTTTTTTCAACATAATGCAATAAAAAGCAATGCGCAGTTTCTGTTAACATGCAAATGATTAAGTATTAATAATGGGTTACAGTGGAATTTAATGTTACTACGGTCTGAATTAATGCAAATAAAATTGGGAGAATCTCGTAAACATATTAAAGAATGCTTGTATATTACACACAAAATTATTACAGTACGGACCTTTGTTAATGAATAGAAACAAATTTGACTCTATACTTTAGTATGTACCAATAAAATTCACCTTTTTTCAAATACCAATATCTTGTTTTTTTCATACCCTTAAAAAAAGGTCATTAACTACATACATTATGAGAAAACGTGATTACAAATAACCAGCCATTAGTTACTTGTGAAGAAAATAGATATAACATTTACAAACATCAAATCTTCAATTCTCTCCCTATTTGTTTTATAAAAACTGGAGTTTCTACTGCAGGTTTTAAGTCCACCAACTACTTAATTAAATATACATAATTGTTCCTGTATCTTGTTGGGTAACATATTATATTTACATCTGCTTCCTACTCATATGTGCAAACAATGTTTTTAATGTACGGTCCTAAAATCTTTATCAACACTTTATATCTTTAAAATTTAGACAAAGTCTAATGAGCAACTTGGCCTAACCTGAATTTACATGACCTGGCTCAGAACAACTTTATTTTGGCAAATACAAAGATGAAGACTGGTTGCAATTTACTACCATAAATGCCTGGAATGCTATGCATTAAAGAATTTTAATTAACTTTATATGGGGAAAACTGGTTTACATACATTATTTCTGAAAATAATAATCCTGAAATGTAATCAGTACTTATATCAAGTTAAGTGCAATAATTAAATTGATTCTTCAACTTGCACGTAGCAAACTTAAGGTGCTAAGCCTTTATTTTATTTTTAATTTAACATCAATTTATGTTCGGCAACGTTAAAAAGAACATGTTATGGCCTCTGAGAAAGTACACAGTGAGTGGAAGCTGGCTTAAATGAAGGTAAAAATTGTATCTAATAATTAGTGTCCCTTGAGGGCTGATTCTGATTGTACTGCCCTCAAAACATAAAGAAAAGTCATTTTTAGAAAGATGTCTGTGTGTAGAATTTTGTCTATGGCGAATGATAACGCCCGCAAATTCAAATAATTTTTTGCATATTGTAGAGGACTCAAGGTCTGTTGATTTTGGTGAAGATCGGTTAAGGAGAAGGGGTAGTTTACCTGCAATGTTTTGTTTTAACAAGAGTAAAGTACTTAATTTTGATAAATAAAGTATCCTGAAAAGGTCATAATAATCCACTGTAGAAAGGTAGATTTAATATCTATAAATGAAAAGGGGAAGGGGGAGGGGATAATTTTCTATAAATGAAAATGATAGGTGAAGGGGAAGGGATTTTTTTTTTTATGTGTTGCATATCAGCAACATTTAAGTAGTTTGTTGATAAAATTCCTTCCCAGGCTGTTTGGCCGTGGTCCAATGTTTTCTGCAAAACCAGACGTTTCGGAAGTGCCATCGACTGCCATCAACAGTGAAAATCGAGTGCGCTAACATGAGGTGGTATATGTTAGTGATCACAATTCTGTGGTTGAGGCTGAAGATAGAAGTAGTTTCTGTGGAAATATTTCATTTCTAAAATGATTTCAAATATAAATCTTAAAATATGGAAGTCATGTATGGTTCTCCATACCGATATTTTAATTATTTGCATCAAATAGTATTATTGTTTAATAAATGTTCTATCCAGATCAAATTATGTGTATACAGTTCTGGAGAAATTAGACAGGCATAATATGTTGTTTGTTTATTGTAAACTGTATTATGTTTGGAAGTATCCCAAAGTAAATTTAACATTAGTCATGTAAATCAATGAGGCCAGTCCAGTTTTTTAAGGCCAGGAGAATCCTTGAAATGTTTGGAGCATCACTAGGTCATGATGGATCTAATCATCAAACTTCAGTTTCTGTGAAAAACTGGCAGATTTGAGTAGTCACTTGATAAAGGATGGTGTTGTAAAAGCAACAATTCTTTCAGAATTTTTTATAACCCTGTCAGTCTGCAAATAATATACTGTATTACAGTATACAAATGTAGTGTAATATCTTGGCACAATACTATATGATAAATTTGGATAAAAGGCTCATTTCCAATAGAAAGGATAGCTGGTGTGATCAGACATAAATTTGTTGTATTAGTTTTTTGAGAATTTATTCCTATCAAACTGGAGTAAGCATATTTTCAAACCTTTATGGACGTTATAACAACTCGTGCTGTCCGTCTATTTCTGCAAGAGTGTAAACGTGTCAGAGTGTAGTTTGTGTAATGTGTCTTACCAATCCGTCGTCGCTCGGTAACGTAACTTCCGCTGCTTGAGTCCGTCGCGAACGTACGAATAACCAGGTATCGAAGTCCTTACCTGAGGTTCACTAGGGGTGTATAATTCCCGGGTGGCGCCAAATTGTTTATTTTAAACAATTAAAAAAATTAGTATTATCGGCGATTCCGCTCAGGCGGTGTGGAGAATTCAAACTTGTCCCGCCGCTTATCGATGTTTACAATCAAGCCAGCAGTTTGCTGTGTTTACTGCTTGAGCGCTAGCCGCCAATTCATAGCTGTTCGCTAAAATGTACAACATTAATAATACACTTTCCTAATGAAAATAAAACACATTGGTTACACACAGTTTTGGTTTATTAGTTAATGGTTATTACTTTTTCATTGACACAGGTTATATTTGGTTTGTTATATTATTTTGCACCGGCCATTAATCTAAGACAATTTTCTCTGGGTTTTGACGTATCGATTCTGAACGTATGTGCTCTTACTCACTTTTCTATTTTTATTTTTATATTTTTTTATGGTAATAACATATAATAAAACACATCTACTTACCATAACTTTCTCGTTCTTAGCAGGTGGTTTATATTCCACTTGAATTTCCTCTCTAGGGTCCAGGGTTTCGTCTCAGCGAGATTCAGAAACAATAGAGGTTTACGAAAAAATAATTTTAACAACTTCAGTGTGGACATATGATTGATTTTGATTTAATATTATATCTTTTACTTAGTTACATTTTACAATACAACAAAGATGGCGCCTTACCATCACTACCTAAATGATTTCTATTCCTTTACTAATACTGACTTACACTTATTTCATTATTTGATTGTACACATGGTCTATTACCATGCATCTCAAAGAGACTGCAGTTCTCTCGCTATTATTTCCATTTATAAAATGACAGAAACCAATGCCTCAATTTACTGATTAATAATTTATAAGTACAGACACATTCTTACGCACACACACACACACACTCTTACCCCATGTTATATTATGACAAAACGTACTTCCAATTTAGAACCTAGTACAATCTAATGTATAACCAAACAAGTAGGCCTACATTAAAATCCTTTTTTCAACATAATGCAATAAAAAGCAATGCGCAGTTTCTGTTAACATGCAAATGATTAAGTATTAATAATGGGTTACAGTGGAATTTAATGTTACTACGGTCTGAATTAATGCAAATAAAATTGGGAGAATCTCGTAAACATATTAAAGAATGCTTGTATATTACACACAAAATTATTACAGTACGGACCTTTGTTAATGAATAGAAACAAATTTGACTCTATACTTTAGTATGTACCAATAAAATTCACCTTTTTTCAAATACCAATATCTTGTTTTTTTCATACCCTTAAAAAAAGGTCATTAACTACATACATTATGAGAAAACGTGATTACAAATAACCAGCCATTAGTTACTTGTGAAGAAAATAGATATAACATTTACAAACATCAAATCTTCAATTCTCTCCCTATTTGTTTTATAAAAACTGGAGTTTCTACTGCAGGTTTTAAGTCCACCAACTACTTAATTAAATATACATAATTGTTCCTGTATCTTGTTGGGTAACATATTATATTTACATCTGCTTCCTACTCATATGTGCAAACAATGTTTTTAATGTACGGTCCTAAAATCTTTATCAACACTTTATATCTTTAAAATTTAGACAAAGTCTAATGAGGAACTTGGCCTAACCTGAATTTACATGACCTGGCTCAGAACAACTTTATTTTGGCAAATACAAAGATGAAGAGTGGTTGCAATTTACTACCATAAATGCCTGGAATGCTATGCATTAAAGAATTTTAATTAACTTTATATAGGGAAAACTGGTTTACATACATTATTTCTGAAAATAATAATCCTGAAATGTAATCAGTACTTATATCAAGTTAAGTGCAATAATTAAATTGATTCTTCAACTTGCACGTTGCAAACTTAAGGTGCTAAGCCTTTATTTTATTTTTAATTTAACATCAATTTATGTTCGGCAACGTTAAAAAGAACATGTTATGGCCTCTGAGAAAGTACACAGTGAGTGGAAGCTGGCTTAAATGAAGGTAAAAATTGTATCTAATAATTAGTGTCCCGTGAGGGCTGATTCTGATTGTACTGCCCTCAAAACATAAAGAAAAGTCATTTTTAGAAAGATGTCTGTGTGTAGAATTTTGTCTATGGCGAATGATAACGCCCGCAAATTCAAATAATTTTTTGCATATTGTAGAGGACTCAAGGTCTGTTGATTTTGGTGAAGATCGGTTAAGGAGAAGGGGTAGTTTACCTGCAATGTTTTGTTTTAACAAGAGTAAAGTACTTAATTTTGATAAATAAAGTATCCTGAAAAGGTCATAATAATCCACTGTAGAAAGGTAGATTTAATATCTATAAATGAAAAGGGGTAGGGGGAGGTGATAATTTTCTATAAATGAAAATGATAGGTGAAGGGGAAGGGATTTTTTTTTTATATGTGTTGCATATCAGCAACATTTAAGTAGTTTGTTGATAAAATTCCTTCCCAGGCTGTTTGGCCGTGGTCCAATGTTTTCTGCAAAACCAGACGTTTCGGAAGTGCCATCGACTGCCATCATCAGTGAAAATCGAGTGCGCTAACATGAGGTGGTATATGTTAGTGATCACAATTCTGTGGTTGAGGCTGAAGATAGAAGTAGTTTCTGTGGAAATATTTCATTTCTAAAATGATTTCAAATATAAATCTTAAAATATGGAAGTCATGTATGGTTCTCCATACCGATATTTTAATTATTTGCATCAAATAGTATTATTGTTTAATAAATGTTCTATCCAGATCAAATTATGTGTATACAGTTCTGGAGAAATTAGACAGGCATAATATGTTGTTTGTTTATTGTAAACTGTATTATGTTTGGAAGTATCCCAAAGTAAATTTAACATTAGTCATGTAAATCAATGAGGCCAGTCCAGTTTTTTAAGGCCAGGAGAATCCTTGAAATGTTTGGAGCATCACTAGGTCATGATGGATCTAATCATCAAACTTCAGTTTCTGTGAAAAACTGGCAGATTTGAGTAGTCACTTGATAAAGGATGGTGTTGTAAAAGCAACAATTCTTTCAGAATTTTTATAACCCTGTCAGTCTGCAAATAATATACTGTATTACAGTATACAAATGTAGTGTAATATCTTGGCACAATACTATATGATAAATTTGGATAAAAGGCTCATTTCCAATAGAAAGGATAGCTGGTGTGATCAGACATAAATTTGTTGTATTAGTTTTTTGAGAATTTATTCCTATCAAACTGGAGTAAGCATATTTTCAAACCTTTATGGACGTTATAACAACTCGTGCTGTCCGTCTATTTCTGCAAGAGTGTAAACGTGTCAGAGTGTAGTTTGTGTAATGTGTCTTACCAATCCGTCGTCGCTCGGTAACGTAACTTCCGCTGCTTGAGTCCGTCGCGAACGTACGAATAACCAGGTATCGAAGTCCTTACCTGAGGTTCACTAGGGGTGTATAATTCCCGGGTGGCGCCAAATTGTTTATTTTAAACAATTAAAAAAATTAGTATTATCGGCGATTCCGCTCAGGCGGTGTGGAGAATTCAAACTTGTCCCGCCGCTTATCGATGTTTACAATCAAGCCAGCAGTTTGCTGTGTTTACTGCTTGAGCGCTAGCCGCCAATTCATAGCTGTTCGCTAAAATGTACAACATTAATAATACACTTTCCTAATGAAAATAAAACACATTGGTTACACACAGTTTTGGTTTATTAGTTAATGGTTATTACTTTTTCATTGACACAGGTTATATTTGGTTTGTTATATTATTTTGCACCGGCCATTAATCTAAGACAATTTTCTCTGGGTTTTGACGTATCGATTCTGAACGTATGTGCTCTTACTCACTTTTCTATTTTTATTTTTATATTTTTTTATGGTAATAACATATAATAAAACACATCTACTTACCATAACTTTCTCGTTCTTAGCAGGTGGTTTATATTCCACTTGAATTTCCTCTCTAGGGTCCAGGGTTTCGTCTCAGCGAGATTCAGAAACAATAGAGGTTTACGAAAAAATAATTTTAACAACTTCAGTGTGGACATATGATTGATTTTGATTTAATATTATATCTTTTTCTTAGTTACATTTTACAATACAACAAAGATGGCGCCTTACCATCACTACCTAAATGATTTCTATTCCTTTACTAATACTGACTTACACTTATTTCATTATTTGATTGTACACATGGTCTATTACCATGCATCTCAAAGAGACTGCAGTTCTCTCGCTATTATTTCCATTTATAAAATGACAGAAACCAATGCCTCAATTTACTGATTAATAATTTATAAGTACAGACACATTCTTACGCACACACACACACACACACACACACACTCTTACCCCCATGTTATATTATGACAAAACGTACTTCCAATTTAGAACCTAGTACAATCTAATGTATAACCAAACAAGTAGGCCTACATTAAAATCCTTTTTTCAACATAATGCAATAAAAAGCAATGCGCAGTTTCTGTTAACATGCAAATGATTAAGTATTAATAATGGGTTACAGTGGAATTTAATGTTACTACGGTCTGAATTAATGCAAATAAAATTGGGAGAATCTCGTAAACATATTAAAGAATGCTTGTATATTACACACAAAATTATTACAGTACGGACCTTTGTTAATGAATAGAAACAAATTTGACTCTATACTTTAGTATGTACCAATAAAATTCACCTTTTTTCAAATACCAATATCTTGTTTTTTTCATACCCTTAAAAAAAGGTCATTAACTACATACATTATGAGAAAACGTGATTACAAATAACCAGCCATTAGTTACTTGTGAAGAAAATAGATATAACATTTACAAACATCAAATCTTCAATTCTCTCCCTATTTGTTTTATAAAAACTGGAGTTTCTACTGCAGGTTTTAAGTCCACCAACTACTTAATTAAATATACATAATTGTTCCTGTATCTTGTTGGGTAACATATTATATTTACATCTGCTTCCTACTCATATGTGCAAACAATGTTTTTAATGTACGGTCCTAAAATCTTTATCAACACTTTATATCTTTAAAATTTAGACAAAGTCTAATGAGGAACTTGGCCTAACCTGAATTTACATGACCTGGCTCAGAACAACTTTATTTTGGCAAATACAAAGATGAAGAGTGGTTGCAATTTACTACCATAAATGCCTGGAATGCTATGCATTAAAGAATTTTAATTAACTTTATATAGGGAAAACTGGTTTACATACATTATTTCTGAAAATAATAATCCTGAAATGTAATCAGTACTTATATCAAGTTAAGTGCAATAATTAAATTGATTCTTCAACTTGCACGTTGCAAACTTAAGGTGCTAAGCCTTTATTTTATTTTTAATTTAACATCAATTTATGTTCGGCAACGTTAAAAAGAACATGTTATGGCCTCTGAGAAATTACACAGTGAGTGGAAGCTGGCTTAAATGAAGGTAAAAATTGTATCTAATAATTAGTGTCCCGTGAGGGCTGATTCTGATTGTACTGCCCTCAAAACATAAAGAAAAGTCATTTTTAGAAAGATGTCTGTGTGTAGAATTTTGTCTATGGCGAATGATAACGCCCGCAAATTCAAATAATTTTTTGCATATTGTAGAGGACTCAAGGTCTGTTGATTTTGGTGAAGATCGGTTAAGGAGAAGGGGTAGTTTACCTGCAATGTTTTGTTTTAACAAGAGTAAAGTACTTAATTTTGATAAATAAAGTATCCTGAAAAGGTCATAATAATCCACTGTAGAAAGGTAGATTTAATATCTATAAATGAAAAGGGGTAGGGGGAGGTGATAATTTTCTATAAATGAAAATGATAGGTGAAGGGGAAGGGATTTTTTTTTTATATGTGTTGCATATCAGCAACATTTAAGTAGTTTGTTGATAAAATTCCTTCCCAGGCTGTTTGGCCGTGGTCCAATGTTTTCTGCAAAACCAGACGTTTCGGAAGTGCCATCGACTGCCATCATCAGTGAAAATCGAGTGCGCTAACATGAGGTGGTATATGTTAGTGATCACAATTCTGTGGTTGAGGCTGAAGATAGAAGTAGTTTCTGTGGAAATATTTCATTTCTAAAATGATTTCAAATATAAATCTTAAAATATGGAAGTCATGTATGGTTCTCCATACCGATATTTTAATTATTTGCATCAAATAGTATTATTGTTTAATAAATGTTCTATCCAGATCAAATTATGTGTATACAGTTCTGGAGAAATTAGACAGGCATAATATGTTGTTTGTTTATTGTAAACTGTATTATGTTTGGAAGTATCCCAAAGTAAATTTAACATTAGTCATGTAAATCAATGAGGCCAGTCCAGTTTTTTAAGGCCAGGAGAATCCTTGAAATGTTTGGAGCATCACTAGGTCATGATGGATCTAATCATCAAACTTCAGTTTCTGTGAAAAACTGGCAGATTTGAGTAGTCACTTGATAAAGGATGGTGTTGTAAAAGCAACAATTCTTTCAGAATTTTTATAACCCTGTCAGTCTGCAAATAATATACTGTATTACAGTATACAAATGTAGTGTAATATCTTGGCACAATACTATATGATAAATTTGGATAAAAGGCTCATTTCCAATAGAAAGGATAGCTGGTGTGATCAGACATAAATTTGTTGTATTAGTTTTTTGAGAATTTATTCCTATCAAACTGGAGTAAGCATATTTTCAAACCTTTATGGACGTTATAACAACTCGTGCTGTCCGTCTATTTCTGCAAGAGTGTAAACGTGTCAGAGTGTAGTTTGTGTAATGTGTCTTACCAATCCGTCGTTGCTCGGTAACGTAACTTCCGCTGCTTGAGTCCGTCGCGAGCGTACGAATAACCAGGTATCGAAGTTCTTACCTGAGGTTCACTAGGGGTGTATAATTCCCGGGTGGCGCCAAATTGTTTATTTTAAACAATTAAAAAAATTAGTATTATCGGCGATTCCGCTCAGGCGGTGTGGAGAATTCAAACTTGTCCCGCCGCTTATCGATGTTTACAATCAAGCCAGCAGTTTGCTGTGTTTACTGCTTGAGCGCTAGCTGCCAATTCATAGCTGTTCGCTAAAATGTACAACATTAATAATACACTTTCCTAATGAAAATAAAACACATTGGTTACACACAGTTTTGGTTTATTAGTTAATGGTTATTACTTTTTCATTGACACAGGTTATATTTGGTTTGTTATATTATTTTGCACCGGCCATTAATCTAAGACAATTTTCTCTGGGTTTTGACGTATCGATTCTGAACGTATGTGCTCTTACTCACTTTTCTATTTTTATTTTTATATTTTTTTATGGTAATAACATATAATAAAACACATCTACTTACCATAACTTTCTCGTTCTTAGCAGGTGGTTTATATTCCACTTGAATTTCCTCTCTAGGGTCCAGGGTTTCGTCTCAGCGAGATTCAGAAACAATAGAGGTTTACGAAACAATAATTTTAACAACTTCAGTGTGGACATATGATTGATTTTGATTTAATATTATATCTTTTTCTTAGTTACATTTTACAATACAACAAAGATGGCGCCTTACCATCACTACCTAAATGATTTCTATTCCTTTACTAATACTGACTTACACTTATTTCATTATTTGATTGTACACATGGTCTATTACCATGCATCTCAAAGAGACTGCAGTTCTCTCGCTATTATTTCCATTTATAAAATGACAGAAACCAATGCCTCAATTTACTGATTAATAATTTATAAGTACAGACACATTCTTACGCACACACACACACACACTCTTACCCCATGTTATATTATGACAAAACGTACTTCCAATTTAGAACCTAGTACAATCTAATGTATAACCAAACAAGTAGGCCTACATTAAAATCCTTTTTTCAACATAATGCAATAAAAAGCAATGCGCAGTTTCTGTTAACATGCAAATGATTAAGTATTAATAATGGGTTACAGTGGAATTTAATGTTACTACGGTCTGAATTAATGCAAATAAAATTGGGAGAATCTCGTAAACATATTAAAGAATGCTTGTATATTACACACAAAATTATTACAGTACGGTCCTTTGTTAATGAATAGAAACAAATTTGACTCTATACTTTAGTATGTACCAATAAAATTCACCTTTTTTCAAATACCAATATCTTGTTTTTTTCATACCCTTAAAAAAAGGTCATTAACTACATACATTATGAGAAAACGTGATTACAAATAACCAGCCATTAGTTACTTGTGAAGAAAATAGATATAACATTTACAAACATCAAATCTTCAATTCTCTCCCTATTTGTTTTATAAAAACTGGAGTTTCTACTGCAGGTTTTAAGTCCACCAACTACTTAATTAAATATACATAATTGTTCCTGTATCTTGTTGGGTAACATATTATATTTACATCTGCTTCCTACTCATATGTGCAAACAATGTTTTTAATGTACGGTCCTAAAATCTTTATATCTTTAAAATTTAGACAAAGTCTAATGAGCAACTTGGCCTAACCTGAATTTACATGACCTGGTTCAGAACAACTTTATTTTGGCAAATACAAAGATGAAGACTGGTTGCAATTTACTACCATAAATGCCTGGAATTCTATGCATTAAAGAATTTTAATTAACTTTATATGGGGAAAACTGGTTTACATACATTATTTCTGAAAATAATAATCCTGAAATGTAATCAGTACTTATATCAAGTTAAGTGCAATAATTAAATTGATTCTTCAACTTGCACGTTGCAAACTTAAGGTGCTAAGCCTTTATTTTATTTTTAATTTAACATCAATTTATGTTCGGCAACGTTAAAAAGAACATGTTATGGCCTCTGAGAAAGTACACAGTGAGTGGAAGCTGGCTTAAATGAAGGTAAAAATTGTATCTAATAATTAGTGTCCCGTGAGGGCTGATTCTGATTGTACTGCCCTCAAAACATAAAGAAAAGTCATTTTTAGAAAGATGTCTGTGTGTAGAATTTTGTCTATGGCGAATGATAACGCCCGCAAATTCAAATAATTTTTTGCATATTGTAGAGGACTCAAGGTCTGTTGATTTTGGTGAAGATCGGTTAAGGAGAAGGGGTAGTTTACCTGCAATGTTTTGTTTTAACAAGAGTAAAGTACTTAATTTTGATAAATAAAGTATCCTGAAAAGGTCATAATAATCCACTGTAGAAAGGTAGATTTAATATCTATAAATAAAAAGGGGTAGGGGGAGGGGATAATTTTCTATAAATGAAAATGATAGGTGAAGGGGAAGGGATTTTTTTTTATATGTGTTGCATATCAGCAACATTTAAGTAGTTTGTTGATAAAATTCCTTCCCAGGCTGTTTGGCCGTGGTCCAATGTTTTCTGCAAAACCAGACGTTTCGGAAGTGCCATCGACTGCCATCATCAGTGAAAATCGAGTGCGCTAACATGAGGTGGTATATGTTAGTGATCACAATTCTGTGGTTGAGGCTGAAGATAGAAGTAGTTTCTGTGGAAATATTTCATTTCTAAAATGATTTCAAATATAAATCTTAAAATATGGAAGTCATGTATTGTTCTCCATACTGATATTTTAATTATTTGCATCAAATAGTATTATTGTTTAATAAATGTTCTATCCAGATCAAATTATGTGTATACAGTTCTGGAGAAATTAGACAGGCATAATATGTTGTTTGTTTATTGTAAACTGTATTATGTTTGGAAGTATCCCAAAGTAAATTTAACATTAGTCATGTAAATCAATGAGGCCAGTCCAGTTTTTTAAGGCCAGGAGAATCCTTGAAATGTTTGGAGCATCACTAGGTCATGATGGATCTAATCATCAAACTTCAGTTTCAGTGAAAAACTGGCAGATTTGAGTAGTCACTTGATAAAGGATGGTGTTGTAAAAGCAACAATTCTTTCAGAATTTTTTATAACCCTGTCAGTCTGCAAATAATATACTGTATTACAGTATACAAATGTAGTGTAATATCTTGGCACAATACTATATGATAAATTTGGATAAAAGGCTCATTTCCAATAGAAAGGATAGCTGGTGTGATCAGACATAAATTTGTTGTATTAGTTTTTTGAGAATTTATTCCTATCAAACTGGAGTAAGCATATTTTCAAACCTTTATGGACGTTATAACAACTCGTGCTGTCCGTCTATTTCTGCAAGAGTGTAAACGTGTCAGAGTGTAGTTTGTGTAATGTGTCTTACCAATCCATCGTCGCTCGGTAACGTAACTTCCGCTGCTTGAGTCCGTCGCGAACGTACGAATAACCAGGTATCGAAGTTCTTACCTGAGGTTCACTAGGGGTGTATAATTCCAGGGTGGCGCCAAATTGTTTATTTTAAACAATTAAAAAAATTAGTATTATCGGCGATTCCGCTCAGGCGGTGTGGAGAATTCAAACTTGTCCCGCCGCTTATCGATGTTTACAATCAAGCCAGCAGTTTGCTGTGTTTACTGCTTGAGCGCTAGCCGCCAATTCATAGCTGTTCGCTAAAATGTACAACATTAATAATACACTTTCCTAATGAAAATAAAACACATTGGTTACACACAGTTTTGGTTTATTAGTTAATGGTTATTACTTTTTCATTGACACAGGTTATATTTGGTTTGTTATATTATTTTGCACCGGCCATTAATCTAAGACAATTTTCTCTGGGTTTTGACGTATCGATTCTGAATGTATGTGCTCTTACTCACTTTTCTATTTTTATTTTTATATTTTTTTATGGTAATAACATATAATAAAATACATCTACTTACCATAACTTTCTCGTTCTTAGCAGGTGGTTTATATTCCACTTGAATTTCCTCTCTAGGGTCCAGGGTTTCGTCTCAGCGAGATTCAGAAACAACAGAGGTTTACGAAACAATAATTTTAACAACTTCAGTGTGGACATATGATTGATTTAATATTATATCATTTTCTTAGTTTCATTTTACAATACAACAAAGATGGCGCCTTACCATCACTACCTAAATGATTTCTATTCCTTTACTAATACTGACTTACACTTATTTCATTATTTGATTGTACACATGGTCTATTACCATGCATCTCAAAGAGACTGCAGTTCTCTCGCTATTATTTCCATTTATAAAATGACAGAAACCAATGCCTCAATTTACTGATTAATAATTTATAAGTACAGACACATTCTTACGCACACACACACACACACTCTTACCCCATGTTATATTATGACAAAACGTACTTCCAATTTAGAACCTAGTACAATCTAATGTATAACCAAACAAGTAGGCCTACATTAAAATCCTTTTTTCAACATAATGCAATAAAAAGCAATGCGCAGTTTCTGTTAACATGCAAATGATTAAGTATTAATAATGGGTTACAGTGGAATTTAATGTTACTACGGTCTGAATTAATGCAAATAAAATTGGGAGAATCTCGTAAACATATTAAAGAATGCTTGTATATTACACACAAAATTATTACAGTACGGTCCTTTGTTAATGAATAGAAACAAATTTGACTCTATACTTTAGTATGTACCAATAAAATTCACCTTTTTTCAAATACCAATATCTTGTTTTTTTCATACCCTTAAAAAAAGGTCATTAACTACATACATTATGAGAAAACGTGATTACAAATAACCAGCCATTAGTTACTTGTGAAGAAAATAGATATAACATTTACAAACATCAAATCTTCAATTCTCTCCCTATTTGTTTTATAAAAACTGGAGTTTCTACTGCAGGTTTTAAGTCCACCAACTACTTAATTAAATATACATAATTGTTCCTGTATCTTGTTGGGTAACATATTATATTTACATCTGCTTCCTACTCATATGTGCAAACAATGTTTTTAATGTACGGTCCTAAAATCTTTATCAACACTTTATATCTTTAAAATTTAGACAAAGTCTAATGAGCAACTTGGCCTAACCTGAATTTACATGACCTGGCTCAGAACAACTTTATTTTGGCAAATACAAAGATGAAGACTGGTTGCAATTTACTACCATAAATGCCTGGAATTCTATGCATTAAAGAATTTTAATTAACTTTATATGGGGAAAACTGGTTTACATACATTATTTCTGAAAATAATAATCCTGAAATGTAATCAGTACTTATATCAAGTTAAGTGCAATAATTAAATTGATTCTTCAACTTGCACGTTGCAAACTTAAGGTGCTAAGCCTTTATTTTATTTTTAATTTAACATCAATTTATGTTCGGCAACGTTAAAAAGAACATGTTATGGCCTCTGAGAAAGTACACAGTGAGTGGAAGCTGGCTTAAATGAAGGTAAAAATTGTATCTAATAATTAGTGTCCCGTGAGGGCTGATTCTGATTGTACTGCCCTCAAAACATAAAGAAAAGTCATTTTTAGAAAGATGTCTGTGTGTAGAATTTTGTCTATGGCGAATGATAACGCCCGCAAATTCAAATAATTTTTTGCATATTGTAGAGGACTCAAGGTCTGTTGATTTTGGTGAAGATCGGTTAAGGAGAAGGGGTAGTTTACCTGCAATGTTTTGTTTTAACAAGAGTAAAGTACTTAATTTTGATAAATAAAGTATCCTGAAAAGGTCATAATAATCCACTGTAGAAAGGTAGATTTAATATCTATAAATAAAAAGGGGTAGGGGGAGGGGATAATTTTCTATAAATGAAAATGATAGGTGAAGGGGAAGGGATTTTTTTTTATATGTGTTGCATATCAGCAACATTTAAGTAGTTTGTTGATAAAATTCCTTCCCAGGCTGTTTGGCCGTGGTCCAATGTTTTCTGCAAAACCAGACGTTTCGGAAGTGCCATCGACTGCCATCATCAGTGAAAATCGAGTGCGCTAACATGAGGTGGTATATGTTAGTGATCACAATTCTGTGGTTGAGGCTGAAGATAGAAGTAGTTTCTGTGGAAATATTTCATTTCTAAAATGATTTCAAATATAAATCTTAAAATATGGAAGTCATGTATTGTTCTCCATACCGATATTTTAATTATTTGCATCAAATAGTATTATTGTTTAATAAATGTTCTATCCAGATCAAATTATGTGTATACAGTTCTGGAGAAATTAGACAGGCATAATATGTTGTTTGTTTATTGTAAACTGTATTATGTTTGGAAGTATCCCAAAGTAAATTTAACATTAGTCATGTAAATCAATGAGGCCAGTCCAGTTTTTTAAGGCCAGGAGAATCCTTGAAATGTTTGGAGCATCACTAGGTCATGATGGATCTAATCATCAAACTTCAGTTTTAGTGAAAAACTGGCAGATTTGAGTAGTCACTTGATAAAGGATGGTGTTGTAAAAGCAACAATTCTTTCAGAATTTTTTATAACCCTGTCAGTCTGCAAATAATATACTGTATTACAGTATACAAATGTAGTGTAATATCTTGGCACAATACTATATGATAAATTTGGATAAAAGGCTCATTTCCAATAGAAAGGATAGCTGGTGTGATCAGACATAAATTTGTTGTATTAGTTTTTTGAGAATTTATTCCTATCAAACTGGAGTAAGCATATTTTCAAACCTTTATGGACGTTATAACAACTCGTGCTGTCCGTCTATTTCTGCAAGAGTGTAAACGTGTCAGAGTGTAGTTTGTGTAATGTGTCTTACCAATCCATCGTCGCTCGGTAACGTAACTTCCGCTGCTTGAGTCCGTCGCGAACGTACGAATAACCAGGTATCGAAGTTCTTACCTGAGGTTCACTAGGGGTGTATAATTCCAGGGTGGCGCCAAATTGTTTATTTTAAACAATTAAAAAAATTAGTATTATCGGCGATTCCGCTCAGGCGGTGTGGAGAATTCAAACTTGTCCCGCCGCTTATCGATGTTTACAATCAAGCCAGCAGTTTGCTGTGTTTACTGCTTGAGCGCTAGCCGCCAATTCATAGCTGTTCGCTAAAATGTACAACATTAATAATACACTTTCCTAATGAAAATAAAACACATTGGTTACACACAGTTTTGGTTTATTAGTTAATGGTTATTACTTTTTCATTGACACAGGTTATATTTGGTTTGTTATATTATTTTGCACCGGCCATTAATCTAAGACAATTTTCTCTGGGTTTTGACGTATCGATTCTGAATGTATGTGCTCTTACTCACTTTTCTATTTTTATTTTTATATTTTTTTATGGTAATAACATATAATAAAATACATCTACTTACCATAACTTTCTCGTTCTTAGCAGGTGGTTTATATTCCACTTGAATTTCCTCTCTAGGGTCCAGGGTTTCGTCTCAGCGAGATTCAGAAACAACAGAGGTTTACGAAACAATAATTTTAACAACTTCAGTGTGGACATATGATTGATTTAATATTATATCATTTTCTTAGTTTCATTTTACAATACAACAAAGATGGCGCCTTACCATCACTACCTAAATGATTTCTATTCCTTTACTAATACTGACTTACACTTATTTCATTATTTGATTGTACACATGGTCTATTACCATGCATCTCAAAGAGACTGCAGTTCTCTCGCTATTATTTCCATTTATAAAATGACAGAAACCAATGCCTCAATTTACTGATTAATAATTTATAAGTACAGACACATTCTTACGCACACACACACACACTCTTACCCCCATGTTATATTATGGCAAAACGTACTTCCAATTTAGAACCTAGTACAATCTAATGTATAACCAAACAAGTAGGCCTACATTAAAATCCTTTTTTCAACATAATGCAATAAAAAGCAATGCGCAGTTTCTGTTAACATGCAAATGATTAAGTATTAATAATGGGTTACAGTGGAATTTAATGTTACTACGGTCTGAATTAATGCAAATAAAATTGGGAGAATCTCGTAAACATATTAAAGTATGCTTGTATATTACACAGAAAATTTTTTTAGTACGGACCTTTGTTAATGAATAGAAACAAATTTGACTCTATACTTTAGTATGTACCAATAAAATTCACCTTTTTTCAAATACCAATATCTTGTTTTTTTCATACCCTTAAAAAAAGGTCATTAACAACATACATTATGAGAAAACGTGATTACAAATAACCAGCCATTAGTTACTTGTGAAGAAAATAGATATAACATTTACAAACATCAAATCTTCAATTCTCTCCCTATTTGTTTTATAAAAACTGGAGTTTCTACTGCAGGTTTTAAGTCCACCAACTACTTAATTAAATATACATAATTGTTCCTGTAGCTTGTTGGGTAACATATTATATTTACGACTGCTTCCTACTCATATGTGCAAACAATGTTTTTAATGTACGGTCCTAAAATCTTTATCAACACTTTATATCTTTAAAATTTAGACAAAGTCTAATGAGCAACTTGGCCTAACCTGAATTTACATGACCTGGCTCAGAACAACTTTATTTTGGCAAATACAAAGATGAAGACTGGTTGCAATTTACTACCATAAATGCCTGGAATTCTATGCATTAAAGAATTTTAATTAACTTTATATGGGGAAAACTGGTTTACATACATTATTTCTGAAAATAATAATCCTGAAATGTAATCAGTACTTATATCGAGTTAAGTGCAATAATTAAATTGATTCTTCAACTTGCACGTTGCAAACTTAAGGTGCTAAGCCTTTATTTTATTTTTAATTTAACATCAATTTATGTTCGGCAACGTTAAAAAGAACATGTTATGGCCTCTGAGAAAGTACACAGTGAGTGGAAGCTGGCTTAAATGAAGGTAAAAATTGTATCTAATAATTAGTGTCCCGTGAGGGCTGATTCTGATTGTACTGCCCTCAAAACATAAAGAAAAGTCATTTTTAGAAAGATGTCTGTGTGTAGAATTTTGTCTATGGCGAATGATAACGCCCGCAAATTCAAATAATTTTTTGCATATTGTAGAGGACTCAAGGTCTGTTGATTTTGGTGAAGATCGGTTAAGGAGAAGGGGTAGTTTACCTGCAATGTTTTGTTTTAACAAGAGTAAAGTACTTAATTTTGATAAATAAAGTATCCTGAAAAGGTCATAATAATCCACTGTAGAAAGGTAGATTTAATATCTATAAATGAAAAGGGGTAGGGGGAGGGGATAATTTTCTATAAATGAAAATGATAGGTGAAGGGGAAGGGATTTTTTTTTTATATGTGTTGCATATCAGCAACATTTAAGTAGTTTGTTGATAAAATTCCTTCCCAGGCTGTTTGGCCGTGGTCCAATGTTTTCTGCAAAACCAGACGTTTCGGAAGTGCCATCGACTGCCATCATCAGTGAAAATCGAGTGCGCTAACATGAGGTGGTATATGTTAGTGATCACAATTCTGTGGTTGAGGCTGAAGAAAGAAGTAGTTTCTGTGGAAATATTTCATTTCTAAAATGATTTCAAATATAAATCTTAAAATATGGAAGTCATGTATGGTTCTCCATACCGATATTTTAATTATTTGCATCAAATAGTATTATTGTTTAATAAATGTTCTATCCAGATCAAATTATGTGTATACAGTTCTGGAGAAATTAGACAGGCATAATATGTTGTTTGTTTATTGTAAACTGTATTATGTTTGGAAGTATCCCAAAGTAAATTTAACATTAGTCATGTAAATCAATGAGGCCAGTCCAGTTTTTTAAGGCCAGGAGAATCCTTGAAATGTTTGGAGCATCACTAGGTCATGATGGATCTAATCATCAAACTTCAGTTTCTGTGAAAAACTGGCAGATTTGAGTAGTCACTTGATAAAGGATGGTGTTGTAAAAGCAACAATTCTTTCAGAATTTTTTATAACCCTGTCAGTCTGCAAATAATATACTGTATTACAGTATACAAATGTAGTGTAATATCTTGGCACAATACTATATGATAAATTTGGATAAAAGGCTCATTTCCAATAGAAAGGATAGCTGGTGTGATCAGACATAAATTTGTTGTATTAGTTTTTTGAGAATTTATTCCTATCAAACTGGAGTAAGCATATTTTCAAACCTTTATGGACGTTATAACAACTCGTGTTGTCCGTCTATTTCTGCAAGAGTGTAAACGTGTCAGAGTGTAGTTTGTGTAATGTGTCTTACCAATCCGTCATCGCTCGGTAACGTAACTTCCGCTGCTTGAGTCCGTCGCGAACGTACGAATAACCAGGTATCAAAGTCCTTACCTGAGGTTCACTAGGGGTGTATAATTCCCGGGTGGCGCCAAATTGTTTATTTTAAACAATTAAAAAAATTAGTATTATCGGCGATTCCGCTCAGGCGGTGTGGAGAATTCAAACTTGTCCCGCCGCTTATCGATGTTTACAATCAAGCCAGCAGTTTGCTGTGTTTACTGCTTGAGCGCTAGCCGCCAATTCATAGCTGTTCGCTAAAATGTACAACATTAATAATACACTTTCCTAATGAAAATAAAACACATTGGTTACACACAGTTTTGGTTTATTAGTTAATGGTTATTACTTTTTCATTGACACAGGTTATATTTGGTTTGTTATATTATTTTGCACCGGCCATTAATCTAAGACAATTTTCTCTGGGTTTTGACGTATCGATTCTGAACGTATGTGCTCTTACTCACTTTTCTTTTTTTATTTTTATATTTTTTTATGGTAATAACATATAATAAAACACATCTACTTACCATAACTTTCTCGTTCTTAGCAGGTGGTTTATATTCCACTTGAATTTCCTCTCTAGGGTCCAGGGTTTCGTCTCAGCGAGATTCAGAAACAATAGAGGTTTACGAAACAATAATTTTAACAACTTCAGTGTGGACATATGATTGATTTTGATTTAATATTATATCTTTTTCTTAGTTACATTTTACAATACAACAAAGATGGCGCCTTACCATCACTACCTAAATGATTTCTATTCCTTTACTAATACTGACTTACACTTATTTCATTATTTGATTGTACACATGGTCTATTACCATGCATCTCAAAGAGACTGCAGTTCTCTCGCTATTATTTCCATTTATAAAATGACAGAAACCAATGCCTCAATTTACTGATTAATAATTTATAAGTACAGACACATTCTTACGCACACACACACACACTCTTACCCCATGTTATATTATGACAAAACGTACTTCCAATTTAGAACCTAGTACAACCTAATGTATAACCAAACAAGTAGGCCTACATTAAAATCCTTTTTTCAACATAATGCAATAAAAAGCAATGCGCAGTTTCTGTTAACATGCAAATGATTAAGTATTAATAATGGGTTACAGTGGAATTTAATGTTACTACGGTCTGAATTAATGCAAATAAAATTGGGAGAATCTCGTAAACATATTAAAGAATGCTTGTATATTACACACAAAATTATTACAGTACGGACCTTTGTTAATGAATAGAAACAAATTTGACTCTATACTTTAGTATGTACCAATAAAATTCACCTTTTTTCAAATACCAATATCTTGTTTTTTTCATACCCTTAAAAAAAGGTCATTAACAACATACATTATGAGAAAACGTGATTACAAATAACCAGCCATTAGTTACTTGTGAAGAAAATAGATATAACATTTACAAACATCAAATCTTCAATTCTCTCCCTATTTGTTTTATAAAAACTGGAGTTTCTACTGCAGGTTTTAAGTCCACCAACTACTTAATTAAATATACATAATTGTTCCTGTAGCTTGTTGGGTAACATATTATATTTACGACTGCTTCCTACTCATATGTGCAAACAATGTTTTTAATGTACGGTCCTAAAATCTTTATCAACACTTTATATCTTTAAAATTTAGACAAAGTCTAATGAGCAACTTGGCCTAACCTGAATTTACATGACCTGGCTCAGAACAACTTTATTTTGGCAAATACAAAGATGAAGACTGGTTGCAATTTACTACCATAAATGCCTGGAATTCTATGCATTAAAGAATTTTAATTAACTTTATATGGGGAAAACTGGTTTACATACATTATTTCTGAAAATAATAATCCTGAAATGTAATCAGTACTTATATCGAGTTAAGTGCAATAATTAAATTGATTCTTCAACTTGCACGTTGCAAACTTAAGGTGCTAAGCCTTTATTTTATTTTTAATTTAACATCAATTTATGTTCGGCAACGTTAAAAAGAACATGTTATGGCCTCTGAGAAAGTACACAGTGAGTGGAAGCTGGCTTAAATGAAGGTAAAAATTGTATCTAATAATTAGTGTCCCGTGAGGGCTGATTCTGATTGTACTGCCCTCAAAACATAAAGAAAAGTCATTTTTAGAAAGATGTCTGTGTGTAGAATTTTGTCTATGGCGAATGATAACGCCCGCAAATTCAAATAATTTTTTGCATATTGTAGAGGACTCAAGGTCTGTTGATTTTGGTGAAGATCGGTTAAGGAGAAGGGGTAGTTTACCTGCAATGTTTTGTTTTAACAAGAGTAAAGTACTTAATTTTGATAAATAAAGTATCCTGAAAAGGTCATAATAATCCACTGTAGAAAGGTAGATTTAATATCTATAAATGAAAAGGGGTAGGGGGAGGGGATAATTTTCTATAAATGAAAATGATAGGTGAAGGGGAAGGGATTTTTTTTTTATATGTGTTGCATATCAGCAACATTTAAGTAGTTTGTTGATAAAATTCCTTCCCAGGCTGTTTGGCCGTGGTCCAATGTTTTCTGCAAAACCAGACGTTTCGGAAGTGCCATCGACTGCCATCATCAGTGAAAATCGAGTGCGCTAACATGAGGTGGTATATGTTAGTGATCACAATTCTGTGGTTGAGGCTGAAGAAAGAAGTAGTTTCTGTGGAAATATTTCATTTCTAAAATGATTTCAAATATAAATCTTAAAATATGGAAGTCATGTATGGTTCTCCATACCGATATTTTAATTATTTGCATCAAATAGTATTATTGTTTAATAAATGTTCTATCCAGATCAAATTATGTGTATACAGTTCTGGAGAAATTAGACAGGCATAATATGTTGTTTGTTTATTGTAAACTGTATTATGTTTGGAAGTATCCCAAAGTAAATTTAACATTAGTCATGTAAATCAATGAGGCCAGTCCAGTTTTTTAAGGCCAGGAGAATCCTTGAAATGTTTGGAGCATCACTAGGTCATGATGGATCTAATCATCAAACTTCAGTTTCTGTGAAAAACTGGCAGATTTGAGTAGTCACTTGATAAAGGATGGTGTTGTAAAAGCAACAATTCTTTCAGAATTTTTTATAACCCTGTCAGTCTGCAAATAATATACTGTATTACAGTATACAAATGTAGTGTAATATCTTGGCACAATACTATATGATAAATTTGGATAAAAGGCTCATTTCCAATAGAAAGGATAGCTGGTGTGATCAGACATAAATTTGTTGTATTAGTTTTTTGAGAATTTATTCCTATCAAACTGGAGTAAGCATATTTTCAAACCTTTATGGACGTTATAACAACTCGTGTTGTCCGTCTATTTCTGCAAGAGTGTAAACGTGTCAGAGTGTAGTTTGTGTAATGTGTCTTACCAATCCGTCATCGCTCGGTAACGTAACTTCCGCTGCTTGAGTCCGTCGCGAACGTACGAATAACCAGGTATCAAAGTCCTTACCTGAGGTTCACTAGGGGTGTATAATTCCCGGGTGGCGCCAAATTGTTTATTTTAAACAATTAAAAAAATTAGTATTATCGGCGATTCCGCTCAGGCGGTGTGGAGAATTCAAACTTGTCCCGCCGCTTATCGATGTTTACAATCAAGCCAGCAGTTTGCTGTGTTTACTGCTTGAGCGCTAGCCGCCAATTCATAGCTGTTCGCTAAAATGTACAACATTAATAATACACTTTCCTAATGAAAATAAAACACATTGGTTACACACAGTTTTGGTTTATTAGTTAATGGTTATTACTTTTTCATTGACACAGGTTATATTTGGTTTGTTATATTATTTTGCACCGGCCATTAATCTAAGACAATTTTCTCTGGGTTTTGACGTATCGATTCTGAACGTATGTGCTCTTACTCACTTTTCTTTTTTTATTTTTATATTTTTTTATGGTAATAACATATAATAAAACACATCTACTTACCATAACTTTCTCGTTCTTAGCAGGTGGTTTATATTCCACTTGAATTTCCTCTCTAGGGTCCAGGGTTTCGTCTCAGCGAGATTCAGAAACAATAGAGGTTTACGAAACAATAATTTTAACAACTTCAGTGTGGACATATGATTGATTTTGATTTAATATTATATCTTTTTCTTAGTTACATTTTACAATACAACAAAGATGGCGCCTTACCATCACTACCTAAATGATTTCTATTCCTTTACTAATACTGACTTACACTTATTTCATTATTTGATTGTACACATGGTCTATTACCATGCATCTCAAAGAGACTGCAGTTCTCTCGCTATTATTTCCATTTATAAAATGACAGAAACCAATGCCTCAATTTACTGATTAATAATTTATAAGTACAGACACATTCTTACGCACACACACACACACTCTTACCCCATGTTATATTATGACAAAACGTACTTCCAATTTAGAACCTAGTACAATCTAATGTATAACCAAACAAGTAGGCCTACATTAAAATCCTTTTTTCAACATAATGCAATAAAAAGCAATGCGCAGTTTCTGTTAACATGCAAATGATTAAGTATTAATAATGGGTTACAGTGGAATTTAATGTTACTACGGTCTGAATTAATGCAAATAAAATTGGGAGAATCTCGTAAACATATTAAAGAATGCTTGTATATTACACACAAAATTATTACAGTACGGATCTTTGTTAATGAATAGAAACAAATTTGACTCTATACTTTAGTATGTACCAATAAAATTCACCTTTTTTCAAATACCAATATCTTGTTTTTTTCATACCCTTAAAAAAAGGTCATTAACTACATACATTATGAGAAAACGTGATTACAAATAACCAGCCATTAGTTACTTGTGAAGAAAATAGATATAACATTTACAAACATCAAATCTTCAATTCTCTCCCTATTTGTTTTATAAAAACTGGAGTTTCTACTGCAGGTTTTAAGTCCACCAACTACTTAATTAAATATACATAATTGTTCCTGTATCTTGTTGGGTAACATATTATATTTACATCTGCTTCCTACTCATATGTGCAAACAATGTTTTTAATGTACGGTCCTAAAATCTTTATCAACACTTTATATCTTTAAAATTTAGACAAAGTCTAATGAGGAACTTGGCCTAACCTGAATTTACATGACCTGGCTCAGAACAACTTTATTTTGGCAAATACAAAGATGAAGACTGGTTGCAATTTACTACCATAAATGCCTGGAATGCTATGCATTAAAGAATTTTAATTAACTTTATATGGGGAAAACTGGTTTACATACATTATTTCTGAAAATAATAATCCTGAAATGTAATCAGTACTTATATCAAGTTAAGTGCAATAATTAAATTGATTCTTCAACTTGCACGTAGCAAACTTAAGGTGCTAAGCCTTTATTTTATTTTTAATTTAACATCAATTTATGTTCGGCAACGTTAAAAAGAACATGTTATGGCCTCTGAGAAAGTACACAGTGAGTGGAAGCTGGCTTAAATGAAGGTAAAAATTGTATCTAATAATTAGTGTCCCGTGAGGGCTGATTCTGATTGTACTGCCCTCAAAACATAAAGAAAAGTCATTTTTAGAAAGATGTCTGTGTGTAGAATTTTGTCTATGGCGAATGATAACGCCCGCAAATTCAAATAATTTTTTGCATATTGTAGAGGACTCAAGGTCTGTTGATTTTGGTGAAGATCGGTTAAGGAGAAGGGGTAGTTTACCTGCAATGTTTTGTTTTAACAAGAGTAAAGTACTTAATTTTGATAAATAAAGTATCCTGAAAAGGTCATAATAATCCACTGTAGAAAGGTAGATTTAATATCTATAAATGAAAAGGGGTAGGGGGAGGGGATAATTTTCTATAAATGAAAATGATAGGTGAAGGGGAAGGGATTTTTTTTTTATATGTGTTGCATATCAGCAACATTTAAGTAGTTTGTTGATAAAATTCCTTCCCAGGCTGTTTGGCCGTGGTCCAATGTTTTCTGCAAAACCAGACGTTTCGGAAGTGCCATCGACTGCCATCATCAGTGAAAATCGAGTGCGCTAACATGAGGTGGTATATGTTAGTGATCACAATTCTGTGGTTGAGGCTGAAGAAAGAAGTAGTTTCTGTGGAAATATTTCATTTCTAAAATGATTTCAAATATAAATCTTAAAATATGGAAGTCATGTATGGTTCTCCATACCGATATTTTAATTATTTGCATCAAATAGTATTATTGTTTAATAAATGTTCTATCCAGATCAAATTATGTGTATACAGTTCTGGAGAAATTAGACAGGCATAATATGTTGTTTGTTTATTGTAAACTGTATTATGTTTGGAAGTATCCCAAAGTAAATTTAACATTAGTCATGTAAATCAATGAGGCCAGTCCAGTTTTTTAAGGCCAGGAGAATCCTTGAAATGTTTGGAGCATCACTAGGTCATGATGGATCTAATCATCAAACTTCAGTTTCTGTGAAAAACTGGCAGATTTGAGTAGTCACTTGATAAAGGATGGTGTTGTAAAAGCAACAATTCTTTCAGAATTTTTTATAACCCTGTCAGTCTGCAAATAATATACTGTATTACAGTATACAAATGTAGTGTAATATCTTGGCACAATACTATATGATAAATTTGGATAAAAGGCTCATTTCCAATAGAAAGGATAGCTGGTGTGATCAGACATAAATTTGTTGTATTAGTTTTTTGAGAATTTATTCCTATCAAACTGGAGTAAGCATATTTTCAAACCTTTATGGACGTTATAACAACTCGTGTTGTCCGTCTATTTCTGCAAGAGTGTAAACGTGTCAGAGTGTAGTTTGTGTAATGTGTCTTACCAATCCGTCGTCGCTCGGTAACGTAACTTCCGCTGCTTGAGTCCGTCGTGAACGTACGAATAACCAGGTATCGAAGTCCTTACCTGAGGTTCACTAGGGGTGTATAATTCCCGGGTGGCGCCAAATTGTTTATTTTAAACAATTAAAAAAATTAGTATTATCGGCGATTCCGCTCAGGCGGTGTGGAGAATTCAAACTTGTCCCGCCGCTTATCGATGTTTACAATCAAGCCAGCAGTTTGCTGTGTTTACTGCTTGAGCGCTAGCCGCCAATTCATAGCTGTTCGCTAAAATGTACAACATTAATAATACACTTTCCTAATGAAAATAAAACACATTGGTTACACACAGTTTTGGTTTATTAGTTAATGGTTATTACTTTTTCATTGACACAGGTTATATTTGGTTTGTTATATTATTTTGCACCGGCCATTAATCTAAGACAATTTTCTCTGGGTTTTGACGTATCGATTCTGAACGTATGTGCTCTTACTCACTTTTCTTTTTTTATTTTTATATTTTTTTATGGTAATAACATATAATAAAACACATCTACTTACCATAACTTTCTCGTTCTTAGCAGGTGGTTTATATTCCACTTGAATTTCCTCTCTAGGGTCCAGGGTTTCGTCTCAGCGAGATTCAGAAACAATAGAGGTTTACGAAACAATAATTTTAACAACTTCAGTGTGGACATATGATTGATTTTGATTTAATATTATATCTTTTTCTTAGTTACATTTTACAATACAACAAAGATGGCGCCTTACCATCACTACCTAAATGATTTCTATTCCTTTACTAATACTGACTTACACTTATTTCATTATTTGATTGTACACATGGTCTATTACCATGCATCTCAAAGAGACTGCAGTTCTCTCGCTATTATTTCCATTTATAAAATGACAGAAACCAATGCCTCAATTTACTGATTAATAATTTATAAGTACAGACACATTCTTACGCACACACACACACACTCTTACCCCATGTTATATTATGACAAAACGTACTTCCAATTTAGAACCTAGTACAACCTAATGTATAACCAAACAAGTAGGCCTACATTAAAATCCTTTTTTCAACATAATGCAATAAAAAGCAATGCGCAGTTTCTGTTAACATGCAAATGATTAAGTATTAATAATGGGTTACAGTGGAATTTAATGTTACTACGGTCTGAATTAATGCAAATAAAATTGGGAGAATCTCGTAAACATATTAAAGAATGCTTGTATATTACACACAAAATTATTACAGTACGGATCTTTGTTAATGAATAGAAACAAATTTGACTCTATACTTTAGTATGTACCAATAAAATTCACCTTTTTTCAAATACCAATATCTTGTTTTTTTCATACCCTTAAAAAAAGGTCATTAACTACATACATTATGAGAAAACGTGATTACAAATAACCAGCCATTAGTTACTTGTGAAGAAAATAGATATAACATTTACAAACATCAAATCTTCAATTCTCTCCCTATTTGTTTTATAAAAACTGGAGTTTCTACTGCAGGTTTTAAGTCCACCAACTACTTAATTAAATATACATAATTGTTCCTGTATCTTGTTGGGTAACATATTATATTTACATCTGCTTCCTACTCATATGTGCAAACAATGTTTTTAATGTACGGTCCTAAAATCTTTATCAACACTTTATATCTTTAAAATTTAGACAAAGTCTAATGAGGAACTTGGCCTAACCTGAATTTACATGACCTGGCTCAGAACAACTTTATTTTGGCAAATACAAAGATGAAGACTGGTTGCAATTTACTACCATAAATGCCTGGAATGCTATGCATTAAAGAATTTTAATTAACTTTATATGGGGAAAACTGGTTTACATACATTATTTCTGAAAATAATAATCCTGAAATGTAATCAGTACTTATATCAAGTTAAGTGCAATAATTAAATTGATTCTTCAACTTGCACGTAGCAAACTTAAGGTGCTAAGCCTTTATTTTATTTTTAATTTAACATCAATTTATGTTCGGCAACGTTAAAAAGAACATGTTATGGCCTCTGAGAAAGTACACAGTGAGTGGAAGCTGGCTTAAATGAAGGTAAAAATTGTATCTAATAATTAGTGTCCCGTGAGGGCTGATTCTGATTGTACTGCCCTCAAAACATAAAGAAAAGTCATTTTTAGAAAGATGTCTGTGTGTAGAATTTTGTCTATGGCGAATGATAACGCCCGCAAATTCAAATAATTTTTTGCATATTGTAGAGGACTCAAGGTCTGTTGATTTTGGTGAAGATCGGTTAAGGAGAAGGGGTAGTTTACCTGCAATGTTTTGTTTTAACAAGAGTAAAGTACTTAATTTTGATAAATAAAGTATCCTGAAAAGGTCATAATAATCCACTGTAGAAAGGTAGATTTAATATCTATAAATGAAAAGGGGTAGGGGGAGGGGATAATTTTCTATAAATGAAAATGATAGGTGAAGGGGAAGGGATTTTTTTTTTTATATGTGTTGCATATCAGCAACATTTAAGTAGTTTGTTGATAAAATTCCTTCCCTGGCTGTTTGGCCGTGGTCCAATGTTTTCTGCAAAACCAGACGTTTCGGAAGTGCCATCGACTGCCATCATCAGTGAAAATCGAGTGCGCTAACATGAGGTGGTATATGTTAGTGATCACAATTCTGTGGTTGAAGCTGAAGATAGAAGTAGTTTCTGTGGAAATATTTCATTTCTAAAATGATTTCAAATATAAATCTTAAAATATGGAAGTCATGTATGGTTCTCCATACCGATATTTTAATTATTTGCATCAAATAGTATTATTGTTTAATAAATGTTCTATCCAGATCAAATTATGTGTATAACAGTTCTGGAGAAATTAGACAGGCATAATATGTTGTTTGTTTATTGTAAACTGTATTATGTTTGGAAGTATCCCAAAGTAAATTTAACATTAGTCATGTAAATCAATGAGGCCAGTCCAGTTTTTTAAGGCCAGGAGAATCCTTGAAATGTTTGGAGCATCACTAGGTCATGATAGATCTAATCATCAAACTTCAGTTTCTGTGAAAACTGGCAGATTTGAGTAGTCACTTGATAAAGGATGGTGTTGTAAAAGCAACAATTCTTTCAGAATTTTTTATAACCCTGTCAGTCTGCAAATAATATACTGTATTACAGTATACAAATGTAGTGTAATATCTTGGTACAATACTATATGATAAATTTGGATAAAAGGTCATTTCCAATAGAAAGGATAGCTGGTGTGATCAGACATAAATTTGTTGTATTAGTTTTTTGAGAATTTATTCCTATCAAACTGGAGTAAGCATATTTTCAAACCTTTATGGACGTTATAACAACTCGTGCTGTCCGTCTATTTCTGCAAGAGTGTAAACGTGTCAGAGTGTAGTTTCTGTAATGTGTCTTACCAATCCGTCGTCGCTCGGTAACGTAACTTCCGCTCCTTGAGTCCGTCGTGAACGTACGAATAACCAGGTATCGAAGTCCTTACCTGAAGTTCACTAGGGGTGTATAATTCCCGGGTGGCGCCAAATTGTTTATTTTAAACAATTAAAAAAATTAGTATTATCGGCGATTCCGCTCAGGCGGTGTGGAGAATTCAAACTTGTCCCGCCGCTTATCGATGTTTACAATCAAGCCAGCAGTTTGCTGTGTTTACTGCTTGAGCGCTAGCCGCCAATTCATAGCTGTTCGCTAAAATGTACAACATTAATAATACACTTTCCTAATGAAAATAAAACACATTGGTTACACACAGTTTTGGTTTATTAGTTAATGGTTATTACTTTTTCATTGACACAGGTTATATTTGGTTTGTTATATTATTTTGCACCGGCCATTAATCTAAGACAATTTTCTCTGGGTTTTGACGTATCGATTCTGAACGTATGTGCTCTTACTCACTTTTCTATTTTTATTTTCATATTTTTTTATGGTAATAACATATAATAAAACACATCTACTTACCATAACTTTCTCCTTCTTAGCAGGTGGTTTATATTCCACTTGAATTTCCTCTCTAGGGTCCAGGGTTTCGTCTCAGCGAGATTCAGAAACAATAGAGGTTTACGAAACAATAATTTTAACAACTTCAGTGTGGACATATGATTGATTTAATATTATATCTTTTTCTTAGTTACATTTTACAATACAACAAAGATGGCGCCTTACCATCACTACCTAAATGATTTCTATTCCTTTACTAATACTGACTTACACTTATTTCATTATTTGATTGTACACATGGTCTATTACCATGCATCTCAAAGAGACTGCAGTTCTCTCGCTATTATTTCCATTTATAAAATGACAGAAACCAATGCCTCAATTTACTGATTAATAATTTATAAGTACAGACACATTCTTACGCACACACACACACACTCTTACCCCATGTTATATTATGACAAAACGTACTTCCAATTTAGAACCTAGTACAATCTAATGTATAACCAAACAAGTAGGCCTACATTAAAATCCTTTTTTCAACATAATGCATTAAAAAGCAATGCGCAGTTTCTGTTAACATGCAAATGATTAAGTATTAATAATGGGTTACAGTGGAATTTAATGTTACTATGGTCTGAATTAATGCAAATAAAATTGGGAGAATCTCGTAAACATATTAAAGAATGCTTGTATATTACACACAAAATTATTACAGTACGGACCTTTGTTAATGAATAGAAACAAATTTGACTCTATACTTTAGTATGTACCAATAAAATTCACCTTTCTTCAAATACCAATATCTTGTTTTTTTCATACCCTTAAAAAAAGGTCATTAACTACATACATTATGAGAAAACGTGATTACAAATAACCAGCCATTAGTTACTTGTGAAGAAACTAGATATTACATTTACAAACATCAAATCTTCAATTCTCTCCCTATTTGTTTTATAAAAACTGGAGTTTCTACTGCAGGTTTTAAGTCCACCAACTACTTAATTAAATATACATAATTGTTCCTGTATCTTGTTGGGTAACATATTATATTTACATCTGCTTCCTACTCATATGTGCAAACAATGTTTTTAATGTACGGTCCTAAAATCTTTATCAACACTTTATATCTTTAAAATTTAGACAAAGTCTAATGAGGAACTTGGCCTAACCTGAATTTACATGACCTGGCTCAGAACAGCTTTATTTTGGCAAATACAAAGATGAAGACTGGTTGCAATTTACTACCATAAATGCCTGGAATGCTATGCATTAAAGAATTTTAATTAACTTTATATGGGGAAAACTGGTTTACATACATTATTTCTGAAAATAATAATCCTGAAATGTAATCAGTACTTATATCAAGTTAAGTGCAATAATTAAATTGATTCTTCAACTTGCACGTTGCAAACTTAAGGTGCTAAGCCTTTATTTTATTTTTAATTTAACATCAATTTATGTTCGGCAACGTTAAAAAGAACATGTTATGGCCTCTGAGAAAGTACACAGTGAGTGGAAGCTGGCTTAAATGAAGGTAAAAATTGTATCTAATAATTAGTGTCCCGTGAGGGCTGATTCTGATTGTACTGCCCTCAAAACATAAAGAAAAGTCATTTTTAGAAAGATGTCTGTGTGTAGAATTTTGTCTATGGCGAATGATAACGCCCGCAAATTCAAATAATTTTTTGCATATTGTAGAGGACTCAAGGTCTGTTGATTTTGGTGAAGATCGGTTAAGGAGAAGGGGTAGTTTACCTGCAATGTTTTGTTTTAACAAGAGTAAAGTACTTAATTTTGATAAATAAAGTATCCTGAAAAGGTCATAATAATCCACTGTAGAAAGGTAGATTTAATATCTATAAATGAAAAGGGGTAGGGGGAGGGGATAATTTTCTATAAATGAAAATGATAGGTGAAGGGGAAGGGATTTTTTTTTTATATGTGTTGCATATCAGCAACATTTAAGTAGTTTGTTGATAAAATTCCTTCCCAGGCTGTTTGGCCGTGGTCCAATGTTTTCTGCAAAACCAGACGTTTCGGAAGTGCCATCGACTGCCATCATCAGTGAAAATCGAGTGCGCTAACATGAGGTGGTATATGTTAGTGATCACAATTCTGTGGTTGAGGCTGAAGATAGAAGTAGTTTCTGTGGAAATATTTCATTTCTAAAATGATTTCAAATATAAATCTTAAAATATGGAAGTCATGTATGGTTCTCCATACCGATATTTTAATTATTTGCATCAAATAGTATTATTGTTTAATAAATGTTCTATCCAGATCAAATTATGTGTATACAGTTCTGGAGAAATTAGACAGGCATAATATGTTGTTTGTTTATTGTAAACTGTATTATGTTTGGAAGTATCCCAAAGTAAATTTAACATTAGTCATGTAAATCAATGAGGCCAGTCCAGTTTTTTAAGGCCAGGAGAATCCTTGAAATGTTTGGAGCATCACTAGGTCATGATGGATCTAATCATCAAACTTCAGTTTCTGTGAAAAACTGGCAGATTTGAGTAGTCACTTGATAAAGGATGGTGTTGTAAAAGCAACAATTCTTTCAGAATTTTTTATAACCCTGTCAGTCTGCAAATAATATACTGTATTACAGTATACAAATGTAGTGTAATATCTTGGCACAATACTATATGATAAATTTGGATAAAAGGCTCATTTCCAATAGAAAGGATAGCTGGTGTGATCAGACATAAATTTGTTGTATTAGTTTTTTGAGAATTTATTCCTATCAAACTGGAGTAAGCATATTTTCAAACCTTTATGGACGTTATAACAACTCGTGCTGTCCGTCTATTTCTACAAGAGTGTAAACGTGTCAGAGTGTAGTTTGTGTAATGTGTCTTACCAATCCGTCGTCGCTCGGTAACGTAACTTCCGCTGCTTGAGTCCGTCGCGTACGTACGAATAACCAGGTATCGAAGTCCTTACCTGAGGTTCACTAGGGGTGTATAATCCCCGGGTGGCGCCAAATTGTTTATTTTAAACAATTAAAAAAATTAGTATTATCGGCGATTCCGCTCAGGCGGTGTGGAGAATTCAAACTTGTCCCGCCGCTTATCGATGTTTACAATCAAGCCAGCAGTTTGCTGTGTTTACTGCTTGAGCGCTAGCCGCCAATTCATAGCTGTTCGCTAAAATGTACAACATTAATAATACACTTTCCTAATGAAAATAAAACACATTGGTTACACACAGTTTTGGTTTATTAGTTAATGGTTATTACTTTTTCATTGACACAGGTTATATTTGGTTTGTTATATTATTTTGCACCGGCCATTAATCTAAGACAATTTTCTCTGGGTTTTGACGTATCGATTCTGAACGTATGTGCTCTTACTCACTTTTCTATTTTTATTTTTATATTTTTTTATGGTAATAACATATAATAAAACACATCTACTTACCATAACTTTCTCGTTCTTAGCAGGTGGTTTATATTCCACTTGAATTTTCTCTCTAGGGTCCAGGGTTTCGTCTCAGCGAGATTCAGAAACAATAGAGGTTTACCAAACAATAATTTTAACAACTTCAGTGTGGACATATGATTGATTTAATATTATATCTTTTTCTTAGTTACATTTTAGAATACAACAAAGATGGCGCCTTACCATCACTACCTAAATGATTTCTATTCCTTTACTAATACTGACTTACACTTATTTCATTATTTGATTGTACACATGGTCTATTACCATGCATCTCAAAGAGACTGCAGTTCTCTCGCTATTATTTCCATTTATAAAATGACAGAAACCAATGCCTCAATTTACTGATTAATAATTTATAAGTACAGACACATTCTTACGCACACACACACACACTCTTACCCCATGTTATATTATGACAAAACGTACTTCCAATTTAGAACCTAGTACAATCTAATGTATAACCAAACAAGTAGGCCTACATTAAAATCCTTTTTTCAACATAATGCATTAAAAAGCAATGCGCAGTTTCTGTTAACATGCAAATGATTAAGTATTAATAATGGGTTACAGTGGAATTTAATGTTACTATGGTCTGAATTAATGCAAATAAAATTGGGAGAATCTCGTAAACATATTAAAGAATGCTTGTATATTACACACAAAATTATTACAGTACGGACCTTTGTTAATGAATAGAAACAAATTTGACTCTATACTTTAGTATGTACCAATAAAATTCACCTTTCTTCAAATACCAATATCTTGTTTTTTTCATACCCTTAAAAAAAGGTCATTAACTACATACATTATGAGAAAACGTGATTACAAATAACCAGCCATTAGTTACTTGTGAAGAAACTAGATATTACATTTACAAACATCAAATCTTCAATTCTCTCCCTATTTGTTTTATAAAAACTGGAGTTTCTACTGCAGGTTTTAAGTCCACCAACTACTTAATTAAATATACATAATTGTTCCTGTATCTTGTTGGGTAACATATTATATTTACATCTGCTTCCTACTCATATGTGCAAACAATGTTTTTAATGTACGGTCCTAAAATCTTTATCAACACTTTATATCTTTAAAATTTAGACAAAGTCTAATGAGGAACTTGGCCTAACCTGAATTTACATGACCTGGCTCAGAACAGCTTTATTTTGGCAAATACAAAGATGAAGACTGGTTGCAATTTACTACCATAAATGCCTGGAATGCTATGCATTAAAGAATTTTAATTAACTTTATATGGGGAAAACTGGTTTACATACATTATTTCTGAAAATAATAATCCTGAAATGTAATCAGTACTTATATCAAGTTAAGTGCAATAATTAAATTGATTCTTCAACTTGCACGTTGCAAACTTAAGGTGCTAAGCCTTTATTTTATTTTTAATTTAACATCAATTTATGTTCGGCAACGTTAAAAAGAACATGTTATGGCCTCTGAGAAAGTACACAGTGAGTGGAAGCTGGCTTAAATGAAGGTAAAAATTGTATCTAATAATTAGTGTCCCGTGAGGGCTGATTCTGATTGTACTGCCCTCAAAACATAAAGAAAAGTCATTTTTAGAAAGATGTCTGTGTGTAGAATTTTGTCTATGGCGAATGATAACGCCCGCAAATTCAAATAATTTTTTGCATATTGTAGAGGACTCAAGGTCTGTTGATTTTGGTGAAGATCGGTTAAGGAGAAGGGGTAGTTTACCTGCAATGTTTTGTTTTAACAAGAGTAAAGTACTTAATTTTGATAAATAAAGTATCCTGAAAAGGTCATAATAATCCACTGTAGAAAGGTAGATTTAATATCTATAAATGAAAAGGGGTAGGGGGAGGGGATAATTTTCTATAAATGAAAATGATAGGTGAAGGGGAAGGGATTTTTTTTTTATATGTGTTGCATATCAGCAACATTTAAGTAGTTTGTTGATAAAATTCCTTCCCAGGCTGTTTGGCCGTGGTCCAATGTTTTCTGCAAAACCAGACGTTTCGGAAGTGCCATCGACTGCCATCATCAGTGAAAATCGAGTGCGCTAACATGAGGTGGTATATGTTAGTGATCACAATTCTGTGGTTGAGGCTGAAGATAGAAGTAGTTTCTGTGGAAATATTTCATTTCTAAAATGATTTCAAATATAAATCTTAAAATATGGAAGTCATGTATGGTTCTCCATACCGATATTTTAATTATTTGCATCAAATAGTATTATTGTTTAATAAATGTTCTATCCAGATCAAATTATGTGTATACAGTTCTGGAGAAATTAGACAGGCATAATATGTTGTTTGTTTATTGTAAACTGTATTATGTTTGGAAGTATCCCAAAGTAAATTTAACATTAGTCATGTAAATCAATGAGGCCAGTCCAGTTTTTTAAGGCCAGGAGAATCCTTGAAATGTTTGGAGCATCACTAGGTCATGATGGATCTAATCATCAAACTTCAGTTTCTGTGAAAAACTGGCAGATTTGAGTAGTCACTTGATAAAGGATGGTGTTGTAAAAGCAACAATTCTTTCAGAATTTTTTATAACCCTGTCAGTCTGCAAATAATATACTGTATTACAGTATACAAATGTAGTGTAATATCTTGGCACAATACTATATGATAAATTTGGATAAAAGGCTCATTTCCAATAGAAAGGATAGCTGGTGTGATCAGACATAAATTTGTTGTATTAGTTTTTTGAGAATTTATTCCTATCAAACTGGAGTAAGCATATTTTCAAACCTTTATGGACGTTATAACAACTCGTGCTGTCCGTCTATTTCTACAAGAGTGTAAACGTGTCAGAGTGTAGTTTGTGTAATGTGTCTTACCAATCCGTCGTCGCTCGGTAACGTAACTTCCGCTGCTTGAGTCCGTCGCGTACGTACGAATAACCAGGTATCGAAGTCCTTACCTGAGGTTCACTAGGGGTGTATAATCCCCGGGTGGCGCCAAATTGTTTATTTTAAACAATTAAAAAAATTAGTATTATCGGCGATTCCGCTCAGGCGGTGTGGAGAATTCAAACTTGTCCCGCCGCTTATCGATGTTTACAATCAAGCCAGCAGTTTGCTGTGTTTACTGCTTGAGCGCTAGCCGCCAATTCATAGCTGTTCGCTAAAATGTACAACATTAATAATACACTTTCCTAATGAAAATAAAACACATTGGTTACACACAGTTTTGGTTTATTAGTTAATGGTTATTACTTTTTCATTGACACAGGTTATATTTGGTTTGTTATATTATTTTGCACCGGCCATTAATCTAAGACAATTTTCTCTGGGTTTTGACGTATCGATTCTGAACGTATGTGCTCTTACTCACTTTTCTATTTTTATTTTTATATTTTTTTATGGTAATAACATATAATAAAACACATCTACTTACCATAACTTTCTCGTTCTTAGCAGGTGGTTTATATTCCACTTGAATTTTCTCTCTAGGGTCCAGGGTTTCGTCTCAGCGAGATTCAGAAACAATAGAGGTTTACCAAACAATAATTTTAACAACTTCAGTGTGGACATATGATTGATTTAATATTATATCTTTTTCTTAGTTACATTTTAGAATACAACAAAGATGGCGCCTTACCATCACTACCTAAATGATTTCTATTCCTTTACTAATACTGACTTACACTTATTTCATTATTTGATTGTACACATGGTCTATTACCATGCATCTCAAAGAGACTGCAGTTCTCTCGCTATTATTTCCATTTATAAAATGACAGAAACCAATGCCTCAATTTACTGATTAATAATTTATAAGTACAGACACATTCTTACGCACACACACACACACTCTTACCCCCATGTTATATTATGACAAAACGTACTTCCAATTTAGAACCTAGTACAATCTAATGTATAACCAAACAAGTAGGCCTACATTAAAATCCTTTTTTCAACATAATGCAATAAAAAGCAATGCGCAGTTTCTGTTAACATGCAAATGATTAAGTATTAATAATGGGTTACAGTGGAATTTAATGTTACTACGGTCTGAATTAATGCAAATAAAATTGGGAGAATCTCGTAAACATATTAAAGAATGCTTGTATATTACACAGAAAATTTTTTTAGTACGGACCTTTGTTAATGAATAGAAACAAATTTGACTCTATACTTTAGTATGTACCAATAAAATTCACCTTTTTTCAAATACCAATATCTTGTTTTTTTCATACCCTTAAAAAAAGGTCATTAACAACATACATTATGAGAAAACGTGATTACAAATAACCAGCCATTAGTTACTTGTGAAGAAAATAGATATAACATTTACAAACATCAAATCTTCAATTCTCTCCCTATTTGTTTTATAAAAACTGGAGTTTCTACTGCAGGTTTTAAGTCCACCAACTACTTAATTAAATATACATAATTGTTCCTGTAGCTTGTTGGGTAACATATTATATTTACGACTGCTTCCTACTCATATGTGCAAACAATGTTTTTAATGTACGGTCCTAAAATCTTTATCAACACTTTATATCTTTAAAATTTAGACAAAGTCTAATGAGCAACTTGGCCTAACCTGAATTTACATGACCTGGCTCAGAACAACTTTATTTTGGCAAATACAAAGATGAAGACTGGTTGCAATTTACTACCATAAATGCCTGGAATTCTATGCATTAAAGAATTTTAATTAACTTTATATGGGGAAAACTGGTTTACATACATTATTTCTGAAAATAATAATCCTGAAATGTAATCAGTACTTATATCGAGTTAAGTGCAATAATTAAATTGATTCTTCAACTTGCACGTTGCAAACTTAAGGTGCTAAGCCTTTATTTTATTTGTAATTTAACATCAATTTATGTTCGGCAACGTTAAAAAGAACATGTTATGGCCTCTGAGAAAGTACACAGTGAGTGGAAGCTGGCTTAAATGAAGGTAAAAATTGTATCTAATAATTAGTGTCCCGTGAGGGCTGATTCTGATTGTACTGCCCTCAAAACATAAAGAAAAGTCATTTTTAGAAAGATGTCTGTGTGTAGAATTTTGTCTATGGCGAATGATAACGCCCGCAAATTCAAATAATTTTTTGCATATTGTAGAGGACTCAAGGTCTGTTGATTTTGGTGAAGATCGGTTAAGGAGAAGGGGTAGTTTACCTGCAATGTTTTGTTTTAACAAGAGTAAAGTACTTAATTTTGATAAATAAAGTATCCTGAAAAGGTCATAATAATCCACTGTAGAAAGGTAGATTTAATATCTATAAATGAAAAGGGGTAGGGGGAGGGGATAATTTTCTATAAATGAAAATGATAGGTGAAGGGGAAGGGATTTTTTTTTTATATGTGTTGCATATCAGCAACATTTAAGTAGTTTGTTGATAAAATTCCTTCCCAGGCTGTTTGGCCGTGGTCCAATGTTTTCTGCAAAACCAGACGTTTCGGAAGTGCCATCGACTGCCATCATCAGTGAAAATCGAGTGCGCTAACATGAGGTGGTATATGTTAGTGATCACAATTCTGTGGTTGAGGCTGAAGATAGAAGTAGTTTCTGTGGAAATATTTCATTTCTAAAATGATTTCAAATATAAATCTTAAAATATGGAAGTCATGTATGGTTCTCCATACCGATATTTTAATTATTTGCATCAAATAGTATTATTGTTTAATAAATGTTCTATCCAGATCAAATTATGTGTATACAGTTCTGGAGAAATTAGACAGGCATAATATGTTGTTTGTTTATTGTAAACTGTATTATGTTTGGAAGTATCCCAAAGTAAATTTAACATTAGTCATGTAAATCAATGAGGCCAGTCCAGTTTTTTAAGGCCAGGAGAATCCTTGAAATGTTTGGAGCATCACTAGGTCATGATGGATCTAATCATCAAACTTCAGTTTCTGTGAAAAACTGGCAGATTTGAGTAGTCACTTGATAAAGGATGGTGTTGTAAAAGCAACAATTCTTTCAGAATTTTTTATAACCCTGTCAGTCTGCAAATAATATACTGTATTACAGTATACAAATGTAGTGTAATATCTTGGCACAATACTATATGATAAATTTGGATAAAAGGCTCATTTCCAATAGAAAGGATAGCTGGTGTGATCAGACATAAATTTGTTGTATTAGTTTTTTGAGAATTTATTCCTATCAAACTGGAGTAAGCATATTTTCAAACCTTTATGGACGTTATAACAACTCGTGCTGTCCGTCTATTTCTGCAAGAGTGTAAACGTGTCAGAGTGTAGTTTGTGTAATGTGTCTTACCAATCCGTCGTCGCTCGGTAACGTAACTTCCGCTGCTTGAGTCCGTCGCGAACGTACGAATAACCAGGTATCGAAGTCCTTACCTGAGGTTCACTAGGGGTGTATAATCCCCGGGTGGCGCCAAATTGTTTATTTTAAACAATTAAAAAAATTAGTATTATCGGCGATTCCGCTCAGGCGGTGTGGAGAATTCAAACTTGTCCCACCGCTTATCGATGTTTACAATCAAGCCAGCAGTTTGCTGTGTTTACTGCTTGAGCGCTAGCCGCCAATTCATAGCTGTTCGCTAAAATGTACAACATTAATAATACACTTTCCTAATGAAAATAAAACACATTGGTTACACACAGTTTTGGTTTATTAGTTAATGGTTATTACTTTTTCATTGACACAGGTTATATTTGGTTTGTTATATTATTTTGCACCGGCCATTAATCTAAGACAATTTTCTCTGGGTTTTGACGTATCGATTCTGAACGTATGTGCTCTTACTCACTTTTCTATTTTTATTTTTATATTTTTTTATGGTAATAACATATAATAAAACACATCTACTTACCATAACTTCCTCGTTCTTAGCAGGTGGTTTATATTCCACTTGAATTTCCTCTCTAGGGTCCAGGGTTTCGTCTCAGCGAGATTCAGAAACAATAGAGGTTTACGAAACAATAATTTTAACAACTTCAGTGTGGACATATGATTGATTTAATATTATATCTTTTTCTTAGTTACATTTTACAATACAACAAAGATGGCGCCTTACCATCACTACCTAAATGATTTCTATTCCTTTACTAATACTGACTTACACTTATTTCATTATTTGATTGTACACATGGTCTATTACCATGCATCTCAAAGAGACTGCAGTTCTCTCGCTATTATTTCCATTTATAAAATGACAGAAACAAATGCCTCAATTTACTGATTAATAATTTATAAGTACAGACACATTCTTACGCACACACACACACACACACTCTTACCCCCATGTTATATTATGACAAAACGTACTTCCAATTTAGAACCTAGTACAATCTAATGTATAACAAAACAAGTAGGCCTACATTAAAATCCTTTTTTCAACATAATGCAATAAAAAGCAATGCGCAGTTTCTGTTAACATGCAAATGATTAAGTATTAATAATGGGTTACAGTGGAATTTAATGTTACTACGGTCTGAATTAATGCAAATAAAATTGGGAGAATCTCGTAAACATATTAAAGAATGCTTGTATATTACACAGAAAATTTTTTTAGTACGGACCTTTGTTAATGAATAGAAACAAATTTGACTCTATACTTTAGTATGTACCAATAAAATTCACCTTTTTTCAAATACCAATATCTTGTTTTTTTCATACCCTTAAAAAAAGGTCATTAACAACATACATTATGAGAAAACGTGATTACAAATAACCAGCCATTAGTTACTTGTGAAGAAAATAGATATAACATTTACAAACATCAAATCTTCAATTCTCTCCCTATTTGTTTTATAAAAACTGGAGTTTCTACTGCAGGTTTTAAGTCCACCAACTACTTAATTAAATATACATAATTGTTCCTGTAGCTTGTTGGGTAACATATTATATTTACGACTGCTTCCTACTCATATGTGCAAACAATGTTTTTAATGTACGGTCCTAAAATCTTTATCAACACTTTATATCTTTAAAATTTAGACAAAGTCTAATGAGCAACTTGGCCTAACCTGAATTTACATGACCTGGCTCAGAACAACTTTATTTTGGCAAATACAAAGATGAAGACTGGTTGCAATTTACTACCATAAATGCCTGGAATTCTATGCATTAAAGAATTTTAATTAACTTTATATGGGGAAAACTGGTTTACATACATTATTTCTGAAAATAATAATCCTGAAATGTAATCAGTACTTATATCGAGTTAAGTGCAATAATTAAATTGATTCTTCAACTTGCACGTTGCAAACTTAAGGTGCTAAGCCTTTATTTTATTTTTAATTTAACATCAATTTATGTTCGGCAACGTTAAAAAGAACATGTTATGGCCTCTGAGAAAGTACACAGTGAGTGGAAGCTGGCTTAAATGAAGGTAAAAATTGTATCTAATAATTAGTGTCCCGTGAGGGCTGATTCTGATTGTACTGCCCTCAAAACATAAAGAAAAGTCATTTTTAGAAAGATGTCTGTGTGTAGAATTTTGTCTATGGCGAATGATAACGCCCGCAAATTCAAATAATTTTTTGCATATTGTAGAGGACTCAAGGTCTGTTGATTTTGGTGAAGATCGGTTAAGGAGAAGGGGTAGTTTACCTGCAATGTTTTGTTTTAACAAGAGTAAAGTACTTAATTTTGATAAATAAAGTATCCTGAAAAGGTCATAATAATCCACTGTAGAAAGGTAGATTTAATATCTATAAATGAAAAGGGGTAGGGGGAGGGGATAATTTTCTATAAATGAAAATGATAGGTGAAGGGGAAGGGATTTTTTTTTTATATGTGTTGCATATCAGCAACATTTAAGTAGTTTGTTGATAAAATTCCTTCCCAGGCTGTTTGGCCGTGGTCCAATGTTTTCTGCAAAACCAGACGTTTCGGAAGTGCCATCGACTGCCATCATCAGTGAAAATCGAGTGCGCTAACATGAGGTGGTATATGTTAGTGATCACAATTCTGTGGTTGAGGCTGAAGAAAGAAGTAGTTTCTGTGGAAATATTTCATTTCTAAAATGATTTCAAATATAAATCTTAAAATATGGAAGTCATGTATGGTTCTCCATACCGATATTTTAATTATTTGCATCAAATAGTATTATTGTTTAATAAATGTTCTATCCAGATCAAATTATGTGTATACAGTTCTGGAGAAATTAGACAGGCATAATATGTTGTTTGTTTATTGTAAACTGTATTATGTTTGGAAGTATCCCAAAGTAAATTTAACATTAGTCATGTAAATCAATGAGGCCAGTCCAGTTTTTTAAGGCCAGGAGAATCCTTGAAATGTTTGGAGCATCACTAGGTCATGATGGATCTAATCATCAAACTTCAGTTTCTGTGAAAAACTGGCAGATTTGAGTAGTCACTTGATAAAGGATGGTGTTGTAAAAGCAACAATTCTTTCAGAATTTTTTATAACCCTGTCAGTCTGCAAATAATATACTGTATTACAGTATACAAATGTAGTGTAATATCTTGGCACAATACTATATGATAAATTTGGATAAAAGGCTCATTTCCAATAGAAAGGATAGCTGGTGTGATCAGACATAAATTTGTTGTATTAGTTTTTTGAGAATTTATTCCTATCAAACTGGAGTAAGCATATTTTCAAACCTTTATGGACGTTATAACAACTCGTGTTGTCCGTCTATTTCTGCAAGAGTGTAAACGTGTCAGAGTGTAGTTTGTGTAATGTGTCTTACCAATCCGTCGTCGCTCGGTAACGTATCTTCCGCTGCTTGAGTCCGTCGCGAACGTACGAATAACCAGGTATCGAAGTCCTTACCTGAGGTTCACTAGGGGTGTATAATTCCCGGGTGGCGCCAAATTGTTTATTTTAAACAATTAAAAAAATTAGTATTATCGGCGATTCCGCTCAGGCGGTGTGGAGAATTCAAACTTGTCCCGCCGCTTATCGATGTTTACAATCAAGCCAGCAGTTTGCTGTGTTTACTGCTTGAGCGCTAGCCGCCAATTCATAGCTGTTCGCTAAAATGTACAACATTAATAATACACTTTCCTAATGAAAATAAAACACATTGGTTACACACAGTTTTGGTTTATTAGTTAATGGTTATTACTTTTTCATTGACACAGGTTATATTTGGTTTGTTATATTATTTTGCACCGGCCATTAATCTAAGACAATTTTCTCTGGGTTTTGACGTATCGATTCAGAACGTATGTGCTCTTACTCACTTTTCTTTTTTTATTTTTATATTTTTTTATGGTAATAACATATAATAAAACACATCTACTTACCATAACTTTCTCGTTCTTAGCAGGTGGTTTATATTCCACTTGAATTTCCTCTCTAGGGTCCAGGGTTTCGTCTCAGCGAGATTCAGAAACAATAGAGGATTACGAAACAATAATTTTAACAACTTCAGTGTGGACATATGATTGATTTTGATTTAATATTATATATTTTTCTTAGTTACATTTTACAATACAACAAAGATGGCGCCTTACCATCACTACCTAAATGATTTCTATTCCTTTACTAATACTGACTTACACTTATTTCATTATTTGATTGTACACATGGTCTATTACCATGCATCTCAAAGAGACTGCAGTTCTCTCGCTATTATTTCCATTTATAAAATGACAGAAACCAATGCCTCAATTTACTGATTAATAATTTATAAGTACAGACACATTCTTACGCACACACACACACACTCTTACCCCATGTTATATTATGACAAAACGTACTTCCAATTTAGAACCTTGTACAATCTAATGTATAACCAAACAAGTAGGCCTACATTAAAATCCTTTTTTCAACATAATGCAATAAAAAGCAATGCGCAGTTTCTGTTAACATGCAAATGATTAAGTATTAATAATGGGTTACAGTGGAATTTAATGTTACTACGGTCTGAATTAATGCAAATAAAATTGGGAGAATCTCGTAAACATATTAAAGAATGCTTGTATATTACACACAAAATTATTACAGTACGGATCTTTGTTAATGAATAGAAACAAATTTGACTCTATACTTTAGTATGTACCAATAAAATTCACCTTTTTTCAAATACCAATATCTTGTTTTTTTCATACCCTTAAAAAAAGGTCATTAACTACATACATTATGAGAAAACGTGATTACAAATAACCAGCCATTAGTTACTTGTGAAGAAAATAGATATAACATTTACAAACATCAAATCTTCAATTCTCTCCCTATTTGTTTTATAAAAACTGGAGTTTCTACTGCAGGTTTTAAGTCCACCAACTACTTAATTAAATATACATAATTGTTCCTGTATCTTGTTGGGTAACATATTATATTTACATCTGCTTCCTACTCATATGTGCAAACAATGTTTTTAATGTACGGTCCTAAAATCTTTATCAACACTTTATATCTTTAAAATTTAGACAAAGTCTAATGAGGAACTTGGCCTAACCTGAATTTACATGACCTGGCTCAGAACAACTTTATTTTGGCAAATACAAAGATGAAGACTGGTTGCAATTTACTACCATAAATGCCTGGAATGCTATGCATTAAAGAATTTTAATTAACTTTATATGGGGAAAACTGGTTTACATACATTATTTCTGAAAATAATAATCCTGAAATGTAATCAGTACTTATATCAAGTTAAGTGCAATAATTAAATTGATTCTTCAACTTGCACGTTGCAAACTTAAGGTGCTAAGCCTTTATTTTATTTTTAATTTAACATCAATTTATGTTCGGCAACGTTAAAAAGAACATGTTATGGCCTCTGAGAAAGTACACAGTGAGTGGAAGCTGGCTTAAATGAAGGTAAAAATTGTATCTAATAATTAGTGTCCCGTGAGGGCTGATTCTGATTGTACTGCCCTCAAAACATAAAGAAAAGTCATTTTTAGAAAGATGTCTGTGTGTAGAATTTTGTCTATGGCGAATGATAACGCCCGCAAATTCAAATAATTTTTTGCATATTGTAGAGGACTCAAGGTCTGTTGATTTTGGTGAAGATCGGTTAAGGAGAAGGGGTAGTTTACCTGCAATGTTTTGTTTTAACAAGAGTAAAGTACTTAATTTTGATAAATAAAGTATCCTGAAAAGGTCATAATAATCCACTGTAGAAAGGTAGATTTAATATCTATAAATGAAAAGGGGTAGGGGGAGGGGATAATTTTCTATAAATGAAAATGATAGGTGAAGGGGAAGTGATTTTTTTTTTGTATATGTGTTGCATATCAGCAACATTTAAGTAGTTTGTTGATAAAATTCCTTCCCTGGCTGTTTGGCCGTGGTCCAATGTTTTCTGCAAAACCAGACGTTTCGGAAGTGCCATCGACTGCCATCATCAGTGAAAATCGAGTGCGCTAACATGAGGTGGTATATGTTAGTGATCACAATTCTGTGGTTGAGGCTGAAGATAGAAGTAGTTTCTGTGGAAATATTTCATTTCTAAAATGATTTCAAATATAAATCTTAAAATATGGAAGTCATGTATGGTTCTCCATACCGATATTTTAATTATTTGCATCAAATAGTATTATTGTTTAATAAATGTTCTATCCAGATCAAATTATGTGTATAACAGTTCTGGAGAAATTAGACAGGCATAATATGTTGTTTGTTTATTGTAAACTGTATTATGTTTGGAAGTATCCCAAAGTAAATTTAACATTAGTCATGTAAATCAATGAGGCCAGTCCAGTTTTTTAAGGCCAGGAGAATCCTTGAAATGTTTGGAGCATCACTAGGTCATGATAGATCTAATCATCAAACTTCAGTTTCTGTGAAAACTGGCAGATTTGAGTAGTCACTTGATAAAGGATGGTGTTGTAAAAGCAACAATTCTTTCAGAATTTTTTATAACCCTGTCAGTCTGCAAATAATATACTGTATTACAGTATACAAATGTAGTGTAATATCTTGGCACAATACTATATGATAAATTTGGATAAAAGGCTCATTTCCAATAGAAAGGATAGCTGGTGTGATCAGACATAAATTTGTTGTATTAGTTTTTTGAGAATTTATTCCTATCAAACTGGAGTAAGCATATTTTCAAACCTTTATGGACGTTATAACAACTCGTGCTGTCCGTCTATTTCTGCAAGAGTGTAAACGTGTCAGAGTGTAGTTTGTGTAATGTGTCTTACCAATCCGTCGTCGCTCGGTAACGTAACTTCCGCTGCTTGAGTCCGTCGCGAACGTACGAATAACCAGGTATCGAAGTCCTTACCTGAGGTTCACTAGGGGTGTATAATCCCCGGGTGGCGCCAAATTGTTTATTTTAAACAATTAAAAAAATTAGTATTATCGGCGATTCCGCTCAGGCGGTGTGGAGAATTCAAACTTGTCCCGCCGCTTATCGATGTTTACAATCAAGCCAGCAGTTTGCTGTGTTTACTGCTTGAGCGCTAGCCGCCAATTCATAGCTGTTCACTAAAATGTACAACATTAATAATACACTTTCCTAATGAAAATAAAACACATTGGTTACACACAGTTTTGGTTTATTAGTTAATGGTTATTACTTTTTCATTGACACAGGTTATATTTGGTTTGTTATATTATTTTGCACCGGCCATTAATCTAAGACAATTTTCTCTGGGTTTTGACGTATCGATTCTGAACGTATGTGCTCTTACTCACTTTTCTATTTTTATTTTCATATTTTTTTATGGTAATAACATATAATAAAACACATCTACTTACCATAACTTTCTCGTTCTTAGCAGGTGGTTTATATTCCACTTGAATTTCCTCTCTAGGGTCCAGGGTTTCGTCTCAGCGAGATTCAGAAACAATAGAGGTTTACGAAACAATAATTTTAACAACTTCAGTGTGGACATATGATTGATTTAATATTATATCTTTTTCTTAGTTACATTTTACAATACAACAAAGATGGCGCCTTACCATCACTACCTAAATGATTTCTATTCCTTTACTAATACTGACTTACACTTATTTCATTATTTGATTGTACACATGGTCTATTACCATGCATCTCAAAGAGACTGCAGTTCTCTCGCTATTATTTCCATTTATAAAATGACAGAAACCAATGCCTCAATTTACTGATTAATAATTTATAAGTACAGACACATTCTTACGCACACACACACACACACTCTTACCCCATGTTATATTATGACAAAACGTACTTCCAATTTAGAACCTAGTACAATCTAATGTATAACCAAACAAGTAGGCCTACATTAAAATCCTTTTTTCAACATAATGCAATAAAAAGCAATGCGCAGTTTCTGTTAACATGCAAATGATTAAGTATTAATAATGGGTTACAGTGGAATTTAATGTTACTACGGTCTGAATTAATGCAAATAAAATTGGGAGAATCTCGTAAACATATTAAAGAATGCTTGTATATTACACACAAAATTATTACAGTACGGATCTTTGTTAATGAATAGAAACAAATTTGACTCTATACTTTAGTATGTACCAATAAAATTCACCTTTTTTCAAATACCAATATCTTGTTTTTTTCATACCCTTAAAAAAAGGTCATTAACTACATACATTATGAGAAAACGTGATTACAAATAACCAGCCATTAGTTACTTGTGAAGAAAATAGATATAACATTTACAAACATCAAATCTTCAATTCTCTCCCTATTTGTTTTATAAAAACTGGAGTTTCTACTGCAGGTTTTAAGTCCACCAACTACTTAATTAAATATACATAATTGTTCCTGTATCTTGTTGGGTAACATATTATATTTACATCTGCTTCCTACTCATATGTGCAAACAATGTTTTTAATGTACGGTCCTAAAATCTTTATCAACACTTTATATCTTTAAAATTTAGACAAAGTCTAATGAGGAACTTGGCCTAACCTGAATTTACATGACCTGGCTCAGAACAACTTTATTTTGGCAAATACAAAGATGAAGACTGGTTGCAATTTACTACCATAAATGCCTGGAATGCTATGCATTAAAGAATTTTAATTAACTTTATATGGGGAAAACTGGTTTACATACATTATTTCTGAAAATAATAATCCTGAAATGTAATCAGTACTTATATCAAGTTAAGTGCAATAATTAAATTGATTCTTCAACTTGCACGTTGCAAACTTAAGGTGCTAAGCCTTTATTTTATTTTTAATTTAACATCAATTTATGTTCGGCAACGTTAAAAAGAACATGTTATGGCCTCTGAGAAAGTACACAGTGAGTGGAAGCTGGCTTAAATGAAGGTAAAAATTGTATCTAATAATTAGTGTCCCGTGAGGGCTGATTCTGATTGTACTGCCCTCAAAACATAAAGAAAAGTCATTTTTAGAAAGATGTCTGTGTGTAGAATTTTGTCTATGGCGAATGATAACGCCCGCAAATTCAAATAATTTTTTGCATATTGTAGAGGACTCAAGGTCTGTTGATTTTGGTGAAGATCGGTTAAGGAGAAGGGGTAGTTTACCTGCAATGTTTTGTTTTAACAAGAGTAAAGTACTTAATTTTGATAAATAAAGTATCCTGAAAAGGTCATAATAATCCACTGTAGAAAGGTAGATTTAATATCTATAAATGAAAAGGGGTAGGGGGAGGGGATAATTTTCTATAAATGAAAATGATAGGTGAAGGGGAAGGGATTTTTTTTTTTATATGTGTTGCATATCAGCAACATTTAAGTAGTTTGTTGATAAAATTCCTTCCCTGGCTGTTTGGCCGTGGTCCAATGTTTTCTGCAAAACCAGACGTTTCGGAAGTGCCATCGACTGCCATCATCAGTGAAAATCGAGTGCGCTAACATGAGGTGGTATATGTTAGTGATCACAATTCTGTGGTTGAGGCTGAAGATAGAAGTAGTTTCTGTGGAAATATTTCATTTCTAAAATGATTTCAAATATAAATCTTAAAATATGGAAGTCATGTATGGTTCTCCATACCGATATTTTAATTATTTGCATCAAATAGTATTATTGTTTAATAAATGTTCTATCCAGATCAAATTATGTGTATAACAGTTCTGGAGAAATTAGACAGGCATAATATGTTGTTTGTTTATTGTAAACTGTATTATGTTTGGAAGTATCCCAAAGTAAATTTAACATTAGTCATGTAAATCAATGAGGCCAGTCCAGTTTTTTAAGGCCAGGAGAATCCTTGAAATGTTTGGAGCATCACTAGGTCATGATAGATCTAATCATCAAACTTCAGTTTCTGTGAAAACTGGCAGATTTGAGTAGTCACTTGATAAAGGATGGTGTTGTAAAAGCAACAATTCTTTCAGAATTTTTTATAACCCTGTCAGTCTGCAAATAATATACTGTATTACAGTATACAAATGTAGTGTAATATCTTGGCACAATACTATATGATAAATTTGGATAAAAGGCTCATTTCCAATAGAAAGGATAGCTGGTGTGATCAGCCATAAATTTGTTGTATTAGTTTTTTGAGAATTTATTCCTATCAAACTGGAGTAAGCATATTTTCAAACCTTTATGGACGTTATAACAACTCGTGCTGTCCGTCTATTTCTGCAAGAGTGTAAACGTGTCAGAGTGTAGTTTGTGTAATGTGTCTTACCAATCCGTCGTCGCTCGGTAACGTAACTTCCGCTGCTTGAGTCCGTCGCGAACGTACGAATAACCAGGTATCGAAGTCCTTACCTGAGGTTCACTAGGGGTGTATAATCCCCGGGTGGCGCCAAATTGTTTATTTTAAACAATTAAAAAAATTAGTATTATCGGCGATTCCGCTCAGGCGGTGTGGAGAATTCAAACTTGTCCCGCCGCTTATCGATGTTTACAATCAAGCCAGCAGTTTGCTGTGTTTACTGCTTGAGCGCTAGCCGCCAATTCATAGCTGTTCACTAAAATGTACAACATTAATAATACACTTTCCTAATGAAAATAAAACACATTGGTTACACACAGTTTTGGTTTATTAGTTAATGGTTATTACTTTTTCATTGACACAGGTTATATTTGGTTTGTTATATTATTTTGCACCGGCCATTAATCTAAGACAATTTTCTCTGGGTTTTGACGTATCGATTCTGAACGTATGTGCTCTTACTCACTTTTCTATTTTTATTTTCATATTTTTTTATGGTAATAACATATAATAAAACACATCTACTTACCATAACTTTCTCGTTCTTAGCAGGTGGTTTATATTCCACTTGAATTTCCTCTCTAGGGTCCAGGGTTTCGTCTCAGCGAGATTCAGAAACAATAGAGGTTTACGAAACAATAATTTTAACAACTTCAGTGTGGACATATGATTGATTTAATATTATATCTTTTTCTTAGTTACATTTTACAATACAACAAAGATGGCGCCTTACCATCACTACCTAAATGATTTCTATTCCTTTACTAATACTGACTTACACTTATTTCATTATTTGATTGTACACATGGTCTATTACCATGCATCTCAAAGAGACTGCAGTTCTCTCGCTATTATTTCCATTTATAAAATGACAGAAACCAATGCCTCAATTTACCGATTAATAATTTATAAGTACAGACACATTCTTACGCACACACACACACACTCTTACCCCATGTTATATTATGACAAAACGTACTTCCAATTTAGAACCTAGTACAATCTAATGTATAACCAAACAAGTAGGCCTACATTAAAATCCTTTTTTCAACATAATGCAATAAAAAGCAATGCGCAGTTTCTGTTAACATGCAAATGATTAAGTATTAATAATGGGTTACAGTGGAATTTAATGTTACTACGGTCTGAATTAATGCAAATAAAATTGGGAGAATCTCGTAAACATATTAAAGAATGCTTGTATATTACACACAAAATTATTACAGTACGGACCTTTGTTAATGAATAGAAACAAATTTGACTCTATACTTTAGTATGTACCAATAAAATTCACCTTTCTTCAAATACCAATATCTTGTTTTTTTCATACCCTTAAAAAAAGGTCATTAACTACATACATTATGAGAAAACGTGATTACAAATAACCAGCCATTAGTTACTTGTGAAGAAAATAGATATAACATTTACAAACATCAAATCTTCAATTCTCTCCCTATTTGTTTTATAAAAACTGGAGTTTCTACTGCAGGTTTTAAGTCCACCAACTACTTAATTAAATATACATAATTGTTCCTGTATCTTGTTGGGTAACATATTATATTTACATCTGCTTCCTACTCATATGTGCAAACAATGTTTTTAATGTACGGTCCTAAAATCTTTATCAACACTTTATATCTTTAAAATTTAGACAAAGTCTAATGAGGAACTTGGCCTAACCTGAATTTACATGACCTGGCTCAGAACAACTTTATTTTGGCAAATACAAAGATGAAGACTGGTTGCAATTTACTACCATAAATGCCTGGAATGCTATGCATTAAAGAATTTTAATTAACTTTATATGGGGAAAACTGGTTTACATACATTATTTCTGAAAATAATAATCCTGAAATGTAATCAGTACTTATATCAAGTTAAGTGCAATAATTAAATTGATTCTTCAACTTGCACGTTGCAAACTTAAGGTGCTAAGCCTTTATTTTATTTTTAATTTAACATCAATTTATGTTCGGCAACGTTAAAAAGAACATGTTATGGCCTCTGAGAAAGTACACAGTGAGTGGAAGCTGGCTTAAATGAAGGTAAAAATTGTATCTAATAATTAGTGTCCCGTGAGGGCTGATTCTGATTGTACTGCCCTCAAAACATAAAGAAAAGTCATTTTTAGAAAGATGTCTGTGTGTAGAATTTTGTCTATGGCGAATGATAACGCCCGCAAATTCAAATAATTTTTTGCATATTGTAGAGGACTCAAGGTCTGTTGATTTTGGTGAAGATCGGTTAAGGAGAAGGGGTAGTTTACCTGCAATGTTTTGTTTTAACAAGAGTAAAGTACTTAATTTTGATAAATAAAGTATCCTGAAAAGGTCATAATAATCCACTGTAGAAAGGTAGATTTAATATCTATAAATGAAAAGGGGTAGGGGGAGGGGATAATTTTCTATAAATGAAAATGATAGGTGAAGGGGAAGGGATTTTTTTTTTATATGTGTTGCATATCAGCAACATTTAAGTAGTTTGTTGATAAAATTCCTTCCCAGGCTGTTTGGCCGTGGTCCAATGTTTTCTGCAAAACCAGACGTTTCGGAAGTGCCATCGACTGCCATCATCAGTGAAAATCGAGTGCGCTAACATGAGGTGGTATATGTTAGTGATCACAATTCTGTGGTTGAGGCTGAAGATAGAAGTAGTTTCTGTGGAAATATTTCATTTCTAAAATGATTTCAAATATAAATCTTAAAATATGGAAGTCATGTATGGTTCTCCATACCGATATTTTAATTATTTGCATCAAATAGTATTATTGTTTAATAAATGTTCTATCCAGATCAAATTATGTGTATACAGTTCTGGAGAAATTAGACAGGCATAATATGTTGTTTGTTTATTGTAAACTGTATTATGTTTGGAAGTATCCCAAAGTAAATTTAACATTAGTCATGTAAATCAATGAGGCCAGTCCAGTTTTTTAAGGCCAGGAGAATCCTTGAAATGTTTGGAGCATCACTAGGTCATGATGGATCTAATCATCAAACTTCAGTTTCTGTGAAAAACTGGCAGATTTGAGTAGTCACTTGATAAAGGATGGTGTTGTAAAAGCAACAATTCTTTCAGAATTTTTTATAACCCTGTCAGTCTGCAAATAATATACTGTATTACAGTATACAAATGTAGTGTAATATCTTGGCACAATACTATATGATAAATTTGGATAAAAGGCTCATTTCCAATAGAAAGGATAGCTGGTGTGATCAGACATAAATTTGTTGTATTAGTTTTTTGAGAATTTATTCCTATCAAACTGGAGTAAGCATATTTTCAAACCTTTATGGACGTTATAACAACTCGTGCTGTCCGTCTATTTCTGCAAGAGTGTAAACGTGTCAGAGTGTAGTTTCTGTAATGTGTCTTACCAATCCGTCGTCGCTCGGTAACGTAACTTCCGCTCCTTGAGTCCGTCGTGAACGTACGAATAACCAGGTATCGAAGTCCTTACCTGAAGTTCACTAGGGGTGTATAATTCCCGGGTGGCGCCAAATTGTTTATTTTAAACAATTAAAAAAATTAGTATTATCGGCGATTCCGCTCAGGCGGTGTGGAGAATTCAAACTTGTCCCGCCGCTTATCGATGTTTACAATCAAGCCAGCAGTTTGCTGTGTTTACTGCTTGAGCGCTAGCCGCCAATTCATAGCTGTTCGCTAAAATGTACAACATTAATAATACACTTTCCTAATGAAAATAAAACACATTGGTTACACACAGTTTTGGTTTATTAGTTAATGGTTATTACTTTTTCATTGACACAGGTTATATTTGGTTTGTTATATTATTTTGCACCGGCCATTAATCTAAGACAATTTTCTCTGGGTTTTGACGTATCGATTCTGAACGTATATGCTCTTACTCACTTTTCTATTTTTATTTTTATATTTTTTTATGGTAATAACATATAATAAAACACATCTACTTACCATAACTTTCTCGTTCTTAGCAGGTGGTTTATATTCCACTTGAATTTCCTCTCTAGGGTCCAGGGTTTCGTCTCAGCGAGATTCAGAAACAATAGAGGTTTACGAAACAATAATTTTAACAACTTCAGTGTGGACATATGATTGATTTAATATTATATCTTTTTCTTAGTTACATTTTACAATACAACAAAGATGGCGCCTTACCATCACTACCTAAATGATTTCTATTCCTTTACTAATACTGACTTACACTTATTTCATTATTTGATTGTACACATGGTCTATTACCATGCATCTCAAAGAGACTGCAGTTCTCTCGCTATTATTTCCATTTATAAAATGACAGAAACCAATGCCTCAATTTACTGATTAATAATTTATAAGTACAGACACATTCTTACGCACACACACACACACTCTTACCCCATGTTATATTATGACAAAACGTACTTCCAATTTAGAACCTAGTACAATCTAATGTATAACCAAACAAGTAGGCCTACATTAAAATCCTTTTTTCAACATAATGCAATAAAAAGCAATGCGCAGTTTCTGTTAACATGCAAATGATTAAGTATTAATAATGGGTTACAGTGGAATTTAATGTTACTACGGTCTGAATTAATGCAAATAAAATTGGGAGAATCTCGTAAACATATTAAAGAATGCTTGTATATTACACACAAAATTATTACAGTACGGACCTTTGTTAATGAATAGAAACAAATTTGACTCTATACTTTAGTATGTACCAATAAAATTCACCTTTCTTCAAATACCAATATCTTGTTTTTTTCATACCCTTAAAAAAAGGTCATTAACTACATACATTATGAGAAAACGTTATTACAAATAACCAGCCATTAGTTACTTGTGAAGAAAATAGATATAACATTTACAAACATCAAATCTTCAATTCTCTCCCTATTTGTTTTATAAAAACTGGAGTTTCTACTGCAGGTTTTAAGTCCACCAACTACTTAATTAAATATACATAATTGTTCCTGTATCTTGTTGGGTAACATATTATATTTACATCTGCTTCCTACTCATATGTGCAAACAATGTTTTTAATGTACGGTCCTAAAATCTTTATCAACACTTTATATCTTTAAAATTTAGACAAAGTCTAATGAGGAACTTGGCCTAACCTGAATTTACATGACCTGGCTCAGAACAACTTTATTTTGGCAAATACAAAGATGAAGACTGGTTGCAATTTACTACCATAAATGCCTGGAATGCTATGCATTAAAGAATTTTAATTAACTTTATATGGGGAAAACTGGTTTACATACATTATTTCTGAAAATAATAATCCTGAAATGTAATCAGTACTTATATCAAGTTAAGTGCAATAATTAAATTGATTCTTCAACTTGCACGTTGCAAACTTAAGGTGCTAAGCCTTTATTTTATTTTTAATTTAACATCAATTTATGTTCGGCAACGTTAAAAAGAACATGTTATGGCCTCTGAGAAAGTACACAGTGAGTGGAAGCTGGCTTAAATGAAGGTAAAAATTGTATCTAATAATTAGTGTCCCGTGAGGGCTGATTCTGATTGTACTGCCCTCAAAACATAAAGAAAAGTCATTTTTAGAAAGATGTCTGTGTGTAGAATTTTGTCTATGGCGAATGATAACGCCCGCAAATTCAAATAATTTTTTGCATATTGTAGAGGACTCAAGGTCTGTTGATTTTGGTGAAGATCGGTTAAGGAGAAGGGGTAGTTTACCTGCAATGTTTTGTTTTAACAAGAGTAAAGTACTTAATTTTGATAAATAAAGTATCCTGAAAAGGTCATAATAATCCACTGTAGAAAGGTAGATTTAATATCTATAAATGAAAAGGGGTAGGGGGAGGGGATAATTTTCTATAAATGAAAATGATAGGTGAAGGGGAAGGGATTTTTTTTTTATATGTGTTGCATATCAGCAACATTTAAGTAGTTTGTTGATAAAATTCCTTCCCAGGCTGTTTGGCCGTGGTCCAATGTTTTCTGCAAAACCAGACGTTTCGGAAGTGCCATCGACTGCCATCATCAGTGAAAATCGAGTGCGCTAACATGAGGTGGTATATGTTAGTGATCACAATTCTGTGGTTGAGGCTGAAGATAGAAGTAGTTTCTGTGGAAATATTTCATTTCTAAAATGATTTCAAATATAAATCTTAAAATATGGAAGTCATGTATGGTTCTCCATACCGATATTTTAATTATTTGCATCAAATAGTATTATTGTTTAATAAATGTTCTATCCAGATCAAATTATGTGTATACAGTTCTGGAGAAATTAGACAGGCATAATATGTTGTTTGTTTATTGTAAACTGTATTATGTTTGGAAGTATCCCAAAGTAAATTTAACATTAGTCATGTAAATCAATGAGGCCAGTCCAGTTTTTTAAGGCCAGGAGAATCCTTGAAATGTTTGGAGCATCACTAGGTCATGATGGATCTAATCATCAAACTTCAGTTTCTGTGAAAAACTGGCAGATTTGAGTAGTCACTTGATAAAGGATGGTGTTGTAAAAGCAACAATTCTTTCAGAATTTTTTATAACCCTGTCAGTCTGCAAATAATATACTGTATTACAGTATACAAATGTAGTGTAATATCTTGGCACAATACTATATGATAAATTTGGATAAAAGGCTCATTTCCAATAGAAAGGATAGCTGGTGTGATCAGACATAAATTTGTTGTATTAGTTTTTTGAGAATTTATTCCTATCAAACTGGAGTAAGCATATTTTCAAACCTTTATGGACGTTATAACAACTCGTGCTGTCCGTCTATTTCTGCAAGAGTGTAAACGTGTCAGAGTGTAGTTTCTGTAATGTGTCTTACCAATCCGTCGTCGCTCGGTAACGTAACTTCCGCTCCTTGAGTCCGTCGTGAACGTACGAATAACCAGGTATCGAAGTCCTTACCTGAAGTTCACTAGGGGTGTATAATTCCCGGGTGGCGCCAAATTGTTTATTTTAAACAATTAAAAAAATTAGTATTATCGGCGATTCCGCTCAGGCGGTGTGGAGAATTCAAACTTGTCCCGCCGCTTATCGATGTTTACAATCAAGCCAGCAGTTTGCTGTGTTTACTGCTTGAGCGCTAGCCGCCAATTCATAGCTGTTCGCTAAAATGTACAACATTAATAATACACTTTCCTAATGAAAATAAAACACATTGGTTACACACAGTTTTGGTTTATTAGTTAATGGTTATTACTTTTTCATTGACACAGGTTATATTTGGTTTGTTATATTATTTTGCACCGGCCATTAATCTAAGACAATTTTCTCTGGGTTTTGACGTATCGATTCTGAACGTATGTGCTCTTACTCAATTTTCTATTTTTATTTTTATATTTTTTTATGGTAATAACATATAATAAAACACATCTACTTACCATAACTTTCTCGTTCTTAGCAGGTGGTTTATATTCCACTTGAATTTCCTCTCTAGGGTCCAGGGTTTCGTCTCAGCGAGATTCAGAAACAATAGAGGTTTACGAAACAATAATTTTAACAACTTCAGTGTGGACATATGATTGATTTAATATTATATCTTTTTCTTAGTTACATTTTACAATACAACAAAGATGGCGCCTTACCATCACTACCTAAATGATTTCTATTCCTTTACTAATACTGACTTACACTTATTTCATTATTTGATTGTACACATGGTCTATTACCATGCATCTCAAAGAGACTGCAGTTCTCTCGCTATTATTTCCATTTATAAAATGACAGAAACCAATGCCTCAATTTACTGATTAATAATTTATAAGTACAGACACATTCTTACGCACACACACACACACTCTTACCCCCATGTTATATTATGACAAAACGTACTTCCAATTTAGAACCTAGTACAATCTAATGTATAACCAAACAAGTAGGCCTACATTAAAATCCTTTTTTCAACATAATGCAATAAAAAGCAATGCGCAGTTTCTGTTAACATGCAAATGATTAAGTATTAATAATGGGTTACAGTGGAATTTAATGTTACTACGGTCTGAATTAATGCAAATAAAATTGGGAGAATCTCGTAAACATATTAAAGAATGCTTGTATATTACACACAAAATTATTACAGTACGGACCTTTGTTAATGAATAGAAACAAATTTGACTCTATACTTTAGTATGTACCAATAAAATTCACCTTTCTTCAAATACCAATATCTTGTTTTTTTCATACCCTTAAAAAAAGGTCATTAACTACATACATTATGAGAAAACGTGATTACAAATAACCAGCCATTAGTTACTTGTGAAGAAAATAGATATAACATTTACAAACATCAAATCTTCAATTCTCTCCCTATTTGTTTTATAAAAACTGGAGTTTCTACTGCAGGTTTTAAGTCCACCAACTACTTAATTAAATATACATAATTGTTCCTGTATCTTGTTGGGTAACATATTATATTTACATCTGCTTCCTACTCATATGTGCAAACAATGTTTTTAATGTACGGTCCTAAAATCTTTATCAACACTTTATATCTTTAAAATTTAGACAAAGTCTAATGAGGAACTTGGCCTAACCTGAATTTACATGACCTGGCTCAGAACAACTTTATTTTGGCAAATACAAAGATGAAGACTGGTTGCAATTTACTACCATAAATGCCTGGAATGCTATGCATTAAAGAATTTTAATTAACTTTATATGGGGAAAACTGGTTTACATACATTATTTCTGAAAATAATAATCCTGAAATGTAATCAGTACTTATATCAAGTTAAGTGCAATAATTAAATTGATTCTTCAACTTGCACGTTGCAAACTTAAGGTGCTAAGCCTTTATTTTATTTTTAATTTAACATCAATTTATGTTCGGCAACGTTAAAAAGAACATGTTATGGCCTCTGAGAAAGTACACAGTGAGTGGAAGCTGGCTTAAATGAAGGTAAAAATTGTATCTAATAATTAGTGTCCCGTGAGGGCTGATTCTGATTGTACTGCCCTCAAAACATAAAGAAAAGTCATTTTTAGAAAGATGTCTGTGTGTAGAATTTTGTCTATGGCGAATGATAACGCCCGCAAATTCAAATAATTTTTTGCATATTGTAGAGGACTCAAGGTCTGTTGATTTTGGTGAAGATCGGTTAAGGAGAAGGGGTAGTTTACCTGCAATGTTTTGTTTTAACAAGAGTAAAGTACTTAATTTTGATAAATAAAGTATCCTGAAAAGGTCATAATAATCCACTGTAGAAAGGTAGATTTAATATCTATAAATGAAAAGGGGTAGGGGGAGGGGATAATTTTCTATAAATGAAAATGATAGGTGAAGGGGAAGGGATTTTTTTTTATATGTGTTGCATATCAGCAACATTTAAGTAGTTTGTTGATAAAATTCCTTCCCAGGCTGTTTGGCCGTGGTCCAATGTTTTCTGCAAAACCAGACGTTTCGGAAGTGCCATCGACTGCCATCATCAGTGAAAATCGAGTGCGCTAACATGAGGTGGTATATGTTAGTGATCACAATTCTGTGGTTGAGGCTGAAGATAGAAGTAGTTTCTGTGGAAATATTTCATTTCTAAAATGATTTCAAATATAAATCTTAAAATATGGAAGTCATGTATGGTTCTCCATACCGATATTTTAATTATTTGCATCAAATAGTATTATTGTTTAATAAATGTTCTATCCAGATCAAATTATGTGTATACAGTTCTGGAGAAATTAGACAGGCATAATATGTTGTTTGTTTATTGTAAACTGTATTATGTTTGGAAGTATCCCAAAGTAAATTTAACATTAGTCATGTAAATCAATGAGGCCAGTCCAGTTTTTTAAGGCCAGGAGAATCCTTGAAATGTTTGGAGCATCACTAGGTCATGATGGATCTAATCATCAAACTTCAGTTTCTGTGAAAAACTGGCAGATTTGAGTAGTCACTTGATAAAGGATGGTGTTGTAAAAGCAACAATTCTTTCAGAATTTTTTATAACCCTGTCAGTCTGCAAATAATATACTGTATTACAGTATACAAATGTAGTGTAATATCTTGGCACAATACTATATGATAAATTTGGATAAAAGGCTCATTTCCAATAGAAAGGATAGCTGGTGTGATCAGACATAAATTTGTTGTATTAGTTTTTTGAGAATTTATTCCTATCAAACTGGAGTAAGCATATTTTCAAACCTTTATGGACGTTATAACAACTCGTGCTGTCCGTCTATTTCTGCAAGAGTGTAAACGTGTCAGAGTGTAGTTTCTGTAATGTGTCTTACCAATCCGTCGTCGCTCGGTAACGTAACTTCCGCTCCTTGAGTCCGTCGTGAACGTACGAATAACCAGGTATCGAAGTCCTTACCTGAGGTTCACTAGGGGTGTATAATTCCCGGGTGGCGCCAAATTGTTTATTTTAAACAATTAAAAAAATTAGTATTATCGGCGATTCCGCTCAGGCGGTGTGGAGAATTCAAACTTGTCCTGCCGCTTATCGATGTTTACAATCAAGCCAGCAGTTTGCTGTGTTTACTGCTTGAGCGCTAGCCGCCAATTCATAGCTGTTCGCTAAAATGTACAACATTAATAATACACTTTCCTAATGAAAATAAAACACATTGGTTACACACAGTTTTGGTTTATTAGTTAATGGTTATTACTTTTTCATTGACACAGGTTATATTTGGTTTGTTATATTATTTTGCACTGGCCATTAATCTAAGACAATTTTCTTTGGGTTTTGACGTATCGATTCTGAACGTATGTGCTCTTACTCACTTTTCTATTTTTATTTTTATATTTTTTTATGGTAATAACATATAATAAAACACATCTACTTACCATAACTTTCTCGTTCTTAGCAGGTGGTTTATATTCCACTTGAATTTCCTCTCTAGGGTCCAGGGTTTCGTCTCAGCGAGATTCAGAAACAATAGAGGTTTACGAAACAATAATTTTAACAACTTCAGTGTGGACATATGATTGATTTAATATTATATCTTTTTCTTAGTTACATTTTACAATACAACAAAGATGGCGCCTTACCATCACTACCTAAATGATTTCTATTCCTTTACTAATACTGACTTACACTTATTTCATTATTTGATTGTACACATGGTCTATTACCATGCATCTCAAAGAGACTGCAGTTCTCTCGCTATTATTTCCATTTATAAAATGACAGAAACCAATGCCTCAATTTACTGATTAATAATTTATAAGTACAGACACATTCTTACGCACACACACACACACTCTTACCCCCATGTTATATTATGACAAAACGTACTTCCAATTTAGAACCTAGTACAATCTAATGTACAGTATAACCAAACAAGTAGGCCTACATTAAAATCCTTTTTTCAACATAATGCAATAAAAAGCAATGCGCAGTTTCTGTTAACATGCAAATGATTAAGTATTAATAATGGGTTACAGTGGAATTTAATGTTACTACGGTCTGAATTAATGCAAATAAAATTGGGAGAATCTCGTAAACATATTAAAGAATGCTTGTATATTACACACAAAATTATTACAGTACGGACCTTTGTTAATGAATAGAAACAAATTTGACTCTATACTTTAGTATGTACCAATAAAATTCACCTTTCTTCAAATACCAATATCTTGTTTTTTTCATACCCTTAAAAAAAGGTCATTAACTACATACATTATGAGAAAACGTGATTACAAATAACCAGCCATTAGTTACTTGTGAAGAAAATAGATATAACATTTACAAACATCAAATCTTCAATTCTCTCCCTATTTGTTTTATAAAAACTGGAGTTTCTACTGCAGGTTTTAAGTCCACCAACTACTTAATTAAATATACATAATTGTTCCTGTATCTTGTTGGGTAACATATTATATTTACATCTGCTTCCTACTCATATGTGCAAACAATGTTTTTAATGTACGCTCCTAAAATCTTTATCAACACTTTATATCTTTAAAATTTAGACAAAGTCTAATGAGGAACTTGGCCTAACCTGAATTTACATGACCTGGCTCAGAACAACTTTATTTTGGCAAATACAAAGATGAAGACTGGTTGCAATTTACTACCATAAATGCCTGGAATGCTATGCATTAAAGAATTTTAATTAACTTTATATGGGGAAAACTGGTTTACATACATTATTTCTGAAAATAATAATCCTGAAATGTAATCAGTACTTATATCAAGTTAAGTGCAATAATTAAATTGATTCTTCAACTTGCACGTTGCAAACTTAAGGTGCTAAGCCTTTATTTTATTTTTAATTTAACATCAATTTATGTTCGGCAACGTTAAAAAGAACATGTTATGGCCTCTGAGAAAGTACACAGTGAGTGGAAGCTGGCTTAAATGAAGGTAAAAATTGTATCTAATAATTAGTGTCCCGTGAGGGCTGATTCTGATTGTACTGCCCTCAAAACATAAAGAAAAGTCATTTTTAGAAAGATGTCTGTGTGTAGAATTTTGTCTATGGCGAATGATAACGCCCGCAAATTCAAATAATTTTTTGCATATTGTAGAGGACTCAAGGTCTGTTGATTTTGGTGAAGATCGGTTAAGGAGAAGTGGTAGTTTACCTGCAATGTTTTGTTTTAACAAGAGTAAAGTACTTAATTTTGATAAATAAAGTATCCTGAAAAGGTCATAATAATCCACTGTAGAAAGGTAGATTTAATATCTATAAATGAAAAGGGGTAGGGGGAGGGGATAATTTTTTTATAAATGAAAATGATAGGTGAAGGGGAAGGGATTTTTTTTTTATATGTGTTGCATATGAGCAACATTTAAGTAGTTTGTTGATAAAATTCCTTCCCAGGCTGTTTGGCCGTGGTCCAATGTTTTCTGCAAAACCAGACGTTTCGGAAGTGCCATCGACTGCCATCATCAGTGAAAATCGAGTGCGCTAACATGAGGTGGTATATGTTAGTGATCACAATTCTGTGGTTGAGGCTGAAGATAGAAGTAGTTTCTGTGGAAATATTTCATTTCTAAAATGATTTCAAATATAAATCTTAAAATATGGAAGTCATGTATGGTTCTCCATACCGATATTTTAATTATTTGCATCAAATAGTATTATTGTTTAATAAATGTTCTATCCAGATCAAATTATGTGTATACAGTTCTGGAGAAATTAGACAGGCATAATATGTTGTTTGTTTATTGTAAACTGTATTATGTTTGGAAGTATCCCAAAGTAAATTTAACATTAGTCATGTAAATCAATGAGGCCAGTCCAGTTTTTTAAGGCCAGGAGAATCCTTGAAATGTTTGGAGCATCACTAGGTCATGATGGATCTAATCATCAAACTTCAGTTTCTGTGAAAAACTGGCAGATTTGAGTAGTCACTTGATAAAGGATGGTGTTGTAAAAGCAACAATTCTTTCAGAATTTTTTATAACCCTGTCAGTCTGCAAATAATATACTGTATTACAGTATACAAATGTAGTGTAATATCTTGGCACAATACTATATGATAAATTTGGATAAAAGGCTCATTTCCAATAGAAAGGATAGCTGGTGTGATCAGACATAAATTTGTTGTATTAGTTTTTTGAGAATTTATTCCTATCAAACTGGAGTAAGCATATTTTCAAACCTTTATGGACGTTATAACAACTCGTGCTGTCCGTCTATTTCTGCAAGAGTGTAAACGTGTCAGAGTGTAGTTTCTGTAATGTGTCTTACCAATCCGTCGTCGCTCGGTAACGTAACTTCCGCTCCTTGAGTCCGTCGTGAACGTACGAATAACCAGGTATCGAAGTCCTTACCTGAAGTTCACTAGGGGTGTATAATTCCCGGGTGGCGCCAAATTGTTTATTTTAAACAATTAAAAAAATTAGTATTATCGGCGATTCCGCTCAGGCGGTGTGGAGAATTCAAACTTGTCCCGCCGCTTATCGATGTTTACAATCAAGCCAGCAGTTTGCTGTGTTTACTGCTTGAGCGCTAGCCGCCAATTCATAGCTGTTCGCTAAAATGTACAACATTAATAATACACTTTCCTAATGAAAATAAACCACATTGGTTACACACAGTTTTGGTTTATTAGTTAATGGTTATTACTTTTTCATTGACACAGGTTATATTTGGTTTGTTATATTATTTTGCACCGGCCATTAATCTAAGACAATTTTCTCTGGGTTTTGACGTATCGATTCTGAACGTATGTGCTCTTACTCAATTTTCTATTTTTATTTTTATATTTTTTTATGGTAATAACATATAATAAAACACATCTACTTACCATAACTTTCTCGTTCTTAGCAGGTGGTTTATATTCCACTTGAATTTCCTCTCTAGGGTCCAGGGTTTCGTCTCAGCGAGATTCAGAAACAATAGAGGTTTACGAAACAATAATTTTAACAACTTCAGTGTGGACATATGATTGATTTAATATTATATCTTTTTCTTAGTTACATTTTACAATACAACAAAGATGGCGCCTTACCATCACTACCTAAATGATTTCTATTCCTTTACTAATACTGACTTACACTTATTTCATTATTTGATTGTACACATGGTCTATTACCATGCATCTCAAAGAGACTGCAGTTCTCTCGCTATTATTTCCATTTATAAAATGACAGAAACCAATGCCTCAATTTACTGATTAATAATTTATAAGTACAGACACATTCTTACGCACACACACACACACTCTTACCCCCATGTTATATTATGACAAAACGTACTTCCAATTTAGAACCTAGTACAATCTAATGTACAGTATAACCAAACAAGTAGGCCTACATTAAAATCCTTTTTTCAACATAATGCAATAAAAAGCAATGCGCAGTTTCTGTTAACATGCAAATGATTAAGTATTAATAATGGGTTACAGTGGAATTTAATGTTACTACGGTCTGAATTAATGCAAATAAAATTGGGAGAATCTCGTAAACATATTAAAGAATGCTTGTATATTACACACAAAATTATTACAGTACGGACCTTTGTTAATGAATAGAAACAAATTTGACTCTATACTTTAGTATGTACCAATAAAATTCACCTTTCTTCAAATACCAATATCTTGTTTTTTTCATACCCTTAAAAAAAGGTCATTAACTACATACATTATGAGAAAACGTGATTACAAATAACCAGCCATTAGTTACTTGTGAAGAAAATAGATATAACATTTACAAACATCAAATCTTCAATTCTCTCCCTATTTGTTTTATAAAAACTGGAGTTTCTACTGCAGGTTTTAAGTCCACCAACTACTTAATTAAATATACATAATTGTTCCTGTATCTTGTTGGGTAACATATTATATTTACATCTGCTTCCTACTCATATGTGCAAACAATGTTTTTAATGTACGCTCCTAAAATCTTTATCAACACTTTATATCTTTAAAATTTAGACAAAGTCTAATGAGGAACTTGGCCTAACCTGAATTTACATGACCTGGCTCAGAACAACTTTATTTTGGCAAATACAAAGATGAAGACTGGTTGCAATTTACTACCATAAATGCCTGGAATGCTATGCATTAAAGAATTTTAATTAACTTTATATGGGGAAAACTGGTTTACATACATTATTTCTGAAAATAATAATCCTGAAATGTAATCAGTACTTATATCAAGTTAAGTGCAATAATTAAATTGATTCTTCAACTTGCACGTTGCAAACTTAAGGTGCTAAGCCTTTATTTTATTTTTAATTTAACATCAATTTATGTTCGGCAACGTTAAAAAGAACATGTTATGGCCTCTGAGAAAGTACACAGTGAGTGGAAGCTGGCTTAAATGAAGGTAAAAATTGTATCTAATAATTAGTGTCCCGTGAGGGCTGATTCTGATTGTACTGCCCTCAAAACATAAAGAAAAGTCATTTTTAGAAAGATGTCTGTGTGTAGAATTTTGTCTATGGCGAATGATAACGCCCGCAAATTCAAATAATTTTTTGCATATTGTAGAGGACTCAAGGTCTGTTGATTTTGGTGAAGATCGGTTAAGGAGAAGGGGTAGTTTACCTGCAATGTTTTGTTTTAACAAGAGTAAAGTACTTAATTTTGATAAATAAAGTATCCTGAAAAGGTCATAATAATCCACTGTAGAAAGGTAGATTTAATATCTATAAATGAAAAGGGGTAGGGGGAGGGGATAATTTTCTATAAATGAAAATGATAGGTGAAGGGGAAGGGATTTTTTTTTATATGTGTTGCATATCAGCAACATTTAAGTAGTTTGTTGATAAAATTCCTTCCCAGGCTGTTTGGCCGTGGTCCAATGTTTTCTGCAAAACCAGACGTTTCGGAAGTGCCATCGACTGCCATCATCAGTGAAAATCGAGTGCGCTAACATGAGGTGGTATATGTTAGTGATCACAATTCTGTGGTTGAGGCTGAAGATAGAAGTAGTTTCTGTGGAAATATTTCATTTCTAAAATGATTTCAAATATAAATCTTAAAATATGGAAGTCATGTATGGTTCTCCATACCGATATTTTAATTATTTGCATCAAATAGTATTATTGTTTAATAAATGTTCTATCCAGATCAAATTATGTGTATACAGTTCTGGAGAAATTAGACAGGCATAATATGTTGTTTGTTTATTGTAAACTGTATTATGTTTGGAAGTATCCCAAAGTAAATTTAACATTAGTCATGTAAATCAATGAGGCCAGTCCAGTTTTTTAAGGCCAGGAGAATCCTTGAAATGTTTGGAGCATCACTAGGTCATGATGGATCTAATCATCAAACTTCAGTTTCTGTGAAAAACTGGCAGATTTGAGTAGTCACTTGATAAAGGATGGTGTTGTAAAAGCAACAATTCTTTCAGAATTTTTTATAACCCTGTCAGTCTGCAAATAATATACTGTATTACAGTATACAAATGTAGTGTAATATCTTGGCACAATACTATATGATAAATTTGGATAAAAGGCTCATTTCCAATAGAAAGGATAGCTGGTGTGATCAGACATAAATTTGTTGTATTAGTTTTTTGAGAATTTATTCCTATCAAACTGGAGTAAGCATATTTTCAAACCTTTATGGACGTTATAACAACTCGTGCTGTCCGTCTATTTCTGCAAGAGTGTAAACGTGTCAGAGTGTAGTTTCTGTAATGTGTCTTACCAATCCGTCGTCGCTCGGTAACGTAACTTCCGCTCCTTGAGTCCGTCGTGAACGTACGAATAACCAGGTATCGAAGTCCTTACCTGAGGTTCACTAGGGGTGTATAATTCCCGGGTGGCGCCAAATTGTTTATTTTAAACAATTAAAAAAATTAGTATTATCGGCGATTCCGCTCAGGCGGTGTGGAGAATTCAAACTTGTCCTGCCGCTTATCGATGTTTACAATCAAGCCAGCAGTTTGCTGTGTTTACTGCTTGAGCGCTAGCCGCCAATTCATAGCTGTTCGCTAAAATGTACAACATTAATAATACACTTTCCTAATGAAAATAAAACACATTGGTTACACACAGTTTTGGTTTATTAGTTAATGGTTATTACTTTTTCATTGACACAGGTTATATTTGGTTTGTTATATTATTTTGCACTGGCCATTAATCTAAGACAATTTTCTTTGGGTTTTGACGTATCGATTCTGAACGTATGTGCTCTTACTCACTTTTCTATTTTTATTTTTATATTTTTTTATGGTAATAACATATAATAAAACACATCTACTTACCATAACTTTCTCGTTCTTAGCAGGTGGTTTATATTCCACTTGAATTTCCTCTCTAGGGTCCAGGGTTTCGTCTCAGCGAGATTCAGAAACAATAGAGGTTTACGAAACAATAATTTTAACAACTTCAGTGTGGACATATGATTGATTTAATATTATATCTTTTTCTTAGTTACATTTTACAATACAACAAAGATGGCGCCTTACCATCACTACCTAAATGATTTCTATTCCTTTACTAATACTGACTTACACTTATTTCATTATTTGATTGTACACATGGTCTATTACCATGCATCTCAAAGAGACTGCAGTTCTCTCGCTATTATTTCCATTTATAAAATGACAGAAACCAATGCCTCAATTTACTGATTAATAATTTATAAGTACAGACACATTCTTACGCACACACACACACACTCTTACCCCCATGTTATATTATGACAAAACGTACTTCCAATTTAGAACCTAGTACAATCTAATGTATAACCAAACAAGTAGGCCTACATTAAAATCCTTTTTTCAACATAATGCAATAAAAAGCAATGCGCAGTTTCTGTTAACATGCAAATGATTAAGTATTAATAATGGGTTACAGTGGAATTTAATGTTACTACGGTCTGAATTAATGCAAATAAAATTGGGAGAATCTCGTAAACATATTAAAGAATGCTTGTATATTACACACAAAATTATTACAGTACGGACCTTTGTTAATGAATAGAAACAAATTTGACTCTATACTTTAGTATGTACCAATAAAATTCACCTTTCTTCAAATACCAATATCTTGTTTTTTTCATACCCTTAAAAAAAGGTCATTAACTACATACATTATGAGAAAACGTGATTACAAATAACCAGCCATTAGTTACTTGTGAAGAAAATAGATATAACATTTACAAACATCAAATCTTCAATTCTCTCCCTATTTGTTTTATAAAAACTGGAGTTTCTACTGCAGGTTTTAAGTCCACCAACTACTTAATTAAATATACATAATTGTTCCTGTATCTTGTTGGGTAACATATTATATTTACATCTGCTTCCTACTCATATGTGCAAACAATGTTTTTAATGTACGGTCCTAAAATCTTTATCAACACTTTATATCTTTAAAATTTAGACAAAGTCTAATGAGGAACTTGGCCTAACCTGAATTTACATGACCTGGCTCAGAACAACTTTATTTTGGCAAATACAAAGATGAAGACTGGTTGCAATTTACTACCATAAATGCCTGGAATGCTATGCATTAAAGAATTTTAATTAACTTTATATGGGGAAAACTGGTTTACATACATTATTTCTGAAAATAATAATCCTGAAATGTAATCAGTACTTATATCAAGTTAAGTGCAATAATTAAATTGATTCTTCAACTTGCACGTTGCAAACTTAAGGTGCTAAGCCTTTATTTTATTTTTAATTTAACATCAATTTATGTTCGGCAACGTTAAAAAGAACATGTTATGGCCTCTGAGAAAGTACACAGTGAGTGGAAGCTGGCTTAAATGAAGGTAAAAATTGTATCTAATAATTAGTGTCCCGTGAGGGCTGATTCTGATTGTACTGCCCTCAAAACATAAAGAAAAGTCATTTTTAGAAAGATGTCTGTGTGTAGAATTTTGTCTATGGCGAATGATAACGCCCGCAAATTCAAATAATTTTTTGCATATTGTAGAGGACTCAAGGTCTGTTGATTTTGGTGAAGATCGGTTAAGGAGAAGGGGTAGTTTACCTGCAATGTTTTGTTTTAACAAGAGTAAAGTACTTAATTTTGATAAATAAAGTATCCTGAAAAGGTCATAATAATCCACTGTAGAAAGGTAGATTTAATATCTATAAATGAAAAGGGGTAGGGGGAGGGGATAATTTTCTATAAATGAAAATGATAGGTGAAGGGGAAGGGATTTTTTTTTTATATGTGTTGCATATGAGCAACATTTAAGTAGTTTGTTGATAAAATTCCTTCCCAGGCTGTTTGGCCGTGGTCCAATGTTTTCTGCAAAACCAGACGTTTCGGAAGTGCCATCGACTGCCATCATCAGTGAAAATCGAGTGCGCTAACATGAGGTGGTATATGTTAGTGATCACAATTCTGTGGTTGAGGCTGAAGATAGAAGTAGTTTCTGTGGAAATATTTCATTTCTAAAATGATTTCAAATATAAATCTTAAAATATGGAAGTCATGTATGGTTCTCCATACCGATATTTTAATTATTTGCATCAAATAGTATTATTGTTTAATAAATGTTCTATCCAGATCAAATTATGTGTATACAGTTCTGGAGAAATTAGACAGGCATAATATGTTGTTTGTTTATTGTAAACTGTATTATGTTTGGAAGTATCCCAAAGTAAATTTAACATTAGTCATGTAAATCAATGAGGCCAGTCCAGTTTTTTAAGGCCAGGAGAATCCTTGAAATGTTTGGAGCATCACTAGGTCATGATGGATCTAATCATCAAACTTCAGTTTCTGTGAAAAACTGGCAGATTTGAGTAGTCACTTGATAAAGGATGGTGTTGTAAAAGCAACAATTCTTTCAGAATTTTTTATAACCCTGTCAGTCTGCAAATAATATACTGTATTACAGTATACAAATGTAGTGTAATATCTTGGCACAATACTATATGATAAATTTGGATAAAAGGCTCATTTCCAATAGAAAGGATAGCTGGTGTGATCAGACATAAATTTGTTGTATTAGTTTTTTGAGAATTTATTCCTATCAAACTGGAGTAAGCATATTTTCAAACCTTTATGGACGTTATAACAACTCGTGCTGTCCGTCTATTTCTGCAAGAGTGTAAACGTGTCAGAGTGTAGTTTCTGTAATGTGTCTTACCAATCCGTCGTCGCTCGGTAACGTAACTTCCGCTCCTTGAGTCCGTCGTGAACGTACGAATAACCAGGTATCGAAGTCCTTACCTGAGGTTCACTAGGGGTGTATAATTCCCGGGTGGCGCCAAATTGTTTATTTTAAACAATTAAAAAAATTAGTATTATCGGCGATTCCGCTCAGGCGGTGTGGAGAATTCAAACTTGTCCTGCCGCTTATCGATGTTTACAATCAAGCCAGCAGTTTGCTGTGTTTACTGCTTGAGCGCTAGCCGCCAATTCATAGCTGTTCGCTAAAATGTACAACATTAATAATACACTTTCCTAATGAAAATAAAACACATTGGTTACACACAGTTTTGGTTTATTAGTTAATGGTTATTACTTTTTCATTGACACAGGTTATATTTGGTTTGTTATATTATTTTGCACTGGCCATTAATCTAAGACAATTTTCTTTGGGTTTTGACGTATCGATTCTGAACGTATGTGCTCTTACTCACTTTTCTATTTTTATTTTTATATTTTTTTATGGTAATAACATATAATAAAACACATCTACTTACCATAACTTTCTCGTTCTTAGCAGGTGGTTTATATTCCACTTGAATTTCCTCTCTAGGGTCCAGGGTTTCGTCTCAGCGAGATTCAGAAACAATAGAGGTTTACGAAACAATAATTTTAACAACTTCAGTGTGGACATATGATTGATTTAATATTATATCTTTTTCTTAGTTACATTTTACAATACAACAAAGATGGCGCCTTACCATCACTACCTAAATGATTTCTATTCCTTTACTAATACTGACTTACACTTATTTCATTATTTGATTGTACACATGGTCTATTACCATGCATCTCAAAGAGACTGCAGTTCTCTCGCTATTATTTCCATTTATAAAATGACAGAAACCAATGCCTCAATTTACTGATTAATAATTTATAAGTACAGACACATTCTTACGCACACACACACACACTCTTACCCCCATGTTATATTATGACAAAACGTACTTCCAATTTAGAACCTAGTACAATCTAATGTATAACCAAACAAGTAGGCCTACATTAAAATCCTTTTTTCAACATAATGCAATAAAAAGCAATGCGCAGTTTCTGTTAACATGCAAATGATTAAGTATTAATAATGGGTTACAGTGGAATTTAATGTTACTACGGTCTGAATTAATGCAAATAAAATTGGGAGAATCTCGTAAACATATTAAAGAATGCTTGTATATTACACACAAAATTATTACAGTACGGACCTTTGTTAATGAATAGAAACAAATTTGACTCTATACTTTAGTATGTACCAATAAAATTCACCTTTCTTCAAATACCAATATCTTGTTTTTTTCATACCCTTAAAAAAAGGTCATTAACTACATACATTATGAGAAAACGTGATTACAAATAACCAGCCATTAGTTACTTGTGAAGAAAATAGATATAACATTTACAAACATCAAATCTTCAATTCTCTCCCTATTTGTTTTATAAAAACTGGAGTTTCTACTGCAGGTTTTAAGTCCACCAACTACTTAATTAAATATACATAATTGTTCCTGTATCTTGTTGGGTAACATATTATATTTACATCTGCTTCCTACTCATATGTGCAAACAATGTTTTTAATGTACGGTCCTAAAATCTTTATCAACACTTTATATCTTTAAAATTTAGACAAAGTCTAATGAGGAACTTGGCCTAACCTGAATTTACATGACCTGGCTCAGAACAACTTTATTTTGGCAAATACAAAGATGAAGACTGGTTGCAATTTACTACCATAAATGCCTGGAATGCTATGCATTAAAGAATTTTAATTAACTTTATATGGGGAAAACTGGTTTACATACATTATTTCTGAAAATAATAATCCTGAAATGTAATCAGTACTTATATCAAGCTAAGTGCAATAATTAAATTGATTCTTCAACTTGCACGTTGCAAACTTAAGGTGCTAAGCCTTTATTTTATTTTTAATTTAACATCAATTTATGTTCGGCAACGTTAAAAAGAACATGTTATGGCCTCTGAGAAAGTACACAGTGAGTGGAAGCTGGCTTAAATGAAGGTAAAAATTGTATCTAATAATTAGTGTCCCGTGAGGGCTGATTCTGATTGTACTGCCCTCAAAACATAAAGAAAAGTCATTTTTAGAAAGATGTCTGTGTGTAGAATTTTGTCTATGGCGAATGATAACGCCCGCAAATTCAAATAATTTTTTGCATATTGTAGAGGACTCAAGGTCTGTTGATTTTGGTGAAGATCGGTTAAGGAGAAGGGGTAGTTTACCTGCAATGTTTTGTTTTAACAAGAGTAAAGTACTTAATTTTGATAAATAAAGTATCCTGAAAAGGTCATAATAATCCACTGTAGAAAGGTAGATTTAATATCTATAAATGAAAAGGGGTAGGGGGAGGGGATAATTTTCTATAAATGAAAATGATAGGTGAAGGGGAAGGGATTTTTTTTTTATATGTGTTGCATATGAGCAACATTTAAGTAGTTTGTTGATAAAATTCCTTCCCAGGCTGTTTGGCCGTGGTCCAATGTTTTCTGCAAAACCAGACGTTTCGGAAGTGCCATCGACTGCCATCATCAGTGAAAATCGAGTGCGCTAACATGAGGTGGTATATGTTAGTGATCACAATTCTGTGGTTGAGGCTGAAGATAGAAGTAGTTTCTGTGGAAATATTTCATTTCTAAAATGATTTCAAATATAAATCTTAAAATATGGAAGTCATGTATGGTTCTCCATACCGATATTTTAATTATTTGCATCAAATAGTATTATTGTTTAATAAATGTTCTATCCAGATCAAATTATGTGTATACAGTTCTGGAGAAATTAGACAGGCATAATATGTTGTTTGTTTATTGTAAACTGTATTATGTTTGGAAGTATCCCAAAGTAAATTTAACATTAGTCATGTAAATCAATGAGGCCAGTCCAGTTTTTTAAGGCCAGGAGAATCCTTGAAATGTTTGGAGCATCACTAGGTCATGATGGATCTAATCATCAAACTTCAGTTTCTGTGAAAAACTGGCAGATTTGAGTAGTCACTTGATAAAGGATGGTGTTGTAAAAGCAACAATTCTTTCAGAATTTTTTATAACCCTGTCAGTCTGCAAATAATATACTGTATTACAGTATACAAATGTAGTGTAATATCTTGGCACAATACTATATGATAAATTTGGATAAAAGGCTCATTTCCAATAGAAAGGATAGCTGGTGTGATCAGACATAAATTTGTTGTATTAGTTTTTTGAGAATTTATTCCTATCAAACTGGAGTAAGCATATTTTCAAACCTTTATGGACGTTATAACAACTCGTGCTGTCCGTCTATTTCTGCAAGAGTGTAAACGTGTCAGAGTGTAGTTTCTGTAATGTGTCTTACCAATCCGTCGTCGCTCGGTAACGTAACTTCCGCTCCTTGAGTCCGTCGTGAACGTACGAATAACCAGGTATCGAAGTCCTTACCTGAGGTTCACTAGGGGTGTATAATTCCCGGGTGGCGCCAAATTGTTTATTTTAAACAATTAAAAAAATTAGTATTATCGGCGATTCCGCTCAGGCGGTGTGGAGAATTCAAACTTGTCCTGCCGCTTATCGATGTTTACAATCAAGCCAGCAGTTTGCTGTGTTTACTGCTTGAGCGCTAGCCGCCAATTCATAGCTGTTCGCTAAAATGTACAACATTAATAATACACTTTCCTAATGAAAATAAAACACATTGGTTACACACAGTTTTGGTTTATTAGTTAATGGTTATTACTTTTTCATTGACACAGGTTATATTTGGTTTGTTATATTATTTTGCACTGGCCATTAATCTAAGACAATTTTCTTTGGGTTTTGACGTATCGATTCTGAACGTATGTGCTCTTACTCACTTTTCTATTTTTATTTTTATATTTTTTTATGGTAATAACATATAATAAAACACATCTACTTACCATAACTTTCTCGTTCTTAGCAGGTGGTTTATATTCCACTTGAATTTCCTCTCTAGGGTCCAGGGTTTCGTCTCAGCGAGATTCAGAAACAATAGAGGTTTACGAAACAATAATTTTAACAACTTCAGTGTGGACATATGATTGATTTAATATTATATCTTTTTCTTAGTTACATTTTACAATACAACAAAGATGGCGCCTTACCATCACTACCTAAATGATTTCTATTCCTTTACTAATACTGACTTACACTTATTTCATTATTTGATTGTACACATGGTCTATTACCATGCATCTCAAAGAGACTGCAGTTCTCTCGCTATTATTTCCATTTATAAAATGACAGAAACCAATGCCTCAATTTACTGATTAATAATTTATAAGTACAGACACATTCTTACGCACACACACACACACTCTTACCCCCATGTTATATTATGACAAAACGTACTTCCAATTTAGAACCTAGTACAATCTAATGTACAGTATAACCAAACAAGTAGGCCTACATTAAAATCCTTTTTTCAACATAATGCAATAAAAAGCAATGCGCAGTTTCTGTTAACATGCAAATGATTAAGTATTAATAATGGGTTACAGTGGAATTTAATGTTACTACGGTCTGAATTAATGCAAATAAAATTGGGAGAATCTCGTAAACATATTAAAGAATGCTTGTATATTACACACAAAATTATTACAGTACGGACCTTTGTTAATGAATAGAAACAAATTTGACTCTATACTTTAGTATGTACCAATAAAATTCACCTTTCTTCAAATACCAATATCTTGTTTTTTTCATACCCTTAAAAAAAGGTCATTAACTACATACATTATGAGAAAACGTGATTACAAATAACCAGCCATTAGTTACTTGTGAAGAAAATAGATATAACATTTACAAACATCAAATCTTCAATTCTCTCCCTATTTGTTTTATAAAAACTGGAGTTTCTACTGCAGGTTTTAAGTCCACCAACTACTTAATTAAATATACATAATTGTTCCTGTATCTTGTTGGGTAACATATTATATTTACATCTGCTTCCTACTCATATGTGCAAACAATGTTTTTAATGTACGGTCCTAAAATCTTTATCAACACTTTATATCTTTAAAATTTAGACAAAGTCTAATGAGGAACTTGGCCTAACCTGAATTTACATGACCTGGCTCAGAACAACTTTATTTTGGCAAATACAAAGATGAAGACTGGTTGCAATTTACTACCATAAATGCCTGGAATGCTATGCATTAAAGAATTTTAATTAACTTTATATGGGGAAAACTGGTTTACATACATTATTTCTGAAAATAATAATCCTGAAATGTAATCAGTACTTATATCAAGTTAAGTGCAATAATTAAATTGATTCTTCAACTTGCACGTTGCAAACTTAAGGTGCTAAGCCTTTATTTTATTTTTAATTTAACATCAATTTATGTTCGGCAACGTTAAAAAGAACATGTTATGGCCTCTGAGAAAGTACACAGTGAGTGGAAGCTGGCTTAAATGAAGGTAAAAATTGTATCTAATAATTAGTGTCCCGTGAGGGCTGATTCTGATTGTACTGCCCTCAAAACATAAAGAAAAGTCATTTTTAGAAAGATGTCTGTGTGTAGAATTTTGTCTATGGCGAATGATAACGCCCGCAAATTCAAATAATTTTTTGCATATTGTAGAGGACTCAAGGTCTGTTGATTTTGGTGAAGATCGGTTAAGGAGAAGGGGTAGTTTACCTGCAATGTTTTGTTTTAACAAGAGTAAAGTACTTAATTTTGATAAATAAAGTATCCTGAAAAGGTCATAATAATCCACTGTAGAAAGGTAGATTTAATATCTATAAATGAAAAGGGGTAGGGGGAGGGGATAATTTTCTATAAATGAAAATGATAGGTGAAGGGGAAGGGATTTTTTTTTTATATGTGTTGCATATGAGCAACATTTAAGTAGTTTGTTGATAAAATTCCTTCCCAGGCTGTTTGGCCGTGGTCCAATGTTTTCTGCAAAACCAGACGTTTCGGAAGTGCCATCGACTGCCATCATCAGTGAAAATCGAGTGCGCTAACATGAGGTGGTATATGTTAGTGATCACAATTCTGTGGTTGAGGCTGAAGATAGAAGTAGTTTCTGTGGAAATATTTCATTTCTAAAATGATTTCAAATATAAATCTTAAAATATGGAAGTCATGTATGGTTCTCCATACCGATATTTTAATTATTTGCATCAAATAGTATTATTGTTTAATAAATGTTCTATCCAGATCAAATTATGTGTATACAGTTCTGGAGAAATTAGACAGGCATAATATGTTGTTTGTTTATTGTAAACTGTATTATGTTTGGAAGTATCCCAAAGTAAATTTAACATTAGTCATGTAAATCAATGAGGCCAGTCCAGTTTTTTAAGGCCAGGAGAATCCTTGAAATGTTTGGAGCATCACTAGGTCATGATGGATCTAATCATCAAACTTCAGTTTCTGTGAAAAACTGGCAGATTTGAGTAGTCACTTGATAAAGGATGGTGTTGTAAAAGCAACAATTCTTTCAGAATTTTTTATAACCCTGTCAGTCTGCAAATAATATACTGTATTACAGTATACAAATGTAGTGTAATATCTTGGCACAATACTATATGATAAATTTGGATAAAAGGCTCATTTCCAATAGAAAGGATAGCTGGTGTGATCAGACATAAATTTGTTGTATTAGTTTTTTGAGAATTTATTCCTATCAAACTGGAGTAAGCATATTTTCAAACCTTTATGGACGTTATAACAACTCGTGCTGTCCGTCTATTTCTGCAAGAGTGTAAACGTGTCAGAGTGTAGTTTCTGTAATGTGTCTTACCAATCCGTCGTCGCTCGGTAACGTAACTTCCGCTCCTTGAGTCCGTCGTGAACGTACGAATAACCAGGTATCGAAGTCCTTACCTGAGGTTCACTAGGGGTGTATAATTCCCGGGTGGCGCCAAATTGTTTATTTTAAACAATTAAAAAAATTAGTATTATCGGCGATTCCGCTCAGGCGGTGTGGAGAATTCAAACTTGTCCTGCCGCTTATCGATGTTTACAATCAAGCCAGCAGTTTGCTGTGTTTACTGCTTGAGCGCTAGCCGCCAATTCATAGCTGTTCGCTAAAATGTACAACATTAATAATACACTTTCCTAATGAAAATAAAACACATTGGTTACACACAGTTTTGGTTTATTAGTTAATGGTTATTACTTTTTCATTGACACAGGTTATATTTGGTTTGTTATATTATTTTGCACTGGCCATTAATCTAAGACAATTTTCTTTGGGTTTTGACGTATCGATTCTGAACGTATGTGCTCTTACTCACTTTTCTATTTTTATTTTTATATTTTTTTATGGTAATAACATATAATAAAACACATCTACTTACCATAACTTTCTCGTTCTTAGCAGGTGGTTTATATTCCACTTGAATTTCCTCTCTAGGGTCCAGGGTTTCGTCTCAGCGAGATTCAGAAACAATAGAGGTTTACGAAACAATAATTTTAACAACTTCAGTGTGGACATATGATTGATTTAATATTATATCTTTTTCTTAGTTACATTTTACAATACAACAAAGATGGCGCCTTACCATCACTACCTAAATGATTTCTATTCCTTTACTAATACTGACTTACACTTATTTCATTATTTGATTGTACACATGGTCTATTACCATGCATCTCAAAGAGACTGCAGTTCTCTCGCTATTATTTCCATTTATAAAATGACAGAAACCAATGCCTCAATTTACTGATTAATAATTTATAAGTACAGACACATTCTTACGCACACACACACACACTCTTACCCCCATGTTATATTATGACAAAACGTACTTCCAATTTAGAACCTAGTACAATCTAATGTACAGTATAACCAAACAAGTAGGCCTACATTAAAATCCTTTTTTCAACATAATGCAATAAAAAGCAATGCGCAGTTTCTGTTAACATGCAAATGATTAAGTATTAATAATGGGTTACAGTGGAATTTAATGTTACTACGGTCTGAATTAATGCAAATAAAATTGGGAGAATCTCGTAAACATATTAAAGAATGCTTGTATATTACACACAAAATTATTACAGTACGGACCTTTGTTAATGAATAGAAACAAATTTGACTCTATACTTTAGTATGTACCAATAAAATTCACCTTTCTTCAAATACCAATATCTTGTTTTTTTCATACCCTTAAAAAAAGGTCATTAACTACATACATTATGAGAAAACGTGATTACAAATAACCAGCCATTAGTTACTTGTGAAGAAAATAGATATAACATTTACAAACATCAAATCTTCAATTCTCTCCCTATTTGTTTTATAAAAACTGGAGTTTCTACTGCAGGTTTTAAGTCCACCAACTACTTAATTAAATATACATAATTGTTCCTGTATCTTGTTGGGTAACATATTATATTTACATCTGCTTCCTACTCATATGTGCAAACAATGTTTTTAATGTACGGTCCTAAAATCTTTATCAACACTTTATATCTTTAAAATTTAGACAAAGTCTAATGAGGAACTTGGCCTAACCTGAATTTACATGACCTGGCTCAGAACAACTTTATTTTGGCAAATACAAAGATGAAGACTGGTTGCAATTTACTACCATAAATGCCTGGAATGCTATGCATTAAAGAATTTTAATTAACTTTATATGGGGAAAACTGGTTTACATACATTATTTCTGAAAATAATAATCCTGAAATGTAATCAGTACTTATATCAAGTTAAGTGCAATAATTAAATTGATTCTTCAACTTGCACGTTGCAAACTTAAGGTGCTAAGCCTTTATTTTATTTTTAATTTAACATCAATTTATGTTCGGCAACGTTAAAAAGAACATGTTATGGCCTCTGAGAAAGTACACAGTGAGTGGAAGCTGGCTTAAATGAAGGTAAAAATTGTATCTAATAATTAGTGTCCCGTGAGGGCTGATTCTGATTGTACTGCCCTCAAAACATAAAGAAAAGTCATTTTTAGAAAGATGTCTGTGTGTAGAATTTTGTCTATGGCGAATGATAACGCCCGCAAATTCAAATAATTTTTTGCATATTGTAGAGGACTCAAGGTCTGTTGATTTTGGTGAAGATCGGTTAAGGAGAAGGGGTAGTTTACCTGCAATGTTTTGTTTTAACAAGAGTAAAGTACTTAATTTTGATAAATAAAGTATCCTGAAAAGGTCATAATAATCCACTGTAGAAAGGTAGATTTAATATCTATAAATGAAAAGGGGTAGGGGGAGGGGATAATTTTCTATAAATGAAAATGATAGGTGAAGGGGAAGGGATTTTTTTTTTATATGTGTTGCATATGAGCAACATTTAAGTAGTTTGTTGATAAAATTCCTTCCCAGGCTGTTTGGCCGTGGTCCAATGTTTTCTGCAAAACCAGACGTTTCGGAAGTGCCATCGACTGCCATCATCAGTGAAAATCGAGTGCGCTAACATGAGGTGGTATATGTTAGTGATCACAATTCTGTGGTTGAGGCTGAAGATAGAAGTAGTTTCTGTGGAAATATTTCATTTCTAAAATGATTTCAAATATAAATCTTAAAATATGGAAGTCATGTATGGTTCTCCATACCGATATTTTAATTATTTGCATCAAATAGTATTATTGTTTAATAAATGTTCTATCCAGATCAAATTATGTGTATACAGTTCTGGAGAAATTAGACAGGCATAATATGTTGTTTGTTTATTGTAAACTGTATTATGTTTGGAAGTATCCCAAAGTAAATTTAACATTAGTCATGTAAATCAATGAGGCCAGTCCAGTTTTTTAAGGCCAGGAGAATCCTTGAAATGTTTGGAGCATCACTAGGTCATGATGGATCTAATCATCAAACTTCAGTTTCTGTGAAAAACTGGCAGATTTGAGTAGTCACTTGATAAAGGATGGTGTTGTAAAAGCAACAATTCTTTCAGAATTTTTTATAACCCTGTCAGTCTGCAAATAATATACTGTATTACAGTATACAAATGTAGTGTAATATCTTGGCACAATACTATATGATAAATTTGGATAAAAGGCTCATTTCCAATAGAAAGGATAGCTGGTGTGATCAGACATAAATTTGTTGTATTAGTTTTTTGAGAATTTATTCCTATCAAACTGGAGTAAGCATATTTTCAAACCTTTATGGACGTTATAACAACTCGTGCTGTCCGTCTATTTCTGCAAGAGTGTAAACGTGTCAGAGTGTAGTTTCTGTAATGTGTCTTACCAATCCGTCGTCGCTCGGTAACGTAACTTCCGCTCCTTGAGTCCGTCGTGAACGTACGAATAACCAGGTATCGAAGTCCTTACCTGAAGTTCACTAGGGGTGTATAATTCCCGGGTGGCGCCAAATTGTTTATTTTAAACAATTAAAAAAATTAGTATTATCGGCGATTCCGCTCAGGCGGTGTGGAGAATTCAAACTTGTCCCGCCGCTTATCGATGTTTACAATCAAGCCAGCAGTTTGCTGTGTTTACTGCTTGAGCGCTAGCCGCCAATTCATAGCTGTTCGCTAAAATGTACAACATTAATAATACACTTTCCTAATGAAAATAAACCACATTGGTTACACACAGTTTTGGTTTATTAGTTAATGGTTATTACTTTTTCATTGACACAGGTTATATTTGGTTTGTTATATTATTTTGCACCGGCCATTAATCTAAGACAATTTTCTCTGGGTTTTGACGTATCGATTCTGAACGTATGTGCTCTTACTCAATTTTCTATTTTTATTTTTATATTTTTTTATGGTAATAACATATAATAAAACACATCTACTTACCATAACTTTCTCGTTCTTAGCAGGTGGTTTATATTCCACTTGAATTTCCTCTCTAGGGTCCAGGGTTTCGTCTCAGCGAGATTCAGAAACAATAGAGGTTTATGAAACAATAATTTTAACAACTTCAGTGTGGACATATGATTGATTTAATATTATATCTTTTTCTTAGTTACATTTTACAATACAACAAAGATGGCGCCTTACCATCACTACCTAAATGATTTCTATTCCTTTACTAATACTGACTTACACTTATTTCATTATTTGATTGTACACATGGTCTATTACCATGCATCTCAAAGAGACTGCAGTTCTCTCGCTATTATTTCCATTTATAAAATGACAGAAACCAATGCCTCAATTTACTGATTAATAATTTATAAGTACAGACACATTCTTACGCACACACACACACACTCTTACCCCCATGTTATATTATGACAAAACGTACTTCCAATTTAGAACCTAGTACAATCTAATGTATAACCAAACAAGTAGGCCTACATTAAAATCCTTTTTTCAACATAATGCAATAAAAAGCAATGCGCAGTTTCTGTTAACATGCAAATGATTAAGTATTAATAATGGGTTACAGTGGAATTTAATGTTACTACGGTCTGAATTAATGCAAATAAAATTGGGAGAATCTCGTAAACATATTAAAGAATGCTTGTATATTACACACAAAATTATTACAGTACGGACCTTTGTTAATGAATAGAAACAAATTTGACTCTATACTTTAGTATGTACCAATAAAATTCACCTTTCTTCAAATACCAATATCTTGTTTTTTTCATACCCTTAAAAAAAGGTCATTAACTACATACATTATGAGAAAACGTGATTACAAATAACCAGCCATTAGTTACTTGTGAAGAAAATAGATATAACATTTACAAACATCAAATCTTCAATTCTCTCCCTATTTGTTTTATAAAAACTGGAGTTTCTACTGCAGGTTTTAAGTCCACCAACTACTTAATTAAATATACATAATTGTTCCTGTATCTTGTTGGGTAACATATTATATTTACATCTGCTTCCTACTCATATGTGCAAACAATGTTTTTAATGTACGGTCCTAAAATCTTTATCAACACTTTATATCTTTAAAATTTAGACAAAGTCTAATGAGGAACTTGGCCTAACCTGAATTTACATGACCTGGCTCAGAACAACTTTATTTTGGCAAATACAAAGATGAAGACTGGTTGCAATTTACTACCATAAATGCCTGGAATGCTATGCATTAAAGAATTTTAATTAACTTTATATGGGGAAAACTGGTTTACATACATTATTTCTGAAAATAATAATCCTGAAATGTAATCAGTACTTATATCAAGTTAAGTGCAATAATTAAATTGATTCTTCAACTTGCACGTTGCAAACTTAAGGTGCTAAGCCTTTATTTTATTTTTAATTTAACATCAATTTATGTTCGGCAACGTTAAAAAGAACATGTTATGGCCTCTGAGAAAGTACACAGTGAGTGGAAGCTGGCTTAAATGAAGGTAAAAATTGTATCTAATAATTAGTGTCCCGTGAGGGCTGATTCTGATTGTACTGCCCTCAAAACATAAAGAAAAGTCATTTTTAGAAAGATGTCTGTGTGTAGAATTTTGTCTATGGCGAATGATAACGCCCGCAAATTCAAATAATTTTTTGCATATTGTAGAGGACTCAAGGTCTGTTGATTTTGGTGAAGATCGGTTAAGGAGAAGGGGTAGTTTACCTGCAATGTTTTGTTTTAACAAGAGTAAAGTACTTAATTTTGATAAATAAAGTATCCTGAAAAGGTCATAATAATCCACTGTAGAAAGGTAGATTTAATATCTATAAATGAAAAGGGGTAGGGGGAGGGGATAATTTTCTATAAATGAAAATGATAGGTGAAGGGGAAGGGATTTTTTTTTTATATGTGTTGCATATCAGCAACATTTAAGTAGTTTGTTGATAAAATTCCTTCCCAGGCTGTTTGGCCGTGGTCCAATGTTTTCTGCAAAACCAGACGTTTCGGAAGTGCCATCGACTGCCATCATCAGTGAAAATCGAGTGCGCTAACATGAGGTGGTATATGTTAGTGATCACAATTCTGTGGTTGAGGCTGAAGATAGAAGTAGTTTCTGTGGAAATATTTCATTTCTAAAATGATTTCAAATATAAATCTTAAAATATGGAAGTCATGTATGGTTCTCCATACCGATATTTTAATTATTTGCATCAAATAGTATTATTGTTTAATAAATGTTCTATCCAGATCAAATTATGTGTATACAGTTCTGGAGAAATTAGACAGGCATAATATGTTGTTTGTTTATTGTAAACTGTATTATGTTTGGAAGTATCCCAAAGTAAATTTAACATTAGTCATGTAAATCAATGAGGCCAGTCCAGTTTTTTAAGGCCAGGAGAATCCTTGAAATGTTTGGAGCATCACTAGGTCATGATGGATCTAATCATCAAACTTCAGTTTCTGTGAAAAACTGGCAGATTTGAGTAGTCACTTGATAAAGGATGGTGTTGTAAAAGCAACAATTCTTTCAGAATTTTTTATAACCCTGTCAGTCTGCAAATAATATACTGTATTACAGTATACAAATGTAGTGTAATATCTTGGCACAATACTATATGATAAATTTGGATAAAAGGCTCATTTCCAATAGAAAGGATAGCTGGTGTGATCAGACATAAATTTGTTGTATTAGTTTTTTGAGAATTTATTCCTATCAAACTGGAGTAAGCATATTTTCAAACCTTTATGGACGTTATAACAACTCGTGCTGTCCGTCTATTTCTGCAAGAGTGTAAACGTGTCAGAGTGTAGTTTCTGTAATGTGTCTTACCAATCCGTCGTCGCTCGGTAACGTAACTTCCGCTCCTTGAGTCCGTCGTGAACGTACGAATAACCAGGTATCGAAGTCCTTACCTGAAGTTCACTAGGGGTGTATAATTCCCGGGTGGCGCCAAATTGTTTATTTTAAACAATTAAAAAAATTAGTATTATCGGCGATTCCGCTCAGGCGGTGTGGAGAATTCAAACTTGTCCCGCCGCTTATCGATGTTTACAATCAAGCCAGCAGTTTGCTGTGTTTACTGCTTGAGCGCTAGCCGCCAATTCATAGCTGTTCGCTAAAATGTACAACATTAATAATACACTTTCCTAATGAAAATAAAACACATTGGTTACACACAGTTTTGGTTTATTAGTTAATGGTTATTACTTTTTCATTGACACAGGTTATATTTGGTTTGTTATATTATTTTGCACCGGCCATTAATCTAAGACAATTTTCTCTGGGTTTTGACGTATCGATTCTGAACGTATGTGCTCTTACTCAATTTTCTATTTTTATTTTTATATTTTTTTATGGTAATAACATGTAATAAAACACATCTACTTACCATAACTTTCTCGTTCTTAGCAGGTGGTTTATATTCCACTTGAATTTCCTCTCTAGGGTCCAGGGTTTCGTCTCAGCGAGATTCAGAAACAATAGAGGTTTACGAAACAATAATTTTAACAACTTCAGTGTGGACATATGATTGATTTAATATTATATCTTTTTCTTAGTTACAGTTTACAATACAACAAAGATGGCGCCTTACCATCACTACCTAAATGATTTCTATTCCTTTACTAATACTGACTTACACTTATTTCATTATTTGATTGTACACATGGTCTATTACCATGCATCTCAAAGAGACTGCAGTTCTCTCGCTATTATTTCCATTTATAAAATGACAGAAACCAATGCCTCAATTTACTGATTAATAATTTATAAGTACAGACACATTCTTACGCACACACACACACACTCTTACCCCCATGTTATATTATGACAAAACGTACTTCCAATTTAGAACCTAGTACAATCTAATGTATAACCAAACAAGTAGGCCTACATTAAAATCCTTTTTTCAACATAATGCAATAAAAAGCAATGCGCAGTTTCTGTTAACATGCAAATGATTAAGTATTAATAATGGGTTACAGTGGAATTTAATGTTACTACGGTCTGAATTAATGCAAATAAAATTGGGAGAATCTCGTAAACATATTAAAGAATGCTTGTATATTACACACAAAATTATTACAGTACGGACCTTTGTTAATGAATAGAAACAAATTTGACTCTATACTTTAGTATGTACCAATAAAATTCACCTTTCTTCAAATACCAATATCTTGTTTTTTTCATACCCTTAAAAAAAGGTCATTAACTACATACATTATGAGAAAATGTGATTACAAATAACCAGCCATTAGTTACTTGTGAAGAAAATAGATATAACATTTACAAACATCAAATCTTCAATTCTCTCCCTATTTGTTTTATAAAAACTGGAGTTTCTACTGCAGGTTTTAAGTCCACCAACTACTTAATTAAATATACATAATTGTTCCTGTATCTTGTTGGGTAACATATTATATTTACATCTGCTTCCTACTCATATGTGCAAACAATGTTTTTAATGTACGGTCCTAAAATCTTTATCAACACTTTATATCTTTAAAATTTAGACAAAGTCTAATGAGGAACTTGGCCTAACCTGAATTTACATGACCTGGCTCAGAACAACTTTATTTTGGCAAATACAAAGATGAAGACTGGTTGCAATTTACTACCATAAATGCCTGGAATGCTATGCATTAAAGAATTTTAATTAACTTTATATGGGGAAAACTGGTTTACATACATTATTTCTGAAAATAATAATCCTGAAATGTAATCAGTACTTATATCAAGTTAAGTGCAATAATTAAATTGATTCTTCAACTTGCACGTTGCAAACTTAAGGTGCTAAGCCTTTATTTTATTTTTAATTTAACATCAATTTATGTTCGGCAACGTTAAAAAGAACATGTTATGGCCTCTGAGAAAGTACACAGTGAGTGGAAGCTGGCTTAAATGAAGGTAAAAATTGTATCTAATAATTAGTGTCCCGTGAGGGCTGATTCTGATTGTACTGCCCTCAAAACATAAAGAAAAGTCATTTTTAGAAAGATGTCTGTGTGTAGAATTTTGTCTATGGCGAATGATAACGCCCGCAAATTCAAATAATTTTTTGCATATTGTAGAGGACTCAAGGTCTGTTGATTTTGGTGAAGATCGGTTAAGGAGAAGGGGTAGTTTACCTGCAATGTTTTGTTTTAACAAGAGTAAAGTACTTAATTTTGATAAATAAAGTATCCTGAAAAGGTCATAATAATCCACTGTAGAAAGGTAGATTTAATATCTATAAATGAAAAGGGGTAGGGGGAGGGGATAATTTTCTATAAATGAAAATGATAGGTGAAGGGGAAGGGATTTTTTTTTTATATGTGTTGCATATCAGCAACATTTAAGTAGTTTGTTGATAAAATTCCTTCCCAGGCTGTTTGGCCGTGGTCCAATGTTTTCTGCAAAACCAGACGTTTCGGAAGTGCCATCGACTGCCATCATCAGTGAAAATCGAGTGCGCTAACATGAGGTGGTATATGTTAGTGATCACAATTCTGTGGTTGAGGCTGAAGATAGAAGTAGTTTCTGTGGAAATATTTCATTTCTAAAATGATTTCAAATATAAATCTTAAAATATGGAAGTCATGTATGGTTCTCCATACCGATATTTTAATTATTTGCATCAAATAGTATTATTGTTTAATAAATGTTCTATCCAGATCAAATTATGTGTATACAGTTCTGGAGAAATTAGACAGGCATAATATGTTGTTTGTTTATTGTAAACTGTATTATGTTTGGAAGTATCCCAAAGTAAATTTAACATTAGTCATGTAAATCAATGAGGCCAGTCCAGTTTTTTAAGGCCAGGAGAATCCTTGAAATGTTTGGAGCATCACTAGGTCATGATGGATCTAATCATCAAACTTCAGTTTCTGTGAAAAACTGGCAGATTTGAGTAGTCACTTGATAAAGGATGGTGTTGTAAAAGCAACAATTCTTTCAGAATTTTTTATAACCCTGTCAGTCTGCAAATAATATACTGTATTACAGTATACAAATGTAGTGTAATATCTTGGCACAATACTATATGATAAATTTGGATAAAAGGCTCATTTCCAATAGAAAGGATAGCTGGTGTGATCAGACATAAATTTGTTGTATTAGTTTTTTGAGAATTTATTCCTATCAAACTGGAGTAAGCATATTTTCAAACCTTTATGGACGTTATAACAACTCGTGCTGTCCGTCTATTTCTGCAAGAGTGTAAACGTGTCAGAGTGTAGTTTCTGTAATGTGTCTTACCAATCCGTCGTCGCTCGGTAACGTAACTTCCGCTCCTTGAGTCCGTCGTGAACGTACGAATAACCAGGTATCGAAGTCCTTACCTGAGGTTCACTAGGGGTGTATAATTCCCGGGTGGCGCCAAATTGTTTATTTTAAACAATTAAAAAAATTAGTATTATCGGCGATTCCGCTCAGGCGGTGTGGAGAATTCAAACTTGTCCTGCCGCTTATCGATGTTTACAATCAAGCCAGCAGTTTGCTGTGTTTACTGCTTGAGCGCTAGCCGCCAATTCATAGCTGTTCGCTAAAATGTACAACATTAATAATACACTTTCCTAATGAAAATAAAACACATTGGTTACACACAGTTTTGGTTTATTAGTTAATGGTTATTACTTTTTCATTGACACAGGTTATATTTGGTTTGTTATATTATTTTGCACTGGCCATTAATCTAAGACAATTTTCTTTGGGTTTTGACGTATCGATTCTGAACGTATGTGCTCTTACTCACTTTTCTATTTTTATTTTTATATTTTTTTATGGTAATAACATATAATAAAACACATCTACTTACCATAACTTTCTCGTTCTTAGCAGGTGGTTTATATTCCACTTGAATTTCCTCTCTAGGGTCCAGGGTTTCGTCTCAGCGAGATTCAGAAACAATAGAGGTTTACGAAACAATAATTTTAACAACTTCAGTGTGGACATATGATTGATTTAATATTATATCTTTTTCTTAGTTACATTTTACAATACAACAAAGATGGCGCCTTACCATCACTACCTAAATGATTTCTATTCCTCTACTAATACTGACTTACACTTATTTCATTATTTGATTGTACACATGGTCTATTACCATGCATCTCAAAGAGACTGCAGTTCTCTCGCTATTATTTCCATTTATAAAATGACAGAAACCAATGCCTCAATTTACTGATTAATAATTTATAAGTACAGACACATTCTTACGCACACACACACACACTCTTACCCCCATGTTATATTATGACAAAACGTACTTCCAATTTAGAACCTAGTACAATCTAATGTATAACCAAACAAGTAGGCCTACATTAAAATCCTTTTTTCAACATAATGCAATAAAAAGCAATGCGCAGTTTCTGTTAACATGCAAATGATTAAGTATTAATAATGGGTTACAGTGGAATTTAATGTTACTACGGTCTGAATTAATGCAAATAAAATTGGGAGAATCTCGTAAACATATTAAAGAATGCTTGTATATTACACACAAAATTATTACAGTACGGACCTTTGTTAATGAATAGAAACAAATTTGACTCTATACTTTAGTATGTACCAATAAAATTCACCTTTCTTCAAATACCAATATCTTGTTTTTTTCATACCCTTAAAAAAAGGTCATTAACTACATACATTATGAGAAAACGTGATTACAAATAACCAGCCATTAGTTACTTGTGAAGAAAATAGATATAACATTTACAAACATCAAATCTTCAATTCTCTCCCTATTTGTTTTATAAAAACTGGAGTTTCTACTGCAGGTTTTAAGTCCACCAACTACTTAATTAAATATACATAATTGTTCCTGTATCTTGTTGGGTAACATATTATATTTACATCTGCTTCCTACTCATATGTGCAAACAATGTTTTTAATGTACGGTCCTAAAATCTTTATCAACACTTTATATCTTTAAAATTTAGACAAAGTCTAATGAGGAACTTGGCCTAACCTGAATTTACATGACCTGGCTCAGAACAACTTTATTTTGGCAAATACAAAGATGAAGACTGGTTGCAATTTACTACCATAAATGCCTGGAATGCTATGCATTAAAGAATTTTAATTAACTTTATATGGGGAAAACTGGTTTACATACATTATTTCTGAAAATAATAATCCTGAAATGTAATCAGTACTTATATCAAGTTAAGTGCAATAATTAAATTGATTCTTCAACTTGCACGTTGCAAACTTAAGGTGCTAAGCCTTTATTTTATTTTTAATTTAACATCAATTTATGTTCGGCAACGTTAAAAAGAACATGTTATGGCCTCTGAGAAAGTACACAGTGAGTGGAAGCTGGCTTAAATGAAGGTAAAAATTGTATCTAATAATTAGTGTCCCGTGAGGGCTGATTCTGATTGTACTGCCCTCAAAACATAAAGAAAAGTCATTTTTAGAAAGATGTCTGTGTGTAGAATTTTGTCTATGGCGAATGATAACGCCCGCAAATTCAAATAATTTTTTGCATATTGTAGAGGACTCAAGGTCTGTTGATTTTGGTGAAGATCGGTTAAGGAGAAGGGGTAGTTTACCTGCAATGTTTTGTTTTAACAAGAGTAAAGTACTTAATTTTGATAAATAAAGTATCCTGAAAAGGTCATAATAATCCACTGTAGAAAGGTAGATTTAATATCTATAAATGAAAAGGGGTAGGGGGAGGGGATAATTTTCTATAAATGAAAATGATAGGTGAAGGGGAAGGGATTTTTTTTTTATATGTGTTGCATATCAGCAACATTTAAGTAGTTTGTTGATAAAATTCCTTCCCAGGCTGTTTGGCCGTGGTCCAATGTTTTCTGCAAAACCAGACGTTTCGGAAGTGCCATCGACTGCCATCATCAGTGAAAATCGAGTGCGCTAACATGAGGTGGTATATGTTAGTGATCACAATTCTGTGGTTGAGGCTGAAGATAGAAGTAGTTTCTGTGGAAATATTTCATTTCTAAAATGATTTCAAATATAAATCTTAAAATATGGAAGTCATGTATGGTTCTCCATACCGATATTTTAATTATTTGCATCAAATAGTATTATTGTTTAATAAATGTTCTATCCAGATCAAATTATGTGTATACAGTTCTGGAGAAATTAGACAGGCATAATATGTTGTTTGTTTATTGTAAACTGTATTATGTTTGGAAGTATCCCAAAGTAAATTTAACATTAGTCATGTAAATCAATGAGGCCAGTCCAGTTTTTTAAGGCCAGGAGAATCCTTGAAATGTTTGGAGCATCACTAGGTCATGATGGATCTAATCATCAAACTTCAGTTTCTGTGAAAAACTGGCAGATTTGAGTAGTCACTTGATAAAGGATGGTGTTGTAAAAGCAACAATTCTTTCAGAATTTTTTATAACCCTGTCAGTCTGCAAATAATATACTGTATTACAGTATACAAATGTAGTGTAATATCTTGGCACAATACTATATGATAAATTTGGATAAAAGGCTCATTTCCAATAGAAAGGATAGCTGGTGTGATCAGACATAAATTTGTTGTATTAGTTTTTTGAGAATTTATTCCTATCAAACTGGAGTAAGCATATTTTCAAACCTTTATGGACGTTATAACAACTCGTGCTGTCCGTCTATTTCTGCAAGAGTGTAAACGTGTCAGAGTGTAGTTTCTGTAATGTGTCTTACCAATCCGTCGTCGCTCGGTAACGTAACTTCCGCTCTTTGAGTCCGTCGTGAACGTACGAATAACCAGGTATCGAAGTCCTTACCTGAGGTTCACTAGGGGTGTATAATTCCCGGGTGGCGCCAAATTGTTTATTTTAAACAATTAAAAAAATTAGTATTATCGGCGATTCCGCTCAGGCAGTGTGGAGAATTCAAACTTGTCCTGCCGCTTATCGATGTTTACAATCAAGCCAGCAGTTTGCTGTGTTTACTGCTTGAGCGCTAGCCGCCAATTCATAGCTGTTCGCTAAAATGTACAACATTAATAATACACTTTCCTAATGAAAATAAAACACATTGGTTACACACAGTTTTGGTTTATTAGTTAATGGTTATTACTTTTTCATTGACACAGGTTATATTTGGTTTGTTATAGTATTTTGCACTGGCCATTAATCTAAGACAATTTTCTTTGGGTTTTGACGTATCGATTCTGAACGTATGTGCTCTTACTCACTTTTCTATTTTTATTTTTATATTTTTTTATGGTAATAACATATAATAAAACACATCTACTTACCATAACTTTCTCGTTCTTAGCAGGTGGTTTATATTCCACTTGAATTTCCTCTCTAGGGTCCAGGGTTTCGTCTCAGCGAGATTCAGAAACAATAGAGGTTTACGAAACAATAATTTTAACAACTTCAGTGTGGACATATGATTGATTTAATATTATATCTTTTTCTTAGTTACATTTTACAATACAACAAAGATGGCGCCTTACCATCACTACCTAAATGATTTCTATTCCTCTACTAATACTGACTTACACTTATTTCATTATTTGATTGTACACATGGTCTATTACCATGCATCTCAAAGAGACTGCAGTTCTCTCGCTATTATTTCCATTTATAAAATGACAGAAACCAATGCCTCAATTTACTGATTAATAATTTATAAGTACAGACACATTCTTACGCACACACACACACACTCTTACCCCCATGTTATATTATGACAAAACGTACTTCCAATTTAGAACCTAGTACAATCTAATGTATAACCAAACAAGTAGGCCTACATTAAAATCCTTTTTTCAACATAATGCAATAAAAAGCAATGCGCAGTTTCTGTTAACATGCAAATGATTAAGTATTAATAATGGGTTACAGTGGAATTTAATGTTACTACGGTCTGAATTAATGCAAATAAAATTGGGAGAATCTCGTAAACATATTAAAGAATGCTTGTATATTACACACAAAATTATTACAGTACGGACCTTTGTTAATGAATAGAAACAAATTTGACTCTATACTTTAGTATGTACCAATAAAATTCACCTTTCTTCAAATACCAATATCTTGTTTTTTTCATACCCTTAAAAAAAGGTCATTAACTACATACATTATGAGAAAACGTGATTACAAATAACCAGCCATTAGTTACTTGTGAAGAAAATAGATATAACATTTACAAACATCAAATCTTCAATTCTCTCCCTATTTGTTTTATAAAAACTGGAGTTTCTACTGCAGGTTTTAAGTCCACCAACTACTTAATTAAATATACATAATTGTTCCTGTATCTTGTTGGGTAACATATTATATTTACATCTGCTTCCTACTCATATGTGCAAACAATGTTTTTAATGTACGGTCCTAAAATCTTTATCAACACTTTATATCTTTAAAATTTAGACAAAGTCTAATGAGCAACTTGGCCTAACCTGAATTTACATGACCTGGCTCAGAACAACTTTATTTTGGCAAATACAAAGATGAAGACTGGTTGCAATTTACTACCATAAATGCCTGGAATGCTATGCATTAAAGAATTTTAATTAACTTTATATGGGGAAAACTGGTTTACATACATTATTTCTGAAAATAATAATCCTGAAATGTAAGCAGTACTTATATCAAGTTAAGTGCAATAATTAAATTGATTCTTCAACTTGCACGTTGCAAACTTAAGGTGCTAAGCCTTTATTTTATTTTTAATTTAACATCAATTTATGTTCGGCAACGTTAAAAAGAACATGTTATGGCCTCTGAGAAAGTACACAGTGAGTGGAAGCTGGCTTAAATGAAGGTAAAAATTGTATCTAATAATTAGTGTCCCGTGAGGGCTGATTCTGATTGTACTGCCCTCAAAACATAAAGAAAAGTCATTTTTAGAAAGATGTCTGTGTGTAGAATTTTGTCTATGGCGAATGATAACGCCCGCAAATTCAAATAATTTTTTGCATATTGTAGAGGACTCAAGGTCTGTTGATTTTGGTGAAGATCGGTTAAGGAGAAGGGGTAGTTTACCTGCAATGTTTTGTTTTAACAAGAGTAAAGTACTTAATTTTGATAAATAAAGTATCCTGAAAAGGTCATAATAATCCACTGTAGAAAGGTAGATTTAATATCTATAAATGAAAAGGGGTAGGGGGAGGGGATAATTTTCTATAAATGAAAATGATAGGTGAAGGGGAAGGGATTTTTTTTTTATATGTGTTGCATATCAGCAACATTTAAGTAGTTTGTTGATAAAATTCCTTCCCAGGCTGTTTGGCCGTGGTCCAATGTTTTCTGCAAAACCAGGCGTTTCGGAAGTGCCATCGACTGCCATCATCAGTGAAAATCGAGTGCGCTAACATGAGGTGGTATATGTTAGTGATCACAATTCTGTGGTTGAGGCTGAAGATAGAAGTAGTTTCTGTGGAAATATTTCATTTCTAAAATGATTTCAAATATAAATCTTAAAATATGGAAGTCATGTATGGTTCTCCATACCGATATTTTAATTATTTGCATCAAATAGTATTATTGTTTAATAAATGTTCTATCCAGATCAAATTATGTGTATACAGTTCTGGAGAAATTAGACAGGCATAATATGTTGTTTGTTTATTGTAAACTGTATTATGTTTGGAAGTATCCCAAAGTAAATTTAACATTAGTCATGTAAATCAATGAGGCCAGTCCAGTTTTTTAAGGCCAGGAGAATCCTTGAAATGTTTGGAGCATCACTAGGTCATGATGGATCTAATCATCAAACTTCAGTTTCTGTGAAAAACTGGCAGATTTGAGTAGTCACTTGATAAAGGATGGTGTTGTAAAAGCAACAATTCTTTCAGAATTTTTTATAACCCTGTCAGTCTGCAAATAATATACTGTATTACAGTATACAAATGTAGTGTAATATCTTGGCACAATACTATATGATAAATTTGGATAAAAGGCTCATTTCCAATAGAAAGGATAGCTGGTGTGATCAGACATAAATTTGTTGTATTAGTTTTTTGAGAATTTATTCCTATCAAACTGGAGTAAGCATATTTTCAAACCTTTATGGACGTTATAACAACTCGTGCTGTCCGTCTATTTCTGCAAGAGTGTAAACGTGTCAGAGTGTAGTTTGTGTAATGTGTCTTACCAATCCGTCGTCGCTCGGTAACGTAACTTCCGCTGCTTGAGTCCGTCGCGTACGTACGAATAACCAGGTATCGAAGTCCTTACCTGAGGTTCACTAGGGGTGTATAATCCCCGGGTGGCGCCAAATTGTTTATTTTAAACAATTAAAAAAATTAGTATTATCGGCGATTCCGCTCAGGCGGTGTGGAAAATTCAAACTTGTCCCGCCGCTTATCGATGTTTACAATCAAGCCAGCAGTTTGCTGTGTTTACTGCTTGAGCGCTAGCCGCCAATTCATAGCTGTTCGCTAAAATGTACAACATTAATAATACACTTTCCTAATGAAAATAAAACACATTGGTTACACACAGTTTTGGTTTATTAGTTAATGGTTATTACTTTTTCATTGACACAGGTTATATTTGGTTTGTTATATTATTTTGCACCGGCCATTAATCTAAGACAATTTTCTCTGGGTTTTGACGTATCGATTCTGAACGTATGTGCTCTTACTCACTTTTCTATTTTTATTTTTATATTTTTTTATGGTAATAACATATAATAAAACACATCTACTTACCATAACTTTCTCGTTCTTAGCAGGTGGTTTATATTCCACTTGAATTTTCTCTCTAGGGTCCAGGGTTTCGTCTCAGCGAGATTCAGAAACAATAGAGGTTTACCAAACAATAATTTTAACAACTTCAGTGTGGACATATGATTGATTTAATATTATATCTTTTTCTTAGTTACATTTTAGAATACAACAAAGATGGCGCCTTACCATCACTAACTAAATGATTTCTATTCCTTTACTAATACTGACTTACACTTATTTCATTATTTGATTGTACACATGGTCTATTACCATGCATCTCAAAGAGACTGCAGTTCTCTCGCTATTATTTCCATTTATAAAATGACAGAAACCAATGCCTCAATTTACTGATTAATAATTTATAAGTACAGACACATTCTTACGCACACACACACACACTCTTACCCCCATGTTATATTATGACAAAACGTACTTCCAATTTAGAACCTAGTACAATCTAATGTATAACCAAACAAGTAGGCCTACATTAAAATCCTTTTTTCAACATAATGCAATAAAAAGCAATGCGCAGTTTCTGTTAACATGCAAATGATTAAGTATTAATAATGGGTTACAGTGGAATTTAATGTTACTACGGTCTGAATTAATGCAAATAAAATTGGGAGAATCTCGTAAACATATTAAAGAATGCTTGTATATTACACACAAAATTATTACAGTACGGACCTTTGTTAATGAATAGAAACAAATTTGACTCTATACTTTAGTATGTACCAATAAAATTCACCTTTTTTCAAATACCAATATCTTGTTTTTTTCATACCCTTAAAAAAAGGTCATTAACTACATACATTATGAGAAAACGTGATTACAAATAACCAGCCATTAGTTACTTGTGAAGAAAATAGATATAACATTTACAAACATCAAATCTTCAATTCTCTCCCTATTTGTTTTATAAAAACTGGAGTTTCTACTGCAGGTTTTAAGTCCACTAACTACTTAATTAAATATACATAATTGTTCCTGTATCTTGTTGGGTAACATATTATATTTACATCTGCTTCCTACTCATATGTGCAAACAATGTTTTTAATGTACGGTCCTAAAATCTTTATCAACACTTTATATCTTTAAAATTTAGACAAAGTCTAATGAGCAACTTGGCCTAACCTGAATTTACATGACCTGGCTCAGAACAACTTTATTTTGGCAAATACAAAGATGAAGACTGGTTGCAATTTACTACCATAAATGCCTGGAATGCTATGCATTAAAGAATTTTAATTAACTTTATATGGGGAAAACTGGTTTACATACATTATTTCTGAAAATAATAATCCTGAAATGTAAGCAGTACTTATATCAAGTTAAGTGCAATAATTAAATTGATTCTTCAACTTGCACGTTGCAAACTTAAGGTGCTAAGCCTTTATTTTATTTTTAATTTAACATCAATTTATGTTCGGCAACGTTAAAAAGAACATGTTATGGCCTCTGAGAAAGTACACAGTGAGTGGAAGCTGGCTTAAATGAAGGTAAAAATTGTATCTAATAATTAGTGTCCCGTGAGGGCTGATTCTGATTGTACTGCCCTCAAAACATAAAGAAAAGTCATTTTTAGAAAGATGTCTGTGTGTAGAATTTTGTCTATGGCGAATGATAACGCCCGCAAATTCAAATAATTTTTTGCATATTGTAGAGGACTCAAGGTCTGTTGATTTTGGTGAAGATCGGTTAAGGAGAAGGGGTAGTTTACCTGCAATGTTTTGTTTTAACAAGAGTAAAGTACTTAATTTTGATAAATAAAGTATCCTGAAAAGGTCATAATAATCCACTGTAGAAAGGTAGATTTAATATCTATAAATGAAAAGGGGTAGGGGGAGGGGATAATTTTCTATAAATGAAAATGATAGGTGAAGGGGAAGGGATTTTTTTTTTATATGTGTTGCATATCAGTAACATTTAAGTAGTTTGTTGATAAAATTCCTTCCCAGGCTGTTTGGCCGTGGTCCAATGTTTTCTGCAAAACCAGACGTTTCGGAAGTGCCATCGACTGCCATCATCAGTGAAAATCGAGTGCGCTAACATGAGGTGGTATATGTTAGTGATCACAATTCTGTGGTTGAGGCTGAAGATAGAAGTAGTTTCTGTGGAAATATTTCATTTCTAAAATGATTTCAAATATAAATCTTAAAATATGGAAGTCATGTATGGTTCTCCATACCGATATTTTAATTATTTGCATCAAATAGTATTATTGTTTAATAAATGTTCTATCCAGATCAAATTATGTGTATACAGTTCTGGAGAAATTAGACAGGCATAATATGTTGTTTGTTTATTGTAAACTGTATTATGTTTGGAAGTATCCCAAAGTAAATTTAACATTAGTCATGTAAATCAATGAGGCCAGTCCAGTTTTTTAAGGCCAGGAGAATCCTTGAAATGTTTGGAGCATCACTAGGTCATGATGGATCTAATCATCAAACTTCAGTTTCTGTGAAAAACTGGCAGATTTGAGTAGTCACTTGATAAAGGATGGTGTTGTAAAAGCAACAATTCTTTCAGAATTTTTTATAACCCTGTCAGTCTGCAAATAATATACTGTATTACAGTATACAAATGTAGTGTAATATCTTGGCACAATACTATATGATAAATTTGGATAAAAGGCTCATTTCCAATAGAAAGGATAGCTGGTGTGATCAGACATAAATTTGTTGTATTAGTTTTTTGAGAATTTATTCCTATCAAACTGGAGTAAGCATATTTTCAAACCTTTATGGACGTTATAACAACTCGTGCTGTCCGTCTATTTCTGCAAGAGTGTAAACGTGTCAGAGTGTAGTTTGTGTAATGTGTCTTACCAATCCGTCGTCGCTCGGTAACGTAACTTCCGCTGCTTGAGTCCGTCGCGAACGTACGAATAACCAGGTATCGAAGTCCTTACCTGAGGTTCACTAGGGGTGTATAATCCCCGGGTGGCGCCAAATTGTTTATTTTAAACAATTAAAAAAATTAGTATTATCGGCGATTCCGCTCAGGCGGTGTGGAGAATTCAAACTTGTCCCACCGCTTATCGATGTTTACAATCAAGCCAGCAGTTTGCTGTGTTTACTGCTTGAGCGCTAGCCGCCAATTCATAGCTGTTCGCTAAAATGTACAACATTAATAATACACTTTCCTAATGAAAATAAAACACATTGGTTACACACAGTTTTGGTTTATTAGTTAATGGTTATTACTTTTTCATTGACACAGGTTATATTTGGTTTGTTATATTATTTTGCACCGGCCATTAATCTAAGACAATTTTCTCTGGGTTTTGACGTATCGATTCTGAACGTATGTGCTCTTACTCACTTTTCTATTTTTATTTTTACATTTTTTTATGGTAATAACATATAATAAAACACATCTACTTACCATAACTTCCTCGTTCTTAGCAGGTGGTTTATATTCCACTTGAATTTCCTCTCTAGGGTCCAGGGTTTCGTCTCAGCGAGATTCAGAAACAATAGAGGTTTACGAAACAATAATTTTAACAACTTCAGTGTGGACATATGATTGATTTAATATTATATCTTTTTCTTAGTTACATTTTACAATACAACAAAGATGGCGCCTTACCATCACTACCTAAATGATTTCTATTCCTTTACTAATACTGACTTACACTTATTTCATTATTTGATTGTACACATGGTCTATTACCATGCATCTCAAAGAGACTGCAGTTCTCTCGCTATTATTTCCATTTATAAAATGACAGAAACCAATGCCTCAATTTACTGATTAATAATTTATAAGTACAGACACATTCTTACGCACACACACACACACTCTTACCCCATGTTATATTATGACAAAACGTACTTCCAATTTAGAACCTAGTACAATCTAATGTATAACCAAACAAGTAGGCCTACATTAAAATCCTTTTTTCAACATAATGCAATAAAAAGCAATGCGCAGTTTCTGTTAACATGCAAATGATTAAGTATTAATAATGGGTTACAGTGGAATTTAATGTTACTACGGTCTGAATTAATGCAAATAAAATTGGGAGAATCTCGTAAACATATTAAAGAATGCTTGTATATTACACACAAAATTATTACAGTACGGACCTTTGTTAATGAATAGAAACAAATTTGACTCTATACTTTAGTATGTACCAATAAAATTCACCTTTTTTCAAATACCAATATCTTGTTTTTTTCATACCCTTAAAAAAAGGTCATTAACTACATACATTATGAGAAAACGTGATTACAAATAACCAGCCATTAGTTACTTGTGAAGAAAATAGATATAACATTTACAAACATCAAATCTTCAATTCTCTCCCTATTTGTTTTATAAAAACTGGAGTTTCTACTGCAGGTTTTAAGTCCACCAACTACTTAATTAAATATACATAATTGTTCCTGTATCTTGTTGGGTAACATAGTATATTTACATCTGCTTCCTACTCATATGTGCAAACAATGTTTTTAATGTACGGTCCTAAAATCTTTATCAACACTTTATATCTTTAAAATTTAGACAAAGTCTAATGAGGAACTTGGCCTAACCTGAATTTACATGACCTGGCTCAGAACAACTTTATTTTGGCAAATACAAAGATGAAGACTGGTTGCAATTTACTACCATAAATGCCTGGAATGCTATGCATTAAAGAATTTTAATTAACTTTATATGGGGAAAACTGGTTTACATACATTATTTCTGAAAATAATAATCCTGAAATGTAATCAGTACTTATATCAAGTTAAGTGCAATAATTAAATTGATTCTTCAACTTGCACGTTGCAAACTTAAGGTGCTAAGCCTTTATTTTATTTTTAATTTAACATCAATTTATGTTCGGCAACGTTAAAAAGAACATGTTATGGCCTCTGAGAGAGTACACAGTGAGTGGAAGCTGGCTTAAATGAAGGTAAAAATTGTATCTAATAATTAGTGTCCCGTGAGGGCTGATTCTGATTGTACTGCCCTCAAAACATAAAGAAAAGTCATTTTTAGAAAGATGTCTGTGTGTAGAATTTTGTCTATGGCGAATGATAACGCCCGCAAATTCAAATAATTTTTTGCATATTGTAGAGGACTCAAGGTCTGTTGATTTTGGTGAAGATCGGTTAAGGAGAAGGGGTAGTTTACCTGCAATGTTTTGTTTTAACAAGAGTAAAGTACTTAATTTTGATAAATAAAGTATCCTGAAAAGGTCATAATAATCCACTGTAGAAAGGTAGATTTAATATCTATAAATGAAAAGGGGTAGGGGGAGGGGATAATTTTCTATAAATGAAAATGATAGGTGAAGGGGAAGGGATTTTTTTTTATATGTGTTGCATATGAGCAACATTTAAGTAGTTTGTTGATAAAATTCCTTCCCAGGCTGTTTGGCCGTGGTCGAATGTTTTCTGCAAAACCAGACGTTTCGGAAGTGCCATCGACTGCCATCATCAGTGAAAATCGAGTGCGCTAACATGAGGTGGTATATGTTAGTGATCACAATTCTGTGGTTGAGGCTGAAGATAGAAGTAGTTTCTGTGGAAATATTTCATTTCTAAAATGATTTCAAATATAAATCTTAAAATATGGAAGTCATGTATGGTTCTCCATACCGATATTTTAATTATTTGCATCAAATAGTATTATTGTTTAATAAATGTTCTATCCAGATCAAATTATGTGTATACAGTTCTGGAGAAATTAGACAGGCATAATATGTTGTTTGTTTATTGTAAACTGTATTATGTTTGGAAGTATCCCAAAGTAAATTTAACATTAGTCATGTAAATCAATGAGGCCAGTCCAGTTTTTTAAGGCCAGGAGAATCCTTGAAATGTTTGGAGCATCACTAGGTCATGATGGATCTAATCATCAAACTTCAGTTTCTGTGAAAAACTGGCAGATTTGAGTAGTCACTTGATAAAGGATGGTGTTGTAAAAGCAACAATTCTTTCAGAATTTTTTATAACCCTGTCAGTCTGCAAATAATATACTGTATTACAGTATACAAATGTAGTGTAATATCTTGGCACAATACTATATGATAAATTTGGATAAAAGGCTCATTTCCAATAGAAAGGATAGCTGGTGTGATCAGACATAAATTTGTTGTATTAGTTTTTTGAGAATTTATTCCTATCAAACTGGAGTAAGCATATTTTCAAACCTTTATGGACGTTATAACAACTCGTGCTGTCCGTCTATTTCTGCAAGAGTGTAAGCGTGTCAGAGTGTAGTTTGTGTAATGTGTCTTACCAATCCGTCGTCGCTCGGTAACGTAACTTCCGCTGCTTGAGTCCGTCGCGAACGTACGAATAACCAGGTATCGAAGTTCTTACCTGAGGTTCACTAGGGGTGTATAATTCCCGGGTGGCGCCAAATTGTTTATTTTAAACAATTAAAAAAATTAGTATTATCGGCGATTCCGCTCAGGCGGTGTGGAGAATTCAAACTTGTCCCGCCGCTTATCGATGTTTACAATCAAGCCAGCAGTTTGCTGTGTTTACTGCTTGAGCGCTAGCCGCCAATTCATAGCTGTTCGCTAAAATGTACAACATTAATAATACACTTTCCTAATGAAAATAAAACACATTGGTTACACACAGTTTTGGTTTATTAGTTAATGGTTATTACTTTTTTATTGACACAGGTTATATTTGGTTTGTTATATTATTTTGCACCGGCCATTAATCTAAGACAATTTTCTCTGGGTTTTGACGTATCGATTCTGAACGTATGTGCTCTTACTCACTTTTCTATTTTTATTTTTATATTTTTTTATGGTAATAACATATAATAAAACACATCTACTTACCATAACTTTCTCGTTCTTAGCAGGTGGTTTATATTCCACTTGAATTTCCTCTCTAGGGTCCAGGGTTTCGTCTCAGCGAGATTCAGAAACAATAGAGGTTTACGAAACAATAATTTTAACAACTTCAGTGTGGACATATGATTGATTTAATATTATATCTTTTTCTTAGTTACATTTTACAATACAACAAAGATGGCGCCTTACCATCACTACCTAAATGATTTCTATTCCTTTACTAATACTGACTTACACTTATTTCATTATTTGATTGTACACATGGTCTATTACCATGCATCTCAAAGAGACTGCAGTTCTCTCGCTATTATTTCCATTTATATAATGACAGAAACCAATGCCTCAATTTACTGATTAATAATTTATAAGTACAGACACATTCTTACGCACACACACACACACACACTCTTACCCCCATGTTATATTATGACAAAACGTACTTCCAATTTAGAACCTAGTACAATCTAATGTATAACCAAACAAGTAGGCCTACATTAAAATCCTTTTTTCAACATAATGCAATAAAAAGCAATGCGCAGTTTCTGTTAACATGCAAATGATTAAGTATTAATAATGGGTTACAGTGGAATTTAATGTTACTACGGTCTGAATTAATGCAAATAAAATTGGGAGAATCTCGTAAACATATTAAAGAATGCTTGTATATTACACACAAAATTATTACAGTACGGACCTTTGTTAATGAATAGAAACAAATTTGACTCTATACTTTAGTATGTACCAATAAAATTCACCTTTTTTCAAATACCAATATCTTGTTTTTTTCATACCCTTAAAAAAAGGTCATTAACTACATACATTATGAGAAAACGTGATTACAAATAACCAGCCATTAGTTACTTGTGAAGAAAATAGATATAACATTTACAAACATCAAATCTTCAATTCTCTCCCTATTTGTTTTATAAAAACTGGAGTTTCTACTGCAGGTTTTAAGTCCACCAACTACTTAATTAAATATACATAATTGTTCCTGTATCTTGTTGGGTAACATAGTATATTTACATCTGCTTCCTACTCATATGTGCAAACAATGTTTTTAATGTACGGTCCTAAAATCTTTATCAACACTTTATATCTTTAAAATTTAGACAAAGTCTAATGAGCAACTTGGCCTAACCTGAATTTACATGACCTGGCTCAGAACAACTTTATTTTGGCAAATACAAAGATGAAGACTGGTTGCAATTTACTACCATAAATGCCTGGAATGCTATGCATTAAAGAATTTTAATTAACTTTATATGGGGAAAACTGGTTTACATACATTATTTCTGAAAATAATAATCCTGAAATGTAATCAGTACTTTTATCAAGTTAAGTGCAATAATTAAATTGATTCTTCAACTTGCACGTTGCAAACTTAAGGTGCTAAGCCTTTATTTTATTTTTAATTTAACATCAATTTATGTTCGGCAACGTTAAAAAGAACATGTTATGGCCTCTGAGAGAGTACACAGTGAGTGGAAGCTGGCTTAAATGAAGGTAAAAATTGTATCTAATAATTAGTGTCCCGTGAGGGCTGATTCTGATTGTACTGCCCTCAAAACATAAAGAAAAGTCATTTTTAGAAAGATGTCTGTGTGTAGAATTTTGTCTATGGCGAATGATAACGCCCGCAAATTCAAATAATTTTTTGCATATTGTAGAGGACTCAAGGTCTGTTGATTTTGGTGAAGATCGGTTAAGGAGAAGGGGTAGTTTACCTGCAATGTTTTGTTTTAACAAGAGTAAAGTACTTAATTTTGATAAATAAAGTATCCTGAAAAGGTCATAATAATCCACTGTAGAAAGGTAGATTTAATATCTATAAATGAAAAGGGGTAGGGGGAGGGGATAATTTTCTATAAATGAAAATGATAGGTGAAGGGGAAGGGATTTTTTTTTATATGTGTTGCATATGAGCAACATTTAAGTAGTTTGTTGATAAAATTCCTTCCCAGGCTGTTTGGCCGTGGTCGAATGTTTTCTGCAAAACCAGACGTTTCGGAAGTGCCATCGACTGCCATCATCAGTGAAAATCGAGTGCGCTAACATGAGGTGGTATATGTTAGTGATCACAATTCTGTGGTTGAGGCTGAAGATAGAAGTAGTTTCTGTGGAAATATTTCATTTCTAAAATGATTTCAAATATAAATCTTAAAATATGGAAGTCATGTATGGTTCTCCATACCGATATTTTAATTATTTGCATCAAATAGTATTATTGTTTAATAAATGTTCTATCCAGATCAAATTATGTGTATACAGTTCTGGAGAAATTAGACAGGCATAATATGTTGTTTGTTTATTGTAAACTGTATTATGTTTGGAAGTATCCCAAAGTAAATTTAACATTAGTCATGTAAATCAATGAGGCCAGTCCAGTTTTTTAAGGCCAGGAGAATCCTTGAAATGTTTGGAGCATCACTAGGTCATGATGGATCTAATCATCAAACTTCAGTTTCTGTGAAAAACTGGCAGATTTGAGTAGTCACTTGATAAAGGATGGTGTTGTAAAAGCAACAATTCTTTCAGAATTTTTTATAACCCTGTCAGTCTGCAAATAATATACTGTATTACAGTATACAAATGTAGTGTAATATCTTGGCACAATACTATATGATAAATTTGGATAAAAGGCTCATTTCCAATAGAAAGGATAGCTGGTGTGATCAGACATAAATTTGTTGTATTAGTTTTTTGAGAATTTATTCCTATCAAACTGGAGTAAGCATATTTTCAAACCTTTATGGACGTTATAACAACTCGTGCTGTCCGTCTATTTCTGCAAGAGTGTAAGCGTGTCAGAGTGTAGTTTGTGTAATGTGTCTTACCAATCCGTCGTCGCTCGGTAACGTAACTTCCGCTGCTTGAGTCCGTCGCGAACGTACGAATAACCAGGTATCGAAGTTCTTACCTGAGGTTCACTAGGGGTGTATAATTCCCGGGTGGCGCCAAATTGTTTATTTTAAACAATTAAAAAAATTAGTATTATCGGCGATTCCGCTCAGGCGGTGTGGAGAATTCAAACTTGTCCCGCCGCTTATCGATGTTTACAATCAAGCCAGCAGTTTGCTGTGTTTACTGCTTGAGCGCTAGCCGCCAATTCATAGCTGTTCGCTAAAATGTACAACATTAATAATACACTTTCCTAATGAAAATAAAACACATTGGTTACACACAGTTTTGGTTTATTAGTTAATGGTTATTACTTTTTTATTGACACAGGTTATATTTGGTTTGTTATATTATTTTGCACCGGCCATTAATCTAAGACAATTTTCTCTGGGTTTTGACGTATCGATTCTGAACGTATGTGCTCTTACTCACTTTTCTATTTTTATTTTTATATTTTTTTATGGTAATAACATATAATAAAACACATCTACTTACCATAACTTTCTCGTTCTTAGCAGGTGGTTTATATTCCACTTGAATTTCCTCTCTAGGGTCCAGGGTTTCGTCTCAGCGAGATTCAGAAACAATAGAGGTTTACGAAACAATAATTTTAACAACTTCAGTGTGGACATATGATTGATTTAATATTATATCTTTTTCTTAGTTACATTTTACAATACAACAAAGATGGCGCCTTACCATCACTACCTAAATGATTTCTATTCCTTTACTAATACTGACTTACACTTATTTCATTATTTGATTGTACACATGGTCTATTACCATGCATCTCAAAGAGACTGCAGTTCTCTCGCTATTATTTCCATTTATATAATGACAGAAACCAATGCCTCAATTTACTGATTAATAATTTATAAGTACAGACACATTCTTACGCACACACACACACACACACTCTTACCCCCATGTTATATTATGACAAAACGTACTTCCAATTTAGAACCTAGTACAATCTAATGTATAACCAAACAAGTAGGCCTACATTAAAATCCTTTTTTCAACATAATGCAATAAAAAGCAATGCGCAGTTTCTGTTAACATGCAAATGATTAAGTATTAATAATGGGTTACAGTGGAATTTAATGTTACTACGGTCTGAATTAATGCAAATAAAATTGGGAGAATCTCGTAAACATATTAAAGAATGCTTGTATATTACACACAAAATTATTACAGTACGGACCTTTGTTAATGAATAGAAACAAATTTGACTCTATACTTTAGTATGTACCAATAAAATTCACCTTTTTTCAAATACCAATATCTTGTTTTTTTCATACCCTTAAAAAAAGGTCATTAACTACATACATTATGAGAAAACGTGATTACAAATAACCAGCCATTAGTTACTTGTGAAGAAAATAGATATAACATTTACAAACATCAAATCTTCAATTCTCTCCCTATTTGTTTTATAAAAACTGGAGTTTCTACTGCAGGTTTTAAGTCCACCAACTACTTAATTAAATATACATAATTGTTCCTGTATCTTGTTGGGTAACATAGTATATTTACATCTGCTTCCTACTCATATGTGCAAAAAATGTTTTTAATGTACGGTCCTAAAATCTTTATCAACACTTTATATCTTTAAAATTTAGACAAAGTCTAATGAGCAACTTGGCCTAACCTGAATTTACATGACCTGGCTCAGAACAACTTTATTTTGGCAAATACAAAGATGAAGACTGGTTGCAATTTACTACCATAAATGCCTGGAATGCTATGCATTAAAGAATTTTAATTAACTTTATATGGGGAAAACTGGTTTACATACATTATTTCTGAAAATAATAATCCTGAAATGTAATCAGTACTTTTATCAAGTTAAGTGCAATAATTAAATTGATTCTTCAACTTGCACGTTGCAAACTTAAGGTGCTAAGCCTTTATTTTATTTTTAATTTAACATCAATTTATGTTCGGCAACGTTAAAAAGAACATGTTATGGCCTCTGAGAAAGTACACAGTGAGTGGAAGCTGGCTTAAATGAAGGTAAAAATTGTATCTAATAATTAGTGTCCCGTGAGGGCTGATTCTGATTGTACTGCCCTCAAAACATAAAGAAAAGTCATTTTTAGAAAGATGTCTGTGTGTAGAATTTTGTCTATGGCGAATGATAACGCCCGCAAATTCAAATAATTTTTTGCATATTGTAGAGGACTCAAGGTCTGTTGATTTTGGTGAAGATCGGTTAAGGAGAAGGGGTAGTTTACCTGCAATGTTTTGTTTTAACAAGAGTAAAGTACTTAATTTTGATAAATAAAGTATCCTGAAAAGGTCATAATAATCCACTGTAGAAAGGTAGATTTAATATCTATAAATGAAAAGGGGTAGGGGTAGGGGATAATTTTCTATAAATGAAAATGATAGGTGAAGGGGAAGGGATTTTTTTTTTATATGTGTTGCATATGAGCAACATTTAAGTAGTTTGTTGATAAAATTCCTTCCCAGGCTGTTTGGCCGTGGTCGAATGTTTTCTGCAAAACCAGACGTTTCGGAAGTGCCATCGACTGCCATCATCAGTGAAAATCGAGTGCGCTAACATGAGGTGGTATATGTTAGTGATCACAATTCTGTGGTTGAGGCTGAAGATAGAAGTAGTTTCTGTGGAAATATTTCATTTCTAAAATGATTTCAAATATAAATCTTAAAATATGGAAGTCATGTATGGTTCTCCATACCGATATTTTAATTATTTGCATCAAATAGTATTATTGTTTAATAAATGTTCTATCCAGATCAAATTATGTGTATACAGTTCTGGAGAAATTAGACAGGCATAATATGTTGTTTGTTTATTGTAAACTGTATTATGTTTGGAAGTATCCCAAAGTAAATTTAACATTAGTCATGTAAATCAATGAGGCCAGTCCAGTTTTTTAAGGCCAGGAGAATCCTTGAAATGTTTGGAGCATCACTAGGTCATGATGGATCTAATCATCAAACTTCAGTTTCTGTGAAAAACTGGCAGATTTGAGTAGTCACTTGATAAAGGATGGTATTGTAAAAGCAACAATTCTTTCAGAATTTTTTATAACCCTGTCAGTCTGCAAATAATATACTGTATTACAGTATACAAATGTAGTGTAATATCTTGGCACAATACTATATGATAAATTTGGATAAAAGGCTCATTTCCAATAGAAAGGATAGCTGGTGTGATCAGACATAAATTTGTTGTATTAGTTTTTTGAGAATTTATTCCTATCAAACTGGAGTAAGCATATTTTCAAACCTTTATGGACGTTATAACAACTCGTGCTGTCCGTCTATTTCTGCAAGAGTGTAAACGTGTCAGAGTGTAGTTTGTGTAATGTGTCTTACCAATCCGTCATCGCTCGGTAACGTAACTTCCGCTGCTTGAGTCCGTCGCGAACGTACGAATAACCAGGTATCGAAGTTCTTACCTGAGGTTCACTAGGGGTGTATAATTCCCGGGTGGCGCCAAATTGTTTATTTTAAACAATTAAAAAAATTAGTATTATCGGCGATTCCGCTCAGGCGGTGTGGAGAATTCAAACTTGTCCCGCCGCTTATCGATGTTTACAATCAAGCCAGCAGTTTGCTGTGTTTACTGCTTGAGCGCTAGCCGCCAATTCATAGCTGTTCGCTAAAATGTACAACATTAATAATACACTTTCCTAATGAAAATAAAACACATTGGTTACACACAGTTTTGGTTTATTAGTTAATGGTTATTACTTTTTCATTGACACAGGTTATATTTGGTTTGTTATATTATTTTGCACCGGCCATTAATCTAAGACAATTTTCTCTGGGTTTTGACGTATCGATTCTGAACGTATGTGCTCTTACTCACTTTTCTATTTTTATTTTTATATTTTTTTATGGTAATAACATATAATAAAACACATCTACTTACCATAACTTTCTCGTTCTTAGCAGGTGGTTTATATTCCACTTGAATTTCCTCTCTAGGGTCCAGGGTTTCGTCTCAGCGAGATTCAGAAACAATAGAGGTTTACGAAACAATAATTTTAACAACTTCAGTGTGGACATATGATTGATTTAATATTATATCTTTTTCTTAGTTACATTTTACAATACAACAAAGATGGCGCCTTACCATCACTACTAAATGATTTCTATTCCTTTACTAATACTGACTTACACTTATTTCATTATTTGATTGTACACATGGTCTATTACCATGCATCTCAAAGAGACTGCAGTTCTCTCGCTATTATTTCCATTTATAAATGACAGAAACCAATGCCTCAATTTACTGATTAATAATTTATAAGTACAGACACATTCTTACGCACACACACACACACACTCTTACCCCCATGTTATATTATGACAAAACGTACTTCCAATTTAGAACCTAGTACAATCTAATGTATAACCAAACAAGTAGGCCTACATTAAAATCCTTTTTTCAACATAATGCAATAAAAAGCAATGCGCAGTTTCTGTTAACATGCAAATGATTAAGTATTAATAATGGGTTACAGTGAATTTAATGTTACTACGGTCTGAATTAATGCAAATAAAATTGGGAGAATCTCGTAAACATATTAAAGAATGCTTGTATATTACACACAAAATTATTACAGTACGGACCTTTGTTAATGAATAGAAACAAATTTGACTCTATACTTTAGTATGTACCAATAAAATTCACCTTTTTTCAAATACCAATATCTTGTGTTTTTCATACCCTTAAAAAAAGGTCATTAACTACATACATTATGAGAAAACGTGATTACAAATAACCAGCCATTAGTTACTTGTGAAGAAAATAGATATAACATTTACAAACATCAATCTTCAATTCTCTCCTATTTGTTTTATAAAAACTGGAGTTTCTACTGCAGGTTTTAAGTCCACCAACTACTTAATTAAATATACATAATTGTTCCTGTATCTTGTTGGGTAACATATTATATTTACATCTGCTTCCTACTCATATGTGCAAACAATGTTTTTAATGTACGGTCCTAAAATCTTTATCAACACTTTATATCTTTAAATTTAGACAAAGTCTAATGAGCAACTTGGCCTAACCTGAATTTACATGACCTGGCTCAGAACAACTTTATTTTGGCAAATACAAAGATGAAGACTGGTTGCAATTTACTACCATAAATGCCTGGAATGCTATGCATTAAAGAATTTTAATTAACTTTATATGGGGAAAACTGGTTTACATACATTATTTCTGAAAATAATAATCCTGAAATGTAATCAGTACTTATATCAAGTTAAGTGCAATACTTAAATTGATTCTTCAACTTGCACGTTGCAAACTTAAGGTGCTAAGCCTTTATTTTATTTTTAATTTAACATCAATTTATGTTCGGCAACGTTAAAAAGAACATGTTATGGCCTCTGAGAAAGTACACAGTGAGTGGAAGCTGGCTTAAATGAAGGTAAAAATTGTATCTAATAATTAGTGTCCCGTTAGGGCTGATTCTGATTTTACTGCCCTCAAAACATAAAGAAAAGTCATTTTTAGAAAGATGTCTGTGTGTAGAATTTTGTCTATGGCGAATGATAACGCCCGCAAATTCAAATAATTTTTTGCATATTGTAGAGGACTCAAGGTCTGTTGATTTTGGTGAAGATCGGTTAAGGAGAAGGGGTAGTTTACCTGCAATGTTTTGTTTTAACAAGAGTAAAGTACTTAATTTTGATAAATAAAGTATCCTGAAAAGGTCATAATAATCCACTGTAGAAAGGTAGATTTAATATCTATAAATGAAAAGGGGTAGGGGGAGGGGATAATTTTCTATAAATGAAAATGATAGGTGAAGGGGAAGGGATTTTTTTTTATATGTGTTGCATATCAGCAACATTTAAGTAGTTTGTTGATAAAATTCCTTCCCAGGCTGTTTGGCCGTGGTCCAATGTTTTCTGCAAAACCAGACGTTTCGGAAGTGCCATCGACTGCCATCATCAGTGAAAATCGAGTGCGCTAACATGAGGTGGTATATGTTAGTGATCACAATTCTGTGGTTGAGGCTGAAGATAGAAGTAGTTTCTGTGGAAATATTTCATTTCTAAAATGATTTCAAATATAAATCTTAAAATATGGAAGTCATGTATGGTTCTCCATACCGATATTTTAATTATTTGCATCAAATAGTATTATTGTTTAATAAATGTTCTATCCAGATCAAATTATGTGTATACAGTTCTGGAGAAATTAGACAGGCATAATATGTTGTTTGTTTATTGTAAACTGTATTATGTTTGGAAGTATCCCAAAGTAAATTTAACATTAGTCATGTAAATCAATGAGGCCAGTCCAGTTTTTTAAGGCCAGGAGAATCCTTGAAATGTTTGGAGCATCACTAGGTCATGATGGATCTAATCATCAAACTTCAGTTTCTGTGAAAAACTGGCAGATTTGAGTAGTCACTTGATAAAGGATGGTGTTGTAAAAGCAAAAATTCTTTCAGAATTTTTTATAACCCTGTCAGTCTGCAAATAATATACTGTATTACAGTATACAAATGTAGTGTAATATCTTGGCACAATACTATATGATAAATTTGGATAAAAGGCTCATTTCCAATAGAAAGGATAGCTGGTGTGATCAGACATAAATTTGTTGTATTAGTTTTTTGAGAATTTATTCCTATCAAACTGGAGTAAGCATATTTTCAAACCTTTATGGACGTTATAACAACTCGTGCTGTCCGTCTATTTCTGCAAGAGTGTAAACGTGTCAGAGTGTAGTTTGTGTAATGTGTCTTACCAATCCGTCGTCGCTCGGTAACGTAACTTCCGCTGCTTGAGTCCGTCGCGAACGTACGAATAACCAGGTATCGAAGTCCTTACCTGAGGTTCACTAGGGGTGTATAATTCCCGGGTGGCGCCAAATTGTTTATTTTAAACAATTAAAAAAATTAGTATTATCGGCGATTCCGCTCAGGCGGTGTGGAGAATTCAAACTTGTCCCGCCGCTTATCGATGTTTACAATCAAGCCAGCAGTTTGCTGTGTTTACTGCTTGAGCGCTAGCCGCCAATTCATAGCTGTTCGCTAAAATGTACAACATTAATAATACACTTTCCTAATGAAAATAAAACACATTGGTTACACACAGTTTTGGTTTATTAGTTAATGGTTATTACTTTTTCATTGACACAGGTTATATTTGGTTTGTTATATTATTTTGCACCGGCCATTAATCTAAGACAATTTTCTCTGGGTTTTGACGTATCGATTCTGAACGTATGTGCTCTTACTCACTTTTCTATTTTTATTTTTATATTTTTTTATGGTAATAACATATAATAAAACACATCTACTTACCATAACTTTCTCGTTCTTAGCAGGTGGTTTATATTCCACTTGAATTTCCTCTCTAGGGTCCAGGGTTTCGTCTCAGCGAGATTCAGAAACAATAGAGGTTTACGAAAAAATAATTTTAACAACTTCAGTGTGGACATATGATTGATTTAATATTATATCTTTTTCTTAGTTACATTTTACAATACAACAAAGATGGCGCCTTACCATCACTACCTAAATGATTTCTATTCCTTTACTAATACTGACTTACACTTATTTCATTATTTGATTGTACACATGGTCTATTACCATGCATCTCAAAGAGACTGCAGTTCTCTCGCTATTATTTCCATTTATAAAATGACAGAAACCAATGCCTCAATTTACTGATTAATAATTTATAAGTACAGACACATTCTTACGCACACACACACACACCCTTACCCCCATGTTATATTATGACAAAACGTACTTCCAATTTAGAACCTAGTACAATCTAATGTATAACCAAACAAGTAGGCCTACATTAAAATCCTTTTTTCAACATAATGCAATAAAAAGCAATGCGCAGTTTCTGTTAACATGCAAATGATTAAGTATTAATAATGGGTTACAGTGGAATTTAATGTTACTACGGTCTGAATTAATGCAAATAAAATTGGGAGAATCTCGTAAACATATTAAAGAATGCTTGTATATTACACACAAAATTATTACAGTACGGACCTTTGTTAATGAATAGAAACAAATTTGACTCTATACTTTAGTATGTACCAATAAAATTCACCTTTTTTCAAATACCAATATCTTGTGTTTTTCATACCCTTAAAAAAAGGTCATTAACTACATACATTATGAGAAAACGTGATTACAAATAACCAGCCATTAGTTACTTGTGAAGAAAATAGATATAACATTTACAAACATCAAATCTTCAATTCTCTCCCTATTTGTTTTATAAAAACTGGAGTTTCTACTGCAGGTTTTAAGTCCACCAACTACTTAATTAAATATACATAATTGTTCCTGTATCTTGTTGGGTAACATATTATATTTACATCTGCTTCCTACTCATATGTGCAAACAATGTTTTTAATGTACGGTCCTAAAATCTTTATCAACACTTTATATCTTTAAAATTTAGACAAAGTCTAATGAGCAACTTGGCCTAACCTGAATTTACATGACCTGGCTCAGAACAACTTTATTTTGGCAAATACAAAGATGAAGACTGGTTGCAATTTACTACCATAAATGCCTGGAATGCTATGCATTAAAGAATTTTAATTAACTTTATATGGGGAAAACTGGTTTACATACATTATTTCTGAAAATAATAATCCTGAAATGTAATCAGTACTTTTATCAAGTTAAGTGCAATAATTAAATTGATTCTTCAACTTGCACGTTGCAAACTTAAGGTGCTAAGCCTTTATTTTATTTTTAATTTAACATCAATTTATGTTCGGCAACGTTAAAAAGAACATGTTATGGCCTCTGAGAAAGTACACAGTGAGTGGAAGCTGGCTTAAATGAAGGTAAAAATTGTATCTAATAATTAGTGTCCCGTGAGGGCTGATTCTGATTGTACTGCCCTCAAAACATAAAGAAAAGTCATTTTTAGAAAGATGTCTGTGTGTAGAATTTTGTCTATGGCGAATGATAACGCCCGCAAATTCAAATAATTTTTTGCATATTGTAGAGGACTCAAGGTCTGTTGATTTTGGTGAAGATCGGTTAAGGAGAAGGGGTAGTTTACCTGCAATGTTTTGTTTTAACAAGAGTAAAGTACTTAATTTTGATAAATAAAGTATCCTGAAAAGGTCATAATAATCCACTGTAGAAAGGTAGATTTAATATCTATAAATGAAAAGGGGTAGGGGGAGAGGATAATTTTCTATAAATGAAAATGATAGGTGAAGGGGAAGGGATTTTTTTTTTGTATGTGTTGCATATGAGCAACATTTAAGTAGTTTGTTGATAAAATTCCTTCCCAGGCTGTTTGGCCGTGGTCCAATGTTTTCTGCAAAACCAGACGTTTCGGAAGTGCCATCGACTGCCATCATCAGTGAAAATCGAGTGCGCTAACATGATGTGGTATATGTTAGTGATCACAATTCTGTGGTTGAGGCTGAAGATAGAAGTAGTTTCTGTGGAAATATTTCATTTCTAAAATGATTTCAAATATAAATCTTAAAATATGGAAGTCATGTATGGTTCTCCATACCGATATTTTAATTATTTGCATCAAATAGTATTATTGTTTAATAAATGTTCTATCCAGATCAAATTATGTGTATACAGTTCTGGAGAAATTAGACAGGCATAATATGTTGTTTGTTTATTGTAAACTGTATTATGTTTGGAAGTATCCCAAAGTAAATTTAACATTAGTCATGTAAATCAATGAGGCCAGTCCAGTTTTTTAAGGCCAGGAGAATCCTTGAAATGTTTGGAGCATCACTAGGTCATGATGGATCTAATCATCAAACTTCAGTTTCTGTGAAAAACTGGCAGATTTGAGTAGTCACTTGATAAAGGATGGTGTTGTAAAAGCAAAAATTCTTTCAGAATTTTTTATAACCCTGTCAGTCTGCAAATAATATACTGTATTACAGTATACAAATGTAGTGTAATATCTTGGCACAATACTATATGATAAATTTGGATAAAAGGCTCATTTCCAATAGAAAGGATAGCTGGTGTGATCAGACATAAATTTGTTGTATTAGTTTTTTGAGAATTTATTCCTATCAAACTGGAGTAAGCATATTTTCAAACCTTTATGGACGTTATAACAACTCGTGCTGTCCGTCTATTTCTGCAAGAGTGTAAACGTGTCAGAGTGTAGTTTGTGTAATGTGTCTTACCAATCCGTCGTCGCTCGGTAACGTAACTTCCGCTGCTTGAGTCCGTCGCGAACGTACGAATAACCAGGTATCGAAGTCCTTACCTGAGGTTCACTAGGGGTGTATAATTCCCGGGTGGCGCCAAATTGTTTATTTTAAACAATTAAAAAAATTAGTATTATCGGCGATTCCGCTCAGGCGGTGTGGAGAATTCAAACTTGTCCCGCCGCTTATCGATGTTTACAATCAAGCCAGCAGTTTGCTGTGTTTACTGCTTGAGCGCTAGCCGCCAATTCATAGCTGTTCGCTAAAATGTACAACATTAATAATACACTTTCCTAATGAAAATAAAACACATTGGTTACACACAGTTTTGGTTTATTAGTTAATGGTTATTACTTTTTCATTGACACAGGTTATATTTGGTTTGTTATATTATTTTGCACCGGCCATTAATCTAAGACAATTTTCTCTGGGTTTTGACGTATCGATTCTGAACGTATGTGCTCTTACTCACTTTTCTATTTTTATTTTTATATTTTTTTATGGTAATAACATATAATAAAACACATCTACTTACCATAACTTTCTCGTTCTTAGCAGGTGGTTTATATTCCACTTGAATTTCCTCTCTAGGGTCCAGGGTTTCGTCTCAGCGAGATTCAGAAACAATAGAGGTTTACGAAACAATAATTTTAACAACTTCAGTGTGGACATATGATTGATTTAATATTATATCTTTTTCTTAGTTACATTTTACAATACAACAAAGATGGCGCCTTACCATCACTACCTAAATGATTTCTATTCCTTTACTAATACTGACTTACACTTATTTCATTATTTGATTGTACACATGGTCTATTACCATGCATCTCAAAGAGACTGCAGTTCTCTCGCTATTATTTCCATTTATAAAATGACAGAAACCAATGCCTCAATTTACTGATTAATAATTTATAAGTACAGACACATTCTTACGCACACACACACACACCCTTACCCCCATGTTATATTATGACAAAACGTACTTCCAATTTAGAACCTAGTACAATCTAATGTATAACCAAACAAGTAGGCCTACATTAAAATCCTTTTTTCAACATAATGCAATAAAAAGCAATGCGCAGTTTCTGTTAACATGCAAATGATTAAGTATTAATAATGGGTTACAGTGGAATTTAATGTTACTACGGTCTGAATTAATGCAAATAAAATTGGGAGAATCTCGTAAACATATTAAAGAATGCTTGTATATTACACACAAAATTATTACAGTACGGACCTTTGTTAATGAATAGAAACAAATTTGACTCTATACTTTAGTATGTACCAATAAAATTCACCTTTTTTCAAATACCAATATCTTGTGTTTTTCATACCCTTAAAAAAAGGTCATTAACTACATACATTATGAGAAAACGTGATTACAAATAACCAGCCATTAGTTACTTGTGAAGAAAATAGATATAACATTTACAAACATCAAATCTTCAATTCTCTCCCTATTTGTTTTATAAAAACTGGAGTTTCTACTGCAGGTTTTAAGTCCACCAACTACTTAATTAAATATACATAATTGTTCCTGTATCTTGTTGGGTAACATATTATATTTACATCTGCTTCCTACTCATATGTGCAAACAATGTTTTTAATGTACGGTCCTAAAATCTTTATCAACACTTTATATCTTTAAAATTTAGACAAAGTCTAATGAGCAACTTGGCCTAACCTGAATTTACATGACCTGGCTCAGAACAACTTTATTTTGGCAAATACAAAGATGAAGACTGGTTGCAATTTACTACCATAAATGCCTGGAATGCTATGCATTAAAGAATTTTAATTAACTTTATATGGGGAAAACTGGTTTACATACATTATTTCTGAAAATAATAATCCTGAAATGTAATCAGTACTTTTATCAAGTTAAGTGCAATAATTAAATTGATTCTTCAACTTGCACGTTGCAAACTTAAGGTGCTAAGCCTTTATTTTATTTTTAATTTAACATCAATTTATGTTCGGCAACGTTAAAAAGAACATGTTATGGCCTCTGAGAAAGTACACAGTGAGTGGAAGCTGGCTTAAATGAAGGTAAAAATTGTATCTAATAATTAGTGTCCCGTGAGGGCTGATTCTGATTGTACTGCCCTCAAAACATAAAGAAAAGTCATTTTTAGAAAGATGTCTGTGTGTAGAATTTTGTCTATGGCGAATGATAACGCCCGCAAATTCAAATAATTTTTTGCATATTGTAGAGGACTCAAGGTCTGTTGATTTTGGTGAAGATCGGTTAAGGAGAAGGGGTAGTTTACCTGCAATGTTTTGTTTTAACAAGAGTAAAGTACTTAATTTTGATAAATAAAGTATCCTGAAAAGGTCATAATAATCCACTGTAGAAAGGTAGATTTAATATCTATAAATGAAAAGGGGTAGGGGGAGAGGATAATTTTCTATAAATGAAAATGATAGGTGAAGGGGAAGGGATTTTTTTTTTGTATGTGTTGCATATGAGCAACATTTAAGTAGTTTGTTGATAAAATTCCTTCCCAGGCTGTTTGGCCGTGGTCCAATGTTTTCTGCAAAACCAGACGTTTCGGAAGTGCCATCGACTGCCATCATCAGTGAAAATCGAGTGCGCTAACATGATGTGGTATATGTTAGTGATCACAATTCTGTGGTTGAGGCTGAAGATAGAAGTAGTTTCTGTGGAAATATTTCATTTCTAAAATGATTTCAAATATAAATCTTAAAATATGGAAGTCATGTATGGTTCTCCATACCGATATTTTAATTATTTGCATCAAATAGTATTATTGTTTAATAAATGTTCTATCCAGATCAAATTATGTGTATACAGTTCTGGAGAAATTAGACAGGCATAATATGTTGTTTGTTTATTGTAAACTGTATTATGTTTGGAAGTATCCCAAAGTAAATTTAACATTAGTCATGTAAATCAATGAGGCCAGTCCAGTTTTTTAAGGCCAGGAGAATCCTTGAAATGTTTGGAGCATCACTAGGTCATGATGGATCTAATCATCAAACTTCAGTTTCTGTGAAAAACTGGCAGATTTGAGTAGTCACTTGATAAAGGATGGTGTTGTAAAAGCAAAAATTCTTTCAGAATTTTTTATAACCCTGTCAGTCTGCAAATAATATACTGTATTACAGTATACAAATGTAGTGTAATATCTTGGCACAATACTATATGATAAATTTGGATAAAAGGCTCATTTCCAATAGAAAGGATAGCTGGTGTGATCAGACATAAATTTGTTGTATTAGTTTTTTGAGAATTTATTCCTATCAAACTGGAGTAAGCATATTTTCAAACCTTTATGGACGTTATAACAACTCGTGCTGTCCGTCTATTTCTGCAAGAGTGTAAACGTGTCAGAGTGTAGTTTGTGTAATGTGTCTTACCAATCCGTCGTCGCTCGGTAACGTAACTTCCGCTGCTTGAGTCCGTCGCGAACGTACGAATAACCAGGTATCGAAGTCCTTACCTGAGGTTCACTAGGGGTGTATAATTCCCGGGTGGCGCCAAATTGTTTATTTTAAACAATTAAAAAAATTAGTATTATCGGCGATTCCGCTCAGGCGGTGTGGAGAATTCAAACTTGTCCCGCCGCTTATCGATGTTTACAATCAAGCCAGCAGTTTGCTGTGTTTACTGCTTGAGCGCTAGCCGCCAATTCATAGCTGTTCGCTAAAATGTACAACATTAATAATACACTTTCCTAATGAAAATAAAACACATTGGTTACACACAGTTTTGGTTTATTAGTTAATGGTTATTACTTTTTCATTGACACAGGTTATATTTGGTTTGTTATATTATTTTGCACCGGCCATTAATCTAAGACAATTTTCTCTGGGTTTTGACGTATCGATTCTGAACGTATGTGCTCTTACTCACTTTTCTATTTTTATTTTTATATTTTTTTATGGTAATAACATGTAATAAAACACATCTACTTACCATAACTTTCTCCTTCTTAGCAGGTGGTTTATATTCCACTTGAATTTCCTCTCTAGGGTCCAGGGTTTCGTCTCAGCGAGATTCAGAAACAATAGAGGTTTACGAAACAATAATTTTAACAACTTCAGTGTGGACATATGATTGATTTAATATTATATCTTTTTCTTAGTTACATTTTACAATACAACAAAGATGGCGCCTTACCATCACTACCTAAATGATTTCTATTCCTTTACTAATACTGACTTACACTTATTTCATTATTTGATTGTACACATGGTCTATTACCATGCATCTCAAAGAGACTGCAGTTCTCTCGCTATTATTTCCATTTATAAAATGACAGAAACCAATGCCTCAATTTACTGATTAATAATTTATAAGTACAGACACATTCTTACGCACACACACACACACCCTTACCCCCATGTTATATTATGACAAAACGTACTTCCAATTTAGAACCTAGTACAATCTAATGTATAACCAAACAAGTAGGCCTACATTAAAATCCTTTTTTCAACATAATGCAATAAAAAGCAATGCGCAGTTTCTGTTAACATGCAAATGATTAAGTATTAATAATGGGTTACAGTGGAATTTAATGTTACTACGGTCTGAATTAATGCAAATAAAATTGGGAGAATCTCGTAAACATATTAAAGAATGCTTGTATATTACACACAAAATTATTACAGTACGGACCTTTGTTAATGAATAGAAACAAATTTGACTCTATACTTTAGTATGTACCAATAAAATTCACCTTTTTTCAAATACCAATATCTTGTGTTTTTCATACCCTTAAAAAAAGGTCATTAACTACATACATTATGAGAAAACGTGATTACAAATAACCAGCCATTAGTTACTTGTGAAGAAAATAGATATAACATTTACAAACATCAAATCTTCAATTCTCTCCCTATTTGTTTTATAAAAACTGGAGTTTCTACTGCAGGTTTTAAGTCCACCAACTACTTAATTAAATATACATAATTGTTCCTGTATCTTGTTGGGTAACATATTATATTTACATCTGCTTCCTACTCATATGTGCAAACAATGTTTTTAATGTACGGTCCTAAAATCTTTATCAACACTTTATATCTTTAAAATTTAGACAAAGTCTAATGAGCAACTTGGCCTAACCTGAATTTACATGACCTGGCTCAGAACAACTTTATTTTGGCAAATACAAAGATGAAGACTGGTTGCAATTTACTACCATAAATGCCTGGAATGCTATGCATTAAAGAATTTTAATTAACTTTATATGGGGAAAACTGGTTTACATACATTATTTCTGAAAATAATAATCCTGAAATGTAATCAGTACTTATATCAAGTTAAGTGCAATAATTAAATTGATTCTTCAACTTGCACGTTGCAAACTTAAGGTGCTAAGCCTTTATTTTATTTTTAATTTAACATCAATTTATGTTCGGCAACGTTAAAAAGAACATGTTATGGCCTCTGAGAAAGTACACAGTGAGTGGAAGCTGGCTTAAATGAAGGTAAAAATTGTATCTAATAATTAGTGTCCCGTTAGGGCTGATTCTGATTTTACTGCCCTCAAAACATAAAGAAAAGTCATTTTTAGAAAGATGTCTGTGTGTAGAATTTTGTCTATGGCGAATGATAACGCCCGCAAATTCAAATAATTTTTTGCATATTGTAGAGGACTCAAGGTCTGTTGATTTTGGTGAAGATCGGTTAAGGAGAAGGGGTAGTTTACCTGCAATGTTTTGTTTTAACAAGAGTAAAGTACTTAATTTTGATAAATAAAGTATCCTGAAAAGGTCATAATAATCCACTGTAGAAAGGTAGATTTAATATCTATAAATGAAAAGGGGTAGGGGGAGGGGATAATTTTCTATAAATGAAAATGATAGGTGAAGGGGAAGGGATTTTTTTTTATATGTGTTGCATATCAGCAACATTTAAGTAGTTTGTTGATAAAATTCCTTCCCAGGCTGTTTGGCCGTGGTCCAATGTTTTCTGCAAAACCAGACGTTTCGGAAGTGCCATCGACTGCCATCATCAGTGAAAATCGAGTGCGCTAACATGATGTGGTATATGTTAGTGATCACAATTCTGTGGTTGAGGCTGAAGATAGAAGTAGTTTCTGTGGAAATATTTCATTTCTAAAATGATTTCAAATATAAATCTTAAAATATGGAAGTCATGTATGGTTCTCCATACCGATATTTTAATTATTTGCATCAAATAGTATTATTGTTTAATAAATGTTCTATCCAGATCAAATTATGTGTATACAGTTCTGGAGAAATTAGACAGGCATAATATGTTGTTTGTTTATTGTAAACTGTATTATGTTTGGAAGTATCCCAAAGTAAATTTAACATTAGTCATGTAAATCAATGAGGCCAGTCCAGTTTTTTAAGGCCAGGAGAATCCTTGAAATGTTTGGAGCATCACTAGGTCATGATGGATCTAATCATCAAACTTCAGTTTCTGTGAAAAACTGGCAGATTTGAGTAGTCACTTGATAAAGGATGGTGTTGTAAAAGCAAAAATTCTTTCAGAATTTTTTATAACCCTGTCAGTCTGCAAATAATATACTGTATTACAGTATACAAATGTAGTGTAATATCTTGGCACAATACTATATGATAAATTTGGATAAAAGGCTCATTTCCAATAGAAAGGATAGCTGGTGTGATCAGACATAAATTTGTTGTATTAGTTTTTTGAGAATTTATTCCTATCAAACTGGAGTAAGCATATTTTCAAACCTTTATGGACGTTATAACAACTCGTGCTGTCCGTCTATTTCTGCAAGAGTGTAAACGTGTCAGAGTGTAGTTTGTGTAATGTGTCTTACCAATCCGTCGTCGCTCGGTAACGTAACTTCCGCTGCTTGAGTCCGTCGCGAACGTACGAATAACCAGGTATCGAAGTCCTTACCTGAGGTTCACTAGGGGTGTATAATTCCCGGGTGGCGCCAAATTGTTTATTTTAAACAATTAAAAAAATTAGTATTATCGGCGATTCCGCTCAGGCGGTGTGGAGAATTCAAACTTGTCCCGCCGCTTATCGATGTTTACAATCAAGCCAGCAGTTTGCTGTGTTTACTGCTTGAGCGCTAGCCGCCAATTCATAGCTGTTCGCTAAAATGTACAACATTAATAATACACTTTCCTAATGAAAATAAAACACATTGGTTACACACAGTTTTGGTTTATTAGTTAATGGTTATTACTTTTTCATTGACACAGGTTATATTTGGTTTGTTATATTATTTTGCACCGGCCATTAATCTAAGACAATTTTCTCTGGGTTTTGACGTATCGATTCTGAACGTATGTGCTCTTACTCACTTTTCTATTTTTATTTTTATATTTTTTTATGGTAATAACATGTAATAAAACACATCTACTTACCATAACTTTCTCGTTCTTAGCAGGTGGTTTATATTCCACTTGAATTTCCTCTCTAGGGTCCAGGGTTTCGTCTCAGCGAGATTCAGAAACAATAGAGGTTTACGAAACAATAATTTTAACAACTTCAGTGTGGACATATGATTGATTTAATATTATATCTTTTTCTTAGTTACATTTTACAATACAACAAAGATGGCGCCTTACCATCACTACCTAAATGATTTCTATTCCTTTACTAATACTGACTTACACTTATTTCATTATTTGATTGTACACATGGTCTATTACCATGCATCTCAAAGAGACTGCAGTTCTCTCGCTATTATTTCCATTTATAAAATGACAGAAACCAATGCCTCAATTTACTGATTAATAATTTATAAGTACAGACACATTCTTACGCACACACACACACACCCTTACCCCCATGTTATATTATGACAAAACGTACTTCCAATTTAGAACCTAGTACAATCTAATGTATAACCAAACAAGTAGGCCTACATTAAAATCCTTTTTTCAACATAATGCAATAAAAAGCAATGCGCAGTTTCTGTTAACATGCAAATGATTAAGTATTAATAATGGGTTACAGTGGAATTTAATGTTACTACGGTCTGAATTAATGCAAATAAAATTGGGAGAATCTCGTAAACATATTAAAGAATGCTTGTATATTACACACAAAATTATTACAGTACGGACCTTTGTTAATGAATAGAAACAAATTTGACTCTATACTTTAGTATGTACCAATAAAATTCACCTTTTTTCAAATACCAATATCTTGTGTTTTTCATACCCTTAAAAAAAGGTCATTAACTACATACATTATGAGAAAACGTGATTACAAATAACCAGCCATTAGTTACTTGTGAAGAAAATAGATATAACATTTACAAACATCAAATCTTCAATTCTCTCCCTATTTGTTTTATAAAAACTGGAGTTTCTACTGCAGGTTTTAAGTCCACCAACTACTTAATTAAATATACATAATTGTTCCTGTATCTTGTTGGGTAACATATTATATTTACATCTGCTTCCTACTCATATGTGCAAACAATGTTTTTAATGTACGGTCCTAAAATCTTTATCAACACTTTATATCTTTAAAATTTAGACAAAGTCTAATGAGCAACTTGGCCTAACCTGAATTTACATGACCTGGCTCAGAACAACTTTATTTTGGCAAATACAAAGATGAAGACTGGTTGCAATTTACTACCATAAATGCCTGGAATGCTATGCATTAAAGAATTTTAATTAACTTTATATGGGGAAAACTGGTTTACATACATTATTTCTGAAAATAATAATCCTGAAATGTAATCAGTACTTATATCAAGTTAAGTGCAATAATTAAATTGATTCTTCAACTTGCACGTTGCAAACTTAAGGTGCTAAGCCTTTATTTTATTTTTAATTTAACATCAATTTATGTTCGGCAACGTTAAAAAGAACATGTTATGGCCTCTGAGAAAGTACACAGTGAGTGGAAGCTGGCTTAAATGAAGGTAAAAATTGTATCTAATAATTAGTGTCCCGTTAGGGCTGATTCTGATTTTACTGCCCTCAAAACATAAAGAAAAGTCATTTTTAGAAAGATGTCTGTGTGTAGAATTTTGTCTATGGCGAATGATAACGCCCGCAAATTCAAATAATTTTTTGCATATTGTAGAGGACTCAAGGTCTGTTGATTTTGGTGAAGATCGGTTAAGGAGAAGGGGTAGTTTACCTGCAATGTTTTGTTTTAACAAGAGTAAAGTACTTAATTTTGATAAATAAAGTATCCTGAAAAGGTCATAATAATCCACTGTAGAAAGGTAGATTTAATATCTATAAATGAAAAGGGGTAGGGGGAGAGGATAATTTTCTATAAATGAAAATGATAGGTGAAGGGGAAGGGATTTTTTTTTTGTATGTGTTGCATATGAGCAACATTTAAGTAGTTTGTTGATAAAATTCCTTCCCAGGCTGTTTGGCCGTGGTCCAATGTTTTCTGCAAAACCAGACGTTTCGGAAGTGCCATCGACTGCCATCATCAGTGAAAATCGAGTGCGCTAACATGATGTGGTATATGTTAGTGATCACAATTCTGTGGTTGAGGCTGAAGATAGAAGTAGTTTCTGTGGAAATATTTCATTTCTAAAATGATTTCAAATATAAATCTTAAAATATGGAAGTCATGTATGGTTCTCCATACCGATATTTTAATTATTTGCATCAAATAGTATTATTGTTTAATAAATGTTCTATCCAGATCAAATTATGTGTATACAGTTCTGGAGAAATTAGACAGGCATAATATGTTGTTTGTTTATTGTAAACTGTATTATGTTTGGAAGTATCCCAAAGTAAATTTAACATTAGTCATGTAAATCAATGAGGCCAGTCCAGTTTTTTAAGGCCAGGAGAATCCTTGAAATGTTTGGAGCATCACTAGGTCATGATGGATCTAATCATCAAACTTCAGTTTCTGTGAAAAACTGGCAGATTTGAGTAGTCACTTGATAAAGGATGGTGTTGTAAAAGCAAAAATTCTTTCAGAATTTTTTATAACCCTGTCAGTCTGCAAATAATATACTGTATTACAGTATACAAATGTAGTGTAATATCTTGGCACAATACTATATGATAAATTTGGATAAAAGGCTCATTTCCAATAGAAAGGATAGCTGGTGTGATCAGACATAAATTTGTTGTATTAGTTTTTTGAGAATTTATTCCTATCAAACTGGAGTAAGCATATTTTCAAACCTTTATGGACGTTATAACAACTCGTGCTGTCCGTCTATTTCTGCAAGAGTGTAAACGTGTCAGAGTGTAGTTTGTGTAATGTGTCTTACCAATCCGTCGTCGCTCGGTAACGTAACTTCCGCTGCTTGAGTCCGTCGCGAACGTACGAATAACCAGGTATCGAAGTCCTTACCTGAGGTTCACTAGGGGTGTATAATTCCCGGGTGGCGCCAAATTGTTTATTTTAAACAATTAAAAAAATTAGTATTATCGGCGATTCCGCTCAGGCGGTGTGGAGAATTCAAACTTGTCCCGCCGCTTATCGATGTTTACAATCAAGCCAGCAGTTTGCTGTGTTTACTGCTTGAGCGCTAGCCGCCAATTCATAGCTGTTCGCTAAAATGTACAACATTAATAATACACTTTCCTAATGAAAATAAAACACATTGGTTACACACAGTTTTGGTTTATTAGTTAATGGTTATTACTTTTTCATTGACACAGGTTATATTTGGTTTGTTATATTATTTTGCACCGGCCATTAATCTAAGACAATTTTCTCTGGGTTTTGACGTATCGATTCTGAACGTATGTGCTCTTACTCACTTTTCTATTTTTATTTTTATATTTTTTTATGGTAATAACATATAATAAAACACATCTACTTACCATAACTTTCTCGTTCTTAGCAGGTGGTTTATATTCCACTTGAATTTCCTCTCTAGGGTCCAGGGTTTCGTCTCAGCGAGATTCAGAAACAATAGAGGTTTACGAAACAATAATTTTAACAACTTCAGTGTGGACATATGATTGATTTAATATTATATCTTTTTCTTAGTTACATTTTACAATACAACAAAGATGGCGCCTTACCATCACTACCTAAATGATTTCTATTCCTTTACTAATACTGACTTACACTTATTTCATTATTTGATTGTACACATGGTCTATTACCATGCATCTCAAAGAGACTGCAGTTCTCTCGCTATTATTTCCATTTATAAAATGACAGAAACCAATGCCTCAATTTACTGATTAATAATTTATAAGTACAGACACATTCTTACGCACACACACACACACCCTTACCCCCATGTTATATTATGACAAAACGTACTTCCAATTTAGAACCTAGTACAATCTAATGTATAACCAAACAAGTAGGCCTACATTAAAATCCTTTTTTCAACATAATGCAATAAAAAGCAATGCGCAGTTTCTGTTAACATGCAAATGATTAAGTATTAATAATGGGTTACAGTGGAATTTAATGTTACTACGGTCTGAATTAATGCAAATAAAATTGGGAGAATCTCGTAAACATATTAAAGAATGCTTGTATATTACACACAAAATTATTACAGTACGGACCTTTGTTAATGAATAGAAACAAATTTGACTCTATACTTTAGTATGTACCAATAAAATTCACCTTTTTTCAAATACCAATATCTTGTGTTTTTCATACCCTTAAAAAAAGGTCATTAACTACATACATTATGAGAAAACGTGATTACAAATAACCAGCCATTAGTTACTTGTGAAGAAAATAGATATAACATTTACAAACATCAAATCTTCAATTCTCTCCCTATTTGTTTTATAAAAACTGGAGTTTCTACTGCAGGTTTTAAGTCCACCAACTACTTAATTAAATATACATAATTGTTCCTGTATCTTGTTGGGTAACATATTATATTTACATCTGCTTCCTACTCATATGTGCAAACAATGTTTTTAATGTACGGTCCTAAAATCTTTATCAACACTTTATATCTTTAAAATTTAGACAAAGTCTAATGAGCAACTTGGCCTAACCTGAATTTACATGACCTGGCTCAGAACAACTTTATTTTGGCAAATACAAAGATGAAGACTGGTTGCAATTTACTACCATAAATGCCTGGAATGCTATGCATTAAAGAATTTTAATTAACTTTATATGGGGAAAACTGGTTTACATACATTATTTCTGAAAATAATAATCCTGAAATGTAATCAGTACTTTTATCAAGTTAAGTGCAATAATTAAATTGATTCTTCAACTTGCACGTTGCAAACTTAAGGTGCTAAGCCTTTATTTTATTTTTAATTTAACATCAATTTATGTTCGGCAACGTTAAAAAGAACATGTTATGGCCTCTGAGAAAGTACACAGTGAGTGGAAGCTGGCTTAAATGAAGGTAAAAATTGTATCTAATAATTAGTGTCCCGTGAGGGCTGATTCTGATTGTACTGCCCTCAAAACATAAAGAAAAGTCATTTTTAGAAAGATGTCTGTGTGTAGAATTTTGTCTATGGCGAATGATAACGCCCGCAAATTCAAATAATTTTTTGCATATTGTAGAGGACTCAAGGTCTGTTGATTTTGGTGAAGATCGGTTAAGGAGAAGGGGTAGTTTACCTGCAATGTTTTGTTTTAACAAGAGTAAAGTACTTAATTTTGATAAATAAAGTATCCTGAAAAGGTCATAATAATCCACTGTAGAAAGGTAGATTTAATATCTATAAATGAAAAGGGGTAGGGGGAGAGGATAATTTTCTATAAATGAAAATGATAGGTGAAGGGGAAGGGATTTTTTTTTTGTATGTGTTGCATATGAGCAACATTTAAGTAGTTTGTTGATAAAATTCCTTCCCAGGCTGTTTGGCCGTGGTCCAATGTTTTCTGCAAAACCAGACGTTTCGGAAGTGCCATCGACTGCCATCATCAGTGAAAATCGAGTGCGCTAACATGATGTGGTATATGTTAGTGATCACAATTCTGTGGTTGAGGCTGAAGATAGAAGTAGTTTCTGTGGAAATATTTCATTTCTAAAATGATTTCAAATATAAATCTTAAAATATGGAAGTCATGTATGGTTCTCCATACCGATATTTTAATTATTTGCATCAAATAGTATTATTGTTTAATAAATGTTCTATCCAGATCAAATTATGTGTATACAGTTCTGGAGAAATTAGACAGGCATAATATGTTGTTTGTTTATTGTAAACTGTATTATGTTTGGAAGTATCCCAAAGTAAATTTAACATTAGTCATGTAAATCAATGAGGCCAGTCCAGTTTTTTAAGGCCAGGAGAATCCTTGAAATGTTTGGAGCATCACTAGGTCATGATGGATCTAATCATCAAACTTCAGTTTCTGTGAAAAACTGGCAGATTTGAGTAGTCACTTGATAAAGGATGGTGTTGTAAAAGCAAAAATTCTTTCAGAATTTTTTATAACCCTGTCAGTCTGCAAATAATATACTGTATTACAGTATACAAATGTAGTGTAATATCTTGGCACAATACTATATGATAAATTTGGATAAAAGGCTCATTTCCAATAGAAAGGATAGCTGGTGTGATCAGACATAAATTTGTTGTATTAGTTTTTTGAGAATTTATTCCTATCAAACTGGAGTAAGCATATTTTCAAACCTTTATGGACGTTATAACAACTCGTGCTGTCCGTCTATTTCTGCAAGAGTGTAAACGTGTCAGAGTGTAGTTTGTGTAATGTGTCTTACCAATCCGTCGTCGCTCGGTAACGTAACTTCCGCTGCTTGAGTCCGTCGCGAACGTACGAATAACCAGGTATCGAAGTCCTTACCTGAGGTTCACTAGGGGTGTATAATTCCCGGGTGGCGCCAAATTGTTTATTTTAAACAATTAAAAAAATTAGTATTATCGGCGATTCCGCTCAGGCGGTGTGGAGAATTCAAACTTGTCCCGCCGCTTATCGATGTTTACAATCAAGCCAGCAGTTTGCTGTGTTTACTGCTTGAGCGCTAGCCGCCAATTCATAGCTGTTCGCTAAAATGTACAACATTAATAATACACTTTCCTAATGAAAATAAAACACATTGGTTACACACAGTTTTGGTTTATTAGTTAATGGTTATTACTTTTTCATTGACACAGGTTATATTTGGTTTGTTATATTATTTTGCACCGGCCATTAATCTAAGACAATTTTCTCTGGGTTTTGACGTATCGATTCTGAACGTATGTGCTCTTACTCACTTTTCTATTTTTATTTTTATATTTTTTTATGGTAATAACATATAATAAAACACATCTACTTACCATAACTTTCTCGTTCTTAGCAGGTGGTTTATATTCCACTTGAATTTCCTCTCTAGGGTCCAGGGTTTCGTCTCAGCGAGATTCAGAAACAATAGAGGTTTACGAAACAATAATTTTAACAACTTCAGTGTGGACATATGATTGATTTAATATTATATCTTTTTCTTAGTTACATTTTACAATACAACAAAGATGGCGCCTTACCATCACTACCTAAATGATTTCTATTCCTTTACTAATACTGACTTACACTTATTTCATTATTTGATTGTACACATGGTCTATTACCATGCATCTCAAAGAGACTGCAGTTCTCTCGCTATTATTTCCATTTATAAAATGACAGAAACCAATGCCTCAATTTACTGATTAATAATTTATAAGTACAGACACATTCTTACGCACACACACACACACCCTTACCCCCATGTTATATTATGACAAAACGTACTTCCAATTTAGAACCTAGTACAATCTAATGTATAACCAAACAAGTAGGCCTACATTAAAATCCTTTTTTCAACATAATGCAATAAAAAGCAATGCGCAGTTTCTGTCAACATGCAAATGATTAAGTATTAATAATGGGTTACAGTGGAATTTAATGTTACTACGGTCTGAATTAATGCAAATAAAATTGGGAGAATCTCGTAAACATATTAAAGAATGCTTGTATATTACACACAAAATTATTACAGTACGGACCTTTGTTAATGAATAGAAACAAATTTGACTCTATACTTTAGTATGTACCAATAAAATTCACCTTTTTTCAAATACCAATATCTTGTGTTTTTCATACCCTTAAAAAAAGGTCATTAACTACATACATTATGAGAAAACGTGATTACAAATAACCAGCCATTAGTTACTTGTGAAGAAAATAGATATAACATTTACAAACATCAAATCTTCAATTCTCTCCCTATTTGTTTTATAAAAACTGGAGTTTCTACTGCAGGTTTTAAGTCCACCAACTACTTAATTAAATATACATAATTGTTCCTGTATCTTGTTGGGTAACATATTATATTTACATCTGCTTCCTACTCATATGTGCAAACAATGTTTTTAATGTACGGTCCTAAAATCTTTATCAACACTTTATATCTTTAAAATTTAGACAAAGTCTAATGAGCAACTTGGCCTAACCTGAATTTACATGACCTGGCACAGAACAACTTTATTTTGGCAAATACAAAGATGAAGACTGGTTGCAATTTACTACCATAAATGCCTGGAATGCTATGCATTAAAGAATTTTAATTAACTTTATATGGGGAAAACTGGTTTACATACATTATTTCTGAAAATAATAATCCTGAAATGTAATCAGTACTTATATCAAGTTAAGTGCAATAATTAAATTGATTCTTCAACTTGCACGTTGCAAACTTAAGGTGCTAAGCCTTTATTTTATTTTTAATTTAACATCAATTTATGTTCGGCAACGTTAAAAAGAACATGTTATGGCCTCTGAGAAAGTACACAGTGAGTGGAAGCTGGCTTAAATGAAGGTAAAAATTGTATCTAATAATTAGTGTCCCGTTAGGGCTGATTCTGATTTTACTGCCCTCAAAACATAAAGAAAAGTCATTTTTAGAAAGATGTCTGTGTGTAGAATTTTGTCTATGGCGAATGATAACGCCCGCAAATTCAAATAATTTTTTGCATATTGTAGAGGACTCAAGGTCTGTTGATTTTGGTGAAGATCGGTTAAGGAGAAGGGGTAGTTTACCTGCAATGTTTTGTTTTAACAAGAGTAAAGTACTTAATTTTGATAAATAAAGTATCCTGAAAAGGTCATAATAATCCACTGTAGAAAGGTAGATTTAATATCTATAAATGAAAAGGGGTAGGGGGAGAGGATAATTTTCTATAAATGAAAATGATAGGTGAAGGGGAAGGGATTTTTTTTTATATGTGTTGCATATCAGCAACATTTAAGTAGTTTGTTGATAAAATTCCTTCCCAGGCTGTTTGGCCGTGGTCCAATGTTTTCTGCAAAACCAGACGTTTCGGAAGTGCCATCGACTGCCATCATCAGTGAAAATCGAGTGCGCTAACATGAGGTGGTATATGTTAGTGATCACAATTCTGTGGTTGAGGCTGAAGATAGAAGTAGTTTCTGTGGAAATATTTCATTTCTAAAATGATTTCAAATATAAACCTTAAAATATGGAAGTCATGTATGGTTCTCCATACCGATATTTTAATTATTTGCATCAAATAGTATTATTGTTTAATAAATGTTCTATCCAGATCAAATTATGTGTATACAGTTCTGGAGAAATTAGACAGGCATAATATGTTGTTTGTTTATTGTAAACTGTATTTTGTTTGGAAGTATCCCAAAGTAAATTTAACATTAGTCATGTAAATCAATGAGGCCAGTCCAGTTTTTTAAGGCCAGGAGAATCCTTGAAATGTTTGGAGCATCACTAGGTCATGATGGATCTAATCATCAAACTTCAGTTTCTGTGAAAAACTGGCAGATTTGAGTAGTCACTTGATAAAGGATGGTGTTGTAAAAGCAAAAATTCTTTCAGAATTTTTTATAACCCTGTCAGTCTGCAAATAATATACTGTATTACAGTATACAAATGTAGTGTAATATCTTGGCACAATACTATATGATAAATTTGGATAAAAGGCTCATTTCCAATAGAAAGGATAGCTGGTGTGATCAGACATAAATTTGTTGTATTAGTTTTTTGAGAATTTATTCCTATCAAACTGGAGTAAGCATATTTTCAAACCTTTATGGACGTTATAACAACTCATGCTGTCCGTCTATTTCTGCAAGAGTGTAAACGTGTCAGAGTGTAGTTTGTGTAATGTGTCTTACCAATCCGTCGTCGCTCGGTAACGTAACTTCCGCTGCTTGAGTCCGTCGCGAACGTACGAATAACCAGGTATCGAAGTCCTTACCTGAGGTTCACTAGGGGTGTATAATTCCCGGGTGGCGCCAAATTGTTTATTTTAAACAATTAAAAAAATTAGTATTATCGGCGATTCCGCTCAGGCGGTGTGGAGAATTCAAACTTGTCCCGCCACTTATCGATGTTTACAATCAAGCCAGCAGTTTGCTGTGTTTACTGCTTGAGCGCTAGCCGCCAATTCATAGCTGTTCGCTAAAATGTACAACATTAATAATACACTTTCCTAATGAAAATAAAACACATTGGTTACACACAGTTTTGGTTTATTAGTTAATGGTTATTACTTTTTCATTAACACAGGTTATATTTGGTTTGTTATATTATTTTGCACCGGCCATTAATCTAAGACAATTTTCTCTGGGTTTTGACGTATCGATTCTGAACGTATGTGCTCTTACTCACTTTTCTATTTTTATTTTTATATTTTTTTATGGTAATAACATATAATAAAACACATCTACTTACCATAACTTTCTCGTTCTTAGCAGGTGGTTTATATTCCACTTGAATTTCCTCTCTAGGGTCCAGGGTTTCGTCTCAGCGAGATTCAGAAACAATAGAGGTTTACGAAACAATAATTTTAACAACTTCAGTGTGGACATATGATTGATTTTGATTTAATATTATATCTTTTTCTTAGTTACATTTTACAATACAACAAAGATGGCGCCTTACCATCACTACCTAAATGATTTCTATTCCTTTACTAATACTGACTTACACTTATTTCATTATTTGATTGTACACATGGTCTATTACCATGCATCTCAAAGAGACTGCAGTTCTCTCGCTATTATTTCCATTTATAAAATGACAGAAACCAATGCCTCAATTTACTGATTAATAATTTATAAGTACAGACACATTCTTACGCACACACACACACACACTCTTACCCCCATGTTATATTATGACAAAACGTACTTCCAATTTAGAACCTAGTACAATCTAATGTATAACCAAACAAGTAGGCCTACATTAAAATCCTTTTTTCAACATAATGCAATAAAAAGCAATGCGCAGTTTCTGTTAACATGCAAATGATTAAGTATTAATAATGGGTTACAGTGGAATTTAATGTTACTACGGTCTGAATTAATGCAAATAAAATTGGGAGAATCTCGTAAACATATTAAAGAATGCTTGTATATTACACACAAAATTATTACAGTACGGACCTTTGTTAATGAATAGAAACAAATTTGACTCTATACTTTAGTATGTACCAATAAAATTCACCTTTTTTCAAATACCAATATCTTGTTTTTTTCATACCCTTAAAAAAAGGTCATTAACTACATACATTATGAGAAAACGTGATTACAAATAACCAGCCATTAGTTACTTGTGAAGAAAATAGATATAACATTTACAAACATCAAATCTTCAATTCTCTCCCTATTTGTTTTATAAAAACTGGAGTTTCTACTGCAGGTTTTAAGTCCACCAACTACTTAATTAAATATACATAATTGTTCCTGTATCTTGTTGGGTAACATATTATATTTACATCTGCTTCCTACTCATATGTGCAAACAATGTTTTTAATGTACGGTCCTAAAATCTTTATCAACACTTTATATCTTTAAAATTTAGACTGTGATGGTACAATCATGGTACATTGTATAATTACATAAAATATGGTAACGAGATCATAAATATTGTATTTTCCTATTTTTTGACATACCCAACCCAACCTCAAACACCCTATATAGAATTTACGGTGAGTGGACTATATTACAGTATTTGCCAGGATTTGAACTAATTCATGACAAAAAACGGTGTCACATCACAAAAAAACAGTGTGCAGTTATTGAGATAAGCAGAGCCAAGCCTTCGTTACGTCAGAGGCGGAGAATGTGTTGACAACTACAAACGGCGATGTCAACAACTTAGACAAAGGAATGTGACGTCAATACACCCCACTTCCGCAGATTTCAACCAGAAATTGCCGTCATTTCATCTGCAGCTCTGATTTGAGCCGGCCGGCCGCCCATTCACTTACGAGTGAATTTTAACTTTTTAGACCACTGTAGGTGGTTAATAAACAGTATAATATCTACTATCAAAATGTATTAAGGAAAGTAATAGTTCGGTTTGGTGTAGGCGTCCTCGACCGATTAAATCGTTCGTAAACAAGATCGACGTATAGAATCGGTCCCACGACGGTGGGTTGTTACGTGGGTTGACCAAAGGTGTCCCGTCAAGCGCAGTAAAATACACCGATTGTGCCGATATACGAACGAGACTGGCAGTGCGAGGAAGCCAACACGGAAATTGGTGAGAGCGTTCCTTATATATTTTGAATCCTTTATTTCCCAATATATGTTATTGTAGAAATCAATCATTTAACAAATTATTCAAAATTTCAATCAAAATTTAAGGAGCTCCAAAATTTAAATAAGTTTGTACCATGATAATGAAAGGGTGAGTGGTTGTGTGCGTGCATAATTATTCTAAGTGCTGGGTTGAGCACCACTATATAAATATATACATGTTATTATTGTATAATCATTTAAACATATAATCATTAAACTTAATCAAAGTTATTATTACACATTATGTTTTTGGAAGGGTTACAGTTGGTTTTAAAAAATGTTATGTAACAAAGTAAAGAATAAAAAGGGGTATTTCATTGGTAACAATTAGAACAGCTGTTTTGTTATTTCAAGCAATTTCCGTTTCCTATGACTTCGCGTAACGAACTTCTGGCCCATGACTTAGGTAGTAAAAGATGGCGTCCTTGTTTTGTATACATAACCACATTTGTGAGATATAATATATCGTATTTATAAATTCAAAAATAACGTAACTATACAGATGTCGCCCGTAAGAACAGGGACCTTATGTAATATTATGTATGTATATTATTACATGGGATACGCCTAGAAAGAACACGGGAAAAAATTGCTTGAGGTAACAGACAAAATTTTATAACTAGTAAACATAACCCCACAATTAGGTTAGACAATTGTATGCATGCGTGCATTACACAATTGCCAAAATGAGTACTAATGACAATATTACGTTAGAAATAGGTACAACTAATGTAAATTTGACTGGCGAGATGGATGTACAAGCACCTCAAACTAGTCAGATTGACGATGCGCATACGCCTGTATCTGTAGAAATAACGAAAGTCAATACATCCATTTCAACTAGTTTAGATAGTAAGCAGGATGAAACTAATGCAATGATGCAACTTTTATTAAATAAATTTGACAGTTTTGATAAAAAACTAGATGAACAGAAAATCAATATTAAATTCAATGAATTAAAGAATGAAATAAAAAGACAAAATTGTCAATTTGAGGAGAGAATTAACACAGTAGAAACACGTTGTGATAACATACAGAAAACCACACTAGCCATTGTTGATGACAAGTTCAGTAGTACCATAAATGATTTAGACACGAAAATCGATCTAGTTTATGGCACAGTAAATAACACGATTAAAAGTCAATTAGAGACAAGCAGTACAGAAATACAACAGAAATGTTTACATTTTGCAGAAAGTCAAGTAGAAGTTAAAACCAATGTGTTGCAAAATCATTTAGAAAACATTGAAATAAATGTGATAGATATTACTAAAAATTTAGAAGCTATAGATAGTACTATGACTGAACATGAGAAAAATACCAAGAGTAGATTTAATTTGTTACAAAATAAGATTAAAGAAATTGATGACTTAACTGTACAAAATAGTATGGATGTGCATGATAAATATGATATGATTGCAAATAATTTGACCAGTGTAAAAAACGAATTACGGGGAGAAATAAATAAAAATGTTTCAAGCATAACTGATAGAGTAGTAGTAACTAGAGATTTCTATAATGAAATAGAACTAGAGAATTTTAGCCATGAAAACAGAGTAATACATCCCATGCGATTCCTTAATCAGACTAGGGATTATAATCATTTTAGTAGTAGTAGCTGGGAAGTGAAATTAAATAAAATTATTAAATGTTTCAAGGGTAACTCAGTCATATGGGCTGAAGCTCATAGGTTAGAATGGGATTGCTATAATACTTTTGAAAAAGCTTTTAAGGGTAAATATTGGACAGAAGAAGAGCAGGAGACTTTAAGAAGCCGTATTATGGGAACGGGTAATTTCATGGGACGTAACGTTCGTAATAATAACATTACTATTTATGTAACAAAATTGTACAATGAAGCTAAATATTTAGAGCCTCCTATACCATTTAAGTCATTTGTTAGGTATGTTAGTTACCTAGAGAAGTGCAGGTCACTCTGATGACTAAAGAAATAGAAAATCTTGATGAACTGGAAAGGGTATTAGATATACTACAAAGTATAAATGATCGTGAAATGGGTAGACGCCCTATACAACCAAATACGTATAAACATAACAATGATAACAATGAGTTTAATCGGCCAAGGCCTTATTTTAATCATACTGGCAATAAATATAATGTTAGAAATGATTTACAGACACCAGGCGGTTGGAGTTGTTCTAGTTGCAGGAAGGAGAATCGGGGTCACATGCAGCATTGTTATTTCTGTAAAGCACCAAGAAATAACCAAGTAAAGCAATTCATACCTGCGAACAGAGGAGCCCCGAGTAACAGAGGAGCACCGTACCACCATCAGGGACCAACACGCGGACACTCTGTGCCATCAACAAGTCATAATAGGACACAGCCGGAAAACTGAAGTCAACAGTGGTAAGTAGGACCCGACCACTGTTCAGGGAAACTCATGAGGTCCGACCCATCGAGAACTTACAATCCAACGTAATAAAAGCAGACATCGTTGCCGATTTATTGGAGGAGGAGTGTAACACGACATTGGAGGTGAGAGCTGGACTCACGGAAATACAGGTAACAATAGATAATAGAAACTTTAAAACACTTGTCGATACAGGGAGCGAAATTTCAGTAATAGCCGAGAACATTTTAAGTGAATTGAAAGAATTCAATAAGAATATTCCAGTTTTACCCGTAGCAGGGGTTACAGTAATAGGAGTCACGGGGGTACGTAGTAAAAGGGTGACAAAACAGATACATTTAAGTTTCTCAATTGGAGGTATTAATTTTGATAATACATTTTTGGTAGTCAAGGGGTTAAGTTTAGACATCATTTTGGGAAATGATTTTTTACAAAGAAATAAAGCTGTAATAAATTTTAAAGAAAAAGTGGTGGAGTTAGATGGGGGTGATCGGTCTGTGAAAATTAATTTTGAAAACGTGATAAATAAAGTTAGAACCACTGGTGTGAAATTGTTACAGAAACAAGTAGTTGAGAATCACTTAGATACTAAAGTAAATTTTTGTATAGAGGGTGAGTATTTAGAAGATGTTGATAATGAACTGAGTAATATTAATAATGAAGTATGGGAGATAAGGGCGGATGAATTCTGTAGTGGGGGTGAGGTGATAAGGAGTGGCCAACGTATAGCGTTATGGCAGGTAATAGAGCAGTTTAAGGGAGTGTTTGCCGATATTCCAGGAAGGGCAAAAAATTATGAATGTATGTTACAGATAAAGGAACACACACCATTCATGCAGCGGAGTTATCCAGTGCCTTACTCTAAAAGACGAGCGGTGCAAGAGGAGTTGGATAAGATGTTAGATAATGGTATCATAGAGAGGTCAGTGTCTCACTACTCAAATCCGTTAGTGGTGGTAATCAAGAAGGAAGGAGGAGTAAGATTATGCCTAGACGCAAGGAAAATTAATCAAATTATTATACCAGACCGAGAATCACCAGAATCTATAAATGAGATCTTTCAAAAGTTTAGTGGCGTACGATTTATGACGTCCTTAGATCTGACTGCTGGATATTGGCAGGTACCATTAGCAGAGGTAAGTAGGCAATACACAGCATTTTTGTTTAACGGAAAAAATTATCAGTTTAAGCGACTACCATTTGGGCTAAATACCAGCGTAGCTAGTTTCATTAAATGTTTGGATAGAATTTTGAGACCAAAAGATTTAGATTTTCTCACAGTTTATGTAGATGATATTTTAATAGCTTCACGTACATTTGAAGACCATTTAGAACATTTAAAATATGTTTTAGGAAAATTAGAAGCGGGAGGATTAACCGTAAATTGGGATAAGTCCAAATTTCTACAAACGAAGATTAATTTTTTAGGATTCATTATTACATCGGAAGGAATTTCCGCAAACCCGGACAAGGTCGAATCTATTATGCGTTTCCCTGAACCGCGAAACATCAAACAACTTCAGAGTTTTCTTGGGCTGTGCAACTTTTATAGGAAATTTCAAAGGAACTACGCCTACCTAACCGCTAAGTTAAGTGCGGTATTACAGAACAACGTAACTGGAGAGATAGTAGGAACACACCATGCTACAAATTTAAAATTGTACTGGTCGTCTTAAGTTATTTTTATGTTGGTGTTTTTATATTTTGAGTGTATGAGTATTAACTTAGCTATTGATTTACAGAAGGGACTCTCCCCCATTTTCGGGCGATCACAGACTCACCACCTCTGATTGTGGATTTTGGAGTTTGGGAGGTGGACCATGGTTGGCGGAACTGACGTAAGGAAGTGAAAGCAACGATGGTCTTCCTCCACACAAAATTGGTAGAAATTTGAAAATTTAATCTTATTATTGAATGGGGAGGGGGACCCCTAATTCTTGGGATATAAAAAAAAAAAAAAAAAAAAAAAAAAAAAAAAAAAAAAAAAAAAATCTTTTGGCATTAATCCCATGAAATTTTGTTTTATCATAGAATAAAATTTGAAAATTGTGTAACTTAAGAGGTTAACTCAGTAAGGAGTTATATTTTTTTTTATGTAACTAAGCATATCAGAAGATCCATTGTTTTCCTGGAGTGTTAGAAAAGTGATGTTTTGGACTTGGAAAGTGTCTACAAATTTATTAATGTAACTAAAGAATTAACATGATATTTCAACTAAATGATATTTCAATTTTGATATATCTTAATTATTTATTAAGATATGATTGAATATGATTGAGTAGTTAAAATGTATTAACTGTATTACTAATATATCAGTGTTAATTATTAATGTATTATGTATTTATTTGAAAACTTTTTAACATGATGTTATAATATGTGTAGGAAGAGAAAAAAAAAATTTTTTAAATGGCGCTGTTAATAATATTTATCAGCCAAATAATTAACTGTTAATAATAATAATAATAATAATTTTATTTTTGTTTTATCATGCACTAAGAGTATTCAATAAATAAATATATAGAGTTATTAATTCTTTTATAATTTGTTTTTCTCCAGATTTGGGAGATTATAATGTGTAATTTTCTTATTATATTTTCAATTATATCTTATTCAATTTTGGTATAATATTCTTTTTAATTCTTGAAGATTATAATATATAATCTTATAATTTTATTAAGCATACTAAAATATATTAAGCCAACCCAGTGCTTATTGGCACAAACCAGCACTTAGCTAAGGGGAACCAGATCAGTTGAGGATGGAGTGATTCAATAAGCCACTATATTAATATTTTTTATAAATTGTTTCAGTGTTTGGGGTGTGACAGCGGTCCTGAGCTGGCCAACGCGTCAGAGCAGGGGCGTTAAGAGCCTAAGTGGCCTTATGGTGTTGGGATCTCGCAGGAGAAGTCCAGTAAGGTCATGAAGGTACGGTCCTCATCACCAGACCAAGGGTGAGTTATTGTTATTTTTTATATAAAATTGTAAGGGGGTTGTGGCGACTTGTCCTGACTGATCCCTTTAGGAAGTATGAAAGGGTCAATGAAAGTTTGTGTGCTTCGTCACACCATCTTTCATTGAGGGGGTTTTGTGATGGTACAATCATGGTACATTGTATAATTACATAAAATATGGTAACGAGATCATAAATATTGTATTTTCCTATTTTTTGACATACCCAACCCAACCTCAAACACCCTATATAGAATTTACGGTGAGTGGACTATATTACAGTATTTGCCAGGATTTGAACTAATTCATGACAAAAAACGGTGTCACATCACAAAAAAACAGTGTGCAGTTATTGAGATAAGCAGAGCCAAGCCTTCGTTACGTCAGAGGCGGAGAATGTGTTGACAACTACAAACGGCGATGTCAACAACTTAGACAAAGGAATGTGACGTCAATACACCCCACTTCCGCAGATTTCAACCAGAAATTGCCGTCATTTCATCTGCAGCTCTGATTTGAGCCGGCCGGCCGCCCATTCACTTACGAGTGAATTTTAACTTTTTAGACCACTGTAGGTGGTTAATAAACAGTATAATATCTACTATCAAAATGTATTAAGGAAAGTAATAGTTCGGTTTGGTGTAGGCGTCCTCGACCGATTAAATCGTTCGTAAACAAGATCGACGTATAGAATCGGTCCCACGACGGTGGGTTACGTGGGTTGACCAAAGGTGTCCCGTCAAGCGCAGTAAAATACACCGATTGTGCCGATATACGAACGAGACTGGCAGTGCGAGGAAGCCAACACGGAAATTGGTGAGAGCGTTCCTTATATATTTTGAATCCTTTATTTCCCAATATATGTTATTGTAGAAATCAATCATTTAACAAATTATTCAAAATTTCAATCAAAATTTAAGGAGCTCCAAAATTTAAATAAGTTTGTACCATGATAATGAAAGGGTGAGTGGTTGTGTGCGTGCATAATTATTCTAAGTGCTGGGTTGAGCACCACTATATAAATATATACATGTTATTATTGTATAATCATTTAAACATATAATCATTAAACTTAATCAAAGTTATTATTACACATTATGTTTTTGGAAGGGTTACAGTTGGTTTTAAAAAATGTTATGTAACAAAGTAAAGAATAAAAAGGGGTATTTCATTGGTAACAATTAGAACAGCTGTTTTGTTATTTCAAGCAATTTCCGTTTCCTATGACTTCGCGTAACGAACTTCTGGCCCATGACTTAGGTAGTAAAAGATGGCGTCCTTGTTTTGTATACATAACCACATTTGTGAGATATAATATATCGTATTTATAAATTCAAAAATAACGTAACTATACAGATGTCGCCCGTAAGAACAGGGACCTTATGTAATATTATGTATGTATATTATTACATGGGATACGCCTAGAAAGAACACGGGAAAAAATTGCTTGAGGTAACAGACAAAATTTTATAACTAGTAAACATAACCCCACAATTAGGTTAGACAATTGTATGCATGCGTGCATTACACAATTGCCAAAATGAGTACTAATGACAATATTACGTTAGAAATAGGTACAACTAATGTAAATTTGACTGGCGAGATGGATGTACAAGCACCTCAAACTAGTCAGATTGACGATGCGCATACGCCTGTATCTGTAGAAATAACGAAAGTCAATACATCCATTTCAACTAGTTTAGATAGTAAGCAGGATGAAACTAATGCAATGATGCAACTTTTATTAAATAAATTTGACAGTTTTGATAAAAAACTAGATGAACAGAAAATCAATATTAAATTCAATGAATTAAAGAATGAAATAAAAAGACAAAATTGTCAATTTGAGGAGAGAATTAACACAGTAGAAACACGTTGTGATAACATACAGAAAACCACACTAGCCATTGTTGATGACAAGTTCAGTAGTACCATAAATGATTTAGACACGAAAATCGATCTAGTTTATGGCACAGTAAATAACACGATTAAAAGTCAATTAGAGACAAGCAGTACAGAAATACAACAGAAATGTTTACATTTTGCAGAAAGTCAAGTAGAAGTTAAAACCAATGTGTTGCAAAATCATTTAGAAAACATTGAAATAAATGTGATAGATATTACTAAAAATTTAGAAGCTATAGATAGTACTATGACTGAACATGAGAAAAATACCAAGAGTAGATTTAATTTGTTACAAAATAAGATTAAAGAAATTGATGACTTAACTGTACAAAATAGTATGGATGTGCATGATAAATATGATATGATTGCAAATAATTTGACCAGTGTAAAAAACGAATTACGGGGAGAAATAAATAAAAATGTTTCAAGCATAACTGATAGAGTAGTAGTAACTAGAGATTTCTATAATGAAATAGAACTAGAGAATTTTAGCCATGAAAACAGAGTAATACATCCCATGCGATTCCTTAATCAGACTAGGGATTATAATCATTTTAGTAGTAGTAGCTGGGAAGTGAAATTAAATAAAATTATTAAATGTTTCAAGGGTAACTCAGTCATATGGGCTGAAGCTCATAGGTTAGAATGGGATTGCTATAATACTTTTGAAAAAGCTTTTAAGGGTAAATATTGGACAGAAGAAGAGCAGGAGACTTTAAGAAGCCGTATTATGGGAACGGGTAATTTCATGGGACGTAACGTTCGTAATAATAACATTACTATTTATGTAACAAAATTGTACAACGAAGCTAAATATTTAGAGCCTCCTATACCATTTAAGTCATTTGTTAGGTATGTTAGTTACCTAGAGAAGTGCAGGTCACTCTGATGACTAAAGAAATAGAAAATCTTGATGAACTGGAAAGGGTATTAGATATACTACAAAGTATAAATGATCGTGAAATGGGTAGACGCCCTATACAACCAAATACGTATAAACATAACAATAATGTAGGTGGTTAATAAACAGTATAATATCTACTATCAAAATGTATTAAGGAAAGTAATAGTTCGGTTTGGTGTAGGCGTCCTCGACCGATTAAATCGTTCGTAAACAAGATCGACGTATAGAATCGGTCCCACGACGGTGGGTTACGTGGGTTGACCAAAGGTGTCCCGTCAAGCGCAGTAAAATACACCGATTGTGCCGATATACGAACGAGACTGGCAGTGCGAGGAAGCCAACACGGAAATTGGTGAGAGCGTTCCTTATATATTTTGAATCCTTTATTTCCCAATATATGTTATTGTAGAAATCAATCATTTAACAAATTATTCAAAATTTCAATCAAAATTTAAGGAGCTCCAAAATTTAAATAAGTTTGTACCATGATAATGAAAGGGTGAGTGGTTGTGTGCGTGCATAATTATTCTAAGTGCTGGGTTGAGCACCACTATATAAATATATACATGTTATTATTGTATAATCATTTAAACATATAATCATTAAACTTAATCAAAGTTATTATTACACATTATGTTTTTGGAAGGGTTACAGTTGGTTTTAAAAAATGTTATGTAACAAAGTAAAGAATAAAAAGGGGTATTTCATTGGTAACAATTAGAACAGCTGTTTTGTTATTTCAAGCAATTTCCGTTTCCTATGACTTCGCATAACGAACTTCTGGCCCATGACTTAGGTAGTAAAAGATGGCGTCCTAGTTTTGTATACATAACCACATTTGTGAGATATAATATATCGTATTTATAAATTCAAAAATAACGTAACTATACAAGACAAAGTCTAATGAGCAACTTGGCCTAACCTGAATTTACATGACCTGGCTCAGAACAACTTTATTTTGGCAAATACAAAGATGAAGACTGGTTGCAATTTACTACCATAAATGCCTGGAATGCTATGCATTAAAGAATTTTAATTAACTTTATATGGGGAAAACTGGTTTACATACATTATTTCTGAAAATAATAATCCTGAAATGTAATCAGTACTTATATCAAGTTAAGTGCAATAATTAAATTGATTCTTCAACTTGCACGTTGCAAACTTAAGGTGCTAAGCCTTTATTTTATTTTTAATTTAACATCAATTTATGTTCGGCAACGTTAAAAAGAACATGTTATGGCCTCTGAGAAAGTACACAGTGAGTGGAAGCTGGCTTAAATGAAGGTAAAAATTGTATCTAATAATTAGTGTCCCGTGAGGGCTGATTCTGATTGTACTGCCCTCAAAACATAAAGAAAAGTCATTTTTAGAAAGATGTCTGTGTGTAGAATTTTGTCTATGGCGAATGATAACGCCCGCAAATTCAAATAATTTTTTGCATATTGTAGAGGACTCAAGGTCTGTTGATTTTGGTGAAGATCGGTTAAGGAGAAGGGGTAGTTTACCTGCAATGTTTTGTTTTAACAAGAGTAAAGTACTTAATTTTGATAAATAAAGTATCCTGAAAAGGTCATAATAATCCACTGTAGAAAGGTAGATTTAATATCTATAAATGAAAAGGGGTAGGGGGAGGGGATAATTTTCTATAAATGAAAATGATAGGTGAAGGGGAAGGGATTTTTTTTTTATGTGTTGCATATCAGCAACATTTAAGTAGTTTGTTGATACAATTCCTTCCCTGGCTGTTTGGCCGTGGTCCAATGTTTTCTGCAAAACCAGACGTTTCGGAAGTGCCATCGACTGCCATCATCAGTGAAAATCGAGTGCGCTAACATGAGGTGGTATATGTTAGTGATCACAATTCTGTGGTTGAGGCTGAAGATAGAAGTAGTTTCTGTGGAAATATTTCATTTCTAAAATGATTTCAAATATAAATCTTAAAATATGGAAGTCATGTATGGTTCTCCATACCGATATTTTAATTATTTGCATCAAATAGTATTATTGTTTAATAAATGTTCTATCCAGATCAAATTATGTGTATACAGTTCTGGAGAAATTAGACAGGCATAATATGTTGTTTGTTTATTGTAAACTGTATTATGTTTGGAAGTATCCCAAAGTAAATTTAACATTAGTCATGTAAATCAATGAGGCCAGTCCAGTTTTTTAAGGCCAGGAGAATCCTTGAAATGTTTGGAGCATCACTAGGTCATGATGGATCTAATCATCAAACTTCAGTTTCTGTGAAAAACTGGCAGATTTGAGTAGTCACTTGATAAAGGATGGTGTTGTAAAAGCAAAAATTCTTTCAGAATTTTTTATAACCCTGTCAGTCTGCAAATAATATACTGTATTACAGTATACAAATGTAGTGTAATATCTTGGCACAATACTATATGATAAATTTGGATAAAAGGCTCATTTCCAATAGAAAGGATAGCTGGTGTGATCAGACATAAATTTGTTGTATTAGTTTTTTGAGAATTTATTCCTATCAAACTGGAGTAAGCATATTTTCAAACCTTTATGGACGTTATAACAACTCGTGCTGTCCGTCTATTTCTGCAAGAGTGTAAACGTGTCAGAGTGTAGTTTGTGTAATGTGTCTTACCAATCCGTCGTCGCTCGGTAACGTAACTTCCGCTGCTTGAGTCCGTCGCGAACGTACGAATAACCAGGTATCGAAGTCCTTACCTGAGGTTCACTAGGGGTGTATAATTCCCGGGTGGCGCCAAATTGTTTATTTTAAACAATTAAAAAAATTAGTATTATCGGCGATTCCGCTCAGGCGGTGTGGAGAATTCAAACTTGTCCCGCCGCTTATCGATGTTTACAATCAAGCCAGCAGTTTGCTGTGTTTACTGCTTGAGCGCTAGCCGCCAATTCATAGCTGTTCGCTAAAATGTACAACATTAATAATACACTTTCCTAATGAAAATAAAACACATTGGTTACACACAGTTTTGGTTTATTAGTTAATGGTTATTACTTTTTCATTGACACAGGTTATATTTGGTTTGTTATATTATTTTGCACCGGCCATTAATCTAAGACAATTTTCTCTGGGTTTTGACGTATCGATTCTGAACGTATGTGCTCTTACTCACTTTTCTATTTTTATTTTTCTATTTTTTTATGGTAATAACATATAATAAAACACATCTACTTACCATAACTTTCTCGTTCTTAGCAGGTGGTTTATATTCCACTTGAATTTCCTCTCTAGGGTCCAGGGTTTCGTCTCAGCGAGATTCAGAAACAATAGAGGTTTACGAAACAATAATTTTAACAACTTCAGTGTGGACATATGATTGATTTAATATTATATCTTTTTCTTAGTTACATTTTACAATACAACAAAGATGGCGCCTTACCATCACTACCTAAATGATTTCTATTCCTTTACTAATACTGACTTACACTTATTTCATTATTTGATTGTACACATGGTCTATTACCATGCATCTCAAAGAGACTGCAGTTCTCTCGCTATTATTTCCATTTATAAAATGACAGAAACCAATGCCTCAATTTACTGATTAATAATTTATAAGTACAGACACATTCTTACGCACACACACACACACCCTTACCCCCATGTTATATTATGACAAAACGTACTTCCAATTTAGAACCTAGTACAATCTAATGTATAACCAAACAAGTAGGCCTACATTAAAATCCTTTTTTCAACATAATGCAATAAAAATCAATGCGCAGTTTCTGTTAACATGCAAATGATTAAGTATTAATAATGGGTTACAGTGGAATTTAATGTTACTACGGTCTGAATTAATGCAAATAAAATTGGGAGAATCTCGTAAACATATTAAAGAATGCTTGTATATTACACACAAAATTATTACAGTACGGACCTTTGTTAATGAATAGAAACAAATTTGACTCTATACTTTAGTATGTACCAATAAAATTCACCTTTTTTCAAATACCAATATCTTGTTTTTTTCATACCCTTAAAAAAAGGTCATTAACTACATACATTATGAGAAAACGTGATTACAAATAACCAGCCATTAGTTACTTGTGAAGAAAATAGATATAACATTTACAAACATCAAATCTTCAATTCTCTCCCTATTTGTTTTATAAAAACTGGAGTTTCTACTGCAGGTTTTAAGTCCACCAACTACTTAATTAAATATACATAATTGTTCCTGTATCTTGTTGGGTAACATATTATATTTACATCTGCTTCCTACTCATATGTGCAAACAATGTTTTTAATGTACGGTCCTAAAATCTTTATCAACACTTTATATCATTAAAATTTAGACAAAGTCTAATGAGGAACTTGGCCTAACCTGAATTTACATGACCTGGCTCAGAACAACTTTATTTTGGCAAATACAAAGATGAAGACTGGTTGCAATTTACTACCATAAATGCCTGGAATGCTATGCATTAAAGAATTTTAATTAACTTTATATGGGGAAAACTGGTTTACATACATTATTTCTGAAAATAATAATCCTGAAATGTAATCAGTACTTATATCAAGTTAAGTGCAATAATTAAATTGATTCTTCAACTTGCACGTTGCAAACTTAAGGTGCTAAGCCTTTATTTTATTTTTAATTTAACATCAATTTATGTTCGGCAACGTTAAAAAGAACATGTTATGGCTTCTGAGAAAGTACACAGTGAGTGGAAGCTGGCTTAAATGAAGGTAAAAATTGTATCTAATAATTAGTGTCCCGTGAGGGCTGATTCTGATTGTACTGCCCTCAAAACATAAAGAAAAGTCATTTTTAGAAAGATGTCTGTGTGTAGAATTTTGTCTATGGCGAATGATAACGCCCGCAAATTCAAATAATTTTTTGCATATTGTAGAGGACTCAAGGTCTGTTGATTTTGGTGAAGATCGGTTAAGGAGAAGGGGTAGTTTACCTGCAATGTTTTGTTTTAACAAGAGTAAAGTACTTAATTTTGATAAATAAAGTATCCTGAAAAGGTCATAATAATCCACTGTAGAAAGGTAGATTTAATATCTATAAATGAAAAGGGGTAGGGGGAGGGGATAATTTTCTATAAATGAAAATGATAGGTGAAGGGGAAGGGATTTTTTTTTTATGTGTTGCATATCAGCAACATTTAAGTAGTTTGTTGATAAAATTCCTTCCCTGGCTGTTTGGCCGTGGTCCAATGTTTTCTGCAAAACCAGACGTTTCGGAAGTGCCATCGACTGCCATCATCAGTGAAAATCGAGTGCGCTAACATGAGGTGGTATATGTTAGTGATCACAATTCTGTGGTTGAGGCTGAAGATAGAAGTAGTTTCTGTGGAAATATTTCATTTCTAAAATGATTTCAAATATAAATCTTAAAATATGGAAGTCATGTATGGTTCTCCATACCGATATTTTAATTATTTGCATCAAATAGTATTATTGTTTAATAAATGTTCTATCCAGATCAAATTATGTGTATACAGTTCTGGAGAAATTAGACAGGCATAATATGTTGTTTGTTTATTGTAAACTGTATTATGTTTGGAAGTATCCCAAAGTAAATTTAACATTAGTCATGTAAATCAATGAGGCCAGTCCAGTTTTTTAAGGCCAGGAGAATCCTTGAAATGTTTGGAGCATCACTAGGTCATGATGGATCTAATCATCAAACTTCAGTTTCTGTGAAAAACTGGCAGATTTGAGTAGTCACTTGATAAAGGATGGTGTTGTAAAAGCAAAAATTCTTTCAGAATTTTTTATAACCCTGTCAGTCTGCAAATAATATACTGTATTACAGTATACAAATGTAGTGTAATATCTTGGCACAATACTATATGATAAATTTGGATAAAAGGCTCATTTCCAATAGAAAGGATAGCTGGTGTGATCAGACATAAATTTGTTGTATTAGTTTTTTGAGAATTTATTCCTATCAAACTGGAGTAAGCATATTTTCAAACCTTTATGGACGTTATAACAACTCGTGCTGTCCGTCTATTTCTGCAAGAGTGTAAACGTGTCAGAGTGTAGTTTGTGTAATGTGTCTTACCAATCCGTCGTCGCTCGGTAACGTAACTTCCGCTGCTTGAGTCCGTCGCGAACGTACGAATAACCAGGTATCGAAGTCCTTACCTGAGGTTCACTAGGGGTGTATAATTCCCGGGTGGCGCCAAATTGTTTATTTTAAACAATTAAAAAAATTAGTATTATCGGCGATTCCGCTCAGGCGGTGTGGAGAATTCAAACTTGTCCCGCCGCTTATCGATGTTTACAATCAAGCCAGCAGTTTGCTGTGTTTACTGCTTGAGCGCTAGCCGCCAATTCATAGCTGTTCGCTAAAATGTACAACATTAATAATACACTTTCCTAATGAAAATAAAACACATTGGTTACACACAGTTTTGGTTTATTAGTTAATGGTTATTACTTTTTCATTGACACAGGTTATATTTGGTTTGTTATATTATTTTGCACCGGCCATTAATCTAAGACAATTTTCTCTGGGTTTTGACGTATCGATTCTGAACGTATGTGCTCTTACTCACTTTTCTATTTTTATTTTTCTATTTTTTTATGGTAATAACATATAATAAAACACATCTACTTACCATAACTTTCTCGTTCTTAGCAGGTGGTTTATATTCCACTTGAATTTCCTCTCTAGGGTCCAGGGTTTCGTCTCAGCGAGATTCAGAAACAATAGAGGTTTACGAAACAATAATTTTAACAACTTCAGTGTGGACATATGATTGATTTAATATTATATCTTTTTCTTAGTTACATTTTACAATACAACAAAGATGGCGCCTTACCATCACTACCTAAATGATTTCTATTCCTTTACTAATACTGACTTACACTTATTTCATTATTTGATTGTACACATGGTCTATTACCATGCATCTCAAAGAGACTGCAGTTCTCTCGCTATTATTTCCATTTATAAAATGACAGAAACCAATGCCTCAATTTACTGATTAATAATTTATAAGTACAGACACATTCTTACGCACACACACACACACCCTTACCCCCATGTTATATTATGACAAAACGTACTTCCAATTTAGAACCTAGTACAATCTAATGTATAACCAAACAAGTAGGCCTACATTAAAATCCTTTTTTCAACATAATGCAATAAAAATCAATGCGCAGTTTCTGTTAACATGCAAATGATTAAGTATTAATAATGGGTTACAGTGGAATTTAATGTTACTACGGTCTGAATTAATGCAAATAAAATTGGGAGAATCTCGTAAACATATTAAAGAATGCTTGTATATTACACACAAAATTATTACAGTACGGACCTTTGTTAATGAATAGAAACAAATTTGACTCTATACTTTAGTATGTACCAATAAAATTCACCTTTTTTCAAATACCAATATCTTGTTTTTTTCATACCCTTAAAAAAAGGTCATTAACTACATACATTATGAGAAAACGTGATTACAAATAACCAGCCATTAGTTACTTGTGAAGAAAATAGATATAACATTTACAAACATCAAATCTTCAATTCTCTCCCTATTTGTTTTATAAAAACTGGAGTTTCTACTGCAGGTTTTAAGTCCACCAACTACTTAATTAAATATACATAATTGTTCCTGTATCTTGTTGGGTAACATATTATATTTACATCTGCTTCCTACTCATATGTGCAAACAATGTTTTTAATGTACGGTCCTAAAATCTTTATCAACACTTTATATCATTAAAATTTAGACAAAGTCTAATGAGGAACTTGGCCTAACCTGAATTTACATGACCTGGCTCAGAACAACTTTATTTTGGCAAATACAAAGATGAAGACTGGTTGCAATTTACTACCATAAATGCCTGGAATGCTATGCATTAAAGAATTTTAATTAACTTTATATGGGGAAAACTGGTTTACATACATTATTTCTGAAAATAATAATCCTGAAATGTAATCAGTACTTATATCAAGTTAAGTGCAATAATTAAATTGATTCTTCAACTTGCACATTGCAAACTTAAGGTGCTAAGCCTTTATTTTATTTTTAATTTAACATCAATTTATGTTCGGCAACGTTAAAAAGAACATGTTATGGCCTCTGAGAAAGTACACAGTGAGTGGAAGCTGGCTTAAATGAAGGTAAAAATTGTATCTAATAATTAGTGTCCCGTGAGGGCTGATTCTGATTGTACTGCCCTCAAAACATAAAGAAAAGTCATTTTTAGAAAGATGTCTGTGTGTAGAATTTTGTCTATGGCGAATGATAACGCCCGCAAATTCAAATAATTTTTTGCATATTGTAGAGGACTCAAGGTCTGTTGATTTTGGTGAAGATCGGTTAAGGAGAAGGGGTAGTTTACCTGCAATGTTTTGTTTTAACAAGAGTAAAGTACTTAATTTTGATAAATAAAGTATCCTGAAAAGGTCATAATAATCCACTGTAGAAAGGTAGATTTAATATCTATAAATGAAAAGGGGTAGGGGGAGGGGATAATTTTCTATAAATGAAAATGATAGGTGAAGGGGAAGGGATTTTTTTTTTATGTGTTGCATATCAGCAACATTTAAGTAGTTTGTTGATAAAATTCCTTCCCTGGCTGTTTGGCCGTGGTCCAATGTTTTCTGCAAAACCAGACGTTTCGGAAGTGCCATCGACTGCCATCATCAGTGAAAATCGAGTGCGCTAACATGAGGTGGTATATGTTAGTGATCACAATTCTGTGGTTGAGGCTGAAGATAGAAGTAGTTTCTGTGGAAATATTTCATTTCTAAAATGATTTCAAATATAAATCTTAAAATATGGAAGTCATGTATGGTTCTCCATACCGATATTTTAATTATTTGCATCAAATAGTATTATTGTTTAATAAATGTTCTATCCAGATCAAATTATGTGTATACAGTTCTGGAGAAATTAGACAGGCATAATATGTTGTTTGTTTATTGTAAACTGTATTATGTTTGGAAGTATCCCAAAGTAAATTTAACATTAGTCATGTAAATCAATGAGGCCAGTCCAGTTTTTTAAGGCCAGGAGAATCCTTGAAATGTTTGGAGCATCACTAGGTCATGATGGATCTAATCATCAAACTTCAGTTTCTGTGAAAAACTGGCAGATTTGAGTAGTCACTTGATAAAGGATGGTGTTGTAAAAGCAAAAATTCTTTCAGAATTTTTTATAACCCTGTCAGTCTGCAAATAATATACTGTATTACAGTATACAAATGTAGTGTAATATCTTGGCACAATACTATATGATAAATTTGGATAAAAGGCTCATTTCCAATAGAAAGGATAGCTGGTGTGATCAGACATAAATTTGTTGTATTAGTTTTTTGAGAATTTATTCCTATCAAACTGGAGTAAGCATATTTTCAAACCTTTATGGACGTTATAACAACTCGTGCTGTCCGTCTATTTCTGCAAGAGTGTAAACGTGTCAGAGTGTAGTTTGTGTAATGTGTCTTACCAATCCGTCGTCGCTCGGTAACGTAACTTCCGCTGCTTGAGTCCGTCGCGAACGTACGAATAACCAGGTATCGAAGTCCTTACCTGAGGTTCACTAGGGGTGTATAATTCCCGGGTGGCGCCAAATTGTTTATTTTAAACAATTAAAAAAATTAGTATTATCGGCGATTCCGCTCAGGCGGTGTGGAGAATTCAAACTTGTCCCGCCGCTTATCGATGTTTACAATCAAGCCAGCAGTTTGCTGTGTTTACTGCTTGAGCGCTAGCCGCCAATTCATAGCTGTTCGCTAAAATGTACAACATTAATAATACACTTTCCTAATGAAAATAAAACACATTGGTTACACACAGTTTTGGTTTATTAGTTAATGGTTATTACTTTTTCATTGACACAGGTTATATTTGGTTTGTTATATTATTTTGCACCGGCCATTAATCTAAGACAATTTTCTCTGGGTTTTGACGTATCGATTCTGAACGTATGTGCTCTTACTCACTTTTCTATTTTTATTTTTCTATTTTTTTATGGTAATAACATATAATAAAACACATCTACTTACCATAACTTTCTCGTTCTTAGCAGGTGGTTTATATTCCACTTGAATTTCCTCTCTAGGGTCCAGGGTTTCGTCTCAGCGAGATTCAGAAACAATAGAGGTTTACGAAACAATAATTTTAACAACTTCAGTGTGGACATATGATTGATTTAATATTATATCTTTTTCTTAGTTACATTTTACAATACAACAAAGATGGCGCCTTACCATCACTACCTAAATGATTTCTATTCCTTTACTAATACTGACTTACACTTATTTCATTATTTGATTGTACACATGGTCTATTACCATGCATCTCAAAGAGACTGCAGTTCTCTCGCTATTATTTCCATTTATAAAATGACAGAAACCAATGCCTCAATTTACTGATTAATAATTTATAAGTACAGACACATTCTTACGCACACACACACACACACCCTTACCCCCATGTTATATTATGACAAAACGTACTTCCAATTTAGAACCTAGTACAATCTAATGTATAACCAAACAAGTAGGCCTACATTAAAATCCTTTTTTCAACATAATGCAATAAAAATCAATGCGCAGTTTCTGTTAACATGCAAATGATTAAGTATTAATAATGGGTTACAGTGGAATTTAATGTTACTACGGTCTGAATTAATGCAAATAAAATTGGGAGAATCTCGTAAACATATTAAAGAATGCTTGTATATTACACACAAAATTATTACAGTACGGACCTTTGTTAATGAATAGAAACAAATTTGACTCTATACTTTAGTATGTACCAATAAAATTCACCTTTTTTCAAATACCAATATCTTGTTTTTTTCATACCCTTAAAAAAAGGTCATTAACTACATACATTATGAGAAAACGTGATTACAAATAACCAGCCATTAGTTACTTGTGAAGAAAATAGATATAACATTTACAAACATCAAATCTTCAATTCTCTCCCTATTTGTTTTATAAAAACTGGAGTTTCTACTGCAGGTTTTAAGTCCACCAACTACTTAATTAAATATACATAATTGTTCCTGTATCTTGTTGGGTAACATATTATATTTACATCTGCTTCCTACTCATATGTGCAAACAATGTTTTTAATGTACGGTCCTAAAATCTTTATCAACACTTTATATCATTAAAATTTAGACAAAGTCTAATGAGGAACTTGGCCTAACCTGAATTTACATGACCTGGCTCAGAACAACTTTATTTTGGCAAATACAAAGATGAAGACTGGTTGCAATTTACTACCATAAATGCCTGGAATGCTATGCATTAAAGAATTTTAATTAACTTTATATGGGGAAAACTGGTTTACATACATTATTTCTGAAAATAATAATCCTGAAATGTAATCAGTACTTATATCAAGTTAAGTGCAATAATTAAATTGATTCTTCAACTTGCACGTTGCAAACTTAAGGTGCTAAGCCTTTATTTTATTTTTAATTTAACATCAATTTATGTTCGGCAACGTTAAAAAGAACATGTTATGGCCTCTGAGAAAGTACACAGTGAGTGGAAGCTGGCTTAAATGAAGGTAAAAATTGTATCTAATAATTAGTGTCCCGTGAGGGCTGATTCTGATTGTACTGCCCTCAAAACATAAAGAAAAGTCATTTTTAGAAAGATGTCTGTGTGTAGAATTTTGTCTATGGCGAATGATAACGCCCGCAAATTCAAATAATTTTTTGCATATTGTAGAGGACTCAAGGTCTGTTGATTTTGGTGAAGATCGGTTAAGGAGAAGGGGTAGTTTACCTGCAATGTTTTGTTTTAACAAGAGTAAAGTACTTAATTTTGATAAATAAAGTATCCTGAAAAGGTCATAATAATCCACTGTAGAAAGGTAGATTTAATATCTATAAATGAAAAGGGGTAGGGGGAGGGGATAATTTTCTATAAATGAAAATGATAGGTGAAGGGGAAGGGATTTTTTTTTTATATGTGTTGCATATCAGCAACATTTAAGTAGTTTGTTGATAAAATTCCTTCCCTGGCTGTTTGGCCGTGGTCCAATGTTTTCTGCAAAACCAGACGTTTCGGAAGTGCCATCGACTGCCATCATCAGTGAAAATCGAGTGCGCTAACATGAGGTGGTATATGTTAGTGATCACAATTCTGTGGTTGAGGCTGAAGATAGAAGTAGTTTCTGTGGAAATATTTCATTTCTAAAATGATTTCAAATATAAATCTTAAAATATGGAAGTCATGTATGGTTCTCCATACTGATATTTTAATTATTTGCATCAAATAGTATTATTGTTTAATAAATGTTCTATCCAGATCAAATTATGTGTATACAGTTCTGGAGAAATTAGACAGGCATAATATGTTGTTTGTTTATTGTAAACTGTATTATGTTTGGAAGTATCCCAAAGTAAATTTAACATTAGTCATGTAAATCAATGAGGCCAGTCCAGTTTTTTAAGGCCAGGAGAATCCTTGAAATGTTTGGAGCATCACTAGGTCATGATGGATCTAATCATCAAACTTCAGTTTCTGTGAAAAACTGGCAGATTTGAGTAGTCACTTGATAAAGGATGGTGTTGTAAAAGCAAAAATTCTTTCAGAATTTTTTATAACCCTGTCAGTCTGCAAATAATATACTGTATTACAGTATACAAATGTAGTGTAATATCTTGGCACAATACTATATGATAAATTTGGATAAAAGGCTCATTTCCAATAGAAAGGATAGCTGGTGTGATCAGACATAAATTTGTTGTATTAGTTTTTTGAGAATTTATTCCTATCAAACTGGAGTAAGCATATTTTCAAACCTTTATGGACGTTATAACAACTCGTGCTGTCCGTCTATTTCTGCAAGAGTGTAAACGTGTCAGAGTGTAGTTTGTGTAATGTGTCTTACCAATCCGTCGTCGCTCGGTAACGTAACTTCCGCTGCTTGAGTCCGTCGCGAACGTACGAATAACCAGGTATCGAAGTCCTTACCTGAGGTTCACTAGGGGTGTATAATTCCCGGGTGGCGCCAAATTGTTTATTTTAAACAATTAAAAAAATTAGTATTATCGGCGATTCCGCTCAGGCGGTGTGGAGAATTCAAACTTGTCCCGCCGCTTATCGATGTTTACAATCAAGCCAGCAGTTTGCTGTGTTTACTGCTTGAGCGCTAGCCGCCAATTCATAGCTGTTCGCTAAAATGTACAACATTAATAATACACTTTCCTAATGAAAATAAAACACATTGGTTACACACAGTTTTGGTTTATTAGTTAATGGTTATTACTTTTTCATTGACACAGGTTATATTTGGTTTGTTATATTATTTTGCACCGGCCATTAATCTAAGACAATTTTCTCTGGGTTTTGACGTATCGATTCTGAACGTATGTGCTCTTACTCACTTTTCTATTTTTATTTTTATATTTTTTTATGGTAATAACATATAATAAAACACATCTACTTACCATAACTTTCTCGTTCTTAGCAGGTGGTTTATATTCCACTTGAATTTCCTCTCTAGGGTCCAGGGTTTCGTCTCAGCGAGATTCAGAAACAATAGAGGTTTACGAAACAATAATTTTAACAACTTCAGTGTGGACATATGATTGATTTAATATTATATCTTTTTCTTAGTTACATTTTACAATACAACAAAGATGGCGCCTTACCATCACTACCTAAATGATTTCTATTCCTTTACTAATACTGACTTACACTTATTTCATTATTTGATTGTACACATGGTCTATTACCATGCATCTCAAAGAGACTGCAGTTCTCTCGCTATTATTTCCATTTATAAAATGACAGAAACCAATGCCTCAATTTACTGATTAATAATTTATAAGTACAGACACATTCTTACGCACACACACACACACCCTTACCCCCATGTTATATTATGACAAAACGTACTTCCAATTTAGAACCTAGTACAATCTAATGTATAACCAAACAAGTAGGCCTACATTAAAATCCTTTTTTCAACATAATGCAATAAAAATCAATGCGCAGTTTCTGTTAACATGCAAATGATTAAGTATTAATAATGGGTTACAGTGGAATTTAATGTTACTACGGTCTGAATTAATGCAAATAAAATTGGGAGAATCTCGTAAACATATTAAAGAATGCTTGTATATTACACACAAAATTATTACAGTACGGACCTTTGTTAATGAATAGAAACAAATTTGACTCTATACTTTAGTATGTACCAATAAAATTCACCTTTTTTCAAATACCAATATCTTGTTTTTTTCATACCCTTAAAAAAAGGTCATTAACTACATACATTATGAGAAAACGTGATTACAAATAACCAGCCATTAGTTACTTGTGAAGAAAATAGATATAACATTTACAAACATCAAATCTTCAATTCTCTCCCTATTTGTTTTATAAAAACTGGAGTTTCTACTGCAGGTTTTAAGTCCACCAACTACTTAATTAAATATACATAATTGTTCCTGTATCTTGTTGGGTAACATATTATATTTACATCTGCTTCCTACTCATATGTGCAAACAATGTTTTTAATGTACGGTCCTAAAATCTTTATCAACACTTTATATCATTAAAATTTAGACAAAGTCTAATGAGGAACTTGGCCTAACCTGAATTTACATGACCTGGCTCAGAACAACTTTATTTTGGCAAATACAAAGATGAAGACTGGTTGCAATTTACTACCATAAATGCCTGGAATGCTATGCATTAAAGAATTTTAATTAACTTTATATGGGGAAAACTGGTTTACATACATTATTTCTGAAAATAATAATCCTGAAATGTAATCAGTACTTATATCAAGTTAAGTGCAATAATTAAATTGATTCTTCAACTTGCACGTTGCAAACTTAAGGTGCTAAGCCTTTATTTTATTTTTAATTTAACATCAATTTATGTTCGGCAACGTTAAAAAGAACATGTTATGGCCTCTGAGAAAGTACACAGTGAGTGGAAGCTGGCTTAAATGAAGGTACAAATTGTATCTAATAATTAGTGCCCGTGAGGGCTGATTCTGATTGTACTGCCCTCAAAACATAAAGAAAAATCATTTTTAGAAAGATGTCTGTGTGTAGAATTTTGTCTATGGCGAATGATAACGCCCGCAAATTCAAATAATTTTTTGCATATTGTAGAGGACTCAAGGTCTGTTGATTTTGGTGAAGATCGGTTAAGGAGAAGGGGTAGTTTACCTGCAATGTTTTGTTTTAACAAGAGTAAAGTACTTAATTTTGATAAATAAAGTATCCTGAAAAGGTCATAATAATCCACTGTAGAAAGGTAGATTTAATATCTATAAATGAAAAGGGGTAGGGGGAGGGGATAATTTTCTATAAATGAAAATGATAGGTGAAGGGGAAGGGATTTTTTTTTTATATGTGTTGCATATCAGCAACATTTAAGTAGTTTGTTGATAAAATTCCTTCCCAGGCTGTTTGGCCGTGGTCCAATGTTTTCTGCAAAACCAGACGTTTCGGAAGTGCCATCGACTGCCATCATCAGTGAAAATCGAGTGCGCAACATGAGGTGGTATATGTTAGTGATCACAATTCTGTGGTTGAGGCTGAAGATAGAAGTAGTTTCTGTGGAAATATTTCATTTCTAAAATGATTTCAAATATAAATCTTAAAATATGGAAGTCATGTATGGTTCTCCATACCGATATTTTAATTATTTGCATCAAATAGTATTATTGTTTAATAAATGTTCTATCCAGATCAAATTATGTGTATACAGTTCTGGAGAAATTAGACAGGCATAATATTGTAATAGTCGTTTGTTTATTGTAAACTGTATTATGTTTGGAAGTATCCCAAAGTAAATTTAACATTAGTCATGTAAATCAATGAGGCCAGTCCAGTTTTTTAAGGCCAGGAGAATCCTTGAAATGTTTGGAGCATCACTAGGTCATGATGGATCTAATCATCAAACTTCAGTTTCTGTGAAAAACTGGCAGATTTGAGTAGTCACTTGATAAAGGATGGTGTTGTAAAAGCAAAAATTCTTTCAGAATTTTTTATAACCCTGTCAGTCTGCAAATAATATACTGTATTACAGTATACAAATGTAGTGTAATATCTTGGCACAATACTATATGATAAATTTGGATAAAAGGCTCATTTCCAATAGAAAGGATAGCTGGTGTGATCAGACATAAATTTGTTGTATTAGTTTTTTGAGAATTTATTCCTATCAAACTGGAGTAAGCATATTTTCAAACCTTTATGGACGTTATAACAACTCGTGCTGTCCGTCTATTTCTGCAAGAGTGTACACGTGTCAGAGTGTAGTTTGTGTAATGTGTCTTACCAATCCGTCGTCGCTCGGTAACGTAACTTCCGCTGCTTGAGTCCGTCGCGAACGTACGAATAACCAGGTATCGAAGTCCTTACCTGAGGTTCACTAGGGGTGTATAATTCCCGGGTGGCACCAAATTGTTTATTTTAAACAATTAAAAAAATTAGTATTATCGGCGATTCCGCTCAGGCGGTGTGGAGAATTCAAACTTGTCCCGCCGCTTATCGATGTTTACAATCAAGCCAGCAGTTTGCTGTGTTTACTGCTTGAGCGCTAGCCGCCAATTCATAGCTGTTCGCTAAAATGTACAACATTAATAATACACTTTCCTAATGAAAATAAAACACATTGGTTACACACAGTTTTGGTTTATTAGTTAATGGTTATTACTTTTTCATTGACACAGGTTATATTTGGTTTGTTATATTATTTTGCACCGGCCATTAATCTAAGACAATTTTCTCTGGGTTTTGACGTATCGATTCTGAACGTATGTGCTCTTACTCACTTTTCTATTTTTATTTTTATATTTTTTTATGGTAATAACATATAATAAAACACATCTACTTACCATAACTTTCTCGTTCTTAGCAGGTGGTTTATATTCCACTTGAATTTCCTCTCTAGGGTCCAGGGTTTCGTCTCAGCGAGATTCAGAAACAATAGAGGTTTACGAAACAATAATTTTAACAACTTCAGTGTGGACATATGATTGATTTAATATTATATCTTTTTCTTAGTTACATTTTACAATACAACAAAGATGGCGCCTTACCATCACTACCTAAATGATTTCTATTCCTTTACTAATACTGACTTACACTTATTTCATTATTTGATTGTACACATGGTCTATTACCATGCATCTCAAAGAGACTGCAGTTCTCTCGCTATTATTTCCATTTATAAAATGACAGAAACCAATGCCTCAATTTACTGATTAATAATTTATAAGTACAGACACATTCTTACGCACACACACACACACCCTTACCCCCATGTTATATTATGACAAAACGTACTTCCAATTTAGAACCTAGTACAATCTAATGTATAACCAAACAAGTAGGCCTACATTAAAATCCTTTTTTCAACATAATGCAATAAAAATCAATGCGCAGTTTCTGTTAACATGCAAATGATTAAGTATTAATAATGGGTTACAGTGGAATTTAATGTTACTACGGTCTGAATTAATGCAAATAAAATTGGGAGAATCTCGTAAACATATTAAAGAATGCTTGTATATTACACACAAAATTATTACAGTACGGACCTTTGTTAATGAATAGAAACAAATTTGACTCTATACTTTAGTATGTACCAATAAAATTCACCTTTTTTCAAATACCAATATCTTGTTTTTTTCATACCCTTAAAAAAAGGTCATTAACTACATACATTATGAGAAAACGTGATTACAAATAACCAGCCATTAGTTACTTGTGAAGAAAATAGATATAACATTTACAAACATCAAATCTTCAATTCTCTCCCTATTTGTTTTATAAAAACTGGAGTTTCTACTGCAGGTTTTAAGTCCACCAACTACTTAATTAAATATACATAATTGTTCCTGTATCTTGTTGGGTAACATATTATATTTACATCTGCTTCCTACTCATATGTGCAAACAATGTTTTTAATGTACGGTCCTAAAATCTTTATCAACACTTTATATCATTAAAATTTAGACAAAGTCTAATGAGGAACTTGGCCTAACCTGAATTTACATGACCTGGCTCAGAACAACTTTATTTTGGCAAATACAAAGATGAAGACTGGTTGCAATTTACTACCATAAATGCCTGGAATGCTATGCATTAAAGAATTTTAATTAACTTTATATGGGGAAAACTGGTTTACATACATTATTTCTGAAAATAATAATCCTGAAATGTAATCAGTACTTATATCAAGTTAAGTGCAATAATTAAATTGATTCTTCAACTTGCACGTTGCAAACTTAAGGTGCTAAGCCTTTATTTTATTTTTAATTTAACATCAATTTATGTTCGGCAACGTTAAAAAGAACATGTTATGGCCTCTGAGAAAGTACACAGTGAGTGGAAGCTGGCTTAAATGAAGGTACAAATTGTATCTAATAATTAGTGCCCGTGAGGGCTGATTCTGATTGTACTGCCCTCAAAACATAAAGAAAAATCATTTTTAGAAAGATGTCTGTGTGTAGAATTTTGTCTATGGCGAATGATAACGCCCGCAAATTCAAATAATTTTTTGCATATTGTAGAGGACTCAAGGTCTGTTGATTTTGGTGAAGATCGGTTAAGGAGAAGGGGTAGTTTACCTGCAATGTTTTGTTTTAACAAGAGTAAAGTACTTAATTTTGATAAATAAAGTATCCTGAAAAGGTCATAATAATCCACTGTAGAAAGGTAGATTTAATATCTATAAATGAAAAGGGGTAGGGGGAGGGGATAATTTTCTATAAATGAAAATGATAGGTGAAGGGGAAGGGATTTTTTTTTTATATGTGTTGCATATCAGCAACATTTAAGTAGTTTGTTGATAAAATTCCTTCCCAGGCTGTTTGGCCGTGGTCCAATGTTTTCTGCAAAACCAGACGTTTCGGAAGTGCCATCGACTGCCATCATCAGTGAAAATCGAGTGCGCAACATGAGGTGGTATATGTTAGTGATCACAATTCTGTGGTTGAGGCTGAAGATAGAAGTAGTTTCTGTGGAAATATTTCATTTCTAAAATGATTTCAAATATAAATCTTAAAATATGGAAGTCATGTATGGTTCTCCATACCGATATTTTAATTATTTGCATCAAATAGTATTATTGTTTAATAAATGTTCTATCCAGATCAAATTATGTGTATACAGTTCTGGAGAAATTAGACAGGCATAATATTGTAATAGTCGTTTGTTTATTGTAAACTGTATTATGTTTGGAAGTATCCCAAAGTAAATTTAACATTAGTCATGTAAATCAATGAGGCCAGTCCAGTTTTTTAAGGCCAGGAGAATCCTTGAAATGTTTGGAGCATCACTAGGTCATGATGGATCTAATCATCAAACTTCAGTTTCTGTGAAAAACTGGCAGATTTGAGTAGTCACTTGATAAAGGATGGTGTTGTAAAAGCAAAAATTCTTTCAGAATTTTTTATAACCCTGTCAGTCTGCAAATAATATACTGTATTACAGTATACAAATGTAGTGTAATATCTTGGCACAATACTATATGATAAATTTGGATAAAAGGCTCATTTCCAATAGAAAGGATAGCTGGTGTGATCAGACATAAATTTGTTGTATTAGTTTTTTGAGAATTTATTCCTATCAAACTGGAGTAAGCATATTTTCAAACCTTTATGGACGTTATAACAACTCGTGCTGTCCGTCTATTTCTGCAAGAGTGTACACGTGTCAGAGTGTAGTTTGTGTAATGTGTCTTACCAATCCGTCGTCGCTCGGTAACGTAACTTCCGCTGCTTGAGTCCGTCGCGAACGTACGAATAACCAGGTATCGAAGTCCTTACCTGAGGTTCACTAGGGGTGTATAATTCCCGGGTGGCACCAAATTGTTTATTTTAAACAATTAAAAAAATTAGTATTATCGGCGATTCCGCTCAGGCGGTGTGGAGAATTCAAACTTGTCCCGCCGCTTATCGATGTTTACAATCAAGCCAGCAGTTTGCTGTGTTTACTGCTTGAGCGCTAGCCGCCAATTCATAGCTGTTCGCTAAAATGTACAACATTAATAATACACTTTCCTAATGAAAATAAAACACATTGGTTACACACAGTTTTGGTTTATTAGTTAATGGTTATTACTTTTTCATTGACACAGGTTATATTTGGTTTGTTATATTATTTTGCACCGGCCATTAATCTAAGACAATTTTCTCTGGGTTTTGACGTATCGATTCTGAACGTATGTGCTCTTACTCACTTTTCTATTTTTATTTTTATATTTTTTTATGGTAATAACATATAATAAAACACATCTACTTACCATAACTTTCTCGTTCTTAGCAGGTGGTTTATATTCCACTTGAATTTCCTCTCTAGGGTCCAGGGTTTCGTCTCAGCGAGATTCAGAAACAATAGAGGTTTACGAAACAATAATTTTAACAACTTCAGTGTGGACATATGATTGATTTAATATTATATCTTTTTCTTAGTTACATTTTACAATACAACAAAGATGGCGCCTTACCATCACTACCTAAATGATTTCTATTCCTTTACTAATACTGACTTACACTTATTTCATTATTTGATTGTACACATGGTCTATTACCATGCATCTCAAAGAGACTGCAGTTCTCTCGCTATTATTTCCATTTATAAAATGACAGAAACCAATGCCTCAATTTACTGATTAATAATTTATAAGTACAGACACATTCTTACGCACACACACACACACCCTTACCCCCATGTTATATTATGACAAAACGTACTTCCAATTTAGAACCTAGTACAATCTAATGTATAACCAAACAAGTAGGCCTACATTAAAATCCTTTTTTCAACATAATGCAATAAAAATCAATGCGCAGTTTCTGTTAACATGCAAATGATTAAGTATTAATAATGGGTTACAGTGGAATTTAATGTTACTACGGTCTGAATTAATGCAAATAAAATTGGGAGAATCTCGTAAACATATTAAAGAATGCTTGTATATTACACACAAAATTATTACAGTACGGACCTTTGTTAATGAATAGAAACAAATTTGACTCTATACTTTAGTATGTACCAATAAAATTCACCTTTTTTCAAATACCAATATCTTGTTTTTTTCATACCCTTAAAAAAAGGTCATTAACTACATACATTATGAGAAAACGTGATTACAAATAACCAGCCATTAGTTACTTGTGAAGAAAATAGATATAACATTTACAAACATCAAATCTTCAATTCTCTCCCTATTTGTTTTATAAAAACTGGAGTTTCTACTGCAGGTTTTAAGTCCACCAACTACTTAATTAAATATACATAATTGTTCCTGTATCTTGTTGGGTAACATATTATATTTACATCTGCTTCCTACTCATATGTGCAAACAATGTTTTTAATGTACGGTCCTAAAATCTTTATCAACACTTTATATCATTAAAATTTAGACAAAGTCTAATGAGGAACTTGGCCTAACCTGAATTTACATGACCTGGCTCAGAACAACTTTATTTTGGCAAATACAAAGATGAAGACTGGTTGCAATTTACTACCATAAATGCCTGGAATGCTATGCATTAAAGAATTTTAATTAACTTTATATGGGGAAAACTGGTTTACATACATTATTTCTGAAAATAATAATCCTGAAATGTAATCAGTACTTATATCAAGTTAAGTGCAATAATTAAATTGATTCTTCAACTTGCACGTTGCAAACTTAAGGTGCTAAGCCTTTATTTTATTTTTAATTTAACATCAATTTATGTTCGGCAACGTTAAAAAGAACATGTTATGGCCTCTGAGAAAGTACACAGTGAGTGGAAGCTGGCTTAAATGAAGGTACAAATTGTATCTAATAATTAGTGCCCGTGAGGGCTGATTCTGATTGTACTGCCCTCAAAACATAAAGAAAAGTCATTTTTAGAAAGATGTCTGTGTGTAGAATTTTGTCTATGGCGAATGATAACGCCCGCAAATTCAAATAATTTTTTGCATATTGTAGAGGACTCAAGGTCTGTTGATTTTGGTGAAGATCGGTTAAGGAGAAGGGGTAGTTTACCTGCAATGTTTTGTTTTAACAAGAGTAAAGTACTTAATTTTGATAAATAAAGTATCCTGAAAAGGTCATAATAATCCACTGTAGAAAGGTAGATTTAATATCTATAAATGAAAAGGGGTAGGGGGAGGGGATAATTTTCTATAAATGAAAATGATAGGTGAAGGGGAAGGGATTTTTTTTTTATATGTGTTGCATATCAGCAACATTTAAGTAGTTTGTTGATAAAATTCCTTCCCAGGCTGTTTGGCCGTGGTCCAATGTTTTCTGCAAAACCAGACGTTTCGGAAGTGCCATCGACTGCCATCATCAGTGAAAATCGAGTGCGCTAACATGAGGTGGTATATGTTAGTGATCACAATTCTGTGGTTGAGGCTGAAGATAGAAGTAGTTTCTGTGGAAATATTTCATTTCTAAAATGATTTCAAATATAAATCTTAAAATATGGAAGTCATGTATGGTTCTCCATACCGATATTTTAATTATTTGCATCAAATAGTATTATTGTTTAATAAATGTTCTATCCAGATCAAATTATGTGTATACAGTTCTGGAGAAATTAGACAGGCATAATATTGTAATAGTCGTTTGTTTATTGTAAACTGTATTATGTTTGGAAGTATCCCAAAGTAAATTTAACATTAGTCATGTAAATCAATGAGGCCAGTCCAGTTTTTTAAGGCCAGGAGAATCCTTGAAATGTTTGGAGCATCACTAGGTCATGATGGATCTAATCATCAAACTTCAGTTTCTGTGAAAAACTGGCAGATTTGAGTAGTCACTTGATAAAGGATGGTGTTGTAAAAGCAAAAATTCTTTCAGAATTTTTTATAACCCTGTCAGTCTGCAAATAATATACTGTATTACAGTATACAAATGTAGTGTAATATCTTGGCACAATACTATATGATAAATTTGGATAAAAGGCTCATTTCCAATAGAAAGGATAGCTGGTGTGATCAGACATAAATTTGTTGTATTAGTTTTTTGAGAATTTATTCCTATCAAACTGGAGTAAGCATATTTTCAAACCTTTATGGACGTTATAACAACTCGTGCTGTCCGTCTATTTCTGCAAGAGTGTACACGTGTCAGAGTGTAGTTTGTGTAATGTGTCTTACCAATCCGTCGTCGCTCGGTAACGTAACTTCCGCTGCTTGAGTCCGTCGCGAACGTACGAATAACCAGGTATCGAAGTCCTTACCTGAGGTTCACTAGGGGTGTATAATTCCCGGGTGGCGCCAAATTGTTTATTTTAAACAATTAAAAAAATTAGTATTATCGGCGATTCCGCTCAGGCGGTGTGGAGAATTCAAACTTGTCCCGCCGCTTATCGATGTTTACAATCAAGCCAGCAGTTTGCTGTGTTTACTGCTTGAGCGCTAGCCGCCAATTCATAGCTGTTCGCTAAAATGTACAACATTAATAATACACTTTCCTAATGAAAATAAAACACATTGGTTACACACAGTTTTGGTTTATTAGTTAATGGTTATTACTTTTTCATTGACACAGGTTATATTTGGTTTGTTATATTATTTTGCACCGGCCATTAATCTAAGACAATTTTCTCTGGGTTTTGACGTATCGATTCTGAACGTATGTGCTCTTACTCACTTTTCTATTTTTATTTTTATATTTTTTTATGGTAATAACATATAATAAAACACATCTACTTACCATAACTTTCTCGTTCTTAGCAGGTGGTTTATATTCCACTTGAATTTCCTCTCTAGGGTCCAGGGTTTCGTCTCAGCGAGATTCAGAAACAATAGAGGTTTACGAAACAATAATTTTAACAACTTCAGTGTGGACATATGATTGATTTAATATTATATCTTTTTCTTAGTTACATTTTACAATACAACAAAGATGGCGCCTTACCATCACTACCTAAATGATTTCTATTCCTTTACTAATACTGACTTACACTTATTTCATTATTTGATTGTACACATGGTCTATTACCATGCATCTCAAAGAGACTGCAGTTCTCTCGCTATTATTTCCATTTATAAAATGACAGAAACCAATGCCTCAATTTACTGATTAATAATTTATAAGTACAGACACATTCTTACGCACACACACACACACCCTTACCCCCATGTTATATTATGACAAAACGTACTTCCAATTTAGAACCTAGTACAATCTAATGTATAACCAAACAAGTAGGCCTACATTAAAATCCTTTTTTCAACATAATGCAATAAAAATCAATGCGCAGTTTCTGTTAACATGCAAATGATTAAGTATTAATAATGGGTTACAGTGGAATTTAATGTTACTACGGTCTGAATTAATGCAAATAAAATTGGGAGAATCTCGTAAACATATTAAAGAATGCTTGTATATTACACACAAAATTATTACAGTACGGACCTTTGTTAATGAATAGAAACAAATTTGACTCTATACTTTAGTATGTACCAATAAAATTCACCTTTTTTCAAATACCAATATCTTGTTTTTTTCATACCCTTAAAAAAAGGTCATTAACTACATACATTATGAGAAAACGTGATTACAAATAACCAGCCATTAGTTACTTGTGAAGAAAATAGATATAACATTTACAAACATCAAATCTTCAATTCTCTCCCTATTTGTTTTATAAAAACTGGAGTTTCTACTGCAGGTTTTAAGTCCACCAACTACTTAATTAAATATACATAATTGTTCCTGTATCTTGTTGGGTAACATATTATATTTACATCTGCTTCCTACTCACATGTGCAAACAATGTTTTTAATGTACGGTCCTAAAATCTTTATCAACACTTTATATCATTAAAATTTAGACAAAGTCTAATGAGGAACTTGGCCTAACCTGAATTTACATGACCTGGCTCAGAACAACTTTATTTTGGCAAATACAAAGATGAAGACTGGTTGCAATTTACTACCATAAATGCCTGGAATGCTATGCATTAAAGAATTTTAATTAACTTTATATGGGGAAAACTGGTTTACATACATTATTTCTGAAAATAATAATCCTGAAATGTAATCAGTACTTATATCAAGTTAAGTGCAATAATTAAATTGATTCTTCAACTTGCACGTTGCAAACTTAAGGTGCTAAGCCTTTATTTTATTTTTAATTTAACATCAATTTATGTTCGGCAACGTTAAAAAGAACATGTTATGGCCTCTGAGAAAGTACACAGTGAGTGGAAGCTGGCTTAAATGAAGGTAAAAATTGTATCTAATAATTAGTGTCCCGTGAGGGCTGATTCTGATTGTACTGCCCTCAAAACATAAAGAAAAGTCATTTTTAGAAAGATGTCTGTGTGTAGAATTTTGTCTATGGCGAATGATAACGCCCGCAAATTCAAATAATTTTTTGCATATTGTAGAGGACTCAAGGTCTGCTGATTTTGGTGAAGATCGGTTAAGGAGAAGGGGTAGTTTACCTGCAATGTTTTGTTTTAACAAGAGTAAAGTACTTAATTTTGATAAATAAAGTATCCTGAAAAGGTCATAATAATCCACTGTAGAAAGGTAGATTTAATATCTATAAATGAAAAGGGGTAGGGGGAGGGGATAATTTTCTATAAATGAAAATGATAGGTGAAGGGGAAGGGATTTTTTTTTTATATGTGTTGCATATCAGCAACATTTAAGTAGTTTGTTGATAAAATTCCTTCCCAGGCTGTTTGGCCGTGGTCCAATGTTTTCTGCAAAACCAGACGTTTCGGAAGTGCCATCGACTGCCATCATCAGTGAAAATCGAGTGCGCTAACATGAGGTGGTATATGTTAGTGATCACAATTCTGTGGTTGAGGCTGAAGATAGAAGTAGTTTCTGTGGAAATATTTCATTTCTAAAATGATTTCAAATATAAATCTTAAAATATGGAAGTCATGTATGGTTTTCCATACCGATATTTTAATTATTTGCATCAAATAGTATTATTGTTTAATAAATGTTCTATCCAGATCAAATTATGTGTATACAGTTCTGGAGAAATTAGACAGGCATAATATGTTGTTTGTTTATTGTAAACTGTATTATGTTTGGAAGTATCCCAAAGTAAATTTAACATTAGTCATGTAAATCAATGAGGCCAGTCCAGTTTTTTAAGGCCAGGAGAATCCTTGAAATGTTTGGAGCATCACTAGGTCATGATGGATCTAATCATCAAACTTCAGTTTCTGTGAAAAACTGGCAGATTTGAGTAGTCACTTGATAAAGGATGGTGTTGTAAAAGCAACAATTCTTTCAGAATTTTTTATAACCCTGTCAGTCTGCAAATAATATACTGTATTACAGTATACAAATGTAGTGTAATATCTTGGCACAATACTATATGATAAATTTGGATAAAAGGCTCATTTCCAATAGAAAGGATAGCTGGTGTGATCAGACATAAATTTGTTGTATTAGTTTTTTGAGAATTTATTCCTATCAAACTGGAGTAAGCATATTTTCAAACCTTTATGGACGTTATAACAGCTCGTGCTGTCCGTCTATTTCTGCAAGAGTGTAAACGTGTCAGAGTGTATTTTGTGTAATGTGTCTTACCAATCCGTCGTCGCTCGGTAACGTAACTTCCGCTGCTTGAGTCCGTCGCGAACGTACGAATAACCAGGTATCGAAGTCCTTACCTGAGGTTCACTAGGGGTGTATAATTCCCGGGTGGCGCCAAATTGTTTATTTTAAACAATTAAAAAAATTAGTATTATCGGCGATTCCGCTCAGGCGGTGTGGAGAATTCAAACTTGTCCCGCCGCTTATCGATGTTTACAATCAAGCCAGCAGTTTGCTGTGTTTACTGCTTGAGCGCTAGCCGCCAATTCATAGCTGTTCGCTAAAATGTACAACATTAATAATACACTTTCCTAATGAAAATAAAACACATTGGTTACACACAGTTTTGGTTTATTAGTTAATGGTTATTACTTTTTCATTGACACAGGTTATATTTGGTTTGTTATATTATTTTGCACCGGCCATTAATCTAAGACAATTTTCTCTGGGTTTTGACGTATCGATTCTGAACGTATGTGCTCTTACTCACTTTTCTATTTTTATTTTTATATTTTTTTATGGTAATAACATATAATAAAACACATCTACTTACCATAACTTTCTCGTTCTTAGCAGGTGGTTTATATTCCACTTGAATTTCCTCTCTAGGGTCCAGGGTTTCGTCTCAGGGAGATTCAGAAACAATAGAGGTTTACGAAACAATAATTTTAACAACTTCAGTGTGGACATATGATTGATTTAATATTATATCTTTTTCTTAGTTACATTTTACAATACAACAAAGATGGCGCCTTACCATCACTACCTAAATGATTTCTATTCCTTTACTAATACTGACTTACACTTATTTCATTATTTGATTGTACACATGGTCTATTACCATGCATCTCAAAGAGACTGCAGTTCTCTCGCTATTATTTCCATTTATAAAATGACAGAAACCAATGCCTCAATTTACTGATTAATAATTTATAAGTACAGACACATTCTTATGCACACACACACACACACTCTTACCCCCATGTTATATTATGACAAAACGTACTTCCAATTTAGAACCTAGTACAATCTAATGTATAACCAAACAAGTAGGCCTACATTAAAATCCTTTTTTCAACATAATGCAATAAAAAGCAATGCGCAGTTTCTGTTAACATGCAAATGATTAAGTATTAATAATGGGTTACAGTGGAATTTAATGTTACTACGGTCTGAATTAATGCAAATAAAATTGGAAGAATCTCGTAAACATATTAAAGAATGCTTGTATATTACACACAAAATTATTACAGTACGGACCTTTGTTAATGAATAGAAACAAATTTGACTCTATACTTTAGTATGTACCAATAAAATTCACCTTTTTTCAAATACCAATATCTTGTTTTTTTCATACCCTTAAAAAAAGGTCATTAACTACATACATTATGAGAAAACGTGATTACAAATAACCAGCCATTAGTTACTTGTGAAGAAAATAGATATAACATTTACAAACATCAAATCTTCAATTCTCTCCCTATTTGTTTTATAAAAACTGGAGTTTCTACTGCAGGTTTTAAGTCCACCAACTACTTAATTAAATATACATAATTGTTCCTGTATCTTGTTGGGTAACATATTATATTTACATCTGCTTCCTACTCATATGTGCAAACAATGTTTTTAATGTACGGTCCTAAAATCTTTATCAACACTTTATATCTTTAAAATTTAGACAAAGTCTAATGAGCAACTTGGCCTAACCTGAATTTACATGACCTGGCTCAGAACAACTTTATTTTGGCAAATACAAAGATGAAGACTGGTTGCAATTTACTACCATAAATGCCTGGAATGCTATGCATTAAAGAATTTTAATTAACTTTATATGGGGAAAACTGGTTTACATACATTATTTCTGAAAATAATAATCCTGAAATGTAATCAGTACTTATATCAAGTTAAGTGCAATAATTAAATTGATTCTTCAACTTGCACGTTGCAAACTTAAGGTGCTAAGCCTTTATTTTATTTTTAATTTAACATCAATTTATGTTCGGCAACGTTAAAAAGAACATGTTATGGCCTCTGAGAAAGTACACAGTGAGTGGAAGCTGGCTTAAATGAAGGTAAAAATTGTATCTAATAATTAGTGTCCCGTGAGGGCTGATTCTGATTGTACTGCCCTCAAAACATAAAGAAAAGTCATTTTTAGAAAGATGTCTGTGTGTAGAATTTTGTCTATGGCGAATGATAACGCCCGCAAATTCAAATAATTTTTTGCATATTGTAGAGGACTCAAGGTCTGTTGATTTTGGTGAAGATCGGTTAAGGAGAAGGGGTAGTTTACCTGCAATGTTTTGTTTTAACAAGAGTAAAGTACTTAATTTTGATAAATAAAGTATCCTGAAAAGGTCATAATAATCCACTGTAGAAAGGTAGATTTAATATCTATAAATGAAAAGGGGTAGGGGGAGGGGATAATTTTCTATAAATGAAAATGATAGGTGAAGGGGAAGGGATTTTTTTTTTATATGTGTTGCATATCAGCAACATTTAAGTAGTTTGTTGATAAAATTCCTTCCCAGGCTGTTTGGCCGTGATCCAATGTTTTCTGCAAAACCAGACGTTTCGGAAGTGCCATCGACTGCCATCATCAGTGAAAATCGAGTGCGCTAACATGAGGTGGTATATGTTAGTGATCACAATTCTGTGGTTGAGGCTGAAGATAGAAGTAGTTTCTGTGGAAATATTTCATTTCTAAAATGATTTCAAATATAAATCTTAAAACATGGAAGTCATGTATGGTTCTCCATACCGATATTTTAATTATTTGCATCAAATAGTATTATTGTTTAATAAATGTTCTATCCAGATCAAATTATGTGTATACAGTTCTGGAGAAATTAGACAGGCATAATATGTTGTTTGTTTATTGTAAACTGTATTATGTTTGGAAGTATCCCAAAGTAAATTTAACATTAGTCATGTAAATCAATGAGGCCAGTCCAGTTTTTTAAGGCCAGGAGAATCCTTGAAATGTTTGGAGCATCACTAGGTCATGATGGATCTAATCATCAAACTTCAGTTTCTGTGAAAAACTGGCAGATTTGAGTAGTCACTTGATAAAGGATGGTGTTGTAAAAGCAAAAATTCTTTCAGAATTTTTTATAACCCTGTCAGTCTGCAAATAATATACTGTATTACAGTATACAAATGTAGTGTAATATCTTGGCACAATACTATATGATAAATTTGGATAAAAGGCTCATTACCAATAGAAAGGATAGCTGGTGTGATCAGACATAAATTTGTTGTATTAGTTTTTTGAGAATTTATTCCTATCAAACTGGAGTAAGCATATTTTCAAACCTTTATGGACGTTATAACAGCTCGTGCTGTCCGTCTATTTCTGCAAGAGTGTAAACGTGTCAGAGTGTAGTTTGTGTAATGTGTCTTACCAATCCGTCGTCGCTCGGTAACGTAACTTCCGCTGCTTGAGTCCGTCGCGAACGTACGAATAACCAGGTATCGAAGTCCTTACCTGAGGTTCACTAGGGGTGTATAATTCCCGGGTGGCGCCAAATTGTTTATTTTAAACAATTAAAAAAATTAGTATTATCGGCGATTCCGCTCAGGCGGTGTGGAGAATTCAAACTTGTCCCGCCGCTTATCGATGTTTACAATCAAGCCAGCAGTTTGCTGTGTTTACTGCTTGAGCGCTAGCCGCCAATTCATAGCTGTTCGCTAAAATGTACAACATTAATAATACACTTTCCTAATGAAAATAAAACACATTGGTTACACACAGTTTTGGTTTATTAGTTAATGGTTATTACTTTTTCATTGACACAGGTTATATTTGGTTTGTTATATTATTTTGCACCGGCCATTAATCTAAGACAATTTTCTCTGGGTTTTGACGTATCGATTCTGAACGTATGTGCTCTTACTCACTTTTCTATTTTTATTTTTATATTTTTTTATGGTAATAACATATAATAAAACACATCTACTTACCATAACTTTCTCGTTCTTAGCAGGTGGTTTATAATCCACTTGAATTTCCTCTCTAGGGTCCAGGGTTTCGTCTCAGCGAGATTCAGAAACAATAGAGGTTTACGAAACAATAATTTTAACAACTTCAGTGTGGACATATGATTGATTTAATATTATATCTTTTTCTTAGTTACATTTTACAATACAACAAAGATGGCGCCTTACCATCACTACCTAAATGATTTCTATTCCTTTACTAATACTGACTTACACTTATTTCATTATTTGATTGTACACATGGTCTATTACCATGCATCTCAAAGAGACTGCAGTTCTCTCGCTATTATTTCCATTTATAAAATGACAGAAACCAATGCCTCAATTTACTGATTAATAATTTATAAGTACAGACACATTCTTATGCACACACACACACACACACACTCTTACCCCCATGTTATATTATGACAAAACGTACTTCCAATTTAGAACCTAGTACAATCTAATGTATAACCAAACAAGTAGGCCTACATTAAAATCCTTTTTTCAACATAATGCAATAAAAAGCAATGCGCAGTTACTGTTAACATGCAAATGATTAAGTATTAATAATGGGTTACAGTGGAATTTAATGTTACTACGGTCTGAATTAATGCAAATAAAATTGGGAGAATCTCGTAAACATATTAAAGAATGCTTGTATATTACACACAAAATTATTACAGTACGGACCTTTGTTAATGAATAGAAACAAATTTGACTCTATACTTTAGTATGTACCAATAAAATTCACCTTTTTTCAAATACCAATATCTTGTTTTTTTCATACCCTTAAAAAAAGGTCATTAACTACATACATTATGAGAAAACGTGATTACAAATAACCAGCCATTAGTTACTTGTGAAGAAAATAGTTATAACATTTACAAACATCAAATCTTCAATTCTCTCCCTATTTGTTTTATAAAAACTGGAGTTTCTACTGCAGGTTTTAAGTCCACCAACTACTTAATTAAATATACATAATTGTTCCTGTATCTTGTTGGGTAACATATTATATTTACATCTGCTTCCTACTCATATGTGCAAACAATGTTTTTAATGTACGGTCCTAAAATCTTTATCAACACTTTATATCTTTAAAATTTAGACAAAGTCTAATGAGCAACTTGGCCTAACCTGAATTTACATGACCTGGCTCAGAACAACTTTATTTTGGCAAATACAAAGATGAAGACTGGTTGCAATTTACTACCATAAATGCCTGGAATGCTATGCATTAAAGAATTTTAATTAACTTTATATGGGGAAAACTGGTTTACATACATTATTTCTGAAAATAATAATCCTGAAATGTAATCAGTACTTATATCAAGTTAAGTGCAATAATTAAATTGATTCTTCAACTTGCACGTTGCAAACTTAAGGTGCTAAGCCTTTATTTTATTTTTAATTTAACATCAATTTATGTTCGGCAACGTTAAAAAGAACATGTTATGGCCTCTGAGAAAGTACACAGTGAGTGGAAGCTGGCTTAAATGAAGGTAAAAATTGTATCTAATAATTAGTGTCCCGTGAGGGCTGATTCTGATTGTACTGCCCTCAAAACATAAAGAAAAGTCATTTTTAGAAAGATGTCTGTGTGTAGAATTTTGTCTATGGCGAATGATAACGCCCGCAAATTCAAATAATTTTTTGCATATTGTAGAGGACTCAAGGTCTGCTGATTTTGGTGAAGATCGGTTAAGGAGAAGGGGTAGTTTACCTGCAATGTTTTGTTTTAACAAGAGTAAAGTACTTAATTTTGATAAATAAAGTATCCTGAAAAGGTCATAATAATCCACTGTAGAAAGGTAGATTTAATATCTATAAATGAAAATGATAGGTGAAGGGGAAGGGATTTTTTTTTATATGTGTTGCATATCAGCAACATTTAAGTAGTTTGTTGATAAAATTCCTTCCCAGGCTGTTTGGCCGTGGTCCAATATTTTCTGCAAAACCAGACGTTTCGGAAGTGCCATCGACTGCCATCATCAGTGAAAATCGAGTGCGCTAACATGAGGTGGTATATGTTAGTGATCACAATTCTGTGGTTGAGGCTGAAGATAGAAGTAGTTTCTGTGGAAATATTTCATTTCTAAAATGATTTCAAATATAAATCTTAAAACATGGAAGTCATGTATGGTTCTCCATACCGATATTTTAATTATTTGCATCAAATAGTATTATTGTTTAATAAATGTTCTATCCAGATCAAATTATGTGTATACAGTTCTGGAGAAATTAGACAGGCATAATATGTTGTTTGTTTATTGTAAACTGTATTATGTTTGGAAGTATCCCAAAGTAAATTTAACATTAGTCATGTAAATCAATGAGGCCAGTCCAGTTTTTTAAGGCCAGGAGAATCCTTGAAATGTTTGGAGCATCACTAGGTCATGATGGATCTAATCATCAAACTTCACTTTCTGTGAAAAACTGGCAGATTTGAGTAGTCACTTGATAAAGGATGGTGTTGTAAAAGCAAAAATTCTTTCAGAATTTTTTATAACCCTGTCAGTCTGCAAATAATATACTGTATTACAGTATACAAATGTAGTGTAATATCTTGGCACAATACTATATGATAAATTTGGATAAAAGGCTCATTACCAATAGAAAGGATAGCTGGTGTGATCAGACATAAATTTGTTGTATTAGTTTTTTGAGAATTTATTCCTATCAAACTGGAGTAAGCATATTTTCAAACCTTTATGGACGTTATAACAGCTCGTGCTGTCCGTCTATTTCTGCAAGAGTGTAAACGTGTCAGAGTGTAGTTTGTGTAATGTGTCTTACCAATCCGTCGTCGCTCGGTAACGTAACTTCCGCTGCTTGAGTCCGTCGCGAACGTACGAATAACCAGGTATCGAAGTCCTTACCTGAGGTTCACTAGGGGTGTATAATTCCCGGGTGGCGCCAAATTGTTTATTTTAAACAATTAAAAAAATTAGTATTATCGGCGATTCCGCTCAGGCGGTGTGGAGAATTCAAACTTGTCCCGCCGCTTATCGATGTTTACAATCAAGCCAGCAGTTTGCTGTGTTTACTGCTTGAGCGCTAGCCGCCAATTCATAGCTGTTCGCTAAAATGTACAACATTAATAATACACTTTCCTAATGAAAATAAAACACATTGGTTACACACAGTTTTGGTTTATTAGTTAATGGTTATTACTTTTTCATTGACACAGGTTATATTTGGTTTGTTATATTATTTTGCACCGGCCATTAATCTAAGACAATTTTCTCTGGGTTTTGACGTATCGATTCTGAACGTATGTGCTCTTACTCACTTTTCTATTTTTATTTTTATATTTTTTTATGGTAATAACATATAATAAAACACATCTACTTACCATAACTTTCTCGTTCTTAGCAGGTGGTTTATATTCCACTTGAATTTCCTCTCTAGGGTCCAGGGTTTCGTCTCAGCGAGATTCAGAAACAATAGAGGTTTACGAAACAATAATTTTAACAACTTCAGTGTGGACATATGATTGATTTAATATTATATCTTTTTCTTAGTTACATTTTACAATACAACAAAGATGGCGCCTTACCATCACTACCTAAATGATTTCTATTCCTTTACTAATACTGACTTACACTTATTTCATTATTTGATTGTACACATGGTCTATTACCATGCATCTCAAAGAGACTGCAGTTCTCTCGCTATTATTTCCATTTATAAAATGACAGAAACCAATGCCTCAATTTACTGATTAATAATTTATAAGTACAGACACATTCTTATGCACACACACACACACACTCTTACCCCCATGTTATATTATGATAAAACGTACTTCCAATTTAGAACCTAGTACAATCTAATGTATAACCAAACAAGTAGGCCTACATTAAAATCCTTTTTTCAACATAATGCAATAAAAAGCAATGCGCAGTTTCTGTTAACATGCAAATGATTAAGTATTAATAATGGGTTACAGTGGAATTTAATGTTACTACGGTCTGAATTAATGCAAATAAAATTGGGAGAATCTCGTAAACATATTAAAGAATGCTTGTATATTACACACAAAATTATTACAGTACGGACCTTTGTTAATGAATAGAAACAAATTTGACTCTATACTTTAGTATGTACCAATAAAATTCACCTTTTTTCAAATACCAATATCTTGTTTTTTTCATACCCTTAAAAAAAGGTCATTAACTACATACATTATGAGAAAACGTGATTACAAATAACCAGCCATTAGTTACTTGTGAAGAAAATAGATATAACATTTACAAACATCAAATCTTCAATTCTCTCCCTATTTGTTTTATAAAAACTGGAGTTTCTACTGCAGGTTTTAAGTCCACCAACTACTTAATTAAATATACATAATTGTTCCTGTATCTTGTTGGGTAACATATTATATTTACATCTGCTTCCTACTCATATGTGCAAACAATGTTTTTAATGTACGGTCCTAAAATCTTTATCAACACTTTATATCTTTAAAATTTAGACAAAGTCTAATGAGCAACTTGGCCTAACCTGAATTTACATGACCTGGCTCAGAACAACTTTATTTTGGCAAATACAAAGATGAAGACTGGTTGCAATTTACTACCATAAATGCCTGGAATGCTATGCATTAAAGAATTTTAATTAACTTTATATGGGGAAAACTGGTTTACATACATTATTTCTGAAAATAATAATCCTGAAATGTAATCAGTACTTATATCAAGTTAAGTGCAATAATTAAATTGATTCTTCAACTTGCACGTTGCAAACTTAAGGTGCTAAGCCTTTATTTTATTTTTAATTTAACATCAATTTATGTTCGGCAGCGTTAAAAAGAACATGTTATGGCCTCTGAGAAAGTACACAGTGAGTGGAAGCTGGCTTAAATGAAGGTAAAAATTGTATCTAATAATTAGTGTCCCGTGAGGGCTGATTCTGATTGTACTGCCCTCAAAACATAAAGAAAAGTCATTTTTAGAAAGATGTCTGTGTGTAGAATTTTGTCTATGGCGAATGATAACGCCCGCAAATTCAAATAATTTTTTGCATATTGTAGAGGACTCAAGGTCTGCTGATTTTGGTGAAGATCGCTTAAGGAGAAGGGGTAGTTTACCTGCAATGTTTTGTTTTAACAAGAGTAAAGTACTTAATTTTGATAAATAAAGTATCCTGAAAAGGTCATAATAATCCACTGTAGAAAGGTAGATTTAATATCTATAAATGAAAAGGGGTAGGGGGAGGGGATAATTTTCTATAAATGAAAATGATAGGTGAAGGGGAAGGGATTTTTTTTTTATATGTGTTGCATATCAGCAACATTTAAGTAGTTTGTTGATAAAATTCCTTCCCAGGCTGTTTGGCCGTGGTCCAATGTTTTCTGCAAAACCAGACGTTTCGGAAGTGCCATCGACTGCCATCATCAGTGAAAATCGAGTGCGCTAACATGAGGTGGTATATGTTAGTGATCACAATTCTGTGGTTGAGGCTGAAGATAGAAGTAGTTTCTGTGGAAATATTTCATTTCTAAAATGATTTCAAATATAAATCTTAAAATATGGAAGTCATGTATGGTTCTCCATACCGATATTTTAATTATTTGCATCAAATAGTATTATTGTTTAATAAATGTTCTATCCAGATCAAATTATGTGTATACAGTTCTGGAGAAATTAGACAGGCATAATATGTTGTTTGTTTATTGTAAACTGTATTATGTTTGGAAGTATCCCAAAGTAAATTTAACATTAGTCATGTAAATCAATGAGGCCAGTCCAGTTTTTTAAGGCCAGGAGAATCCTTGAAATGTTTGGAGCATCACTAGGTCATGATGGATCTAATCATCAAACTTCAGTTTCTGTGAAAAACTGGCAGATTTGAGTAGTCACTTGATAAAGGATGGTGTTGTAAAAGCAAAAATTCTTTCAGAATTTTTTATAACCCTGTCAGTCTGCAAATAATATACTGTATTACAGTATACAAATGTAGTGTAATATCTTGGCACAATACTATATGATAAATTTGGATAAAAGGCTCATTTCCAATAGAAAGGATAGCTGGTGTGATCAGACATAAATTTGTTGTATTAGTATTTGAGAATTTATTCCTATCAAACTGGAGTAAGCATATTTTCAAACCTTTATGGACGTTATAACAACTCGTGCTGTCCGTCTATTTCTGCAAGAGTGTAAACGTGTCAGAGTGTAGTTTGTGTAATGTGTCTTACCAATCCGTCGTCGCTCGGTAACGTAACTTCCGCTGCTTGAGTCCGTCGCGAACGTACGAATAACCAGGTATCGAAGTCCTTACCTGAGGTTCACTAGGGGTGTATAATTCCCGGGTGGCGCCAAATTGTTTATTTTAAACAATTAAAAAAATTAGTATTATCGGCGATTCCGCTCAGGCGGTGTGGAGAATTCAAACTTGTCCCGCCGCTTATCGATGTTTACAATCAAGCCAGCAGTTTGCTGTGTTTACTGCTTGAGCGCTAGCCGCCAATTCATAGCTGTTCGCTAAAATGTACAACATTAATAATACACTTTCCTAATGAAAATAAAACACATTGGTTACACACAGTTTTGGTTTATTAGTTAATGGTTATTACTTTTTCATTGACACAGGTTATATTTGGTTTGTTATATTATTTTGCACCGGCCATTAATCTAAGACAATTTTCTCTGGGTTTTGACGTATCGATTCTGAACGTATGTGCTCTTACTCACTTTTCTATTTTTATTTTTATATTTTTTTATGGTAATAACATATAATAAAACACATCTACTTACCATAACTTTCTCGTTCTTAGCAGGTGGTTTATATTCCACTTGAATTTCCTCTCTAGGGTCCAGGGTTTCGTCTCAGCGAGATTCAGAAACAATAGAGGTTTACGAAACAATAATTTTAACAACTTCAGTGTGGACATATGATTGATTTAATATTATATCTTTTTCTTAGTTACATTTTACAATACAACAAAGATGGCGCCTTACCATCACTACCTAAATGATTTCTATTCCTTTACTAATACTGACTTACACTTATTTCATTATTTGATTGTACACATGGTCTATTACCATGCATCTCAAAGAGACTGCAGTTCTCTCGCTATTATTTCCATTTATAAAATGACAGAAACCAATGCCTCAATTTACTGATTAATAATTTATAAGTACAGACACATTCTTACGCACACACACACACACACACACTCTTACCCCCATGTTATATTATGACAAAACGTACTTCCAATTTAGAACCTAGTACAATCTAATGTATAAACAAACAAGTAGGCCTACATTAAAATCCTTTTTTCAACATAATGCAATAAAAAGCAATGCGCAGTTTCTGTTAACATGCAAATGATTAAGTATTAATAATGGGTTACAGTGGAATTTAATGTTACTACGGTCTGAATTAATGCAAATAAAATTGGGAGAATCTCGTAAACATATTAAAGAATGCTTGTATATTACACACAAAATTATTACAGTACGGACCTTTGTTAATGAATAGAAACAAATTTGACTCTATACTTTAGTATGTACCAATAAAATTCACCTTTTTTCAAATACCAATATCTTGTTTTTTTCATACCCTTAAAAAAAGGTCATTAACTACATACATTATGAGAAAACGTGATTACAAATAACCAGCCATTAGTTACTTGTGAAGAAAATAGATATAACATTTACAAACATCAAATCTTCAATTCTCTCCCTATTTGTTTTATAAAAACTGGAGTTTCTACTGCAGGTTTTAAGTCCACCAACTACTTAATTAAATATACATAATTGTTCCTGTATCTTGTTGGGTAACATATTATATTTACATCTGCTTCCTACTCATATGTGCAAACAATGTTTTTAATGTACGGTCCGAAAATCTTTATCAACACTTTATATCTTTAAAATTTAGACAAAGTCTAATGAGCAACTTGGCCTAACCTGAATTTACATGACCTGGCTCAGAACAACTTTATTTTGGCAAATACAAAGATGAAGACTGGTTGCAATTTACTACCATAAATGCCTGGAATGCTATGCATTAAAGAATTTTAATTAACTTTATATGGGGAAAACTGGTTTACATACATTATTTCTGAAAATAATAATCCTGAAATGTAATCAGTACTTATATCAAGTTAAGTGCAATAATTAAATTGATTCTTCAACTTGCACGTTGCAAACTTAAGGTGCTAAGCCTTTATTTTATTTTTAATTTAACATCAATTTATGTTCAGCAACGTTAAAAAGAACATGTTATGGCCTCTGAGAAAGTACACAGTGAGTGGAAGCTGGCTTAAATGAAGGTAAAAATTGTATCTAATAATTAGTGTCCCGTGAGGGCTGATTCTGATTGTACTGCCCTCAAAACATAAAGAAAAGTCATTTTTAGAAAGATGTCTGTGTGTAGAATTTTGTCTATGGCGAATGATAACGCCCGCAAATTCAAATAATTTTTTGCATATTGTAGAGGACTCAAGGTCTGTTGATTTTGGTGAAGATCGGTTAAGGAGAAGGGGTAGTTTACCTGCAATGTTTTGTTTTAACAAGAGTAAAGTACTTAATTTTGATAAATAAAGTATCCTGAAAAGGTCATAATAATCCACTGTAGAAAGGTAGATTTAATATCTATAAATGAAAAGGGGTAGGGGGAGGGGATAATTTTCTATAAATGAAAATGATAGGTGAAGGGGAAGGGATTTTTTTTTTATATGTGTTGCATAAAAGCAACATTTAAGTAGTTTGTTGATAAAATTCCTTCCCAGGCTGTTTGGCCGTGGTCCAATGTTTTCTGCAAAACCAGACGTTTCGGAAGTGCCATCGACTGCCATCATCAGTGAAAATCGAGTGCGCTAACATGAGGTGGTATATGTTAGTGATCACAATTCTGTGGTTGAGGCTGAAGATAGAAGTAGTTTCTGTGGAAATATTTCATTTCTAAAATGATTTCAAATATAAATCTTAAAATATGGAAGTCATGTATGGTTCTCCATACCGATATTTTAATTATTTGCATCAAATAGTATTATTGTTTAATAAATGTTCTATCCAGATCAAATTATGTGTATACATTTCTGGAGAAATTAGACAGGCATAATATGTTGTTTGTTTATTGTAAACTGTATTATGTTTGGAAGTATCCCAAAGTAAATTTAACATTAGTCATGTAAATCAATGAGGCCAGTCCAGTTTTTTAAGGCCAGGAGAATCCTTGAAATGTTTGGAGCATCACTAGGTCATGATGGATCTAATCATCAAACTTCAGTTTCTGTGAAAAACTGGCAGATTTGAGTAGTCACTTGATAAAGGATGGTGTTGTAAAAGCAAAAATTCTTTCAGAATTTTTTATAACCCTGTCAGTCTGCAAATAATATACTGTATTACAGTATACAAATGTAGTGTAATATCTTGGCACAATACTATATGATAAATTTGGATAAAAGGCTCATTTCCAATAGAAAGGATAGCTGGTGTGATCAGACATAAATTTGTTGTATTTGTTTTGTGAGAATTTATTCCTATCAAACTGGAGTAAGCATATTTTCAAACCTTATAGAAAAACAAGTATAGGGTGTTGTAACTGTAAAAGTGTTGTGATCTGTGTCGGGCGTTACCTCCGCGCACTTTTGTTACTTACCCTGTTGACTGGATCCTCTGCAGTGATGTAGTCCTGTAACACAACTTAAAACTATGCTTTTTGTGGGCGCCACTTGGAAACGTTTGTTCCAAGAAAAATTAAATGTGATTGATAAAATTTTTAAATCTACGAAAAAATTTAAACAAGTCAGTTTAGCTTTGAAAAATCAGTTAAGTTTAATGGTTCTTTAAAAACAACAAACAAATCGTCTGAAGGACTATCATTCATAAAAATTATAAAATTGCAGAGAAAAAATTTTACAAGTTATTATTATTGACAATTTTTTATATGTCCAATCAAGTATCGGCTAGTATTTCAGATTCTGACTCAGTTGACAAGCATGAGTTTAATATGTGAAAAAACTTTAATCTCAGGACGTGACTCCTTTGAACTACCAAGACATATCAATTAGATGCCTTACAAGAAAAAAAAAACTAAGTGATTTGAAGGTGTATGTGTGGCGTGTAAAGTACAACTGTGTGATAAATGTAACCAGGTAACAAATGATTTTAATTTTGGTAACTCACGTTCCAATGGTCGTTTATTCTCTCACTGGACACTTCCTTCGGGTAGTTTCTCGATCTCGCCTCTTCGGGTGTACACTGAATCTATTTAAAGTCAATTTTTTGCGATCGTTACTTTTTCCGCACTTTTTGTCAAAACGTTTGGCAGTAAAATCTCGTTCAAACGCCGCCACTACGAATCATCTGTTTAGCGTTGATTCAGAAATCTGCCACCGCAGCGCTGACTCCCATGCAGTTTTGAGGAAGGCTTAGATGTATTGTTTGTTTATGTTCGGGGGAATTATTTGTCACGTTAGTCAGTCAATGCGAACACAGCAGAATTCGTTCTCTATTAAATGTATGGGACCCTCCTGGGTCGTCGACGTTCTGGCTGCGTGCTTTCTATTAAAATTTGCCGTATCGCTGCTCTATTTCAGCGATATTTTTTGGCGTATACTCTCGTTGAGGTTAAGTCAGTCGGGTATGTCTATGTACGGGAAAAGCCTTCCTGCCGTGTCTTGTCGATTTCTCGCCTCTCGGTTTCGCCTTAGCTCCGTTGATCAGTGTTGTGTGAGATGCATCAGTTCTGGAGTTCAATCTTCAAGTGTTTTTCGGTCAAATTTTGTCTCGCTTTTATACTAAATCGGGATGACTGTTTTCGTCGACTTCCGGTATATTTGTGTAAAAATTCTTTCTAGATTGTTCGAGAATAAACGAAATGGAATGTCATAGAACAATTTTCACTTCCGTAGAAGCTTTTAGAACGAATTTCTTATTCTTCATACAATGGATATTTCAAAATTTACACTGGTATTTATCAAACAGTTTCTCATTAGTACTTACAATTTGTATGCCATTAATGTATTTAGATTCCTTGTTTTTTACTGAATCTAGCGATACTAAATATGATTGGTATCTAATTAACTTAATTCTAATAAACATTACAATTTACAACCCTCACCTTGAGTTGTAGTCATTAAAAACACAATATTTATAACAAAAATTGTTGTGGAGTTATAAAGTTCCCTTCACAAGCTGGACATCTACTACTACTACTCTCCTACAACAAAATAAACAAATTTTAACATCAATAAAACACAAATAAATACAATTTTATATGGCCTCTGCTCATGGCCTAGGTTCTTGTCAGTTTTCTAATACAATGATTAGTCTTTTTCCTTAATATATGTATTATTTCACCACTATACACACAGAGTTTATTATTTTGTCTATCTTTTGTGATACCTGGTTACTTTGTACATATATTATATTTATCACAAGATGACATAGCATCATTGATTGTCTTGAGATGTCATTTTTTATGGTGTGACAAATCTCACTCTAATTAGTTAAATTCTTTTAGAATTGACTTTACTTTCAACTGAGTTTATTTCTTATTAAGGTATTCTGATGTATTGTACCTTTCTATCTTATTTTGGTTAGTATTATGTAAGTATTTTGCCAGATATGATTATTTTTGTACTGAATAGTTGGCTTCAGCCATACATGGTATAAGTAAATATTTTGCTGACTTGACTATTACAACGTTAAAGTTGGTCAGGTATATTAGTATAGTTGCTTTATATCATATTACAGCTTTCTAATACAGTTTGGTTGCATTTTGGCAACATTAAATTCATAAATTATACAATATTAGATGCCTATTACATGTTTTTAGTTAACACTGTTTTTGGCTATTTTGACTGCTTTTTATTCATTTGACAGCTTCCTTTATTTAAGATAAATTGTTCACTATTGTCTGCTTGACAATTACATATAGTTTTTATTTAAATCTGATAATAATTAATTTTTTCATGAAATCTTGGTGTATGGTCTCAAATCCAACACATTAATATTTTTTGTCATTGCAAATATACAATTTTTATTTTAACTTAAACTCTTTCTAATAATGTATTTAAGTCATTTAATACATTTATTTTATTTACATCACATAATATAATGATGGATCATGTCCATTTATTCACAAAAAATAGTTTTTAATACTATATTCATAGTTATAAAACTTAATAATTATTGACTTTATTCTGGTGGATTCTGACATCATTTCTCTCTCTTATAGTGTCTTATGGTTTTTTCACTCTTATTCACTTTAATAATATATATGGGGTTTTGTCTTAGTCATAGTTTGGTCGTTTTTTCAAGTTGATAGAAATAATTATTATACAAAATTACACAATTTTTTGGGACTACTTGGGTTCGATACTGTTCACTTCACTTTCCTCCTATGCTAACTTACTATATAAATGATTTCTTTTTATGGAACGTTCTGTGACGTTACAACCTTTATGGACGTTATAACAACTCGTGCTGTCCGTCTATTTCTGCAAGAGTGTAAACGTGTCAGAGTGTAGTTTGTGTAATGTGTCTTACCAATCCGTCGTCGCTCGGTAACGTAACTTCCGCTGCTTGAGTCCATCGCGAACGTACGAATAACCAGGTATCGAAGTCCTTACCTGAGGTTCACTAGGGGTGTATAATTCCCGGGTGGCGCCAAATTGTTTATTTTAAACAATTAAAAAAATTAGTATTATCGGCGATTCCGCTCAGGCGGTGTGGAGAATTCAAACTTGTCCCGCCGCTTATCGATGTTTACAATCAAGCCAGCAGTTTGCTGTGTTTACTGCTTGAGCGCTAGCCGCCAATTCATAGCTGTTCGCTAAAATGTACAACATTAATAATACACTTTCCTAATGAAAATAAAACACATTGGTTACACACAGTTTTGGTTTATTAGTTAATGGTTATTACTTTTTCATTGACACAGGTTATATTTGGTTTGTTATATTATTTTGCACCGGCCATTAATCTAAGACAATTTTCTCTGGGTTTTGACGTATCGATTCTGAACGTATGTGCTCTTACTCACTTTTCTATTTTTATTTTTATATTTTTTTATGGTAATAACATATAATAAAACACATCTACTTACCATAACTTTCTCGTTCTTAGCAGGTGGTTTATATTCCACTTGAATTTCCTCTCTAGGGTCCAGGGTTTCGTCTCAGCGAGATTCAGAAACAATAGAGGTTTACGAAACAATAATTTTAACAACTTCAGTGTGGACATATGATTGATTTAATATTATATCTTTTTCTTAGTTACATTTTACAATACAACAAAGATGGCGCCTTACCATCACTACCTAAATGATTTCTATTCCTTTACTAATACTGACTTACACTTATTTCATTATTTGATTGTACACATGGTCTATTACCATGCATCTCAAAGAGACTGCAGTTCTCTCGCTATTATTTCCATTTATAAAATGACAGAAACCAATGCCTCAATTTACTGATTAATAATTTATAAGTACAGACACATTCTTACGCACACACACACACACACACACTCTTACCCCCATGTTATATTATGACAAAACGTACTTCCAATTTAGAACCTAGTACAATCTAATGTATAAACAAACAAGTAGGCCTACATTAAAATCCTTTTTTCAACATAATGCAATAAAAAGCAATGCGCAGTTTCTGTTAACATGCAAATGATTAAGTATTAATAATGGGTTACAGTGGAATTTAATGTTACTACGGTCTGAATTAATGCAAATAAAATTGGGAGAATCTCGTAAACATATTAAAGAATGCTTGTATATTACACACAAAATTATTACAGTACGGACCTTTGTTAATGAATAGAAACAAATTTGACTCTATACTTTAGTATGTACCAATAAAATTCACCTTTTTTCAAATACCAATATCTTGTTTTTTTCATACCCTTAAAAAAAGGTCATTAACTACATACATTATGAGAAAACGTGATTACAAATAACCAGCCATTAGTTACTTGTGAAGAAAATAGATATAACATTTACAAACATCAAATCTTCAATTCTCTCCCTATTTGTTTTATAAAAACTGGAGTTTCTACTGCAGGTTTTAAGTCCACCAACTACTTAATTAAATATACATAATTGTTCCTGTATCTTGTTGGGTAACATATTATATTTACATCTGCTTCCTACTCATATGTGCAAACAATGTTTTTAATGTACGGTCCGAAAATCTTTATCAACACTTTATATCTTTAAAATTTAGACAAAGTCTAATGAGCAACTTGGCCTAACCTGAATTTACATGACCTGGCTCAGAACAACTTTATTTTGGCAAATACAAAGATGAAGACTGGTTGCAATTTACTACCATAAATGCCTGGAATGCTATGCATTAAAGAATTTTAATTAACTTTATATGGGGAAAACTGGTTTACATACATTATTTCTGAAAATAATAATCCTGAAATGTAATCAGTACTTATATCAAGTTAAGTGCAATAATTAAATTGATTCTTCAACTTGCACGTTGCAAACTTAAGGTGCTAAGCCTTTATTTTATTTTTAATTTAACATCAATTTATGTTCAGCAACGTTAAAAAGAACATGTTATGGCCTCTGAGAAAGTACACAGTGAGTGGAAGCTGGCTTAAATGAAGGTAAAAATTGTATCTAATAATTAGTGTCCCGTGAGGGCTGATTCTGATTGTACTGCCCTCAAAACATAAAGAAAAGTCATTTTTAGAAAGATGTCTGTGTGTAGAATTTTGTCTATGGCGAATGATAACGCCCGCAAATTCAAATAATTTTTTGCATATTGTAGAGGACTCAAGGTCTGTTGATTTTGGTGAAGATCGGTTAAGGAGAAGGGGTAGTTTACCTGCAATGTTTTGTTTTAACAAGAGTAAAGTACTTAATTTTGATAAATAAAGTATCCTGAAAAGGTCATAATAATCCACTGTAGAAAGGTAGATTTAATATCTATAAATGAAAAGGGGTAGGGGGAGGGGATAATTTTCTATAAATGAAAATGATAGGTGAAGGGGAAGGGATTTTTTTTTTATATGTGTTGCATAAAAGCAACATTTAAGTAGTTTGTTGATAAAATTCCTTCCCAGGCTGTTTGGCCGTGGTCCAATGTTTTCTGCAAAACCAGACGTTTCGGAAGTGCCATCGACTGCCATCATCAGTGAAAATCGAGTGCGCTAACATGAGGTGGTATATGTTAGTGATCACAATTCTGTGGTTGAGGCTGAAGATAGAAGTAGTTTCTGTGGAAATATTTCATTTCTAAAATGATTTCAAATATAAATCTTAAAATATGGAAGTCATGTATGGTTCTCCATACCGATATTTTAATTATTTGCATCAAATAGTATTATTGTTTAATAAATGTTCTATCCAGATCAAATTATGTGTATACAGTTCTGGAGAAATTAGACAGGCATAATATGTTGTTTGTTTATTGTAAACTGTATTATGTTTGGAAGTATCCCAAAGTAAATTTAACATTAGTCATGTAAATCAATGAGGCCAGTCCAGTTTTTTAAGGCCAGGAGAATCCTTGAAATGTTTGGAGCATCACTAGGTCATGATGGATCTAATCATCAAACTTCAGTTTCTGTGAAAAACTGGCAGATTTGAGTAGTCACTTGATAAAGGATGGTGTTGTAAAAGCAAAAATTCTTTCAGAATTTTTTATAACCCTGTCAGTCTGCAAATAATATACTGTATTACAGTATACAAATGTAGTGTAATATCTTGGCACAATACTATATGATAAATTTGGATAAAAGGCTCATTTCCAATAGAAAGGATAGCTGGTGTGATCAGACATAAATTTGTTGTATTAGTTTTGTGAGAATTTATTCCTATCAAACTGGAGTAAGCATATTTTCAAACCTTATAGAAAAACAAGTATAGGGTGTTGTAACTGTAAAAGTGTTGTGATCTGTGTCGGGCGTTACCTCCGCGCACTTTTGTTACTTACCCTGTTGACTGGATCCTCTGCAGTGATGTAGTCCTGTAACACAACTTAAAACTATGCTTTTTGTGGGCGCCACTTGGAAACGTTTGTTCCAAGAAAAATTAAATGTGATTGATAAAATTTTTAAATCTACGAAAAAATTTAAACAAGTCAGTTTAGCTTTGAAAAATCAGTTAAGTTTAATGGTTCTTTAAAAACAACAAACAAATCGTCTGAAGGACTATCATTCATAAAAATTATAAAATTGCAGAGAAAAAATTTTACAAGTTATTATTATTGACAATTTTTTATATGTCCAATCAAGTATCGGCTAGTATTTCAGATTCTGACTCAGTTGACAAGCATGAGTTTAATATGTGAAAAAACTTTAATCTCAGGACGTGACTCCTTTGAACTACCAAGACATATCAATTAGATGCCTTACAAGAAAAAAAAAACTAAGTGATTTGAAGGTGTATGTGTGGCGTGTAAAGTACAACTGTGTGATAAATGTAACCAGGTAACAAATGATTTTAATTTTGGTAACTCACGTTCCAATGGTCGTTTATTCTCTCACTGGACACTTCCTTCGGGTAGTTTCTCGATCTCGCCTCTTCGGGTGTACACTGAATCTATTTAAAGTCAATTTTTTGCGATCGTTACTTTTTCCGCACTTTTTGTCAAAACGTTTGGCAGTAAAATCTCGTTCAAACGCCACCACTACGAATCATCTGTTTAGCGTTGATTCAGAAATCTGCCACCGCAGCGCTGACTCCCATGCAGTTTTGAGGAAGGCTTAGATGTATTGTTTGTTTATGTTCGGGGGAATTATTTGTCACGTTAGTCAGTCAATGCGAACACAGCAGAATTCGTTCTCTATTAAATGTATGGGACCCTCCTGGGTCGTCGACGTTCTGGCTGCGTGCTTTCTATTAAAATTTGCCGTATCGCTGCTCTATTTCAGCGATATTTTTTGGCGTATACTCTCGTTGAGGTTAAGTCAGTCGGGTATGTCTATGTACGGGAAAAGCCTTCCTGCCGTGTCTTGTCGATTTCTCGCCTCTCGGTTTCGCCTTAGCTCCGTTGATCAGTGTTGTGTGAGATGCATCAGTTCTGGAGTTCAATCTTCAAGTGTTTTTCGGTCAAATTTTGTCTCGCTTTTATACTAAATCGGGATGACTGTTTTCGTCGACTTCCGGTATATTTGTGTAAAAATTCTTTCTAGATTGTTCGAGAATAAACGAAATGGAATGTCATAGAACAATTTTCACTTCCGTAGAAGCTTTTAGAACGAATTTCTTATTCTTCATACAATGGATATTTCAAAATTTACACTGGTATTTATCAAACAGTTTCACATTAGTACTTACAATTTGTATGCCATTAATGTATTTAGATTCCTTGTTTTTTACTGAATCTAACGATACTAAATATGATTGGTATCTAATTAACTTAATTCTAATAAACATTACAATTTACAACCCTCACCTTGAGTTGTAGTCATTAAAAACACAATATTTATAACAAAAATTGTTGTGGAGTTATAAAGTTCCCTTCACAAGCTGGACATCTACTACTACTACTCTCCTACAACAAAATAAACAAATTTTAACATCAATAAAACACAAATAAATACAATTTTATATGGCCTCTGCTCATGGCCTAGGTTCTTGTCAGTTTTCTAATACAATGATTAGTCTTTTTCCTTAATATATGTATTATTTCACCACTATACACACAGAGTTTATTATTTTGTCTATCTTTTGTGATACCTGGTTACTTTGTACATATATTATATTTATCACAAGATGACATAGCATCATTGATTGTCTTGAGATGTCATTTTTTATGGTGTGACAAATCTCACTCTAATTAGTTAAATTCTTTTAGAATTGACTTTACTTTCAACTGAGTTTATTTCTTATTAAGGTATTCTGATGTATTGTACCTTTCTATCTTATTTTGGTTAGTATTATGTAAGTATTTTGCCAGATATGATTATTTTTGTACTGAATAGTTGGCTTCAGCCATACATGGTATAAGTAAATATTTTGCTGACTTGACTATTACAACGTTAAAGTTGGTCAGGTATATTAGTATAGTTGCTTTATATCATATTACAGCTTTCTAATACAGTTTGGTTGCATTTTGGCAACATTAAATTCATAAATTATACAATATTAGATGCCTATTACATGTTTTTAGTTAACACTGTTTTTGGCTATTTTGACTGCTTTTTATTCATTTGACAGCTTCCTTTATTTAAGATAAATTGTTCACTATTGTCTGCTTGACAATTACATATAGTTTTTATTTAAATCTGATAATAATTAATTTTTTCATGAAATCTTGGTGTATGGTCTCAAATCCAACACATTAATATTTTTTGTCATTGCAAATATACAATTTTTATTTTAACTTAAACTCTTTCTAATAATGTATTTAAGTCATTTAATACATTTATTTTATTTACATCACATAATATAATGATGGATCATGTCCATTTATTCACAAAAAATAGTTTTTAATACTATATTCATAGTTATAAAACTTAATAATTATTGACTTTATTCTGGTGGATTCTGACATCATTTCTCTCTCTTATAGTGTCTTATGGTTTTTTCACTCTTATTCACTTTAATAATATATATGGGGTTTTGTCTTAGTCATAGTTTGGTCGTTTTTTCAAGTTGATAGAAATAATTATTATACAAAATTACACAATTTTTTGGGACTACTTGGGTTCGATACTGTTCACTTCACTTTCCTCCTATGCTAACTTACTATATAAATGATTTCTTTTTATGGAACGTTCTGTGACGTTACAACCTTTATGGACGTTATAACAACTCGTGCTGTCCGTCTATTTCTGCAAGAGTGTAAACGTGTCAGAGTGTAGTTTGTGTAATGTGTCTTACCAATCCGTCGTCGCTCGGTAACGTAACTTCCGCTGCTTGAGTCCATCGCGAACGTATGAATAACCAGGTATCGAAGTCCTTACCTGAGGTTCACTAGGGGTGTATAATTCCCGGGTGGCGCCAAATTGTTTATTTTAAACAATTAAAAAAATTAGTATTATCGGCGATTCCGCTCAGGCGGTGTGGAGAATTCAAACTTGTCCCGCCGCTTATCGATGTTTACAATCAAGCCAGCAGTTTGCTGTGTTTACTGCTTGAGCGCTAGCCGCCAATTCATAGCTGTTCGCTAAAATGTACAACATTAATAATACACTTTCCTAATGAAAATAAAACACATTGGTTACACACAGTTTTGGTTTATTAGTTAATGGTTATTACTTTTTCATTGACACAGGTTATATTTGGTTTGTTATATTATTTTGCACCGGCCATTAATCTAAGACAATTTTCTCTGGGTTTTGACGTATCGATTCTGAACGTATGTGCTCTTACTCACTTTTCTATTTTTATTTTTATATTTTTTTATGGTAATAACATATAATAAAACACATCTACTTACCATAACTTTCTCGTTCTTAGCAGGTGGTTTATATTCCACTTGAATTTCCTCTCTAGGGTCCAGGGTTTCGTCTCAGCGAGATTCAGAAACAATAGAGGTTTACGAAACAATAATTTTAACAACTTCAGTGTGGACATATGATTGATTTAATATTATATCTTTTTCTTAGTTACATTTTACAATACAACAAAGATGGCGCCTTACCATCACTACCTAAATGATTTCTATTCCTTTACTAATACTGACTTACACTTATTTCATTATTTGATTGTACACATGGTCTATTACCATGCATCTCAAAGAGACTGCAGTTCTCTCGCTATTATTTCCATTTATAAAATGACAGAAACCAATGCCTCAATTTACTGATTAATAATTTATAAGTACAGACACATTCTTACGCACACACACACACCACACTCTTACCCCCATGTTATATTATGACAAAACGTACTTCCAATTTAGAACCTAGTACAATCTAATGTATAACCAAACAAGTAGGCCTACATTAAAATCCTTTTTTCAACATAATGCAATAAAAAGCAATGCGCAGTTTCTGTTAACATGCAAATGATTAAGTATTAATAATGGGTTACAGTGGAATTTAATGTTACTACAGTCTGAATTAATGCAAATAAAATTGGGAGAATCTCGTAAACATATTAAAGAATGCTTGTATATTACACACAAAATTATTACAGTACGGACCTTTGTTAATGAATAGAAACAAATTTGACTCTATACTTTAGTATGTACCAATAAAATTCACCTTTTTTCAAATACCAATATCTTGTTTTTTTCATACCCTTAAAAAAAGGTCATTAACTACATACATTATGAGAAAACGTGATTACAAATAACCAGCCATTAGTTACTTGTGAAGAAAATAGATATAACATTTACAAACATCAAATCTTCAATTCTCTCCCTATTTGTTTTATAAAAACTGGAGTTTCTACTGCAGGTTTTAAGTCCACCAACTACTTAATTAAATATACATAATTGTTCCTGTATCTTGTTGGGTAACATATTATATTTACATCTGCTTCCTACTCATATGTGCAAACAATGTTTTTAATGTACGGTCCTAAAATCTTTATCAACACTTTATATCTTTAAAATTTAGACACAGTCTAATGAGCAACTTGGCCTAACCTGAATTTACTTGACCTGGCTCAGAACAACTTTATTTTGGCAAATACAAAGATGAAGACTGGTTGCAATTTACTACCATAAATGCCTGGAATGCTATGCATTAAAGAATTTTAATTAACTTTATATGGGGAAAACTGGTTTACATACATTATTTCTGAAAATAATAATCCTGAAATGTAATCAGTACTTATATCAAGTTAAGTGCAATAATTAAATTGATTCTTCAACTTGCACGTTGCAAACTTAAGGTGCTAAGCCTTTATTTTATTTTTAATTTAACATCAATTTATGTTCGGCAACGTTAAAAAGAACATGTTATGGCCTCTGAGAAAGTACACAGTGAGTGGAAGCTGGCTTAAATGAAGGTAAAAATTGTATCTAATAATTAGTGTCCCGTGAGGGCTGATTCTGATTGTACTGCCCTCAAAACATAAAGAAAAGTCATTTTTAGAAAGATGTCTGTGTGTAGAATTTTGTCTATGGCGAATGATAACGCCCGCAAATTCAAATAATTTTTTGCATATTGTAGAGGACTCAAGGTCTGTTGATTTTGGTGAAGATCGGTTAAGGAGAAGGGGTAGTTTACCTGCAATGTTTTGTTTTAACAAGAGTAAAGTACTTAATTTTGATAAATAAAGTATCCTGAAAAGGTCATAATAATCCACTGTAGAAAGATAGATTTAATATCTATAAATGAAAAGGGGTAGGGGGAGGGGATAATTTTCTATAAATGAAAATGATAGGTGAAGGGAAAGGGATTTTTTTTTTATATGTGTTGCATATCAGCAACATTTAAGTAGTTTGTTGATAAAATTCCTTCCCAGGCTGTTTGGCCGTGGTCCAATGTTTTCTGCAAAACCAGACGTTTCGGAAGTGCCATCGACTGCCGTCATCAGTGAAAATCGAGTGCGCTAACATGAGGTGGTATATGTTAGTGATCACAATTCTGTGGTTGAGGCTGAAGATAGAAGTAGTTTCTGTGGAAATATTTCATTTCTAAAATGATTTCAAATATAAATCTTAAAATATGGAAGTCATGTATGGTTCTCCATACCGATATTTTAATTATTTGCATCAAATAGTATTATTGTTTAATAAATGTTCTATCCAGATCAAATTATGTGTATACAGTTCTGGAGAAATTAGACAGGCATAATATGTTGTTTGTTTATTGTAAACTGTATTATGTTTGGAAGTATCCCAAAGTAAATTTAACATTAGTCATGTAAATCAATGAGGCCAGTCCAGTTTTTTAAGGCCAGGAGAATCCTTGAAATGTTTGGAGCATCACTAGGTCATGATGGATCTAATCATCAAACTTCAGTTTCTGTGAAAAACTGGCAGATTTGAGTAGTCACTTGATAAAGGATGGTGTTGTAAAAGCAACAATTCTTTCAGAATGTTTTATAACCCTGTCAGTCTGCAAATAATATACTGCAGATTCCGCTCAGGCGGTGTGGAGAATTCAAACTTGTCCCGCCGCTTATCGATGTTTACAATCAAGCCAGCAGTTTGCTGTGTTTACTGCTTGAGCGCTAGCCGCCAATTCATAGCTGTTCGCTAAAATGTACAACATTAATAATACACTTTCCTAATGAAAATAAAACACATTGGTTACACACAGTTTTGGTTTATTAGTTAATGGTTATTACTTTTTCATTGACACAGGTTATATTTGGTTTGTTATATTATTTTGCACCGGCCATTAATCTAAGACAATTTTCTCTGGGTTTTGACGTATCGATTCTGAACGTATGTGCTCTTACTCACTTTTCTATTTTTATTTTTATATTTTTTTATGGTAATAACATATAATAAAACACATCTACTTACCATAACTTTCTCGTTCTTAGCAGGTGGTTTATATTCCACTTGAATTTCCTCTCTAGGGTCCAGGGTTTCGTCTCAGCGAGATTCAGAAACAATAGAGGTTTACGAAACAATAATTTTAACAACTTCAGTGTGGACATATGATTGATTTAATATTATATCTTTTTCTTAGTTACATTTTACAATACAACAAAGATGGCGCCTTACCATCACTACCTAAATGATTTCTATTCCTTTACTAATACTGACTTACACTTATTTCATTATTTGATTGTACACATGGTCTATTACCATGCATCTCAAAGAGACTGCAGTTCTCTCGCTATTATTTCCATTTATAAAATGACAGAAATCAATGCCTCAATTTACTGATTAATAATTTATAAGTACAGACACATTCTTACGCACACACACACACACACACACCCTTACCCCCATGTTATATTATGACAAAACGTACTTCCAATTTAGAACCTAGTACAATCTAATGTATAACCAAACAAGTAGGCCTACATTAAAATCCTTTTTTCAACATAATGCAATAAAAAGCAATGCGCAGTTTCTGTTAACATGCAAATGATTAAGTATTAATAATGGGTTACAGTGGAATTAAATGTTACTACGGTCTGAATTAATGCAAATAAAATTGGGAGAATCTCGTAAACATATTAAAGAATGCTTGTATATTACACACAAAATTATTACAGTACGGACCTTTGTTAATGAATAGAAACAAATTTGACTCTATACTTTAGTATGTACCAATAAAATTCACCTTTCTTCAAATACCAATATCTTGTTTTTTTCATACCCTTAAAAAAAGGTCATTAACTACATACATTATGAGAAAACGTGATTACAAATAACCAGCCATTAGTTACTTGTGAAGAAAATAGATATAACATTTACAAACATCAAATCTTCAATTCTCTCCCTATTTGTTTTATAAAAACTGGAGTTTCTACTGCAGGTTTTAAGTCCACCAACTACTTAATTAAATATACATAATTGTTCCTGTATCTTGTTGGGTAACATATTATATTTACATCTGCTTCCTACTCATATATGCAAACAATGTTTTTAATGTACGGTCCTAAAATCTTTATCAACACTTTATATCTTTAAAATTTAGACAAAGTCTAATGAGGAACTTGGCCTAACCTGAATTTACATGACCTGGCTCAGAACAACTTTATTTTGGCAAATACAAAGATGAAGACTGGTTGCAATTTACTACCATAAATGCCTGGAATGCTATGCATTAAAGAATTTTAATTAACTTTATATGGGGAAAACTGGTTTACATACATTATTTCTGAAAATAATAATCCTGAAATGTAATCAGTACTTATATCAAGTTAAGTGCAATAATTAAATTGATTCTTCAACTTGCACGTTGCAAACTTAAGGTGCTAAGCCTTTATTTTATTTTTAATTTAACATCAATTTATGTTCGGCAACGTTAAAAAGAACATGTTATGGCCTCTGAGAAAGTACACAGTGAGTGGAAGCTGGCTTAAATGAAGGTAAAAATTGTATCTAATAATTAGTGTCCCGTGAGGGCTGATTCTGATTGTACTGCCCTCAAAACATAAAGAAAAGTCATTTTTAGAAAGGTGTCTGTGTGTAGAATTTTGTCTATGGCGAATGATAACGCCCGCAAATTCAAATAATTTTTTGCATATTGTAGAGGACTCAAGGTCTGTTGATTTTGGTGAAGATCGGTTAAGGAGAAGGGGTAGTTTACCTGCAATGTTTTGTTTTAACAAGAGTAAAGTACTTAATTTTGATAAATAAAGTATCCTGAAAAGGTCATAATAATCCACTGTAGAAAGGTAGATTTAATATCTATAAATGAAAAGGGGTAGGGGGAGGGGATAATTTTCTATAAATGAAAATGATAGGTGAAGGGGAAGGGATTTTTTTTTTATATGTGTTGCATATCAGCAACATTTAAGTAGTTTGTTGATAAAATTCCTTCCCAGGCTGTTTGGCCGTGGTCCAATGTTTTCTGCAAAACCAGACGTTTCGGAAGTGCCATCGACTGCCGTCATCAGTGAAAATCGAGTGCGCTAACATGAGGTGGTATATGTTAGTGATCACAATTCTGTGGTTGAGGCTGAAGATAGAAGTAGTTTCTGTGGAAATATTTCATTTCTAAAATGATTTCAAATATAAATCTTAAAATATGGAAGTCATGTATGGTTCTCCATACCGATATTTTAATTATTTGCATCAAATAGTATTATTGTTTAATAAATGTTCTATCCAGATCAAATTATGTGTATACAGTTCTGGAGAAATTAGACAGGCATAATATGTTGTTTGTTTATTGTAAACTGTATTATGTTTGGAAGTATCCCAAAGTAAATTTAACATTAGTCATGTAAATCAATGAGGCCAGTCCAGTTTTTTAAGGCCAGGAGAATCCTTGAAATGTTTGGAGCATCACTAGGTCATGATGGATCTAATCATCAAACTTCAGTTTCTGTGAAAAACTGGCAGATTTGAGTAGTCACTTGATAAAGGATGGTGTTGTAAAAGCAACAATTCTTTCAGAATTTTTTATAACCCTGTCAGTCTGCAAATAATATACTGTATTACAGTATACAAATGTAGTGTAATATCTTGGCACAATACTATATGATAAATTTGGATAAAAGGCTCATTTCCAATAGAAAGGATAGCTGGTGTGATCAGACATAAATTTGTTGTATTAGTTTTTTGAGAATTTATTCCTATCAAACTGGAGTAAGCATATTTTCAAACCTTTATGGACGTTATAACAACTCGTGCTGTCCGTCTATTTCTGCAAGAGTGTAAACGTGTCAGAGTGTAGTTTGTGTAATGTGTCTTACCAATCCGTCGTCGCTCGGTAACGTAACTTCCGCTGCTTGTGTCCGTCGCGAACGTACGAATAACCAGGTATCGAAGTCCTTACCTGAGGTTCACTAGGGGTGTATAATTCCCGGGTGGCGCCAAATTGTTTATTTTAAACAATTAAAAAAATTAGTATTATCGGCGATTCCGCTCAGGCGGTGTGGAGAATTCAAACTTGTCCCGCCGCTTATCGATGTTTACAATCAAGCCAGCAGTTTGCTGTGTTTACTGCTTGAGCGCTAGCCGCCAATTCATAGCTGTTCGCTAAAATGTACAACATTAATAATACACTTTCCTAATGAAAATAAAACACATTGGTTACACACAGTTTTGGTTTATTAGTTAATGGTTATTACTTTTTCATTGACACAGGTTATATTTGGTTTGTTATATTATTTTGCACCGGCCATTAATCTAAGACAATTTTCTCTGGGTTTTGACGTATCGATTCTGAACGTATGTGCTCTTACTCACTTTTCTATTTTTATTTTTATATTTTTTTATGGTAATGACATATAATAAAACACATCTACTTACCATAACTTTCTCGTTCTTAGCAGGTGGTTTATATTCCACTTGAATTTCCTCTCTAGGGTCCAGGGTTTCGTCTCAGCGAGATTCAGAAACAATAGAGGTTTACGAAACAATAATTTTAACAACTTCAGTGTGGACATATGATTGATTTAATATTATATCTTTTTCTTAGTTACATTTTACAATACAACAAAGATGGCGCCTTACCATCACTACCTAAATGATTTCTATTCCTTTACTAATACTGACTTACACTTATTTCATTATTTGATTGTACACATGGTCTATTACCATGCATCTCAAAGAGACTGCAGTTCTCTCGCTATTATTTCCATTTATAAAATGACAGAAACCAATGCCTCAATTTACTGATTAATAATTTATAAGTACAGACACATTCTTACGCACACACACACACCCTTACCCCCATGTTATATTATGACAAAACGTACTTCCAATTTAGAACCTAGTACAATCTAATGTATAACCAAACAAGTAGGCCTACATTAAAATCCTTTTTTCAACATAATGCAATAAAAAGCAATGCGCAGTTTCTGTTAACATGCAAATGATTAAGTATTAATAATGGGTTACAGTGGAATTTAATGTTACTACGGTCTGAATTAATGCAAATAAAATTGGGAGAATCTCGTAAACATATTAAAGAATGCTTGTATATTACACACAAAATTATTACAGTACGGACCTTTGTTAATGAATAGAAACAAATTTGACTCTATACTTTAGTATGTACCAATAAAATTCACCTTATTTTCAAATACCAATATCTTGTTTTTTTCATACCCTTAAAAAAAGGTCATTAACTACATACATTATGAGAAAACGTGATTACAAATAACCAGCCATTAGTTACTTGTGAAGAAAATAGATATAACATTTACAAACATCAAATCTTCAATTCTCTCCCTATTTGTTTTATAAAAACTGGAGTTTCTACTGCAGGTTTTAAGTCCACCAACTACTTAATTAAATATACATAATTGTTCCTGTATCTTGTTGGGTAACATATTATATTTACATCTGCTTCCTACTCATATATGCAAACAATGTTTTTAATGTACGGTCCTAAAATCTTTATCAACACTTTATATCTTTAAAATTTAGACAAAGTCTAATGAGGAACTTGGCCTAACCTGAATTTACATGACCTGGCTCAGAACAACTTTATTTTGGCAAATACAAAGATGAAGACTGGTTGCAATTTACTACCATAAATGCCTGGAATGCTATGCATTAAAGAATTTTAATTAACTTTATATGGGGAAAACTGGTTTACATACATTATTTCTGAAAATAATAATCCTGAAATGTAATCAGTACTTATATCAAGTTAAGTGCAATAATTAAATTGATTCTTCAACTTGCACGTTGCAAACTTAAGGTGCTAAGCCTTTATTTTATTTTTAATTTAACATCAATTTATGTTCGGCAACGTTAAAAAGAACATGTTATGGCCTCTGAGAAAGTACACAGTGAGTGGAAGCTGGCTTAAATGAAGGTAAAAATTGTATCTAATAATTAGTGTCCCGTGAGGGCTGATTCTGATTGTACTGCCCTCAAAACATAAAGAAAAGTCATTTTTAGAAAGGTGTCTGTGTGTAGAATTTTGTCTATGGCGAATGATAACGCCCGCAAATTCAAATAATTTTTTGCATATTGTAGAGGACTCAAGGTCTGTTGATTTTGGTGAAGATCGGTTAAGGAGAAGGGGTAGTTTACCTGCAATGTTTTGTTTTAACAAGAGTAAAGTACTTAATTTTGATAAATAAAGTATCCTGAAAAGGTCATAATAATCCACTGTAGAAAGGTAGATTTAATATCTATAAATGAAAAGGGGTAGGGGGAGGGGATAATTTTCTATAAATGAAAATGATAGGTGAAGGGGAAGGGATTTTTTTTTTATATGTGTTGCATATCAGCAACATTTAAGTAGTTTGTTGATAAAATTCCTTCCCAGGCTGTTTGGCCGTGGTCCAATGTTTTCTGCAAAACCAGACGTTTCGGAAGTGCCATCGACTGCCGTCATCAGTGAAAATCGAGTGCGCTAACATGAGGTGGTATATGTTAGTGATCACAATTCTGTGGTTGAGGCTGAAGATAGAAGTAGTTTCTGTGGAAATATTTCATTTCTAAAATGATTTCAAATATAAATCTTAAAATATGGAAGTCATGTATGGTTCTCCATACCGATATTTTAATTATTTGCATCAAATAGTATTATTGTTTAATAAATGTTCTATCCAGATCAAATTATGTGTATACAGTTCTGGAGAAATTAGACAGGCATAATATGTTGTTTGTTTATTGTAAACTGTATTATGTTTGGAAGTATCCCAAAGTAAATTTAACATTAGTCATGTAAATCAATGAGGCCAGTCCAGTTTTTTAAGGCCAGGAGAATCCTTGAAATGTTTGGAGCATCACTAGGTCATGATGGATCTAATCATCAAACTTCAGTTTCTGTGAAAAACTGGCAGATTTGAGTAGTCACTTGATAAAGGATGGTGTTGTAAAAGCAACAATTCTTTCAGAATGTTTTATAACCCTGTCAGTCTGCAAATAATATACTGTATTACAGTATACAAATGTAGTGTAATATCTTGGCACAATACTATATGATAAATTTGGATAAAAGGCTCATTTCCAATAGAAAGGATAGCTGGTGTGATCAGACATAAATTTGTTGTATTAGTTTTTTGAGAATTTATTCCTATCAAACTGGAGTAAGCATATTTTCAAACCTTTATGGACGTTATAACAACTCGTGCTGTCCGTCTATTTCTGCAAGAGTGTAAACGTGTCAGAGTGTAGTTTGTGTAATGTGTCTTACCAATCCGTCGTCGCTCGGTAACGTAACTTCCGCTGCTTGTGTCCGTCGCGAACGTACGAATAACCAGGTATCGAAGTCCTTACCTGAGGTTCACTAGGGGTGTATAATTCCCGGGTGGCGCCAAATTGTTTATTTTAAACAATTAAAAAAATTAGTATTATCGGCGATTCCGCTCAGGCGGTGTGGAGAATTCAAACTTGTCCCGCCGCTTATCGATGTTTACAATCAAGCCAGCAGTTTGCTGTGTTTACTGCTTGAGCGCTAGCCGCCAATTCATAGCTGTTCGCTAAAATGTACAACATTAATAATACACTTTCCTAATGAAAATAAAACACATTGGTTACACACAGTTTTGGTTTATTAGTTAATGGTTATTACTTTTTCATTGACACAGGTTATATTTGGTTTGTTATATTATTTTGCACCGGCCATTAATCTAAGACAATTTTCTCTGGGTTTTGACGTATCGATTCTGAACGTATGTGCTCTTACTCACTTTTCTATTTTTATTTTTATATTTTTTTATGGTAATGACATATAATAAAACACATCTACTTACCATAACTTTCTCGTTCTTAGCAGGTGGTTTATATTCCACTTGAATTTCCTCTCTAGGGTCCAGGGTTTCGTCTCAGCGAGATTCAGAAACAATAGAGGTTTACGAAACAATAATTTTAACAACTTCAGTGTGGACATATGATTGATTTAATATTATATCTTTTTCTTAGTTACATTTTACAATACAACAAAGATGGCGCCTTACCATCACTACCTAAATGATTTCTATTCCTTTACTAATACTGACTTACACTTATTTCATTATTTGATTGTACACATGGTCTATTACCATGCATCTCAAAGAGACTGCAGTTCTCTCGCTATTATTTCCATTTATAAAATGACAGAAACCAATGCCTCAATTTACTGATTAATAATTTATAAGTACAGACACATTCTTACGCACACACACACACCCTTACCCCCATGTTATATTATGACAAAACGTACTTCCAATTTAGAACCTAGTACAATCTAATGTATAACCAAACAAGTAGGCCTACATTAAAATCCTTTTTTCAACATAATGCAATAAAAAGCAATGCGCAGTTTCTGTTAACATGCAAATGATTAAGTATTAATAATGGGTTACAGTGGAATTTAATGTTACTACGGTCTGAATTAATGCAAATAAAATTGGGAGAATCTCGTAAACATATTAAAGAATGCTTGTATATTACACACAAAATTATTACAGTACGGACCTTTGTTAATGAATAGAAACAAATTTGACTCTATACTTTAGTATGTACCAATAAAATTCACCTTTTTTCAAATACCAATATCTTGTTTTTTTCATACCCTTAAAAAAAGGTCATTAACTACATACATTATGAGAAAACGTGATTACAAATAACCAGCCATTAGTTACTTGTGAAGAAAATAGATATAACATTTACAAACATCAAATCTTCAATTCTCTCCCTATTTGTTTTATAAAAACTGGAGTTTCTACTGCAGGTTTTAAGTCCACCAACTACTTAATTAAATATACATAATTGTTCCTGTATCTTGTTGGGTAACATATTATATTTACATCTGCTTCCTACTCATATGTGCAAACAATGTTTTTAATGTACGGTCCTAAAATCTTTATCAACACTTTATATCTTTAAAATTTAGACAAAGTCTAATGAGGAACTTGGCCTAACCTGAATTTACATGACCTGGCTCAGAACAACTTTATTTTGGCAAATACAAAGATGAAGACTGGTTGCAATTTACTACCATAAATGCCTGGAATGCTATGCATTAAAGAATTTTAATTAACTTTATATGGGGAAAACTGGTTTACATACATTATTTCTGAAAATAATAATCCTGAAATGTAATCAGTACTTATATCAAGTTAAGTGCAATAATTAAATTGATTCTTCAACTTGCACGTTGCAAACTTAAGGTGCTAAGCCTTTATTTTATTTTTAATTTAACATCAATTTATGTTCGGCAACGTTAAAAAGAACATGTTATGGCCTCTGAGAAAGTACACAGTGAGTGGAAGCTGGCTTAAATGAAGGTAAAAATTGTATCTAATAATTAGTGTCCCGTGAGGGCTGATTCTGATTGTACTGCCCTCAAAACATAAAGAAAAGTCATTTTTAGAAAGACGTCTGTGTGTAGAATTTTGTCTATGGCGAATGATAACGCCCGCAAATTCAAATAATTTTTTGCATATTGTAGAGGACTCAAGGTCTGTTGATTTTGGTGAAGATCGGTTAAGGAGAAGGGGTAGTTTACCTGCAATGTTTTGTTTTAACAAGAGTAAAGTACTTAATTTTGATAAATAAAGTATCCTGAAAAGGTCATAATAATCCACTGTAGAAAGGTAGATTTAATATCTATAAATGAAAAGGGGTAGGGGGAGGGGATAATTTTCTATAAATGAAAATGATAGGTGAAGGGGAAGGGATTTTTTTTTATATGTGTTGCATATCAGCAACATTTAAGTAGTTTGTTGATAAAATTCCTTCCCAGGCTGTTTGGCCGTGGTCCAATGTTTTCTGCAAAACCAGACGTTTCGGAAGTGCCATCGACTGCCGTCATCAGTGAAAATCGAGTGCGCTAACATGAGGTGGTATATGTTAGTGATCACAATTCTGTGGTTGAGGCTGAAGATAGAAGTAGTTTCTGTGGAAATATTTCATTTCTAAAATGATTTCAAATATAAATCTTAAAATATGGAAGTCATGTATGGTTCTCCATACCGATATTTTAATTATTTGCATCAAATAGTATTATTGTTTAATAAATGTTCTATCCAGATCAAATTATGTGTATACAGTTCTGGAGAAATTAGACAGGCATAATATGTTGTTTGTTTATTGTAAACTGTATTATGTTTGGAAGTATCCCAAAGTAAATTTAACATTAGTCATGTAAATCAATGAGGCCAGTCCAGTTTTTTAAGGCCAGGAGAATCCTTGAAATGTTTGGAGCATCACTAGGTCATGATGGATCTAATCATCAAACTTCAGTTTTTGTGAAAAACTGGCAGATTTGAGTAATCACTTGATAAAGGATGGTGTTGTAAAAGCAACAATTCTTTCAGAATGTTTTATAACCCTGTCAGTCTGCAAATAATATACTGTATTACAGTATACAAATGTAGTGTAATATCTTGGCACAATACTATATGATAAATTTGGATAAAAGGCTCATTTCCAATAGAAAGGATAGCTGGTGTGATCAGACATAAATTTGTTGTATTAGTTTTTTGAGAATTTATTCCTATCAAACTGGAGTAAGCATATTTTCAAACCTTTATGGACGTTATAACAACTCGTGCTGTCCGTCTATTTCTGCAAGAGTGTAAACGTGTCAGAGTGTAGTTTGTGTAATGTGTCTTACCAATCCGTCGTCGCTCGGTAACGTAACTTCCGCTGCTTGAGTCCGTCGCGAACGTACGAATAACCAGGTATCGAAGTCCTTACCTGAGGTTCACTAGGGGTGTATAATTCCCGGGTGGCGCCAAATTGTTTATTTTAAACAATTAAAAAAATTAGTATTATCGGCGATTCCGCTCAGGCGGTGTGGAGAATTCAAACTTGTCCCGCCGCTTATCGATGTTTACAATCAAGCCAGCAGTTTGCTGTGTTTACTGCTTGAGCGCTAGCCGCCAATTCATAGCTGTTCGCTAAAATGTACAACATTAATAATACACTTTCCTAATGAAAATAAAACACATTGGTTACACACAGTTTTGGTTTATTAGTTAATGGTTATTACTTTTTCATTGACACAGGTTATATTTGGTTTGTTATATTATTTTGCACCGGCCATTAATCTAAGACAATTTTCTCTGGGTTTTGACGTATCGATTCTGAACGTATGTGCTCTTACTCACTTTTCTATTTTTATTTTTATATTTTTTTATGGTAATAACATATAATAAAACACATCTACTTACCATAACTTTCTCGTTCTTAGCAGGTGGTTTATATTCCACTTGAATTTCCTCTCTAGGGTCCAGGGTTTCGTCTCAGCGAGATTCAGAAACAATAGAGGTTTACGAAACAATAATTTTAACAACTTCAGTGTGGACATATGATTGATTTAATATTATATCTTTTTCTTAGTTACATTTTACAATACAACAAAGATGGCGCCTTACCATCACTACCTAAATGATTTCTATTCCTTTACTAATACTGACTTACACTTATTTCATTATTTGATTGTACACATGGTCTATTACCATGCATCTCAAAGAGACTGCAGTTCTCTCGCTATTATTTCCATTTATAAAATGACAGAAACCAATGCCTCAATTTACTGATTAATAATTTATAAGTACAGACACATTCTTACGCACACACACACACACACACCCTTACCCCCATGTTATATTATGACAAAACGTACTTCCAATTTAGAACCTAGTACAATCTAATGTATAACCAAACAAGTAGGCCTACATTAAAATCCTTTTTTCAACATAATGCAATAAAAAGCAATGCGCAGTTTCTGTTAACATGCAAATGATTAAGTATTAATAATGGGTTACAGTGGAATTTAATGTTACTACGGTCTGAATTAATGCAAATAAAATTGGGAGAATCTCGTAAACATATTAAAGAATGCTTGTATATTACACACAAAATTATTACAGTACGGACCTTTGTTAATGAATAGAAACAAATTTGACTCTATTCTTTAGTATGTACCAATAAAATTCACCTTTTTTCAAATACCAATATCTTGTTTTTTTCATACCCTTAAAAAAAGGTCATTAACTACATACATTATGAGAAAACGTGATTACAAATAACCAGCCATTAGTTACTTGTGAAGAAAATAGATATAACATTTACAAACATCAAATCTTCAATTTTCTCCCTATTTGTTTTATAAAAACTGGAGTTTCTACTGCAGGTTTTAAGTCCACCAACTACTTAATTAAATATACATAATTGTTCCTGTATCTTGTTGGGTAACATATTATATTTACATCTGCTTCCTACTCATATGTGCAAACAATGTTTTTAATGTACGGTCCTAAAATCTTTATCAACACTTTATATCTTTAAAATTTAGACAAAGTCTAATGAGGAACTTGGCCTAACCTGAATTTACATGACCTGGCTCAGAACAACTTTATTTTGGCAAATACAAAGATGAAGACTGGTTGCAATTTACTACCATAAATGCCTGGAATGCTATGCATTAAAGAATTTTAATTAACTTTATATGGGGAAAACTGGTTTACATACATTATTTCTGAAAATAATAATCCTGAAATGTAATCAGTACTTATATCAAGTTAAGTGCAATAATTAAATTGATTCTTCAACTTGCACGTTGCAAACTTAAGGTGCTAAGCCTTTATTTTATTTTTAATTTAACATCAATTTATGTTCGGCAACGTTAAAAAGAACATGTTATGGCCTCTGAGAAAGTACACAGTGAGTGGAAGCTGGCTTAAATGAAGGTAAAAATTGTATCTAATAATTAGTGTCCCGTGAGGGCTGATTCTGATTGTACTGCCCTCAAAACATAAAGAAAAGTCATTTTTAGAAAGATGTCTGTGTGTAGAATTTTGTCTATGGCGAATGATAACGCCCGCAAATTCAAATAATTTTTTGCATATTGTAGAGGACTCAAGGTCTGTTGATTTTGGTGAAGATCGGTTAAGGAGAAGGGGTAGTTTACCTGCAATGTTTTGTTTTAACAAGAGTAAAGTACTTAATTTTGATAAATAAAGTATCCTGAAAAGGTCATAATAATCCACTGTAGAAAGGTAGATTTAATATCTATAAATGAAAAGGGGAAGGGGGAGGGGATAATTTTCTATAAATGAAAATGATAGGTGAAGGGGAAGGGATTTTTTTTTTATATGTGTTGCATATCAGCAACATTTAAGTAGTTTGTTGATAAAATTCCTTCCCAGGCTGTTTGGCCGTGGTCCAATGTTTTCTGCAAAACCAGACGTTTCGGAAGTGCCATCGACTGCCGTCATCAGTGAAAATCGAGTGCGCTAACATGAGGTGGTATATGTTAGTGATCACAATTCTGTGGTTGAGGCTGAAGATAGAAGTAGTTTCTGTGGAAATATTTCATTTCTAAAATGATTTCAAATATAAATCTTAAAATATGGAAGTCATGTATGGTTCTCCATACCGATATTTTAATTATTTGCATCAAATAGTATTATTGTTTAATAAATGTTCTATCCAGATCAAATTATGTCTATACAGTTCTGGAGAAATTAGACAGGCATAATATGTTGTTTGTTTATTGTAAACTGTATTATGTTTGGAAGTATCCCAAAGTAAATTTAACATTAGTCATGTAAATCAATGAGGCCAGTCCAGTTTTTTAAGGCCAGGAGAATCCTTGAAATGTTTGGAGCATCACTAGGTCATGATGGATCTAATCATCAAACTTCAGTTTCTGTGAAAAACTGGCAGATTTGAGTAGTCACTTGATAAAGGATGGTGTTGTAAAAGCAACAATTCTTTCAGAATGTTTTATAACCCTGTCAGTCTGCAAATAATATACTGTATTACAGTATACAAATGTAGTGTAATATCTTGGCACAATACTATATGATAAATTTGGATAAAAGGCTCATTTCCAATAGAAAGGATAGCTGGTGTGATCAGACATAAATTTGTTGTATTAGTTTTTTGAGAATTTATTCCTATCAAACTGGAGTAAGCATATTTTCAAACCTTTATGGACGTTATAACAACTCGTGCTGTCCGTCTGTTTCTGCAAGAGTGTAAACGTGTCAGAGTGTAGTTTGTGTAATGTGTCTTACCAATCCGTCGTCGCTCGGTAACGTAACTTCCGCTGCTTGTGTCCGTCGCGAACGTACGAATAACCAGGTATCGAAGTCCTTACCTGAGGTTCACTAGGGGTGTATAATTCCCGGGTGGCGCCAAATTGTTTATTTTAAACAATTAAAAAAATTAGTATTATCGGCGATTCCGCTCAGGCGGTGTGGAGAATTCAAACTTGTCCCGCCGCTTATCGATGTTTACAATCAAGCCAGCAGTTTGCTGTGTTTACTGCTTGAGCGCTAGCCGCCAATTCATAGCTGTTCGCTAAAATGTACAACATTAATAATACACTTTCCTAATGAAAATAAAACACATTGGTTACACACAGTTTTGGTTTATTAGTTAATGGTTATTACTTTTTCATTGACACAGGTTATATTTGGTTTGTTATATTATTTTGCACCGGCCATTAATCTAAGACAATTTTCTCTGGGTTTTGACGTATCGATTCTGAACGTATGTGCTCTTACTCACTTTTCTATTTTTATTTTTATATTTTTTTATGGTAATGACATATAATAAAACACATCTACTTACCATAACTTTCTCGTTCTTAGCAGGTGGTTTATATTCCACTTGAATTTCCTCTCTAGGGTCCAGGGTTTCGTCTCAGCGAGATTCAGAAACAATAGAGGTTTACGAAACAATAATTTTAACAACTTCAGTGTGGACATATGATTGATTTAATATTATATCTTTTTCTTAGTTACATTTTACAATACAACAAAGATGGCGCCTTACCATCACTACCTAAATGATTTCTATTCCTTTACTAATACTGACTTACACTTATTTCATTATTTGATTGTACACATGGTCTATTACCATGCATCTCAAAGAGACTGCAGTTCTCTCGCTATTATTTCCATTTATAAAATGACAGAAACCAATGCCTCAATTTACTGATTAATAATTTATAAGTACAGACACATTCTTACGCACACACACACACACACACCCTTACCCCCATGTTATATTATGACAAAACGTACTTCCAATTTAGAACCTAGTACAATCTAATGTATAACCAAACAAGTAGGCCTACATTAAAATCCTTTTTTCAACATAATGCAATAAAAAGCAATGCGCAGTTTCTGTTAACATGCAAATGATTAAGTATTAATAATGGGTTACAGTGGAATTTAATGTTACTACGGTCTGAATTAATGCAAATAAAATTGGGAGAATCTCGTAAACATATTAAAGAATGCTTGTATATTACACACAAAATTATTACAGTACGGACCTTTGTTAATGAATAGAAACAAATTTGACTCTATACTTTAGTATGTACCAATAAAATTCACCTTTTTTCAAATACCAATATCTTGTTTTTTTCATACCCTTAAAAAAAGGTCATTAACTACATACATTATGAGAAAACGTGATTACAAATAACCAGCCATTAGTTACTTGTGAAGAAAATAGATATAACATTTACAAACATCAAATCTTCAATTCTCTCCCTATTTGTTTTATAAAAACTGGAGTTTCTACTGCAGGTTTTAAGTCCACCAACTACTTAATTAAATATACATAATTGTTCCTGTATCTTGTTGGGTAACATATTATATTTACATCTGCTTCCTACTCATATGTGCAAACAATGTTTTTAATGTACGGTCCTAAAATCTTTATCAACACTTTATATCTTTAAAATTTAGACAAAGTCTAATGAGGAACTTGGCCTAACCTGAATTTACATGACCTGGCTCAGAACAACTTTATTTTGGCAAATACAAAGATGAAGACTGGTTGCAATTTACTACCATAAATGCCTGGAATGCTATGCATTAAAGAATTTTAATTAACTTTATATGGGGAAAACTGGTTTACATACATTATTTCTGAAAATAATAATCCTGAAATGTAATCAGTACTTATATCAAGTTAAGTGCAATAATTAAATTGATTCTTCAACTTGCACGTTGCAAACTTAAGGTGCTAAGCCTTTATTTTATTTTTAATTTAACATCAATTTATGTTCGGCAACGTTAAAAAGAACATGTTATGGCCTCTGAGAAAGTACACAGTGAGTGGAAGCTGGCTTAAATGAAGGTAAAAATTGTATCTAATAATTAGTGTCCCGTGAGGGCTGATTCTGATTGTACTGCCCTCAAAACATAAAGAAAAGTCATTTTTAGAAAGATGTCTGTGTGTAGAATTTTGTCTATGGCGAATGATAACGCCCGCAAATTCAAATAATTTTTTGCATATTGTAGAGGACTCAAGGTCTGTTGATTTTGGTGAAGATCGGTTAAGGAGAAGGGGTAGTTTACCTGCAATGTTTTGTTTTAACAAGAGTAAAGTACTTAATTTTGATAAATAAAGTATCCTGAAAAGGTCATAATAATCCACTGTAGAAAGGTAGATTTAATATCTATAAATGAAAAGGGGTAGGGGGAGGGGATAATTTTCTATAAATGAAAATGATAGGTGAAGGGGAAGGGATTTTTTTTTATATGTGTTGCATATCAGCAACATTTAAGTAGTTTGTTGATAAAATTCCTTCCCAGGCTGTTTGGCCGTGGTCCAATGTTTTCTGCAAAACCAGACGTTTCGGAAGTGCCATCGACTGCCGTCATCAGTGAAAATCGAGTGCGCTAACATGAGGTGGTATATGTTAGTGATCACAATTCTGTGGTTGAGGCTGAAGATAGAAGTAGTTTCTGTGGAAATATTTCATTTCTAAAATGATTTCAAAAATAAATCTTAAAATATGGAAGTCATGTATGGTTCTCCATACCGATATTTTAATTATTTGCATCAAATAGTATTATTGTTTAATAAATGTTCTATCCAGATCAAATTATGTGTATACAGTTCTGGAGAAATTAGACAGGCATAATATGTTGTTTGTTTATTGTAAACTGTATTATGTTTGGAAGTATCCCAAAGTAAATTTAACATTAGTCATGTAAATCAATGAGGCCAGTCCAGTTTTTTAAGGCCAGGAGAATCCTTGAAATGTTTGGAGCATCACTAGGTCATGATGGATCTAATCATCAAACTTCAGTTTCTGTGAAAAACTGGCAGATTTGAGTAGTCACTTGATAAAGGATGGTGTTGTAAAAGCAACAATTCTTTCAGAATTTTTTATAACCCTGTCAGTCTGCAAATAATATACTGTATTACAGTATACAAATGTAGTGTAATATCTTGGCACAATACTATATGATAAATTTGGATAAAAGGCTCATTTCCAATAGAAAGGATAGCTGGTGTGATCAGACATAAATTTGTTGTATTAGTTTTTTGAGAATTTATTCCTATCAAACTGGAGTAAGCATATTTTCAAACCTTTATGGACGTTATAACAACTCGTGCTGTCCGTCTATTTCTGCAAGAGTGTAAACGTGTCAGAGTGTAGTTTGTGTAATGTGTCTTACCAATCCGTCGTCGCTCGGTAACGTAACTTCCGCTGCTTGAGTCCGTCGCGAACGTACGAATAACCAGGTATCGAAGTCCTTACCTGAGGTTCACTAGGGGTGTATAATTCCCGGGTGGCGCCAAATTGTTTATTTTAAACAATTAAAAAAATTAGTATTATCGGCGATTCCGCTCAGGCGGTGTGGAGAATTCAAACTTGTCCCGCCGCTTATCGATGTTTACAATCAAGCCAGCAGTTTGCTGTGTTTACTGCTTGAGCGCTAGCCGCCAATTCATAGCTGTTCGCTAAAATGTACAACATTAATAATACACTTTCCTCATGAAAATAAAACACATTGGTTACACACAGTTTTGGTTTATTAGTTAATGGTTATTACTTTTTCATTGACACAGGTTATATTTGGTTTGTTATATTATTTTGCACCGGCCATTAATCTAAGACAATTTTCTCTGGGTTTTGACGTATCGATTCTGAACGTATGTGCTCTTACTCACTTTTCTATTTTTATTTTTATATTTTTTTATGGTAATAACATATAATAAAACACATCTACTTACCATAACTTTCTCGTTCTTAGCAGGTGGTTTATATTCCACTTGAATTTCCTCTCTAGGGTCCAGGGTTTCGTCTCAGCGAGATTCAGAAACAATAGAGGTTTACGAAACAATAATTTTAACAACTTCAGTGTGGACATATGATTGATTTAATATTATATCTTTTTCTTAGTTACATTTTAGAATACAACAAAGATGGCGCCTTACCATCACTACCTAAATGATTTCTATTCCTTTACTAATACTGACTTACACTTATTTCATTATTTGATTGTACACATGGTCTATTACCATGCATCTCAAAGAGACTGCAGTTCTCTCGCTATTATTTCCATTTATAAAATGACAGAAACCAATGCCTCAATTTCCTGATTAATAATTTATAAGTACAGACACATTCTTACGCACACACACACACACACACACCCTTACCCCCATGTTATATTATGACAAAACGTACTTCCAATTTAGAACCTAGTACAATCTAATGTATAACCAAACAAGTAGGCCTACATTAAAATCCTTTTTTCAACATAATGCAATAAAAAGCAATGCGCAGTTTCTGTTAACATGCAAATGATTAAGTATTAATAATGGGTTACAGTGGAATTTAATGTTACTACGATCTGAATTAATGCAAATAAAATTGGGAGAATCTCGTAAACATATTAAAGAATGCTTGTATATTACACACAAAATTATTACAGTACGGACCTTTGTTAATGAATAGAAACAAATTTGACTCTATACTTTAGTATGTACCAATAAAATTCACCTTTTTTCAAATACCAATATCTTGTTTTTTTCATACCCTTAAAAAAAGGTCATTAACTACATACATTATGAGAAAACGTGATTACAAATAACCAGCCATTAGTTACTTGTGAAGAAAATAGATATAACATTTACAAACATCAAATCTTCAATTCTCTCCCTATTTGTTTTATAAAAACTGGAGTTTCTACTGCAGGTTTTAAGTCCACCAACTACTTAATTAAATATACATAATTGTTCCTGTATCTTGTTGGGTAACATATTATATTTACATCTGCTTCCTACTCATATGTGCAAACAATGTTTTTAATGTACGGTCCTAAAATCTTTATCAACACTTTATATCTTTAAAATTTAGACAAAGTCTAATGAGGAACTTGGCCTAACCTGAATTTACATGACCTGGCTCAGAACAACTTTATTTTGGCAAATACAAAGATGAAGACTGGTTGCAATTTACTACCATAAATGCCTGGAATGCTATGCATTAAAGAATTTTAATTAACTTTATATGGGGAAAACTGGTTTACATACATTATTTCTGAAAATAATAATCCTGAAATGTAATCAGTACTTATATCAAGTTAAGTGCAATAATTAAATTGATTCTTCAACTTGCACGTTGCAAAATTAAGGTGCTAAGCCTTTATTTTATTTTTAATTTAACATCAATTTATGTTCGGCAACGTTAAAAAGAACATGTTATGGCCTCTGAGAAAGTACACAGTGAGTGGAAGCTGGCTTAAATGAAGGTAAAAATTGTATCTAATAATTAGTGTCCCGTGAGGGCTGATTCTGATTGTACTCCCCTCAAAACATAAAGAAAAGTCATTTTTAGAAAGATGTCTGTGTGTAGAATTTTGTCTATGGCGAATGATAACGCCCGCAAATTCAAATAATTTTTTGCATATTGTAGAGGACTCAAGGTCTGTTGATTTTGGTGAAGATCGGTTAAGGAGAAGGGGTAGTTTACCTGCAATGTTTTGTTTTAACAAGAGTAAAGTACTTAATTTTGATAAATAAAGTATCCTGAAAAGGTCATAATAATCCACTGTAGAAAGGTAGATTTAATATCTATAAATGAAAAGGGGTAGGGGGAGGGGATAATTTTCTATAAATGAAAATGATAGGTGAAGGGGAAGGGATTTTTTTTATATGTGTTGCATATCAGCAACATTTAAGTAGTTTGTTGATAAAATTCCTTCCCAGGCTGTTTGGCCGTGGTCCAATGTTTTCTGCAAAACCAGACGTTTCGGAAGTGCCATCGACTGCCGTCATCAGTGAAAATCGAGTGCGCTAACATGAGGTGGTATATGTTAGTGATCACAATTCTGTGGTTGAGGCTGAAGATAGAAGTAGTTTCTGTGGAAATATTTCATTTCTAAAATGATTTCAAAAATAAATCTTAAAATATGGAAGTCATGTATGGTTCTCCATACCGATATTTTAATTATTTGCATCAAATAGTATTATTGTTTAATAAATGTTCTATCCAGATCAAATTATGTGTATACAGTTCTGGAGAAATTAGACAGGCATAATATGTTGTTTGTTTATTGTAAACTGTATTATGTTTGGAAGTATCCCAAAGTAAATTTAACATTAGTCATGTAAATCAATGAGGCCAGTCCAGTTTTTTAAGGCCAGGAGAATCCTTGAAATGTTTGGAGCATCACTAGGTCATGATGGATCTAATCATCAAACTTCAGTTTCTGTGAAAAACTGGCAGATTTGAGTAGTCACTTGATAAAGGATGGTGTTGTAAAAGCAACAATTCTTTCAGAATGTTTTATAACCCTGTCAGTCTGCAAATAATATACTGTATTACAGTATACCAATGTAGTGTAATATCTTGGCACAATACTATATGATAAATTTGGATAAAAGGCTCATTTCCAATAGAAAGGATAGCTGGTGTGATCAGACATAAATTTGTTGTATTAGTTTTTTGAGAATTTATTCCTATCAAACTGGAGTAAGCATATTTTCAAACCTTTATGGACGTTATAACAACTCGTGCTGTCCGTCTATTTCTGCAAGAGTGTAAACGTGTCAGAGTGTAGTTTGTGTAATGTGTCTTACCAATCCGTCGTCGCTCGGTAACGTAACTTCCGCTGCTTGAGTCCGTCGCGAACGTACGAATAACCAGGTATCGAAGTCCTTACCTGAGGTTCACTAGGGGTGTATAATTCCCGGGTGGCGCCAAATTGTTTATTTTAAACAATTAAAAAAATTAGTATTATCGGCGATTCCGCTCAGGCGGTGTGGAGAATTCAAACTTGTCCCGCCGCTTATCGATGTTTACAATCAAGCCAGCAGTTTGCTGTGTTTACTGCTTGAGCGCTAGCCGCCAATTCATAGCTGTTCGCTAAAATGTACAACATTAATAATACACTTTCCTAATGAAAATAAAACACATTGGTTACACACAGTTTTGGTTTATTAGTTAATGGTTATTACTTTTTCATTGACACAGGTTATATTTGGTTTTTTATATTATTTTGCACCGGCCATTAATCTAAGACAATTTTCTCTGGGTTTTGACGTATCGATTCTGAACGTATGTGCTCTTACTCACTTTTCTATTTTTATTTTTATATTTTTTTATGGTAATAACATATAATAAAACACATCTACTTACCATAACTTTCTCGTTCTTAGCAGGTGGTTTATATTCCACTTGAATTTCCTCTCTAGGGTCCAGGGTTTCGTCTCAGCGAGATTCAGAAACAATAGAGGTTTACGAAACAATAATTTTAACAACTTCAGTGTGGACATATGATTGATTTAATATTATATCTTTTTCTTAGTTACATTTTACAATACAACAAAGATGGCGCCTTACCATCACTACCTAAATGATTTCTATTCCTTTACTAATACTGACTTACACTTATTTCATTATTTGATTGTACACATGGTCTATTACCATGCATCTCAAAGAGACTGCAGTTCTCTCGCTATTATTTCCATTTATAAAATGACAGAAACCAATGCCTCAATTTACTGATTAATAATTTATAAGTACAGACACATTCTTACGCACACACACACACACACTCTTACCCCCATATTATATTATGACAAAACGTACTTCCAATTTAGAACCTAGTACAATCTAATGTATAACCAAACAAGTAGGCCTACATTAAAATCCTTTTTTCAACATAATGCAATAAAAAGCAATGCGCAGTTTCTGTTAACATGCAAATGATTAAGTATTAATAATGTGTTACAGTGTAATTTAATATTACTACGGTCTGAATTAATGCAAAGAAAATTGGGAGAATCTCGTAAACATATTAAAGAATGCTTGTATATTACACACAAAATTATTACAGTACGGACCTTTGTTAATGAATAGAAACAAATTTGACTCTATACTTTAGTATGTACCAATAAAATTCACCTTTTTTCAAATACCAATATCTTGTTTTTTTCATACCCTTAAAAAAAGGTCATTAACTACATACATTATGAGAAAACGTGATTACAAATAACCAGCCATTAGTTACTTGTGAAGAAAATAGATATAACATTTACAAACATCAAATCTTCAATTCTCTCCCTATTTGTTTTATAAAAACTGGAGTTTCTACTGCAGGTTTTATGTCCACCAACTACTTAATTAAATATACATAATTGTTCCTGTATCTTGTTGGGTAACATATTATATTTACATCTGCTTCCTACTCATATGTGCAAACAATGTTTTTAATGTACGGTCCTAAAATCTTTATCAACACTTTATATCTTTAAAATTTAGACAAAGTCTAATGAGCAACTTGGCCTAACCTGAATTTACATGACCTGGCTCAGAACAACTTTATTTTGGCAAATACAAAGATGAAGACTGGTTGCAATTTACTACCATAAATGCCTGGAATGCTATGCATTAAAGAATTTTAATTAACTTTATATGGGGAAAACTGGTTTACATACATTATTTCTGAAAATAATAATCCTGAAATGTAATCAGTACTTATATCAAGTTAAGTGCAATAATTAAATTGATTCTTCAACTTGCACGTTGCAAACTTAAGGTGCTAAGCCTTTATTTTATTTTTAATTTAACATCAATTTATGTTCGGCAACGTTAAAAAGAACATGTTATGGCCTCTGAGAAAGTACACAGTGAGTGGAAGCTGGCTTAAATGAAGGTAAAAATTGTATCTAATAATTAGTGTCCCGTGAGGGCTGATTCTGATTGTACTGCCCTCACAACATAAAGAAAAGTCATTTTTAGAAAGATGTCTGTGTGTAGAATTTTGTCTATGGCGAATGATAACGCCCGCAAATTCAAATAATTTTTTGCATATTGTAGAGGACTCAAGGTCTGTTGATTTTGGTGAAGATTGGTTAATGAGAAGGGGTAGTTTACCTGCAATGTTTTGTTTTAACAAGAGTAAAGTACTTAATTTTGATAAATAAAGTATCCTGAAAAGGTCATAATAATCCACTGTAGAAAGGTAGATTTAATATCTATAAATGAAAAGGGGTAGGGGGAGGGGATAATTTTCTATAAATGAAAATGATAGGTGAAGGGGAAGGGATTTTTTTTTTTATATGTGTTGCATATCAGCAACATTTAAGTAGTTTGTTGATAAAATTCCTTCCCAGGCTGTTTGGCCGTGGTCCAATGTTTTCTGCAAAACCAGACGTTTCGGAAGTGCCATCGACTGCCATCATCAGTGAAAATCGAGTGCGCTAACATGAGGTGGTATATGTTAGTGATCACAATTCTGTGGTTGAGGCTGAAGATAGAAGTAGTTTCTGTGGAAATATTTCATTTCTAAAATGATTTCAAATATAAATCTTAAAATATGGAAGTCATGTATGGTTCTCCATACCGATATTTTAATTATTTGCATCAAATAGTATTATTGTTTAATAAATGTTCTATCCAGATCAAATTATGTGTATACAGTTCTGGAGAAATTAGACAGGCATAATATGTTGTTTGTTTATTGTAAACTGTATTATGTTTGGAAGTATCCCAAAGTAAATTTAACATTAGTCATGTAAATCAATGAGGCCAGTCCAGTTTTTTAAGGCCAGGAGAATCCTTGAAATGTTTGGAGCATCACTAGGTCATGATGGATCTAATCATCAAACTTCAGTTTCTGTGAAAAACTGGCAGATTTGAGTAGTCACTTGATAAAGGATGGTGTTGTAAAAGCAAAAATTCTTTCAGAATTTTTTATAACCCTGTCAGTCTGCAAATAATATACTGTATTACAGTATACAAATGTAGTGTAATATCTTGGCACAATACTATATGATAAATTTGGATAAAAGGCTCATTTCCAATAGAAAGGATAGCTGGTGTGATCAGACATAAATTTGTTGTATTAGTTTTTTGAGAATTTATTCCTATCAAACTGGAGTAAGCATATTTTCAAACCTTTATGGACGTTATAACAACTCGTGCTGTCCGTCTATTTCTGCAAGAGTGTAAACGTGTCAGAGTGTAGTTTGTGTAATGTGTCTTACCAATCCGTCGTCGCTCGGTAACGTAACTTCCGCTGCTTGAGTCCGTCGTGAACGTACGAATAACCAGGTATCGAAGTCCTTACCTGAGGTTCACTAGGGGTGTATAATTCCCGGGTGGCGCCAAATTGTTTATTTTAAACAATTAAAAAAATTAGTATTATCGGCGATTCCGCTCAGGCGGTGTGGAGAATTCAAACTTGTCCCGCCGCTTATCGATGTTTACAATCAAGCCAGCAGTTTGCTGTGTTTACTGCTTGAGCGCTAGCCGCCAATTCATAGCTGTTCGCTAAAATGTACAACATTAATAATACACTTTCCTAATGAAAATAAAACACATTGGTTACACACAGTTTTGGTTTATTAGTTAATGGTTATTACTTTTTCATTGACACAGGTTATATTTGGTTTGTTATATTATTTTGCACCGGCCATTAATCTAAGACAATTTTCTCTGGGTTTTGACGTATCGATTCTGAACGTATGTGCTCTTACTCACTTTTCTATTTTTATTTTTATATTTTTTTATGGTAATAACATATAATAAAACACATCTACTTACCATAACTTTCTTGTTCTTAGCAGGTGGTTTATATTCCACTTGAATTTCCTCTCTAGGGTCCAGGGTTTCGTCTCAGCGAGATTCAGAAACAATAGAGGTTTACGAAACAATAATTTTAACAACTTCAGTGTGGACATATGATTGATTTAATATTATATCTTTTTCTTTGTTACATTTTACAATACAACAAAGATGGCGCCTTACCATCACTACCTAAATGATTTCTATTCCTTTACTAATACTGACTTACACTTATTTCATTATTTGATTGTACACATGGTCTATTACCATGCATCTCAAAGAGACTGCAGTTCTCTCGCTATTATTTCCATTTATAAAATGACAGAAACCAATGCCTCAATTTACTGATTAATAATTTATTAGTACAGACACATTCTTACGCACACACACACACACACACCCTTACCCCCATGTAATATTATGACAAAACGTACTTCCAATTTGGAACCTAGTACAATCTAATGTATAACCAAACAAGTAGGCCTACATTAAAATCCTTTTTTCAACATAATGCAATAAAAAGCAATGCGCAGTTTCTGTTAACATGCAAATGATTAAGTATTAATAATGGGTTACAGTGGAATTTAATGTTACTACGGTCTGAATTAATGCAAATAAAATTGGGAGAATCTCGTAAACATATTAAAGAATGCTTGTATATTACACACAAAATTATTACAGTACGGACCTTTGTTAATGAATAGAAACAAATTTGACTCTATACTTTAGTATGTACCAATAAAATTCACCTTTTTTCAAATACCAATATCTTGTTTTTTTCATACCATTAAAAAAAGGTCATTAACTACATACATTATGAGAAAACGTGATTACAAATAACCAGCCATTAGTTACTTGTGAAGAAAATAGATATAACATTTACAAACATCAAATCTTCAATTCTCTCCCTATTTGTTTTATAAAAACTGGAGTTTCTACTGCAGGTTTTAAGTCCACCAACTACTTAATTAAATATACATAATTGTTCCTGTATCTTGTTGGGTAACATATTATATTTACATCTGCTTCCTACTCATATGTGCAAACAATGTTTTTAATGTACGGTCCTAAAACCTTTATCAACACTTTATATCTTTAAAATTTAGACAAAGTCTAATGAGCAACTTGGCCTAACCTGAATTTACATGACCTGGCTCAGAACAACTTTATTTTGGCAAATACAAAGATGAAGACTGGTTGCAATTTACTACCATAAATGCCTGGAATGCTATGCATTAAAGAATTTTAATTAACTTTATATGGGGAAAACTGGTTTACATACATTATTTCTGAAAATAATAATCCTGAAATGTAATCAGTACTTATATCAAGTTAAGTGCAATAATTAAATTGATTCTTCAACTTGCACGTTGCAAACTTAAGGTGCTAAGCCTTTATTTTATTTTTAATTTAACATCAATTTATGTTCGGCAACGTTAAAAAGAACATGTTATGGCCTCTGAGAAAGTACACAGTGAGTGGAAGCTGGCTTAAATGAAGGTAAAAATTGTATCTAATAATTAGTGTCCCGTGAGGGCTGATTCTGATTGTACTGCCCTCAAAACATAAAGAAAAGTCATTTTTAGAAAGATGTCTGTGTGTAGAATTTTGTCTATGGCGAATGATAACGCCCGCAAATTCAAATAATTTTTTGCATATTGTAGAGGACTCAAGGTCTGTTGATTTTGGTGAAGATCGGTTAAGGAGAAGGGGTAGTTTACCTGCAATGTTTTGTTTTAACAAGAGTAAAGTACTTCATTTTGATAAATAAAGTATCCTGAAAAGGTCATAATAATCCACTGTAGAAAGGTAGATTTAATATCTATAAATGAAAAGGGGTAGGGGGAGGGGATAATTTTCTATAAATGAAAATGATAGGTGAAGGGGAAGGGATTTTTTTTTTATATGTGTTGCATATAAGCAACATTTAAGTAGTTTGTTGATAAAATTCCTTCCCAGGCTGTTTGGCCGTGGTCCAATGTTTTCTGCAAAACCAGACGTTTCGGAAGTGCCATCGACTGCCATCATCAGTGAAAATCGAGTGTGCTAACATGAGGTGGTATATGTTAGTGATCACAATTCTGTGGTTGAGGCTGAAGAAAGAAGTAGTTTCTGTGGAAATATTTCATTTCTAAAATGATTTCAAATATAAATCTTAAAATATGGAAGTCATGTATGGTTCTCCATACCGATATTTTAATTATTTGCATCAAATAGTATTATTGTTTAATAAATGTTCTATCCAGATCAAATTATGTGTATACAGTTCTGGAGAAATTAGACAGGCATAATATGTTGTTTGTTTATTGTAAACTGTATTATGTTTGGAAGTATCCCAAAGTAAATTTAACATTAGTCATGTAAATCAATGAGGCCAGTCCAGTTTTTTAAGGCCAGGAGAATCCTTGAAATGTTTGGAGCATCACTAGGTCATGATGGATCTAATCATCAAACTTCAGTTTCTGTGAAAAACTGGCAGATTTGAGTAGTCACTTGATAAAGGATGGTGTTGTAAAAGCAACAATTCTTTCAGAATTTTTTATAACCCTGTCAGTCTGCAAATAATATACTGTATTACAGTATACAAATGTAGTGTAATATCTTGGCACAATACTATATGATAAATTTGGATAAAAGGCTCATTTCCAATAGAAAGGATAGCTGGTGTGATCAGACATAAATTTGTTGTATTAGTTTTTTGAGAATTTATTCCTATCAAACTGGAGTAAGCATATTTTCAAACCTTTATGGACGTTATAACAACTCGTGCTGTCCGTCTATTTCTGCAAGAGTGTAAACGTGTCAGAGTGTAGTTTGTGTAATGTGTCTTACCAATCCGTCGTCGCTCGGTAACGTAACTTCCGCTGCTTGAGTCCGTCGCGAACGTACGAATAACCAGGTATCGAAGTCCTTACCTGAGGTTCACTAGGGGTGTATAATTCCCGGGTGGCGCCAAATTGTTTATTTTAAACAATTAAAAAAATTAGTATTATCGGCGATCCCGCTCAGGCGGTGTGGAGAATTCAAACTTGTCCCGCCGCTTATCGATGTTTACAATCAAGCCAGCAGTTTGCTGTGTTTACTGCTTGAGCGCTAGCCGCCAATTCATAGCTGTTCGCTAAAATGTACAACATTAATAATACACTTTCCTAATGAAAATAAAACACATTGGTTACACACAGTTTTGGTTTATTAGTTAATGGTTATTACTTTTTCATTGACACAGGTTATATTTGGTTTGTTATATTATTTTGCACCGGCCATTAATCTAAGACAATTTTCTCTGGGTTTTGACGTATCGATTCTGAACGTATGTGCTCTTACTCACTTTTCTATTTTTATTTTTATATTTTTTTATGGTAATAACATATAATAAAACACATCTACTTACCATAATTTTCTTGTTCTTAGCAGGTGGTTTATATTCCACTTGAATTTCCTCTCTAGGGTCCAGGGTTTCGTCTCAGCGAGATTCAGAAACAATAGAGGTTTACGAAACAATAATTTTAACAACTTCAGTGTGGACATATGATTGATTTAATATTATATCTTTTTCTTAGTTACATTTTACAATACAACAAAGATGGCGCCTTACCATCACTACCTAAATGATTTCTATTCCTTTACTAATACTGACTTACACTTATTTCATTATTTGATTGTACACATGGTCTATTACCATGCATCTCAAAGAGACTGCAGTTCTCTCGCTATTATTTCCATTTATAAAATGACAGAAACCAATGCCTCAATTTACTGATTAATAATTTATAAGTACAGACACATTCTTACGCACACACACACACACACTCTTACCCTCATGTTATATTATGACAAAACGTACTTCCAATTTAGAACCTAGTACAATCTAATGTATAACCAAACAAGTAGGCCTACATTAAAATCCTTTTTTCAACATAATGCAATAAAAAGCAATGCGCAGTTTCTGTTAACATGCAAATGATTAAGTATTAATAATGGGTTACAGTGGAATTTAATGTTACTACGGTCTGAATTAATGCAAAGAAAATTGGGAGAATCTCGTAAACATATTAAAGAATGCTTGTATATTACACACAAAATTATTACAGTACGGACCTTTGTTAATGAATAGAAACAAATTTGACTCTATACTTTAGTATGTACCAATAAAATTCACCTTTTTTCAAATACCAATATCTTGTTTTTTTCATACCCTTAAAAAAAGGTCATTAACTACATACATTATGAGAAAACGTGATTACAAATAACCAGCCATTAGTTACTTGTGAAGAAAATAGATATAACATTTACAAACATCAAATCTTCAATTCTCTCCCTATTTGTTTTATAAAAACTGGAGTTTCTACTGCAGGTTTTAAGTCCACCAACTACTTAATTAAATATACATAATTGTTCCTGTATCTTGTTGGGTAACATATTATATTTACATCTGCTTCCTACTCATATGTGCAAACAATGTTTTTAATGTACGGTCCTAAAATCTTTATCAGCACTTTATATCTTTAAAATTTAGACAAAGTCTAATGAGCAACTTGGCCTAACCTGAATTTACATGACCTGGCTCAGAACAACTTTATTTTGGCAAATACAAAGATGAAGACTGGTTGCAATTTACTACCATAAATGCCTGGAATGCTATGCATTAAAGAATTTTAATTAACTTTATATGGGGAAAACTGGTTTACATACATTATTTCTGAAAATAATAATCCTGAAATGTAATCAGTACTTATATCAAGTTAAGTGCAATAATTAAATTGATTCTTCAACTTGCACGTTGCAAACTTAAGGTGCTAAGCCTTTATTTTATTTTTAATTTAACATCAATTTATGTTCGGCAACGTTAAAAAGAACATGTTATGGCCTCTGAGAAAGTACACAGTGAGTGGAAGCTGGCTTAAATGAAGGTAAAAATTGTATCTAATAATTAGTGTCCCGTGAGGGCTGATTCTGATTGTACTGCCCTCAAAACATAAAGAAAAGTCATTTTTAGAAAGATGTCTGTGTGTAGAATTTTGTCTATGGCGAATGATAACGCCCGCAAATTCAAATAATTTTTTGCATATTGTAGAGGACTCAAGGTCTGTTGATTTTGGTGAAGATCGGTTAAGGAGAAGGGGTAGTTTACCTGCAATGTTTTGTTTTAACAAGAGTAAAGTACTTAATTTTGATAAATAAAGTATCCTGAAAAGGTCATAATAATCCACTGTAGAAAGATAGATTTAATATCTATAAATGAAAAGGGGTAGGGGGAGGGGATAATTTTCTATAAATGAAAATGATAGGTGAAGGGGAAGGGATTTTTTTTTTATATGTGTTGCATATCAGCAACATTTAAGTAGTTTGTTGATAAAATTCCTTCCCAGGCTGTTTGGCCGTGGTCCAATGTTTTCTGCAAAACCAGACGTTTCGGAAGTGCCATCGACTGCCATCATCAGTGAAAATCGAGTGCGCTAACATGAGGTGGTATATGTTAGTGATCACAATTCTGTGGTTGAGGCTGAAGATATAAGTAGTTTCTGTGGAAATATTTCATTTCTAAAATGATTTCAAATATAAATCTTAAAATATGGAAGTCATGTATGGTTCTCCATACCGATATTTTAATTATTTGCATCAAATAGTATTATTGTTTAATAAATGTTCTATCCAGATCAAATTATGTGTATACAGTTCTGGAGAAATTAGACAGGCATAATATGTTGTTTGTTTATTGTAAACTGTATTATGTTTGGAAGTATCCCAAAGTAAATTTAACATTAGTCATGTAAATCAATGAGGCCAGTCCAGTTTTTTAAGGCCAGGAGAATCCTTGAAATGTTTGGAGCATCACTAGGTCATGATGGATCTAATCATCAAACTTCAGTTTCTGTGAAAAACTGGCAGATTTGAGTAGTCACTTGATAAAGGATGGTGTTGTAAAAGCAACAATTCTTTCAGAATTTTTTATAACCCTGTCAGTCTGCAAATAATATACTGTATTACAGTATACAAATGTAGTGTAATATCTTGGCACAATACTATATGATAAATTTGGATAAAAGGCTCATTTCCAATAGAAAGGATAGCTGGTGTGATCAGACATAAATTTGTTGTATTAGTTTTTTGAGAATTTATTCCTATCAAACTGGAGTAAGCATATTTTCAAACCTTTATGGACGTTATAACAACTCGTGCTGTCCGTCTATTTCTGCAAGAGTGTAAACGTGTCAGAGTGTAGTTTGTGTAATGTGTCTTACCAATCCGTCGTCGCTCGGTAACGTAACTTCCGCTGCTTGAGTCCGTCGCGAACGTACGAATAACCAGGTATCGAAGTCCTTACCTGAGGTTCACTAGGGGTGTATAATTCCCGGGTGGCGCCAAATTGTTTATTTTAAACAATTAAAAAAATTAGTATTATCGGCGATCCCGCTCAGGCGGTGTGGAGAATTCAAACTTGTCCCGCCGCTTATCGATGTTTACAATCAAGCCAGCAGTTTGCTGTGTTTACTGCTTGAGCGCTAGCCGCCAATTCATAGCTGTTCGCTAAAATGTACAACATTAATAATACACTTTCCTAATGAAAATAAAACACATTGGTTACACACAGTTTTGGTTTATTAGTTAATGGTTATTACTTTTTCATTGACACAGGTTATATTTGGTTTGTTATATTATTTTGCACCGGCCATTAATCTAAGACAATTTTCTCTGGGTTTTGACGTATCGATTCTGAACGTATGTGCTCTTACTCACTTTTCTATTTTTATTTTTATATTTTTTTATGGTAATAACATATAATAAAACACATCTACTTACCATAATTTTCTTGTTCTTAGCAGGTGGTTTATATTCCACTTGAATTTCCTCTCTAGGGTCCAGGGTTTCGTCTCAGCGAGATTCAGAAACAATAGAGGTTTACGAAACAATAATTTTAACAACTTCAGTGTGGACATATGATTGATTTAATATTATATCTTTTTCTTAGTTACATTTTACAATACAACAAAGATGGCGCCTTACCATCACTACCTAAATGATTTCTATTCCTTTACTAATACTGACTTACACTTATTTCATTATTTGATTGTACACATGGTCTATTACCATGCATCTCAAAGAGACTGCAGTTCTCTCGCTATTATTTCCATTTATAAAATGACAGAAACCAATGCCTCAATTTACTGATTAATAATTTATAAGTACAGACACATTCTTACGCACACACACACACACACTCTTACCCTCATGTTATATTATGACAAAACGTACTTCCAATTTAGAACCTAGTACAATCTAATGTATAACCAAACAAGTAGGCCTACATTAAAATCCTTTTTTCAACATAATGCAATAAAAAGCAATGCGCAGTTTCTGTTAACATGCAAATGATTAAGTATTAATAATGGGTTACAGTGGAATTTAATGTTACTACGGTCTGAATTAATGCAAAGAAAATTGGGAGAATCTCGTAAACATATTAAAGAATGCTTGTATATTACACACAAAATTATTACAGTACGGACCTTTGTTAATGAATAGAAACAAATTTGACTCTATACTTTAGTATGTACCAATAAAATTCACCTTTTTTCAAATACCAATATCTTGTTTTTTTCATACCCTTAAAAAAAGGTCATTAACTACATACATTATGAGAAAACGTGATTACAAATAACCAGCCATTAGTTACTTGTGAAGAAAATAGATATAACATTTACAAACATCAAATCTTCAATTCTCTCCCTATTTGTTTTATAAAAACTGGAGTTTCTACTGCAGGTTTTAAGTCCACCAACTACTTAATTAAATATACATAATTGTTCCTGTATCTTGTTGGGTAACATATTATATTTACATCTGCTTCCTACTCATATGTGCAAACAATGTTTTTAATGTACGGTCCTAAAATCTTTATCAACACTTTATATCTTTAAAATTTAGACAAAGTCTAATGAGCAACTTGGCCTAACCTGAATTTACATGACCTGGCTCAGAACAACTTTATTTTGGCAAATACAAAGATGAAGACTGGTTGCAATTTACTACCATAAATGCCTGGAATGCTATGCATTAAAGAATTTTAATTAACTTTATATGGGGAAAACTGGTTTACATACATTATTTCTGAAAATAATAATCCTGAAATGTAATCAGTACTTATATCAAGTTAAGTGCAATAATTAAATTGATTCTTCAACTTGCACGTTGCAAACTTAAGGTGCTAAGCCTTTATTTTATTTTTAATTTAACATCAATTTATGTTCGGCAACGTTAAAAAGAACATGTTATGGCCTCTGAGAAAGTACACTGTGAGTGGAAGCTGGCTTAAATGAAGGTAAAAATTGTATCTAATAATTAGTGTCCCGTGAGGGCTGATTCTGATTGTACTGCCCTCAAAACATAAAGAAAAGTCATTTTTTGAAAGATGTCTGTGTGTAGAATTTTGTCTATGGCGAATGATAACGCCCGCAAATTCAAATAATTTTTTGCATATTGTAGAGGACTCAAGGTCTGTTGATTTTGGTGAAGATCGGTTAAGGAGAAGGGGTAGTTTACCTGCAATGTTTTGTTTTAACAAGAGTAAAGTACTTAATTTTGATAAATAAAGTATCCTGAAAAGGTCATAATAATCCACTGTAGAAAGGTAGATTTAATATCTATAAATGAAAAGGGGTAGGGGGAGGGGATAATTTTCTATAAATGAAAATGATAGGTGAAGGGGAAGGGATTTTTTTTTTATATGTGTTGCATATCAGCAACATTTAAGTAGTTTGTTGATAAAATTCCTTCCCAGGCTGTTTGGCCGTGGTCCAAAGTTTTCTGCAAAACCAGACGTTTCGGAAGTGCCATCGACTGCCATCATCAGTGAAAATCGAGTGCGCTAACATGAGGTGGTATATGTTAGTGATCACAATTCTGTGGTTGAGGCTGAAGAAAGAAGTAGTTTCTGTGGAAATATTTCATTTCTAAAATGATTTCAAATATAAATCTTAAAATATGGAAGTCATGTATGGTTCTCCATACCGATATTTTAATTATTTGCATCAAATAGTATTATTGTTTAATAAATGTTCTATCCAGATCAAATTATGTGTATACAGTTCTGGAGAAATTAGACAGGCATAATATGTTGTTTGTTTATTGTAAACTGTATTATGTTTGGAAGTATCCCAAAGTAAATTTAACATTAGTCATGTAAATCAATGAGGCCAGTCCAGTTTTTTAAGGCCAGGAGAATCCTTGAAATGTTTGGAGCACCACTAGGTCATGATGGATCTAATCATCAAACTTCAGTTTCTGTGAAAAACTGGCAGATTTGAGTAGTCACTTGATAAAGGATGGTGTTGTAAAAGCAACAATTCTTTCAGAATTTTTTATAACCCTGTCAGTCTGCAAATAATATACTGTATTACAGTATATTAATGTAGTGTAATATCTTGGCACAATACTATATGATAAATTTGGATAAAAGGCTCATTTCCAATAGAAAGGATAGCTGGTGTGATCAGACATAAATTTGTTGTATTAGTTTTTTGAGAATTTATTCCTATCAAACTGGAGTAAGCATATTTTCAAACCTTTATGGACGTTATAACAACTCGTGCTGTCCGTCTATTTCTGCAAGAGTGTAAACGTGTCAGAGTGTAGTTTGTGTAATGTGTCTTACCAATCCGTCGTCGCTCGGTAACGTAACTTCCGCTGCTTGAGTCCATCGCGAACGTACGAATAACCAGGTATCGAAGTCCTTACCTGAGGTTCACTAGGGGTGTATAATTCCCGGGTGGCGCCAAATTGTTTATTTTAAACAATTAAAAAAATTAGTATTATCGGCGATTCCGCTCAGGCGGTGTGGAGAATTCAAACTTGTCCCGCCGCTTATCGATGTTTACAATCAAGCCAGCAGTTTGCTGTGTTTACTGCTTGAGCGCTAGCCGCCAATTCATAGCTGTTCGCTAAAATGTACAACATTAATAATACACTTTCCTAATGAAAATAAAACACATTGGTTACACACAGTTTTGGTTTATTTGTTAATGGTTATTACTTTTTCATTGACACAGGTTATATTTGGTTTGTTATATTATTTTGCACCGGCCATTAATCTAAGACAATTTTCTCTGGGTTTTGACGTATCGATTCTGAATGTATGTGCTCTTACTCACTTTTCTATTTTTATTTTTATATTTTTTTATGGTAATAACATATAATAAAACACATCTACTTACCATAACTTTCTTGTTCTTAGCAGGTGGTTTATATTCCACTTGAATTTCCTCTCTAGGGTCCAGGGTTTCGTCTCAGCGAGATTCAGAAACAATAGAGGTTTACGAAACAATAATTTTAACAACTTCAGTGTGGACATATGATTGATTTAATATTATATCTTTTTCTTAGTTACATTTTACAATACAACAAAGATGGCGCCTTACCATCACTACCTAAATGATTTCTATTCCTTTACTAATACTGACTTACACTTATTTCATTATTTGATTGTACACATGGTCTATTACCATGCATCTCAAAGAGACTGCAGTTCTCTCGCTATTATTTCCATTTATAAAATGACAGAAACCAATGCCTCAATTTACTGATTAATAATTTATAAGTACAGACACATTCTTACGCACACACACACACACACTCTTACCCCCATGTAATATTATGACAAAACGTACTTCCAATTTAGAACCTAGTACAATCTAATGTATAACCAAACAAGTAGGCCTACATTAAAATCCTTTTTTCAACATAATGCAATAAAAAGCAATGCGCAGTTTCTGCTAACATGCAAATGATTAAGTATTAATAATGGGTTACAGTGGAATTTAATGTTACTACGGTCTGAATTAATGCAAATAAAATTGGGAGAATCTCGTAAACATATTAAAGAATGCTTGTATATTACACACAAAATTATTACAGTACGGACCTTTGTTAATGAATAGAAACAAATTTGACTCTATACTTTAGTATGTACCAATAAAATTCACCTTTTTTCAAATACCAATATCTTGTTTTTTTCATACCCTTAAAAAAAGGTCATTAACTACATACATTATGAGAAAACGTGATTACAAATAACCAGCCATTAGTTACTTGTGAAGAAAATAGATATAACATTTACAAACATCAAATCTTCAATTCTCTCCCTATTTGTTTTATAAAAACTGGAGTTTCTACTGCAGGTTTTAAGTCCACCAACTACTTAATTAAATATACATAATTGTTCCTGTATCTTGTTGGGTAACATATTATATTTACATCTGCTTCCTACTCATATGTGCAAACAATGTTTTTAATGTACGGTCCTAAAATCTTTATCAACACTTTATATCTTTAAAATTTAGACAAAGTCTAATGAGGAACTTGGCCTAACCTGAATTTACATGACCTGGCTCAGAACAACTTTATTTTGGCAAATACAAAGATGAAGACTGGTTGCAATTTACTACCATAAATGCCTGGAATGCTATGCATTAAAGAATTTTAATTAACTTTATATGGGGAAAACTGGTTTACATACATTATTTCTGAAAATAATAATCCTGAAATGTAATCAGTACTTATATCAAGTTAAGTGCAATAATTAAATTGATTCTTCAACTTGCACGTTGCAAACTTAAGGTGCTAAGCCTTTATTTTATTTTTAATTTAACATCAATTTATGTTCGGCAACGTTAAAAAGAACATGTTATGGCCTCTGAGAAAGTACACAGTGAGTGGAAGCTGGCTTAAATGAAGGTAAAAATTGTATCTAATAATTAGTGTCCCGTGAGGGCTGATTCTGATTGTACTGCCCTCAAAACATAAAGAAAAGTCATTTTTAGAAAGATGTCTGTGTGTAGAATTTTGTCTATGGTGAATGATAACGCCCGCAAATTCAAATAATTTTTTGCATATTGTAGAGGACTCAAGGTCTGTTGATTTTGGTGAAGATCGGTTAAGGAGAAGGGGTAGTTTACCTGCAATGTTTTGTTTTAACAAGAGTAAAGTACTTAATTTTGATAAATAAAGTATCCTGAAAAGGTCATAATAATCCACTGTAGAAAGGTAGATTTAATATCTATAAATGAAAAGGGGTAGGGGGAGGGGATAATTTTCTATAAATGAAAATGATAGGTGAAGGGGAAGGGATTTTTTTTTATATGTGTTGCATATCAGCAACATTTAAGTAGTTTGTTGATAAAATTCCTTCCCAGGCTGTTTGGCCGTGGTCCAATGTTTTCTGCAAAACCAGACGTTTCGGAAGTGCCATCGACTGCCATCATCAGTGAAAATCGAGTGCGCTAACATGAGGTGGTATATGTTAGTGATCACAATTCTGTGGTTGAGGCTGAAGAAAGAAGTAGTTTCTGTGGAAATATTTCATTTCTAAAATGATTTCAAATATAAATCTTAAAATATGGAAGTCATGTATGGTTCTCCATACCGATATTTTAATTATTTGCATCAAATAGTATTATTGTTTAATAAATGTTCTATCCAGATCAAATTATGTGTATACAGTTCTGGAGAAATTAGACAGGCATAATATGTTGTTTGTTTATTGTAAACTGTATTATGTTTGGAAGTATCCCAAAGTAAATTTAACATTAGTCATGTAAATCAATGAGGCCAGTCCAGTTTTTTAAGGCCAGGAGAATCCTTGAAATGTTTGGAGCACCACTAGGTCATGATGGATCTAATCATCAAACTTCAGTTTCTGTGAAAAACTGGCAGATTTGAGTAGTCACTTGATAAAGGATGGTGTTGTAAAAGCAAAAATTCTTTCAGAATTTTTTATAACCCTGTCAGTCTGCAAATAATATACTGTATTACAGTATACAAATGTAGTGTAATATCTTGGCACAATACTATATGATAAATTTGGATAAAAGGCTCATTTCCAATAGAAAGGATAGCTGGTGTGATCAGACATAAATTTGTTGTATTAGTTTTTTGAGAATTTATTCCTATCAAACTGGAGTAAGCATATTTTCAAACCTTTATGGACGTTATAACAACTCGTGCTGTCCGTCTATTTCTGCAAGAGTGTAAACGTGTCAGAGTGTAGTTTGTGTAATGTGTCTTACCAATCCGTCGTCGCTCGGTAACGTAACTTCCGCTGCTTGAGTCCATCGCGAACGTACGAATAACCAGGTATCGAAGTCCTTACCTGAGGTTCACTAGGGGTGTATAATTCCCGGGTGGCGCCAAATTGTTTATTTTAAACAATTAAAAAAATTAGTATTATCGGCGATTCCGCTCAGGCGGTGTGGAGAATTCAAACTTGTCCCGCCGCTTATCGATGTTTACAATCAAGCCAGCAGTTTGCTGTGTTTACTGCTTGAGCGCTAGCCGCCAATTCATAGCTGTTCGCTAAAATGTACAACATTAATAATACACTTTCCTAATGAAAATAAAACACATTGGTTACACACAATTTTGGTTTATTAGTTAATGGTTATTACTTTTTCATTGACACAGGTTATATTTGGTTTGTTATATTATTTTGCACCGGCCATTAATCTAAGACAATTTTCTCTGGGTTTTGACGTATCGATTCTGAACGTATGTGCTCTTACTCACTTTTCTATTTTTATTTTTATATTTTTTTATGGTAATAACATATAATAAAACACATCTACTTACCATAACTTTCTTGTTCTTAGCAGGTGGTTTATATTCCACTTGAATTTCCTCTCTAGGGTCCAGGGTTTCGTCTCAGCGAGATTCAGAAACAATAGAGGTTTACGAAACAATAATTTTAACAACTTCAGTGTGGACATATGATTGATTTAATATTATATCTTTTTCTTAGTTACATTTTACAATACAACAAAGATGGCGCCTTACCATCACTACCTAAATGATTTCTATTCCTTTACTAATACTGGCTTACACTTATTTCATTATTTGATTGTACACATGGTCTATTACCATGCATCTCAAAGAGACTGCAGTTCTCTCGCTATTATTTCCATTTATAAAATGACAGAAACCAATGCCTCAATTTACTGATTAATAATTTATAAGTACAGACACATTCTTACGCACACACACACACACACTCTTACCCCCATGTTATATTATGACAAAACGTACTTCCAATTTAGAACCTAGTACAATCTAATGTATAACCAAACAAGTAGGCCTACATTAAAATCCTTTTTTCAACATAATGCAATAAAAAGCAATGCGCAGTTTCTGTTAACATGCAAATGATTAAGTATTAATAATGGGTTACAGTGGAATTTAATGTTACTACGGTCTGAATTAATGCAAATAAAATTGGGAGAATCTCGTAAACATATTAAAGAATGCTTGTATATTACACACAAAATTATTACAGTACGGACCTTTGTTAATGAATAGAAACAAATTTGACTCTATACTTTAGTATGTACCAATAAAATTCACCTTTTTTCAAATACCAATATCTTGTTTTTTTCATACCCTTAAAAAAAGGTCATTAACTACATACATTATGAGAAAACGTGATTACAAATAACCAGCCATTAGTTACTTGTGAAGAAAATAGATATAACATTTACAAACATCAAATCTTCAATTCTCTCCCTATTTGTTTTATAAAAACTGGAGTTTCTACTGCAGGTTTTAAGTCCACCAACTACTTAATTAAATATACATAATTGTTCCTGTATCTTGTTGGGTAACATATTATATTTACATCTGCTTCCTACTCATATGTGCAAACAATGTTTTTAATGTACGGTCCTAAAATCTTTATCAACACTTTATATCTTTAAAATTTAGACAAAGTCTAATGAGCAACTTGGCCTAACCTGAATTTACATGACCTGGCTCAGAACAACTTTATTTTGGCAAATACAAAGATGAAGACTGGTTGCAATTTACTACCATAAATGCCTGGAATGCTATGCATTAAAGAATTTTAATTAACTTTATATGGGGAAAACTGGTTTACATACATTATTTCTGAAAATAATAATCCTGAAATGTAATCAGTACTTATATCAAGTTAAGTGCAATAATTAAATTGATTCTTCAACTTGCACGTTGCAAACTTAAGGTGCTAAGCCTTTATTTTATTTTTAATTTAACATCAATTTATGTTCGGCAACGTTAAAAAGAACATGTTATGGCCTCTGAGAAAGTACACAGTGAGTGGAAGCTGGCTTAAATGAAGGTAAAAATTGTATCTAATAATTAGTGTCCCGTGAGGGCTGATTCTGATTGTACTGCCCTCAAAACATAAAGAAAAGTCATTTTTAGAAAGATGTCTGTGTGTAGAATTTTGTCTATGGTGAATGATAACGCCCGCAAATTCAAATAATTTTTTGCATATTGTAGAGGACTCAAGGTCTGTTGATTTTGGTGAAGATCGGTTAAGGAGAAGGGGTAGTTTACCTGCAATGTTTTGTTTTAACAAGAGTAAAGTACTTAATTTTGATAAATAAAGTATCCTGAAAAGGTCATAATAATCCACTGTAGAAAGGTAGATTTAATATCTATAAATGAAAAGGGGTAGGGGGAGGGGATAATTTTCTATAAATGAAAATGATAGGTGAAGGGGAAGGGATTTTTTTTTATATGTGTTGCATATCAGCAACATTTAAGTAGTTTGTTGATAAAATTCCTTCCCAGGCTGTTTGGCCGTGGTCCAATGTTTTCTGCAAAACCAGACGTTTCGGAAGTGCCATCGACTGCCATCATCAGTGAAAATCGAGTGCGCTAACATGAGGTGGTATATGTTAGTGATCACAATTCTGTGGTTGAGGCTGAAGAAAGAAGTAGTTTCTGTGGAAATATTTCATTTCTAAAATGATTTCAAATATAAATCTTAAAATATGGAAGTCATGTATGGTTCTCCATACCGATATTTTAATTATTTGCATCAAATAGTATTATTGTTTAATAAATGTTCTATCCAGATCAAATTATGTGTATACAGTTCTGGAGAAATTAGACAGGCATAATATGTTGTTTGTTTATTGTAAACTGTATTATGTTTGGAAGTATCCCAAAGTAAATTTAACATTAGTCATGTAAATCAATGAGGCCAGTCCAGTTTTTTAAGGCCAGGAGAATCCTTGAAATGTTTGGAGCACCACTAGGTCATGATGGATCTAATCATCAAACTTCAGTTTCTGTGAAAAACTGGCAGATTTGAGTAGTCACTTGATAAAGGATGGTGTTGTAAAAGCAACAATTCTTTCAGAATTTTTTATAACCCTGTCAGTCTGCAAATAATATACTGTATTACAGTATACAAATGTAGTGTAATATCTTGGCACAATACTATATGATAAATTTGGATAAAAGGCTCATTTCCAATAGAAAGGATAGCTGGTGTGATCAGACATAAATTTGTTGTATTAGTTTTTTGAGAATTTATTCCTATCAAACTGGAGTAAGCATATTTTCAAACCTTTATGGACGTTATAACAACTCGTGCTGTCCGTCTATTTCTGCAAGAGTGTAAACGTGTCAGAGTGTAGTTTGTGTAATGTGTCTTACCAATCCGTCGTCGCTCGGTAACGTAACTTCCGCTGCTTGAGTCCATCGCGAACGTACGAATAACCAGGTATCGAAGTCCTTACCTGAGGTTCACTAGGGGTGTATAATTCCCGGGTGGCGCCAAATTGTTTATTTTAAACAATTAAAAAAATTAGTATTATCGGCGATTCCGCTCAGGCGGTGTGGAGAATTCAAACTTGTCCCGCCGCTTATCGATGTTTACAATCAAGCCAGCAGTTTGCTGTGTTTACTGCTTGAGCGCTAGCCGCCAATTCATAGCTGTTCGCTAAAATGTACAACATTAATAATACACTTTCCTAATGAAAATAAAACACATTGGTTACACACAGTTTTGGTTTATTAGTTAATGGTTATTACTTTTTCATTGACACAGGTTATATTTGGTTTGTTATATTATTTTGCACCGGCCATTAATCTAAGACAATTTTCTCTGGGTTTTGACGTATCGATTCTGAACGTATGTGCTCTTACTCACTTTTCTATTTTTATTTTTATATTTTTTTATGGTAATAACATATAATAAAACACATCTACTTACCATAACTTTCTTGTTCTTAGCAGGTGGTTTATATTCCACTTGAATTTCCTCTCTAGGGTCCAGGGTTTCGTCTCAGCGAGATTCAGAAACAATAGAGGTTTACGAAACAATAATTTTAACAACTTCAGTGTGGACATATGATTGATTTAATATTATATCTTTTTCTTAGTTACATTTTACAATACAACAAAGATGGCGCCTTACCATCACTACCTAAATGATTTCTATTCCTTTACTAATACTGGCTTACACTTATTTCATTATTTGATTGTACACATGGTCTATTACCATGCATCTCAAAGAGACTGCAGTTCTCTCGCTATTATTTCCATTTATAAAATGACAGAAACCAATGCCTCAATTTACTGATTAATAATTTATAAGTACAGACACATTCTTACGCACACACACACACACACTCTTACCCCCATGTTATATTATGACAAAACGTACTTCCAATTTAGAACCTAGTACAATCTAATGTATAACCAAACAAGTAGGCCTACATTAAAATCCTTTTTTCAACATAATGCAATAAAAAGCAATGCGCAGTTTCTGTTAACATGCAAATGATTAAGTATTAATAATGGGTTACAGTGGAATTTAATGTTACTACGGTCTGAATTAATGCAAATAAAATTGGGAGAATCTCGTAAACATATTAAAGAATGCTTGTATATTACACACAAAATTATTACAGTACGGACCTTTGTTAATGAATAGAAACAAATTTGACTCTATACTTTAGTATGTACCAATAAAATTCACCTTTTTTCAAATACCAATATCTTGTTTTTTTCATACCCTTAAAAAAAGGTCATTAACTACATACATTATGAGAAAACGTGATTACAAATAACCAGCCATTAGTTACTTGTGAAGAAAATAGATATAACATTTACAAACATCAAATCTTCAATTCTCTCCCTATTTGTTTTATAAAAACTGGAGTTTCTACTGCAGGTTTTAAGTCCACCAACTACTTAATTAAATATACATAATTGTTCCTGTATCTTGTTGGGTAACATATTATATTTACATCTGCTTCCTACTCATATGTGCAAACAATGTTTTTAATGTACGGTCCTAAAATCTTTATCAACACTTTATATCTTTAAAATTTAGACAATGTCTAATGAGCAACTTGGCCTAACCTGAATTTACATGACCTGGCTCAGAACAACTTTATTTTGGAAAATACAAAGATGAAGACTGGTTGCAATTTACTACCATAAATGCCTGGAATGCTATGCATTAAAGAATTTTAATTAACTTTATATGGGGAAAACTGGTTTACATACATTATTTCTGAAAATAATAATCCTGAAATGTAATCAGTACTTATATCAAGTTAAGTGCAATAATTAAATTGATTCTTCAACTTGCACGTTGCAAACTTAAGGTGCTAAGCCTTTATTTTATTTTTAATTTAACATCAATTTATGTTCGGCAACGTTAAAAAGAACATGTTATGGCCTCTGAGAAAGTACACAGTGAGTGGAAGCTGGCTTAAATGAAGGTAAAAATTGTATCTAATAATTAGTGTCCCGTGAGGGCTGATTCTGATTGTACTGCCCTCAAAACATAAAGAAAAGTCATTTTTAGAAAGATGTCTGTGTGTAGAATTTTGTCTATGGCGAATGATAACGCCCGCAAATTCAAATAATTTTTTGCATATTGTAGAGGACTCAAGGTCTGTTGATTTTGGTGAAGATCGGTTAAGGAGAAGGGGTAGTTTACCTGCAATGTTTTGTTTTAACAAGAGTAAAGTACTTAATTTTGATAAATAAAGTATCCTGAAAAGGTCATAATAATCCACTGTAGAAAGGTAGATTTAATATCTATAAATGAAAAGGGGTAGGGGGAGGGGATAATTTTCTATAAATGAAAATGATAGGTGAAGGGGAAGGGATTTTTTTTTATATGTGTTGCATATCAGCAACATTTAAGTAGTTTGTTGATAAAATTCCTTCCCAGGCTGTTTGGCCGTGGTCCAATGTTTTCTGCAAAACCAGACGTTTCGGAAGTGCCATCGACTGCCGTCATCAGTGAAAATCGAGTGCGCTAACATGAGGTGGTATATGTTAGTGATCACAATTCTGTGGTTGAGGCTGAAGATAGAAGTAGTTTCTGTGGAAATATTTCATTTCTAAAATGATTTCAAAAATAAATCTTAAAATATGGAAGTCATGTATGGTTCTCCATACCGATATTTTAATTATTTGCATCAAATAGTATTATTGTTTAATAAATGTTCTATCCAGATCAAATTATGTGTATACAGTTCTGGAGAAATTAGACAGTCATAATATGTTGTTTGTTTACTGTAAACTGTATTATGTTTGGAAGTATCCCAAAGTAAATTTAACATTAGTCATGTAAATCAATGAGGCCAGTCCAGTTTTTTAAGGCCAGGAGAATCCTTGAAATGTTTGGAGCACCACTAGGTCATGATGGATCTAATCATCAAACTTCAGTTTCTGTGAAAAACTGGCAGATTTGAGTAGTCACTTGATAAAGGATGGTGTTGTAAAAGCAACAATTCTTTCAGAATGTTTTATAACCCTGTCAGTCTGCAAATAATATACTGTATTACAGTATACAAATGTAGTGTAATATCTTGGCACAATACTATATGATAAATTTGGATAAAAGGCTCATTTCCAATAGAAAGGATAGCTGGTGTGATCAGACATAAATTTGTTGTATTAGTTTTTTGAGAATTTATTCCTATCAAACTGGAGTAAGCATATTTTCAAACCTTTATGGACGTTATAACAACTCGTGCTGTCCGTCTATTTCTGCAAGAGTGTAAACGTGTCAGAGTGTAGTTTGTGTAATGTGTCTTACCAATCCGTCGTCGCTCGGTAACGTAACTTCCGCTGCTTGAGTCCGTCGCGAACGTACGAATAACCAGGTATCGAAGTTCTTACCTGAGGTTCACTAGGGGTGTATAATTCCCGGGTGGCGCCAAATTGTTTATTTTAAACAATTAAAAAAATTAGTATTATCGGCGATTCCGCTCAGGCGGTGTGGAGAATTCAAACTTGTCCCGCCGCTTATCGATGTTTACAATCAAGCCAGCAGTTTGCTGTGTTTACTGCTTGAGCGCTAGCCGCCAATTCATAGCTGTTCGCTAAAATGTACAACATTAATAATACACTTTCCTAATGAAAATAAAACACATTGGTTACACACAGTTTTGGTTTATTAGTTAATGGTTATTACTTTTTCATTGACACAGGTTATATTTGGTTTGTTATATTATTTTGCACCGGCCATTAATCTAAGACAATTTTCTCTGGGTTTTGACGTATCGATTCTGAACGTATGTGCTCTTACTCACTTTTCTATTTTTATTTTTATATTTTTTTATGGTAATAACATATAATAAAACACATCTACTTACCATAACTTTCTTGTTCTTAGCAGGTGGTTTATATTCCACTTGAATTTCCTCTCTAGGGTCCAGGGTTTCGTCTCAGCGAGATTCAGAAACAATAGAGGTTTACGAAACAATAATTTTAACAACTTCAGTGTGGACATATGATTGATTTAATATTATATCTTTTTCTTAGTTACATTTTACAATACAACAAAGATGGCGCCTTACCATCACTACCTAAATGATTTCTATTCCTTTACTAATACTGGCTTACACTTATTTCATTATTTGATTGTACACATGGTCTATTACCATGCATCTCAAAGAGACTGCAGTTCTCTCGCTATTATTTCCATTTATAAAATGACAGAAACCAATGCCTCAATTTACTGATTAATAATTTATAAGTACAGACACATTCTTACGCACACACACACACACACTCTTACCCCCATGTTATATTATGACAAAACGTACTTCCAATTTAGAACCTAGTACAATCTAATGTATAACCAAACAAGTAGGCCTACATTAAAATCCTTTTTTCAACATAATGCAATAAAAAGCAATGCGCAGTTTCTGTTAACATGCAAATGATTAAGTATTAATAATGGGTTACAGTGGAATTTAATGTTACTACGGTCTGAATTAATGCAAATAAAATTGGGAGAATCTCGTAAACATATTAAAGAATGCTTGTATATTACACACAAAATTATTACAGTACGGACCTTTGTTAATGAATAGAAACAAATTTGACTCTATACTTTAGTATGTACCAATAAAATTCACCTTTTTTCAAATACCAATATCTTGTTTTTTTCATACCCTTAAAAAAAGGTCATTAACTACATACATTATGAGAAAACGTGATTACAAATAACCAGCCATTAGTTACTTGTGAAGAAAATAGATATAACATTTACAAACATCAAATCTTCAATTCTCTCCCTATTTGTTTTATAAAAACTGGAGTTTCTACTGCAGGTTTTAAGTCCACCAACTACTTAATTAAATATACATAATTGTTCCTGTATCTTGTTGGGTAACATATTATATTTACATCTGCTTCCTACTCATATGTGCAAACAATGTTTTTAATGTACGGTCCTAAAATCTTTATCAACACTTTATATCTTTAAAATTTAGACAAAGTCTAATGAGCAACTTGGCCTAACCTGAATTTACATGACCTGGCTCAGAACAACTTTATTTTGGCAAATACAAAGATGAAGACTGGTTGCAATTTACTACCATAAATGCCTGGAATGCTATGCATTAAAGAATTTTAATTAACTTTATATGGGGAAAACTGGTTTACATACATTATTTCTGAAAATAATAATCCTGAAATGTAATCAGTACTTATATCAAGTTAAGTGCAATAATTAAATTGATTCTTCAACTTGCACGTTGCAAACTTAAGGTGCTAAGCCTTTATTTTATTTTTAATTTAACATCAATTTATGTTCGGCAACGTTAAAAAGAACATGTTATGGCCTCTGAGAAAGTACACAGTGAGTGGAAGCTGGCTTAAATGAAGGTAAAAATTGTATCTAATAATTAGTGTCCCGTGAGGGCTGATTCTGATTGTACTGCCCTCAAAACATAAAGAAAAGTCATTTTTAGAAAGATGTCTGTGTGTAGAATTTTGTCTATGGTGAATGATAACGCCCGCAAATTCAAATAATTTTTTGCATATTGTAGAGGACTCAAGGTCTGTTGATTTTGGTGAAGATCGGTTAAGGAGAAGGGGTAGTTTACCTGCAATGTTTTGTTTTAACAAGAGTAAAGTACTTAATTTTGATAAATAAAGTATCCTGAAAAGGTCATAATAATCCACTGTAGAAAGGTAGATTTAATATCTATAAATGAAAAGGGGTAGGGGGAGGGGATAATTTTCTATAAATGAAAATGATAGGTGAAGGGGAAGGGATTTTTTTTTATATGTGTTGCATATCAGCAACATTTAAGTAGTTTGTTGATAAAATTCCTTCCCAGGCTGTTTGGCCGTGGTCCAATGTTTTCTGCAAAACCAGACGTTTCGGAAGTGCCATCGACTGCCATCATCAGTGAAAATCGAGTGCGCTAACATGAGGTGGTATATGTTAGTGATCACAATTCTGTGGTTGAGGCTGAAGAAAGAAGTAGTTTCTGTGGAAATATTTCATTTCTAAAATGATTTCAAATATAAATCTTAAAATATGGAAGTCATGTATGGTTCTCCATACCGATATTTTAATTATTTGCATCAAATAGTATTATTGTTTAATAAATGTTCTATCCAGATCAAATTATGTGTATACAGTTCTGGAGAAATTAGACAGGCATAATATGTTGTTTGTTTATTGTAAACTGTATTATGTTTGGAAGTATCCCAAAGTAAATTTAACATTAGTCATGTAAATCAATGAGGCCAGTCCAGTTTTTTAAGGCCAGGAGAATCCTTGAAATGTTTGGAGCACCACTAGGTCATGATGGATCTAATCATCAAACTTCAGTTTCTGTGAAAAACTGGCAGATTTGAGTAGTCACTTGATAAAGGATGGTGTTGTAAAAGCAACAATTCTTTCAGAATTTTTTATAACCCTGTCAGTCTGCAAATAATATACTGTATTACAGTATACAAATGTAGTGTAATATCTTGGCACAATACTATATGATAAATTTGGATAAAAGGCTCATTTCCAATAGAAAGGATAGCTGGTGTGATCAGACATAAATTTGTTGTATTAGTTTTTTGAGAATTTATTCCTATCAAACTGGAGTAAGCATATTTTCAAACCTTTATGGACGTTATAACAACTCGTGCTGTCCGTCTATTTCTGCAAGAGTGTAAACGTGTCAGAGTGTAGTTTGTGTAATGTGTCTTACCAATCCGTCGTCGCTCGGTAACGTAACTTCCGCTGCTTGAGTCCATCGCGAACGTACGAATAACCAGGTATCGAAGTCCTTACCTGAGGTTCACTAGGGGTGTATAATTCCCGGGTGGCGCCAAATTGTTTATTTTAAACAATTAAAAAAATTAGTATTATCGGCGATTCCGCTCAGGCGGTGTGGAGAATTCAAACTTGTCCCGCCGCTTATCGATGTTTACAATCAAGCCAGCAGTTTGCTGTGTTTACTGCTTGAGCGCTAGCCGCCAATTCATAGCTGTTCGCTAAAATGTACAACATTAATAATACACTTTCCTAATGAAAATAAAACACATTGGTTACACACAGTTTTGGTTTATTAGTTAATGGTTATTACTTTTTCATTGACACAGGTTATATTTGGTTTGTTATATTATTTTGCACCGGCCATTAATCTAAGACAATTTTCTCTGGGTTTTGACGTATCGATTCTGAACGTATGTGCTCTTACTCACTTTTCTATTTTTATTTTTATATTTTTTTATGGTAATAACATATAATAAAACACATCTACTTACCATAACTTTCTTGTTCTTAGCAGGTGGTTTATATTCCACTTGAATTTCCTCTCTAGGGTCCAGGGTTTCGTCTCAGCGAGATTCAGAAACAATAGAGGTTTACGAAACAATAATTTTAACAACTTCAGTGTGGACATATGATTGATTTAATATTATATCTTTTTCTTAGTTACATTTTACAATACAACAAAGATGGCGCCTTACCATCACTACCTAAATGATTTCTATTCCTTTACTAATACTGGCTTACACTTATTTCATTATTTGATTGTACACATGGTCTATTACCATGCATCTCAAAGAGACTGCAGTTCTCTCGCTATTATTTCCATTTATAAAATGACAGAAACCAATGCCTCAATTTACTGATTAATAATTTATAAGTACAGACACATTCTTACGCACACACACACACACACACTCTTACCCCCATGTTATATTATGACAAAACGTACTTCCAATTTAGAACCTAGTACAATCTAATGTATAACCAAACAAGTAGGCCTACATTAAAATCCTTTTTTCAACATAATGCAATAAAAAGCAATGCGCAGTTTCTGTTAACATGCAAATGATTAAGTATTAATAATGGGTTACAGTGGAATTTCATGTTACTACGGTCTGAATTAATGCAAATAAAATTGGGAGAATCTCGTAAACATATTAAAGAATGCTTGTATATTACACACAAAATTATTACAGTACGGACCTTTGTTAATGAATAGAAACAAATTTGACTCTATACTTTAGTATGTACCAATAAAATTCACCTTTTTTCAAATACCAATATCTTGTTTTTTTCATACCCTTAAAAAAAGGTCATTAACTACATACATTATGAGAAAACGTGATTACAAATAACCAGCCATTAGTTACTTGTGAAGAAAATAGATATAACATTTACAAACATCAAATCTTCAATCTCTCCCTATTTGTTTTATAAAAACTGGAGTTTCTACTGCAGGTTTTAAGTCCACCAACTACTTAATTAAATATACATAATTGTTCCTGTATCTTGTTGGGTAACATATTATATTTACATCTGCTTCCTACTCATATGTGCAAACAATGTTTTTAATGTACGGTCCTAAAATCTTTATCAACACTTTATATCTTTAAAATTTAGACAATGTCTAATGAGCAACTTGGCCTAACCTGAATTTACATGACCTGGCTCAGAACAACTTTATTTTGGAAAATACAAAGATGAAGACTGGTTGCAATTTACTACCATAAATGCCTGGAATGCTATGCATTAAAGAATTTTAATTAACTTTATATGGGGAAAACTGGTTTACATACATTATTTCTGAAAATAATAATCCTGAAATGTAATCAGTACTTATATCAAGTTAAGTGCAATAATTAAATTGATTCTTCAACTTGCACGTTGCAAACTTAAGGTGCTAAGCCTTTATTTTATTTTTAATTTAACATCAATTTATGTTCGGCAACGTTAAAAAGAACATGTTATGGCCTCTGAGAAAGTACACAGTGAGTGGAAGCTGGCTTAAATGAAGGTAAAAATTGTATCTAATAATTAGTGTCCCGTGAGGGCTGATTCTGATTGTACTGCCCTCAAAACATAAAGAAAAGTCATTTTTAGAAAGATGTCTGTGTGTAGAATTTTGTCTATGGCGAATGATAACGCCCGCAAATTCAAATAATTTTTTGCATATTGTAGAGGACTCAAGGTCTGTTGATTTTGGTGAAGATCGGTTAAGGAGAAGGGGTAGTTTACCTGCAATGTTTTGTTTTAACAAGAGTAAAGTACTTAATTTTGATAAATAAAGTATCCTGAAAAGGTCATAATAATCCACTGTAGAAAGGTAGATTTAATATCTATAAATGAAAAGGGGTAGGGGGAGGGGATAATTTTCTATAAATGAAAATGATAGGTGAAGGGGAAGGGATTTTTTTTTATATGTGTTGCATATCAGCAACATTTAAGTAGTTTGTTGATAAAATTCCTTCCCAGGCTGTTTGGCCGTGGTCCAATGTTTTCTGCAAAACCAGACGTTTCGGAAGTGCCATCGACTGCCATCATCAGTGAAAATCGAGTGCGCTAACATGAGGTGGTATATGTTAGTGATCACAATTCTGTGGTTGAGGCTGAAGAAAGAAGTAGTTTCTGTGGAAATATTTCATTTCTAAAATGATTTCAAATATAAATCTTAAAATATGGAAGTCATGTATGGTTCTCCATACCGATATTTTAATTATTTGCATCAAATAGTATTATTGTTTAATAAATGTTCTATCCAGATCAAATTATGTGTATACAGTTCTGGAGAAATTAGACAGTCATAATATGTTGTTTGTTTATTGTAAACTGTATTATGTTTGGAAGTATCCCAAAGTAAATTTAACATTAGTCATGTAAATCAATGAGGCCAGTCCAGTTTTTTAAGGCCAGGAGAATCCTTGAAATGTTTGGAGCACCACTAGGTCATGATGGATCTAATCATCAAACTTCAGTTTCTGTGAAAAACTGGCAGATTTGAGTAGTCACTTGATAAAGGATGGTGTTGTAAAAGCAACAATTCTTTCAGAATGTTTTATAACCCTGTCAGTCTGCAAATAATATACTGTATTACAGTATACAAATGTAGTGTAATATCTTGGCACAATACTATATGATAAATTTGGATAAAAGGCTCATTTCCAATAGAAAGGATAGCTGGTGTGATCAGACATAAATTTGTTGTATTAGTTTTTTGAGAATTTATTCCTATCAAACTGGAGTAAGCATATTTTCAAACCTTTATGGACGTTATAACAACTCGTGCTGTCCGTCTATTTCTGCAAGAGTGTAAACGTGTCAGAGTGTAGTTTGTGTAATGTGTCTTACCAATCCGTCGTCGCTCGGTAACGTAACTTCCGCTGCTTGAGTCCGTCGCGAACGTACGAATAACCAGGTATCGAAGTTCTTACCTGAGGTTCACTAGGGGTGTATAATTCCCGGGTGGCGCCAAATTGTTTATTTTAAACAATTAAAAAAATTAGTATTATCGGCGATTCCGCTCAGGCGGTGTGGAGAATTCAAACTTGTCCCGCCGCTTATCGATGTTTACAATCAAGCCAGCAGTTTGCTGTGTTTACTGCTTGAGCGCTAGCCGCCAATTCATAGCTGTTCGCTAAAATGTACAACATTAATAATACACTTTCCTAATGAAAATAAAACACATTGGTTACACACAGTTTTGGTTTATTATTTAATGGTTATTACTTTTTCATTGACACAGGTTATATTTGGTTTGTTATATTATTTCGCACCGGCCATTAATCTAAGACAATTTTCTCTGGGTTTTGACGTATCGATTCTGAACGTATGTGCTCTTACTCACTTTTCTATTTTTATTTTTATATGTTTTTATGGTAATAACATATAATAAAACACATCTACTTACCATAACTTTCTTGTTCTTAGCAGGTGGTTTATATTCCACTTGAATTTCCTCTCTAGGGTCCAGGGTTTCGTCTCAGCGAGATTCAGAAACAATAGAGGTTTACGAAACAATAATTTTAACAACTTCAGTGTGGACATATGATTGATTTAATATTATATCTTTTTCTTAGTTACATTTTACAATACAACAAAGATGGCGCCTTACCATCACTACCTAAATGATTTCTATTCCTTTACTAATACTGACTTACACTTATTTCATTATTTGATTGTACACATGGTCTATTACCATGCATCTCAAAGAGACTGCAGTTCTCTCGCTATTATTTCCATTTATAAAATGACAGAAACCAATGCCTCAATTTACTGATTAATAATTTATAAGTACAGACACATTCTTACGCACACACACACACACTCTTACCCCCATGTTATATTATGACAAAACGTACTTCCAATTTAGAACCTAGTACAATCTAATGTATAACCAAACAAGTAGGCCTACATTAAAATCCTTTTTTCAACATAATGCAATAAAAAGCAATGCGCAGTTTCTGTTAACATGCAAATGATTAAGTATTAATAATGGGTTACAGGGGAATTTAATGTTACTACGGTCTGAATTAATGCAAATAAAATTGGGAGAATCTCGTAAACATATTAAAGAATGCTTGTATATTACACACAAAATTATTACAGTACGGACCTTTGTTAATGAATAGAAACAAATTTGACTCTATACTTTAGTATGTACCAATAAAATTCACCTTTTTTCAAATACCAATATCTTGTTTTTTTCATACCCTTAAAAAAAGGTCATTAACTACATACATTATGAGAAAACGTGATTACAAATAACCAGCCATTAGTTACTTGTGAAGAAAATAGATATAACATTTACAAACATCAAATCTTCAATTCTCTCCCTATTTGTTTTATAAAAACTGGAGTTTCTACTGCAGGTTTTAAGTCCACCAACTACTTAATTAAATATACATAATTGTTCCTGTATCTTGTTGGGTAACATATTATATTTACATCTGCTTCCTACTCATATGTGCAAACAATGTTTTTAATGTACGGTCCTAAAATCTTTATCAACACTTTATATCTTTAAAATTTAGACAAAGTCTAATGAGCAACTTGGCCTAACCTGAATTTACATGACCTGGCTCAGAACAACTTTATTTTGGCAAATACAAAGATGAAGACTGGTTGCAATTTACTACCATAAATGCCTGGAATGCTATGCATTAAAGAATTTTAATTAACTTTATATGGGGAAAACTGGTTTACATACATTATTTCTGAAAATAATAATCCTGAAATGTAATCAGTACTTATATCAAGTTAAGTGCAATAATTAAATTGATTCTTCAACTTGCACGTTGCAAACTTAAGGTGCTAAGCCTTTATTTTATTTTTAATTTAACATCAATTTATGTTCGGCAACGTTAAAAAGAACATGTTATGGCCTCTGAGAAAGTACACAGTGAGTGGAAGCTGGCTTAAATGAAGGTAAAAATTGTATCTAATAATTAGTGTCCCGTGAGGGCTGATTCTGATTGTACTGCCCTCAAAACATAAAGAAAAGTCATTTTTAGAAAGATGTCTGTGTGTAGAATTTTGTCTATGGCGAATGATAACGCCCGCAAATTCAAATAATTTTTTGCATATTGTAGAGGACTCAAGGTCTGTTGATTTTGGTGATGATCGGTTAAGGAGAAGGGGTAGTTTACCTGCAATGTTTTGTTTTAACAAGAGTAAAGTACTTAATTTTGATAAATAAAGTATCCTGAAAAGGTCATAATAATCCACTGTAGAAAGGTAGATTTAATATCTATAAATGAAAAGGGGTAGGGGGAGGGGATAATTTTCTATAAATGAAAATGATAGGTGAAGGGGAAGGGATTTTTTTTTATATGTGTTGCATATCAGCAACATTTAAGTAGTTTGTTGATAAAATTCCTTCCCAGGCTGTTTGGCCGTGGTCCAATGTTTTCTGCAAAACCAGACGTTTCGGAAGTGCCATCGACTGCCATCATCAGTGAAAATCGAGTGCGCTAACATGAGGTGGTATATGTTAGTGATCACAATTCTGTGGTTGAGGCTGAAGAAAGAAGTAGTTTCTGTGGAAATATTTCATTTCTAAAATGATTTCAAATATAAATCTTAAAATATGGAAGTCATGTATGGTTCTCCATACCGATATTTTAATTATTTGCATCAAATAGTATTATTGTTTAATAAATGTTCTATCCAGATCAAATTATGTGTATACAGTTCTGGAGAAATTAGACAGTCATAATATGTTGTTTGTTTATTGTAAACTGTATTATGTTTGGAAGTATCCCAAAGTAAATTTAACATTAGTCATGTAAATCAATGAGGCCAGTCCAGTTTTTTAAGGCCAGGAGAATCCTTGAAATGTTTGGAGCATCACTAGGTCATGATGGATCTAATCATCAAACTTCAGTTTCTGTGAAAAACTGGCAGATTTGAGTAGTCACTTGATAAAGGATGGTGTTGTAAAAGCAACAATTCTTTCAGAATTTTTTATAACCCTGTCAGTCTGCAAATAATATACTGTATTACAGTATACAAATGTAGTGTAATATCTTGGCACAATACTATATGATAAATTTGGATAAAAGGCTCATTTCCAATAGAAAGGATAGCTGGTGTGATCAGACATAAATTTGTTGTATTAGTTTTTTGAGAATTTATTCCTATCAAACTGGAGTAAGCATATTTTCAAACCTTTATGGACGTTATAACAGCTCGTGCTGTCCGTCTATTTCTGCAAGAGTGTAAACGTGTCAGAGTGTAGTTTGTGTAATGTGTCTTACCAATCCGTCGTCGCTCGGTAACGTAACTTCCGCTGCTTGAGTCCGTCGCGAACGTACGAATAACCAGGTATCGAAGTTCTTACCTGAGGTTCACTAGGGGTGTATAATTCCCGGGTGGCGCCAAATTGTTTATTTTAAACAATTAAAAAAATTAGTATTATCGGCGATTCCGCTCAGGCGGTGTGGAGAATTCAAACTTGTCCCGCCGCTTATCGATGTTTACAATCAAGCCAGCAGTTTGCTGTGTTTACTGCTTGAGCGCTAACCGCCAATTCATAGCTGTTCGCTAAAATGTACAACATTAATAATACACTTTCCTAATGAAAATAAAACACATTGGTTACACACAGTTTTGGTTTATTATTTAATGGTTATTACTTTTTCATTGACACAGGTTATATTTGGTTTGTTATATTATTTTGCACCGGCCATTAATCTAAGACAATTTTCTCTGGGTTTTGACGTATCGATTCTGAACGTATGTGCTCTTACTCACTTTTCTATTTTTATTTTTATATGTTTTTATGGTAATAACATATAATAAAACACATCTACTTACCATAACTTTCTTGTTCTTAGCAGGTGGTTTATATTCCACTTGAATTTCCTCTCTAGGGTCCAGGGTTTCGTCTCAGCGAGATTCAGAAACAATAGAGGTTTACGAAACAATAATTTTAACAACTTCAGTGTGGACATATGATTGATTTAATATTATATCTTTTTCTTAGTTACATTTTACAATACAACAAAGATGGCGCCTTACCATCACTACCTAAATGATTTCTATTCCTTTACTAATACTGACTTACACTTATTTCATTGTTTGATTGTACACATGGTCTATTACCATGCATCTCAAAGAGACTGCAGTTCTCTCGCTATTATTTCCATTTATAAAATGACAGAAACCAATGCCTCAATTTACTGATTAATAATTTATAAGTACAGACACATTCTTACGCACACACACACACACACTCTTACCCCCATGTTATATTATGACAAAACGTACTTCCAATTTAGAACCTAGTACAATCTAATGTATAAACAAACAAGTAGGCCTACATTAAAATCCTTTTTTCAACATAATGAAATAAAAAGCAATGCGCAGTTTCTGTTAACATGCAAATGATTAAGTATTAATAATGGGTTACAGCGGAATTTAATGTTACTACGGTCTGAATTAATGCAAATAAATTTGGGAGAATCTCGTAAACATATTAAAGAATGCTTGTATATTACACACAAAATTATTACAGTACGGACCTTTGTTAATGAATAGAAACAAATTTGACTCTATACTTTAGTATGTACCAATAAAATTCACCTTTTTTCAAATACCAATATCTTGTTTTTTTCATACCCTTAAAAAAAGGTCATTAACTACATACATTATGAGAAAATGTGATTACAAATAACCAGCCATTAGTTACTTGTGAAGAAAATAGATATAACATTTACAAACATCAAATCTTCAATTCTCTCCCTATTTGTTTTATAAAAACTGGAGTTTCTACTGCAGGTTTTAAGTCCACCAACTACTTAATTAAATATACATAATTGTTCCTGTATCTTGTTGGGTAACATATTATATTTACATCTGCTTCCTACTCATATGTGCAAACAATGTTTTTAATGTACGGTCCTAAAATCTTTATCAACACTTTATATCTTTAAAATTTAGACAATGTCTAATGAGCAACTTGGCCTAACCTGAATTTACATGACCTGGCTCAGAACAACTTTATTTTGGCAAATACAAAGATGAAGACTGGTTGCAATTTACTACCATAAATGCCTGGAATGCTATGCATTAAAGAATTTTAATTAACTTTATATGGGGAAAACTGGTTTACATACATTATTTCTGAAAATAATAATCCTGAAATGTAATCAGTACTTATATCAAGTTAAGTGCAATAATTAAATTGATTCTTCAACTTGCACGTTGCAAACTTAAGGTGCTAAGCCTTTATTTTATTTTTAATTTAACATCAATTTATGTTCGGCAACGTTAAAAAGAACATGTTATGGCCTCTGAGAAAGTACACAGTGAGTGGAAGCTGGCTTAAATGAAGGTAAAAATTGTATCTAATAATTAGTGTCCCGTGAGGGCTGATTCTGATTGTACTGCCCTCAAAACATAAAGAAAAGTCATTTTTAGAAAGACGTCTGTGTGTAGAATTTTGTCTATGGCGAATGATAACGCCCGCAAATTCAAATAATTTTTTGCATATTGTAGAGGACTCAAGGTCTGTTGATTTTGGTGAAGATCGGTTAAGGAGAAGGGGTAGTTTACCTGCAATGTTTTGTTTTAACAAGAGTAAAGTACTTAATTTTGATAAATAAAGTATCCTGAAAAGGTCATAATAATCCACTGTAGAAAGGTAGATTTAATATCTATAAATGAAAAGGGGTAGGGGGAGGGGATAATTTTCTATAAATGAAAATGATAGGTGAAGGGGAAGGGATTTTTTTTTATATGTGTTGCATATCAGCAACATTTAAGTAGTTTGTTGATAAAATTCCTTCCCAGGCTGTTTGGCCGTGGTCCAATGTTTTCTGCAAAACCAGACGTTTCGGAAGTGCCATCGACTGCCATCATCAGTGAAAATCGAGTGCGCTAACATGAGGTGGTATATGTTAGTGATCACAATTCTGTGGTTGAGGCTGAAGAAAGAAGTAGTTTCTGTGGAAATATTTCATTTCTAAAATGATTTCAAATATAAATCTTAAAATATGGAAGTCATGTATGGTTCTCCATACCGATATTTTAATTATTTGCATCAAATAGTATTATTGTTTAATAAATGTTCTATCCAGATCAAATTATGTGTATACAGTTCTGGAGAAATTAGACAGGCATAATATGTTGTTTGTTTATTGTAAACTGTATTATGTTTGGAAGTATCCCAAAGTAAATTTAACATTAGTCATGTAAATCAATGAGGCCAGTCCAGTTTTTTAAGGCCAGGAGAATCCTTGAAATGTTTGGAGCATCACTAGGTCATGATGGATCTAATCATCAAACTTCAGTTTCTGTGAAAAACTGGCAGATTTGAGTAGTCACTTGATAAAGGATGGTGTTGTAAAAGCAACAATTCTTTCAGAATTTTTTATAACCCTGTCAGTCTGCAAATAATATACTGTATTACAGTATACAAATGTAGTGTAATATCTTGGCACAATACTATATGATAAATTTGGATAAAAGGCTCATTTCCAATAGAAAGGATAGCTGGTGTGATCAGACATAAATTTGTTGTATTAGTTTTTTGAGAATTTATTCCTATCAAACTGGAGTAAGCATATTTTCAAACCTTTATGGACGTTATAACAACTCGTGCTGTCCGTCTATTTCTGCAAGAGTGTAAACGTGTCAGAGTGTAGTTTGTGTAATGTGTCTTACCAATCCGTCGTCGCTCGGTAACGTAACTTCCGCTGCTTGAGTCCGTCGCGAACGTACGAATAACCAGGTATCGAAGTCCTTACCTGAGGTTCACTAGGGGTGTATAATTCCCGGGTGGCGCCAAATTGTTTATTTTAAACAATTAAAAAAATTAGTATTATCGGCGATTCCGCTCAGGCGGTGTGGAGAATTCAAACTTGTCCCGCCGCTTATCGATGTTTACAATCAAGCCAGCAGTTTGCTGTGTTTACTGCTTGAGCGCTAGCCGCCAATTCATAGCTGTTCGCTAAAATGTACAACATTAATAATACACTTTCCTAATGAAAATAAAACACATTGGTTACACACAGTTTTGGTTTATTAGTTAATGGTTATTACTTTTTCATTGACACAGGTTATATTTGGTTTGTTATATTATTTTGCACCGGCCATTAATCTAAGACAATTTTCTCTGGGTTTTGACGTATCGATTCTGAACGTATGTGCTCTTACTCACTTTTCTATTTTTATTTTTATATGTTTTTATGGTAATAACATATAATAAAACACATCTACTTACCATAACTTTCTTGTTCTTAGCAGGTGGTTTATATTCCACTTGAATTTCCTCTCTAGGGTCCAGGGTTTCGTCTCAGCGAGATTCAGAAACAATAGAGGTTTACGAAACAATAATTTTAACAACTTCAGTGTGGACATATGATTGATTTAATATTATATCTTTTTCTTAGTTACATTTTACAATACAACAAAGATGGCGCCTTACCATCACTACCTAAATGATTTCTATTCCTTTACTAATACTGACTTACACTTATTTCATTGTTTGATTGTACACATGGTCTATTACCATGCATCTCAAAGAGACTGCAGTTCTCTCGCTATTATTTCCATTTATAAAATGACAGAAACCAATGCCTCAATTTACTGATTAATAATTTATAAGTACAGACACATTCTTACGCACACACACACACACACTCTTACCCCCATGTTATATTATGACAAAACGTACTTCCAATTTAGAACCTAGTACAATCTAATGTATAAACAAACAAGTAGGCCTCCATTAAAATCCTTTTTTCAACATAATGAAATAAAAAGCAATGCGCAGTTTCTGTTAACATGCAAATGATTAAGTATTAATAATGGGTTACAGCGGAATTTAATGTTACTACGGTCTGAATTAATGCAAATAAATTTGGGAGAATCTCGTAAACATATTAAAGAATGCTTGTATATTACACACAAAATTATTACAGTACGGACCTTTGTTAATGAATAGAAACAAATTTGACTCTATACTTTAGTATGTACCAATAAAATTCACCTTTTTTCAAATACCAATATCTTGTTTTTTTCATACCCTTAAAAAAAGGTCATTAACTACATACATTATGAGAAAATGTGATTACAAATAACCAGCCATTAGTTACTTGTGAAGAAAATAGATATAACATTTACAAACATCAAATCTTCAATTCTCTCCCTATTTGTTTTATAAAAACTGGAGTTTCTACTGCAGGTTTTAAGTCCACCAACTACTTAATTAAATATACATAATTGTTCCTGTATCTTGTTGGGTAACATATTATATTTACATCTGCTTCCTACTCATATGTGCAAACAATGTTTTTAATGTACGGTCCTAAAATCTTTATCAACACTTTATATCTTTAAAATTTAGACAATGTCTAATGAGCAACTTGGCCTAACCTGAATTTACATGACCTGGCTCAGAACAACTTTATTTTGGCAAATACAAAGATGAAGACTGGTTGCAATTTACTACCATAAATGCCTGGAATGCTATGCATTAAAGAATTTTAATTAACTTTATATGGGGAAAACTGGTTTACATACATTATTTCTGAAAATAATAATCCTGAAATGTAATCAGTACTTATATCAAGTTAAGTGCAATAATTAAATTGATTCTTCAACTTGCACGTTGCAAACTTAAGGTGCTAAGCCTTTATTTTATTTTTAATTTAACATCAATTTATGTTCGGCAACGTTAAAAAGAACATGTTATGGCCTCTGAGAAAGTACACAGTGAGTGGAAGCTGGCTTAAATGAAGGTAAAAATTGTATCTAATAATTAGTGTCCCGTGAGGGCTGATTCTGATTGTACTGCCCTCAAAACATAAAGAAAAGTCATTTTTAGAAAGACGTCTGTGTGTAGAATTTTGTCTATGGCGAATGATAACGCCCGCAAATTCAAATAATTTTTTGCATATTGTAGAGGACTCAAGGTCTGTTGATTTTGGTGAAGATCGGTTAAGGAGAAGGGGTAGTTTACCTGCAATGTTTTGTTTTAACAAGAGTAAAGTACTTAATTTTGATAAATAAAGTATCCTGAAAAGGTCATAATAATCCACTGTAGAAAGGTAGATTTAATATCTATAAATGAAAAGGGGTAGGGGGAGGGGATAATTTTCTATAAATGAAAATGATAGGTGAAGGGGAAGGGATTTTTTTTTATATGTGTTGCATATCAGCAACATTTAAGTAGTTTGTTGATAAAATTCCTTCCCAGGCTGTTTGGCCGTGGTCCAATGTTTTCTGCAAAACCAGACGTTTCGGAAGTGCCATCGACTGCCATCATCAGTGAAAATCGAGTGCGCTAACATGAGGTGGTATATGTTAGTGATCACAATTCTGTGGTTGAGGCTGAAGAAAGAAGTAGTTTCTGTGGAAATATTTCATTTCTAAAATGATTTCAAATATAAATCTTAAAATATGGAAGTCATGTATGGTTCTCCATACCGATATTTTAATTATTTGCATCAAATAGTATTATTGTTTAATAAATGTTCTATCCAGATCAAATTATGTGTATACAGTTCTGGAGAAATTAGACAGGCATAATATGTTGTTTGTTTATTGTAAACTGTATTATGTTTGGAAGTATCCCAAAGTAAATTTAACATTAGTCATGTAAATCAATGAGGCCAGTCCAGTTTTTTAAGGCCAGGAGAATCCTTGAAATGTTTGGAGCATCACTAGGTCATGATGGATCTAATCATCAAACTTCAGTTTCTGTGAAAAACTGGCAGATTTGAGTAGTCACTTGATAAAGGATGGTGTTGTAAAAGCAACAATTCTTTCAGAATTTTTTATAACCCTGTCAGTCTGCAAATAATATACTGTATTACAGTATACAAATGTAGTGTAATATCTTGGCACAATACTATATGATAAATTTGGATAAAAGGCTCATTTCCAATAGAAAGGATAGCTGGTGTGATCAGACATAAATTTGTTGTATTAGTTTTTTGAGAATTTATTCCTATCAAACTGGAGTAAGCATATTTTCAAACCTTTATGGACGTTATAACAACTCGTGCTGTCCGTCTATTTCTGCAAGAGTGTAAACGTGTCAGAGTGTAGTTTGTGTAATGTGTCTTACCAATCCGTCGTCGCTCGGTAACGTAACTTCCGCTGCTTGAGTCCGTCGCGAACGTACGAATAACCAGGTATCGAAGTCCTTACCTGAGGTTCACTAGGGGTGTATAATTCCCGGGTGGCGCCAAATTGTTTATTTTAAACAATTAAAAAAATTAGTATTATCGGCGATTCCGCTCAGGCGGTGTGGAGAATTCAAACTTGTCCCGCCGCTTATCGATGTTTACAATCAAGCCAGCAGTTTGCTGTGTTTACTGCTTGAGCGCTAGCCGCCAATTCATAGCTGTTCGCTAAAATGTACAACATTAATAATACACTTTCCTAATGAAAATAAAACACATTGGTTACACACAGTTTTGGTTTATTAGTTAATGGTTATTACTTTTTCATTGACACAGGTTATATTTGGTTTGTTATATTATTTTGCACCGGCCATTAATCTAAGACAATTTTCTCTGGGTTTTGACGTATCGATTCTGAACGTATGTGCTCTTACTCACTTTTCTATTTTTATTTTTATATTTTTTTATGGTAATAACATATAATAAAACACATCTACTTACCATAACTTTCTCGTTCTTAGCAGGTGGTTTATATTCCACTTGAATTTCCCCTCTAGGGTCCAGGGTTTCGTCTCAGCGAGATTCAGAAACAATAGAGGTTTACAAAACAATAATTTTAACAACTTCAGTGTGGACATATGATTGATTTAATATTATATCTTTTTCTTAGTTACATTTTACAATACAACAAATATGGCGCCTTACCATCACTACCTAAATGATTTCTATTCCTTTACTAATACTGACTTACACTTATTTCATTATTTGATTGTACACATGGTCTATTACCATGCATCTCAAAGAGACTGCAGTTCTCTCGCAATTATTTCCATTTATAAAATGACAGAAACCAATGCCTCAATTTACTGATTAATAATTTATAAGTACAGACACATTCTTACGCACACACACACACACACTCTTACCCCCATGTTATATTATGACAAAACGTACTTCCAATTTAGAACCTAGTACAATCTAATGTATAAACAAACAAGTAGGCCTACATTAAAATCCTTTTTTCAACATAATGAAATAAAAAGCAATGCGCAGTTTCTGTTAACATGCAAATGATTAAGTATTAATAATGGGTTACAGCGGAATTTAATGTTACTACGGTCTGAATTAATGCAAATAAAATTGGGAGAATCTCGTAAACATATTAAAGAATGCTTGTATATTACACACAAAATTATTACAGTACGGACCTTTGTTAATGAATAGAAACAAATTTGACTCTATACTTTAGTATGTACCAATAAAATTCACCTTTTTTCAAATACCAATATCTTGTTTTTTTCATACCCTTAAAAAAAGGTCATTAACTACATACATTATGAGAAAACGTGATTACAAATAACCAGCCATTAGTTACTTGTGAAGAAAATAGATATAACATTTACAAACATCAAATCTTCAATTCTCTCCCTATTTGTTTTATAAAAACTGGAGTTTCTACTGCAGGTTTTAAGTCCACCAACTACTTAATTAAATATACATAATTGTTCCTGTATCTTGTTGGGTAACATATTATATTTACATCTGCTTCCTACTCATATGTGCAAACAATGTTTTTAATGTACGGTCCTAAAATCTTTATCAACACTTTATATCTTTAAAATTTAGACAATGTCTAATGAGCAACTTGGCCTAACCTGAATTTACATGACCTGGCTCAGAACAACTTTATTTTGGAAAATACAAAGATGAAGACTGGTTGCAATTTACTACCATAAATGCCTGGAATGCTATGCATTAAAGAATTTTAATTAACTTTATATGGGGAAAACTGGTTTACATACATTATTTCTGAAAATAATAATCCTGAAATGTAATCAGTACTTATATCAAGTTAAGTGCAATAATTAAATTGATTCTTCAACTTGCACGTTGCAAACTTAAGGTGCTAAGCCTTTATTTTATTTTTAATTTAACATCAATTTATGTTCGGCAACGTTAAAAAGAACATGTTATGGCCTCTGAGAAAGTACACAGTGAGTGGAAGCTGGCTTAAATGAAGGTAAAAATTGTATCTAATAATTAGTGTCCCGTGAGGGCTGATTCTGATTGTACTGCCCTCAAAACATAAAGAAAAGTCATTTTTAGAAAGATGTCTGTGTGTAGAATTTTGTCTATGGCGAATGATAACGCCCGCAAATTCAAATAATTTTTTGCATATTGTAGAGGACTCAAGGTCTGTTGATTTTGGTGAAGATCGGTTAAGGAGAAGGGGTAGTTTACCTGCAATGTTTTGTTTTAACAAGAGTAAAGTACTTAATTTTGATAAATAAAGTATCCTGAAAAGGTCATAATAATCCACTGTAGAAAGGTAGATTTAATATCTATAAATGAAAAGGGGTAGGGGGAGGGGATAATTTTCTATAAATGAAAATGATAGGTGAAGGGGAAGGGATTTTTTTTTATATGTGTTGCATATCAGCAACATTTAAGTAGTTTGTTGATAAAATTCCTTCCCAGGCTGTTTGGCCGTGGTCCAATGTTTTCTGCAAAACCAGACGTTTCGGAAGTGCCATCGACTGCCATCATCAGTGAAAATCGAGTGCGCTAACATGAGGTGGTATATGTTAGTGATCACAATTCTGTGGTTGAGGCTGAAGAAAGAAGTAGTTTCTGTGGAAATATTTCATTTCTAAAATGATTTCAAATATAAATCTTAAAATATGGAAGTCATGTATGGTTCTCCATACCGATATTTTAATTATTTGCATCAAATAGTATTATTGTTTAATAAATGTTCTATCCAGATCAAATTATGTGTATACAGTTCTGGAGAAATTAGACAGTCATAATATGTTGTTTGTTTATTGTAAACTGTATTATGTTTGGAAGTATCCCAAAGTAAATTTAACATTAGTCATGTAAATCAATGAGGCCAGTCCAGTTTTTTAAGGCCAGGAGAATCCTTGAAATGTTTGGAGCACCACTAGGTCATGATGGATCTAATCATCAAACTTCAGTTTCTGTGAAAAACTGGCAGATTTGAGTAGTCACTTGATAAAGGATGGTGTTGTAAAAGCAACAATTCTTTCAGAATGTTTTATAACCCTGTCAGTCTGCAAATAATATACTGTATTACAGTATACAAATGTAGTGTAATATCTTGGCACAATACTATATGATAAATTTGGATAAAAGGCTCATTTCCAATAGAAAGGATAGCTGGTGTGATCAGACATAAATTTGTTGTATTAGTTTTTTGAGAATTTATTCCTATCAAACTGGAGTAAGCATATTTTCAAACCTTTATGGACGTTATAACAACTCGTGCTGTCCGTCTATTTCTGCAAGAGTGTAAACGTGTCAGAGTGTAGTTTGTGTAATGTGTCTTACCAATCCGTCGTCGCTCGGTAACGTAACTTCCGCTGCTTGAGTCCGTCGCGAACGTACGAATAACCAGGTATCGAAGTTCTTACCTGAGGTTCACTAGGGGTGTATAATTCCCGGGTGGCGCCAAATTGTTTATTTTAAACAATTAAAAAAATTAGTATTATCGGCGATTCCGCTCAGGCGGTGTGGAGAATTCAAACTTGTCCCGCCGCTTATCGATGTTTACAATCAAGCCAGCAGTTTGCTGTGTTTACTGCTTGAGCGCTAGCCGCCAATTCATAGCTGTTCGCTAAAATGTACAACATTAATAATACACTTTCCTAATGAAAATAAAACACATTGGTTACACACAGTTTTGGTTTATTATTTAATGGTTATTACTTTTTCATTGACACAGGTTATATTTGGTTTGTTATATTATTTCGCACCGGCCATTAATCTAAGACAATTTTCTCTGGGTTTTGACGTATCGATTCTGAACGTATGTGCTCTTACTCACTTTTCTATTTTTATTTTTATATGTTTTTATGGTAATAACATATAATAAAACACATCTACTTACCATAACTTTCTTGTTCTTAGCAGGTGGTTTATATTCCACTTGAATTTCCTCTCTAGGGTCCAGGGTTTCGTCTCAGCGAGATTCAGAAACAATAGAGGTTTACGAAACAATAATTTTAACAACTTCAGTGTGGACATATGATTGATTTAATATTATATCTTTTTCTTAGTTACATTTTACAATACAACAAAGATGGCGCCTTACCATCACTACCTAAATGATTTCTATTCCTTTACTAATACTGACTTACACTTATTTCATTATTTGATTGTACACATGGTCTATTACCATGCATCTCAAAGAGACTGCAGTTCTCTCGCTATTATTTCCATTTATAAAATGACAGAAACCAATGCCTCAATTTACTGATTAATAATTTATAAGTACAGACACATTCTTACGCACACACACACACACTCTTACCCCCATGTTATATTATGACAAAACGTACTTCCAATTTAGAACCTAGTACAATCTAATGTATAACCAAACAAGTAGGCCTACATTAAAATCCTTTTTTCAACATAATGCAATAAAAAGCAATGCGCAGTTTCTGTTAACATGCAAATGATTAAGTATTAATAATGGGTTACAGGGGAATTTAATGTTACTACGGTCTGAATTAATGCAAATAAAATTGGGAGAATCTCGTAAACATATTAAAGAATGCTTGTATATTACACACAAAATTATTACAGTACGGACCTTTGTTAATGAATAGAAACAAATTTGACTCTATACTTTAGTATGTACCAATAAAATTCACCTTTTTTCAAATACCAATATCTTGTTTTTTTCATACCCTTAAAAAAAGGTCATTAACTACATACATTATGAGAAAACGTGATTACAAATAACCAGCCATTAGTTACTTGTGAAGAAAATAGATATAACATTTACAAACATCAAATCTTCAATTCTCTCCCTATTTGTTTTATAAAAACTGGAGTTTCTACTGCAGGTTTTAAGTCCACCAACTACTTAATTAAATATACATAATTGTTCCTGTATCTTGTTGGGTAACATATTATATTTACATCTGCTTCCTACTCATATGTGCAAACAATGTTTTTAATGTACGGTCCTAAAATCTTTATCAACACTTTATATCTTTAAAATTTAGACAAAGTCTAATGAGCAACTTGGCCTAACCTGAATTTACATGACCTGGCTCAGAACAACTTTATTTTGGCAAATACAAAGATGAAGACTGGTTGCAATTTACTACCATAAATGCCTGGAATGCTATGCATTAAAGAATTTTAATTAACTTTATATGGGGAAAACTGGTTTACATACATTATTTCTGAAAATAATAATCCTGAAATGTAATCAGTACTTATATCAAGTTAAGTGCAATAATTAAATTGATTCTTCAACTTGCACGTTGCAAACTTAAGGTGCTAAGCCTTTATTTTATTTTTAATTTAACATCAATTTATGTTCGGCAACGTTAAAAAGAACATGTTATGGCCTCTGAGAAAGTACACAGTGAGTGGAAGCTGGCTTAAATGAAGGTAAAAATTGTATCTAATAATTAGTGTCCCGTGAGGGCTGATTCTGATTGTACTGCCCTCAAAACATAAAGAAAAGTCATTTTTAGAAAGATGTCTGTGTGTAGAATTTTGTCTATGGCGAATGATAACGCCCGCAAATTCAAATAATTTTTTGCATATTGTAGAGGACTCAAGGTCTGTTGATTTTGGTGATGATCGGTTAAGGAGAAGGGGTAGTTTACCTGCAATGTTTTGTTTTAACAAGAGTAAAGTACTTAATTTTGATAAATAAAGTATCCTGAAAAGGTCATAATAATCCACTGTAGAAAGGTAGATTTAATATCTATAAATGAAAAGGGGTAGGGGGAGGGGATAATTTTCTATAAATGAAAATGATAGGTGAAGGGGAAGGGATTTTTTTTTATATGTGTTGCATATCAGCAACATTTAAGTAGTTTGTTGATAAAATTCCTTCCCAGGCTGTTTGGCCGTGGTCCAATGTTTTCTGCAAAACCAGACGTTTCGGAAGTGCCATCGACTGCCATCATCAGTGAAAATCGAGTGCGCTAACATGAGGTGGTATATGTTAGTGATCACAATTCTGTGGTTGAGGCTGAAGAAAGAAGTAGTTTCTGTGGAAATATTTCATTTCTAAAATGATTTCAAATATAAATCTTAAAATATGGAAGTCATGTATGGTTCTCCATACCGATATTTTAATTATTTGCATCAAATAGTATTATTGTTTAATAAATGTTCTATCCAGATCAAATTATGTGTATACAGTTCTGGAGAAATTAGACAGTCATAATATGTTGTTTGTTTATTGTAAACTGTATTATGTTTGGAAGTATCCCAAAGTAAATTTAACATTAGTCATGTAAATCAATGAGGCCAGTCCAGTTTTTTAAGGCCAGGAGAATCCTTGAAATGTTTGGAGCATCACTAGGTCATGATGGATCTAATCATCAAACTTCAGTTTCTGTGAAAAACTGGCAGATTTGAGTAGTCACTTGATAAAGGATGGTGTTGTAAAAGCAACAATTCTTTCAGAATTTTTTATAACCCTGTCAGTCTGCAAATAATATACTGTATTACAGTATACAAATGTAGTGTAATATCTTGGCACAATACTATATGATAAATTTGGATAAAAGGCTCATTTCCAATAGAAAGGATAGCTGGTGTGATCAGACATAAATTTGTTGTATTAGTTTTTTGAGAATTTATTCCTATCAAACTGGAGTAAGCATATTTTCAAACCTTTATGGACGTTATAACAGCTCGTGCTGTCCGTCTATTTCTGCAAGAGTGTAAACGTGTCAGAGTGTAGTTTGTGTAATGTGTCTTACCAATCCGTCGTCGCTCGGTAACGTAACTTCCGCTGCTTGAGTCCGTCGCGAACGTACGAATAACCAGGTATCGAAGTTCTTACCTGAGGTTCACTAGGGGTGTATAATTCCCGGGTGGCGCCAAATTGTTTATTTTAAACAATTAAAAAAATTAGTATTATCGGCGATTCCGCTCAGGCGGTGTGGAGAATTCAAACTTGTCCCGCCGCTTATCGATGTTTACAATCAAGCCAGCAGTTTGCTGTGTTTACTGCTTGAGCGCTAACCGCCAATTCATAGCTGTTCGCTAAAATGTACAACATTAATAATACACTTTCCTAATGAAAATAAAACACATTGGTTACACACAGTTTTGGTTTATTATTTAATGGTTATTACTTTTTCATTGACACAGGTTATATTTGGTTTGTTATATTATTTTGCACCGGCCATTAATCTAAGACAATTTTCTCTGGGTTTTGACGTATCGATTCTGAACGTATGTGCTCTTACTCACTTTTCTATTTTTATTTTTATATGTTTTTATGGTAATAACATATAATAAAACACATCTACTTACCATAACTTTCTTGTTCTTAGCAGGTGGTTTATATTCCACTTGAATTTCCTCTCTAGGGTCCAGGGTTTCGTCTCAGCGAGATTCAGAAACAATAGAGGTTTACGAAACAATAATTTTAACAACTTCAGTGTGGACATATGATTGATTTAATATTATATCTTTTTCTTAGTTACATTTTACAATACAACAAAGATGGCGCCTTACCATCACTACCTAAATGATTTCTATTCCTTTACTAATACTGACTTACACTTATTTCATTGTTTGATTGTACACATGGTCTATTACCATGCATCTCAAAGAGACTGCAGTTCTCTCGCTATTATTTCCATTTATAAAATGACAGAAACCAATGCCTCAATTTACTGATTAATAATTTATAAGTACAGACACATTCTTACGCACACACACACACACACTCTTACCCCCATGTTATATTATGACAAAACGTACTTCCAATTTAGAACCTAGTACAATCTAATGTATAAACAAACAAGTAGGCCTACATTAAAATCCTTTTTTCAACATAATGAAATAAAAAGCAATGCGCAGTTTCTGTTAACATGCAAATGATTAAGTATTAATAATGGGTTACAGCGGAATTTAATGTTACTACGGTCTGAATTAATGCAAATAAATTTGGGAGAATCTCGTAAACATATTAAAGAATGCTTGTATATTACACACAAAATTATTACAGTACGGACCTTTGTTAATGAATAGAAACAAATTTGACTCTATACTTTAGTATGTACCAATAAAATTCACCTTTTTTCAAATACCAATATCTTGTTTTTTTCATACCCTTAAAAAAAGGTCATTAACTACATACATTATGAGAAAATGTGATTACAAATAACCAGCCATTAGTTACTTGTGAAGAAAATAGATATAACATTTACAAACATCAAATCTTCAATTCTCTCCCTATTTGTTTTATAAAAACTGGAGTTTCTACTGCAGGTTTTAAGTCCACCAACTACTTAATTAAATATACATAATTGTTCCTGTATCTTGTTGGGTAACATATTATATTTACATCTGCTTCCTACTCATATGTGCAAACAATGTTTTTAATGTACGGTCCTAAAATCTTTATCAACACTTTATATCTTTAAAATTTAGACAATGTCTAATGAGCAACTTGGCCTAACCTGAATTTACATGACCTGGCTCAGAACAACTTTATTTTGGCAAATACAAAGATGAAGACTGGTTGCAATTTACTACCATAAATGCCTGGAATGCTATGCATTAAAGAATTTTAATTAACTTTATATGGGGAAAACTGGTTTACATACATTATTTCTGAAAATAATAATCCTGAAATGTAATCAGTACTTATATCAAGTTAAGTGCAATAATTAAATTGATTCTTCAACTTGCACGTTGCAAACTTAAGGTGCTAAGCCTTTATTTTATTTTTAATTTAACATCAATTTATGTTCGGCAACGTTAAAAAGAACATGTTATGGCCTCTGAGAAAGTACACAGTGAGTGGAAGCTGGCTTAAATGAAGGTAAAAATTGTATCTAATAATTAGTGTCCCGTGAGGGCTGATTCTGATTGTACTGCCCTCAAAACATAAAGAAAAGTCATTTTTAGAAAGACGTCTGTGTGTAGAATTTTGTCTATGGCGAATGATAACGCCCGCAAATTCAAATAATTTTTTGCATATTGTAGAGGACTCAAGGTCTGTTGATTTTGGTGAAGATCGGTTAAGGAGAAGGGGTAGTTTACCTGCAATGTTTTGTTTTAACAAGAGTAAAGTACTTAATTTTGATAAATAAAGTATCCTGAAAAGGTCATAATAATCCACTGTAGAAAGGTAGATTTAATATCTATAAATGAAAAGGGGTAGGGGGAGGGGATAATTTTCTATAAATGAAAATGATAGGTGAAGGGGAAGGGATTTTTTTTTATATGTGTTGCATATCAGCAACATTTAAGTAGTTTGTTGATAAAATTCCTTCCCAGGCTGTTTGGCCGTGGTCCAATGTTTTCTGCAAAACCAGACGTTTCGGAAGTGCCATCGACTGCCATCATCAGTGAAAATCGAGTGCGCTAACATGAGGTGGTATATGTTAGTGATCACAATTCTGTGGTTGAGGCTGAAGAAAGAAGTAGTTTCTGTGGAAATATTTCATTTCTAAAATGATTTCAAATATAAATCTTAAAATATGGAAGTCATGTATGGTTCTCCATACCGATATTTTAATTATTTGCATCAAATAGTATTATTGTTTAATAAATGTTCTATCCAGATCAAATTATGTGTATACAGTTCTGGAGAAATTAGACAGGCATAATATGTTGTTTGTTTATTGTAAACTGTATTATGTTTGGAAGTATCCCAAAGTAAATTTAACATTAGTCATGTAAATCAATGAGGCCAGTCCAGTTTTTTAAGGCCAGGAGAATCCTTGAAATGTTTGGAGCATCACTAGGTCATGATGGATCTAATCATCAAACTTCAGTTTCTGTGAAAAACTGGCAGATTTGAGTAGTCACTTGATAAAGGATGGTGTTGTAAAAGCAACAATTCTTTCAGAATTTTTTATAACCCTGTCAGTCTGCAAATAATATACTGTATTACAGTATACAAATGTAGTGTAATATCTTGGCACAATACTATATGATAAATTTGGATAAAAGGCTCATTTCCAATAGAAAGGATAGCTGGTGTGATCAGACATAAATTTGTTGTATTAGTTTTTTGAGAATTTATTCCTATCAAACTGGAGTAAGCATATTTTCAAACCTTTATGGACGTTATAACAACTCGTGCTGTCCGTCTATTTCTGCAAGAGTGTAAACGTGTCAGAGTGTAGTTTGTGTAATGTGTCTTACCAATCCGTCGTCGCTCGGTAACGTAACTTCCGCTGCTTGAGTCCGTCGCGAACGTACGAATAACCAGGTATCGAAGTCCTTACCTGAGGTTCACTAGGGGTGTATAATTCCCGGGTGGCGCCAAATTGTTTATTTTAAACAATTAAAAAAATTAGTATTATCGGCGATTCCGCTCAGGCGGTGTGGAGAATTCAAACTTGTCCCGCCGCTTATCGATGTTTACAATCAAGCCAGCAGTTTGCTGTGTTTACTGCTTGAGCGCTAGCCGCCAATTCATAGCTGTTCGCTAAAATGTACAACATTAATAATACACTTTCCTAATGAAAATAAAACACATTGGTTACACACAGTTTTGGTTTATTAGTTAATGGTTATTACTTTTTCATTGACACAGGTTATATTTGGTTTGTTATATTATTTTGCACCGGCCATTAATCTAAGACAATTTTCTCTGGGTTTTGACGTATCGATTCTGAACGTATGTGCTCTTACTCACTTTTCTATTTTTATTTTTATATGTTTTTATGGTAATAACATATAATAAAACACATCTACTTACCATAACTTTCTTGTTCTTAGCAGGTGGTTTATATTCCACTTGAATTTCCTCTCTAGGGTCCAGGGTTTCGTCTCAGCGAGATTCAGAAACAATAGAGGTTTACGAAACAATAATTTTAACAACTTCAGTGTGGACATATGATTGATTTAATATTATATCTTTTTCTTAGTTACATTTTACAATACAACAAAGATGGCGCCTTACCATCACTACCTAAATGATTTCTATTCCTTTACTAATACTGACTTACACTTATTTCATTGTTTGATTGTACACATGGTCTATTACCATGCATCTCAAAGAGACTGCAGTTCTCTCGCTATTATTTCCATTTATAAAATGACAGAAACCAATGCCTCAATTTACTGATTAATAATTTATAAGTACAGACACATTCTTACGCACACACACACACACACTCTTACCCCCATGTTATATTATGACAAAACGTACTTCCAATTTAGAACCTAGTACAATCTAATGTATAAACAAACAAGTAGGCCTACATTAAAATCCTTTTTTCAACATAATGAAATAAAAAGCAATGCGCAGTTTCTGTTAACATGCAAATGATTAAGTATTAATAATGGGTTACAGCGGAATTTAATGTTACTACGGTCTGAATTAATGCAAATAAATTTGGGAGAATCTCGTAAACATATTAAAGAATGCTTGTATATTACACACAAAATTATTACAGTACGGACCTTTGTTAATGAATAGAAACAAATTTGACTCTATACTTTAGTATGTACCAATAAAATTCACCTTTTTTCAAATACCAATATCTTGTTTTTTTCATACCCTTAAAAAAAGGTCATTAACTACATACATTATGAGAAAATGTGATTACAAATAACCAGCCATTAGTTACTTGTGAAGAAAATAGATATAACATTTACAAACATCAAATCTTCAATTCTCTCCCTATTTGTTTTATAAAAACTGGAGTTTCTACTGCAGGTTTTAAGTCCACCAACTACTTAATTAAATATACATAATTGTTCCTGTATCTTGTTGGGTAACATATTATATTTACATCTGCTTCCTACTCATATGTGCAAACAATGTTTTTAATGTACGGTCCTAAAATCTTTATCAACACTTTATATCTTTAAAATTTAGACAATGTCTAATGAGCAACTTGGCCTAACCTGAATTTACATGACCTGGCTCAGAACAACTTTATTTTGGCAAATACAAAGATGAAGACTGGTTGCAATTTACTACCATAAATGCCTGGAATGCTATGCATTAAAGAATTTTAATTAACTTTATATGGGGAAAACTGGTTTACATACATTATTTCTGAAAATAATAATCCTGAAATGTAATCAGTACTTATATCAAGTTAAGTGCAATAATTAAATTGATTCTTCAACTTGCACGTTGCAAACTTAAGGTGCTAAGCCTTTATTTTATTTTTAATTTAACATCAATTTATGTTCGGCAACGTTAAAAAGAACATGTTATGGCCTCTGAGAAAGTACACAGTGAGTGGAAGCTGGCTTAAATGAAGGTAAAAATTGTATCTAATAATTAGTGTCCCGTGAGGGCTGATTCTGATTGTACTGCCCTCAAAACATAAAGAAAAGTCATTTTTAGAAAGACGTCTGTGTGTAGAATTTTGTCTATGGCGAATGATAACGCCCGCAAATTCAAATAATTTTTTGCATATTGTAGAGGACTCAAGGTCTGTTGATTTTGGTGAAGATCGGTTAAGGAGAAGGGGTAGTTTACCTGCAATGTTTTGTTTTAACAAGAGTAAAGTACTTAATTTTGATAAATAAAGTATCCTGAAAAGGTCATAATAATCCACTGTAGAAAGGTAGATTTAATATCTATAAATGAAAAGGGGTAGGGGGAGGGGATAATTTTCTATAAATGAAAATGATAGGTGAAGGGGAAGGGATTTTTTTTTATATGTGTTGCATATCAGCAACATTTAAGTAGTTTGTTGATAAAATTCCTTCCCAGGCTGTTTGGCCGTGGTCCAATGTTTTCTGCAAAACCAGACGTTTCGGAAGTGCCATCGACTGCCATCATCAGTGAAAATCGAGTGCGCTAACATGAGGTGGTATATGTTAGTGATCACAATTCTGTGGTTGAGGCTGAAGAAAGAAGTAGTTTCTGTGGAAATATTTCATTTCTAAAATGATTTCAAATATAAATCTTAAAATATGGAAGTCATGTATGGTTCTCCATACCGATATTTTAATTATTTGCATCAAATAGTATTATTGTTTAATAAATGTTCTATCCAGATCAAATTATGTGTATACAGTTCTGGAGAAATTAGACAGGCATAATATGTTGTTTGTTTATTGTAAACTGTATTATGTTTGGAAGTATCCCAAAGTAAATTTAACATTAGTCATGTAAATCAATGAGGCCAGTCCAGTTTTTTAAGGCCAGGAGAATCCTTGAAATGTTTGGAGCATCACTAGGTCATGATGGATCTAATCATCAAACTTCAGTTTCTGTGAAAAACTGGCAGATTTGAGTAGTCACTTGATAAAGGATGGTGTTGTAAAAGCAACAATTCTTTCAGAATTTTTTATAACCCTGTCAGTCTGCAAATAATATACTGTATTACAGTATACAAATGTAGTGTAATATCTTGGCACAATACTATATGATAAATTTGGATAAAAGGCTCATTTCCAATAGAAAGGATAGCTGGTGTGATCAGACATAAATTTGTTGTATTAGTTTTTTGAGAATTTATTCCTATCAAACTGGAGTAAGCATATTTTCAAACCTTTATGGACGTTATAACAACTCGTGCTGTCCGTCTATTTCTGCAAGAGTGTAAACGTGTCAGAGTGTAGTTTGTGTAATGTGTCTTACCAATCCGTCGTCGCTCGGTAACGTAACTTCCGCTGCTTGAGTCCGTCGCGAACGTACGAATAACCAGGTATCGAAGTCCTTACCTGAGGTTCACTAGGGGTGTATAATTCCCGGGTGGCGCCAAATTGTTTATTTTAAACAATTAAAAAAATTAGTATTATCGGCGATTCCGCTCAGGCGGTGTGGAGAATTCAAACTTGTCCCGCCGCTTATCGATGTTTACAATCAAGCCAGCAGTTTGCTGTGTTTACTGCTTGAGCGCTAGCCGCCAATTCATAGCTGTTCGCTAAAATGTACAACATTAATAATACACTTTCCTAATGAAAATAAAACACATTGGTTACACACAGTTTTGGTTTATTAGTTAATGGTTATTACTTTTTCATTGACACAGGTTATATTTGGTTTGTTATATTATTTTGCACCGGCCATTAATCTAAGACAATTTTCTCTGGGTTTTGACGTATCGATTCTGAACGTATGTGCTCTTACTCACTTTTCTATTTTTATTTTTATATTTTTTTATGGTAATAACATATAATAAAACACATCTACTTACCATAACTTTCTCGTTCTTAGCAGGTGGTTTATATTCCACTTGAATTTCCCCTCTAGGGTCCAGGGTTTCGTCTCAGCGAGATTCAGAAACAATAGAGGTTTACAAAACAATAATTTTAACAACTTCAGTGTGGACATATGATTGATTTAATATTATATCTTTTTCTTAGTTACATTTTACAATACAACAAATATGGCGCCTTACCATCACTACCTAAATGATTTCTATTCCTTTACTAATACTGACTTACACTTATTTCATTATTTGATTGTACACATGGTCTATTACCATGCATCTCAAAGAGACTGCAGTTCTCTCGCAATTATTTCCATTTATAAAATGACAGAAACCAATGCCTCAATTTACTGATTAATAATTTATAAGTACAGACACATTCTTACGCACACACACACACACACTCTTACCCCCATGTTATATTATGACAAAACGTACTTCCAATTTAGAACCTAGTACAATCTAATGTATAAACAAACAAGTAGGCCTACATTAAAATCCTTTTTTCAACATAATGAAATAAAAAGCAATGCGCAGTTTCTGTTAACATGCAAATGATTAAGTATTAATAATGGGTTACAGCGGAATTTAATGTTACTACGGTCTGAATTAATGCAAATAAAATTGGGAGAATCTCGTAAACATATTAAAGAATGCTTGTATATTACACACAAAATTATTACAGTACGGACCTTTGTTAATGAATAGAAACAAATTTGACTCTATACTTTAGTATGTACCAATAAAATTCACCTTTTTTCAAATACCAATATCTTGTTTTTTTCATACCCTTAAAAAAAGGTCATTAACTACATACATTATGAGAAAACGTGATTACAAATAACCAGCCATTAGTTACTTGTGAAGAAAATAGATATAACATTTACAAACATCAAATCTTCAATTCTCTCCCTATTTGTTTTATAAAAACTGGAGTTTCTACTGCAGGTTTTAAGTCCACCAACTACTTAATTAAATATACATAATTGTTCCTGTATCTTGTTGGGTAACATATTATATTTACATCTGCTTCCTACTCATATGTGCAAACAATGTTTTTAATGTACGGTCCTAAAATCTTTATCAACACTTTATATCTTTAAAATTTAGACAATGTCTAATGAGCAACTTGGCCTAACCTGAATTTACATGACCTGGCTCAGAACAACTTTATTTTGGCAAATACAAAGATGAAGACTGGTTGCAATTTACTACCATAAATGCCTGGAATGCTATGCATTAAAGAATTTTAATTAACTTTATATGGGGAAAACTGGTTTACATACATTATTTCTGAAAATAATAATCCTGAAATGTAATCAGTACTTATATCAAGTTAAGTGCAATAATTAAATTGATTCTTCAACTTGCACGTTGCAAACTTAAGGTGCTAAGCCTTTATTTTATTTTTAATTTAACATCAATTTATGTTTGGCAACGTTAAAAAGAACATGTTATGGCCTCTGAGAAAGTACACAGTGAGTGGAAGCTGGCTTAAATGAAGGTAAAAATTGTATCTAATAATTAGTGTCCCGTGAGGGCTGATTCTGATTGTACTGCCCTCAAAACATAAAGAAAAGTCATTTTTAGAAAGACGTCTGTGTGTAGAATTTTGTCTATGGCGAATGATAACGCCCGCAAATTCAAATAATTTTTTGCATATTGTAGAGGACTCAAGGTCTGTTGATTTTGGTGAAGATCGGTTAAGGAGAAGGGGTAGTTTACCTGCAATGTTTTGTTTTAACAAGAGTAAAGTACTTAATTTTGATAAATAAAGTATCCTGAAAAGGTCATAATAATCCACTGTAGAAAGGTAGATTTAATATCTATAAATGAAAAGGGAAGGGGGAGGGGATAATTTTCTATAAATGAAAATGATAGGTGAAGGGGAAGGGATTTTTTTTTATATGTGTTGCATATCAGCAACATTTAAGTAGTTTGTTGATAAAATTCCTTCCCAGGCTGTTTGGCCGTGGTCCAATGTTTTCTGCAAAACCAGACGTTTCGGAAGTGCCATCGACTGCCATCATCAGTGAAAATCGAGTGCGCTAACATGAGGTGGTATATGTTAGTGATCACAATTCTGTGGTTGAGGCTGAAGAAAGAAGTAGTTTCTGTGGAAATATTTCATTTCTAAAATGATTTCAAATATAAATCTTAAAATATGGAAGTCATGTATGGTTCTCCATACCGATATTTTAATTATTTGCATCAAATAGTATTATTGTTTAATAAATGTTCTATCCAGATCAAATTATGTGTATACAGTTCTGGAGAAATTAGACAGGCATAATATGTTGTTTGTTTATTGTAAACTGTATTATGTTTGGAAGTATCCCAAAGTAAATTTAACATTAGTCATGTAAATCAATGAGGCCAGTCCAGCTTTTTAAGGCCAGGAGAATCCTTGAAATGTTTGGAGCATCACTAGGTCATGATGGATCTAATCATCAAACTTCAGTTTCTGTGAAAAACTGGCAGATTTGAGTAGTCACTTGATAAAGGATGGTGTTGTAAAAGCAACAATTCTTTCAGAATTTTTTATAACCCTGTCAGTCTGCAAATAATATACTGTATTACAGTATACAAATGTAGTGTAATATCTTGGCACAATACTATATGATAAATTTGGATAAAAGGCTCATTTCCAATAGAAAGGATAGCTGGTGTGATCAGACATAAATTTGTTGTATTAGTTTTTTGAGAATTTATTCCTATCAAACTGGAGTAAGCATATTTTCAAACCTTTATGGACGTTATAACAACTCGTGCTGTCCGTCTATTTCTGCAAGAGTGTAAACGTGTCAGAGTGTAGTTTGTGTAATGTGTCTTACCAATCCGTCGTCGCTCGGTAACGTAACTTCCGCTGCTTGAGTCCGTCGCGAACGTACGAATAACCAGGTATCGAAGTCCTTACCTGAGGTTCACTAGGGGTGTATAATTCCCGGGTGGCGCCAAATTGTTTATTTTAAACAATTAAAAAAATTAGTATTATCGGCGATTCCGCTCAGGCGGTGTGGAGAATTCAAACTTGTCCCGCCGCTTATCGATGTTTACAATCAAGCCAGCAGTTTGCTGTGTTTACTGCTTGAGCGCTAGCTGCCAATTCATAGCTGTTCGCTAAAATGTACAACATTAATAATACACTTTCCTAATGAAAATAAAACACATTTGTTACACACAGTTTTGGTTTATTAGTTAATGGTTATTACTTTTTCATTGACACAGGTTATATTTGGTTTGTTATATTATTTTGCACCGGCCATTAATCTAAGACAATTTTCTCTGGGTTTTGACGTATCGATTCTGAACGTATGTGCTCTTACTCACTTTTCTATTTTTATTTTTATATTTTTTTATGGTAATAACATATAATAAAACACATCTACTTACCATAACTTTCTCGTTCTTAGCAGGTGGTTTATATTCCACTTGAATTTCCCCTCTAGGGTCCAGGGTTTCGTCTCAGCGAGATTCAGAAACAATAGAGGTTTACGAAACAATAATTTTAACAACTTCAGTGTGGACATATGATTGATTTAATATTATATCTTTTTCTTAGTTACATTTTACAATACAACAAAGATGGCGCCTTACCATCACTACCTAAATGATTTCTATTCCTTTACTAATACTGACTTACACTTATTTCATTATTTGATTGTACACATGGTCTATTACCATGCATCTCAAAGAGACTGCAGTTCTCTCGCTATTATTTCCATTTATAAAATGACAGAAACCAATGCCTCAATTTACTGATTAATAATTTATAAGTACAGACACATTCTTACGCACACACACACACACACACTCTTACCCCCATGTTATATTATGACAAAACGTACTTCCAATTTAGAACCTAGTACAATCTAATGTATAAACAAACAAGTAGGCCTACATTAAAATCCTTTTTTCAACATAATGAAATAAAAAGCAATGCGCAGTTTCTGTTAACATGCAAATGATTAAGTATTAATAATGGGTTACAGCGGAATTTAATGTTACTACGGTCTGAATTAATGCAAATAAAATTGGGGGAATCTCGTAAACATATTAAAGAATGCTTGTATATTACACACAAAATTATTACAGTACGGACCTTTGTTAATGAATAGAAACAAATTTGACTCTATACTTTAGTATGTACCAATAAAATTCACCTTTTTCAAATACCAATATCTTGTTTTTTTCATACCCTTAAAAAAAGGTCATTAACTACATACATTATGAGAAAACGTGATTACAAATAACCAGCCATTAGTTACTTGTGAAGAAAATAGATATAACATTTACAAACATCAAATCTTCAATTCTCTCCCTATTTGTTTTATAAAAACTGGAGTTTCTACTGCAGGTTTTAAGTCCACCAACTACTTAATTAAATATACATAATTGTTCCTGTATCTTGTTGGGTAACATATTATATTTACATCTGCTTCCTACTCATATGTGCAAACAATGTTTTTAATGTACGGTCCTAAAATCTTTATCAACACTTTATATCTTTAAAATTTAGACAAAGTCTAATGAGCAACTTGGCCTAACCTGAATTTACATGACCTGGCTCAGAACAACTTTATTTTGGCAAATACAAAGATGAAGACTGGTTGCAATTTACTACCATAAATGCCTGGAATGCTATGCATTAAAGAATTTTAATTAACTTTATATGGGGAAAACTGGTTTACATACATTATTTCTGAAAATAATAATCCTGAAATGTAATCAGTACTTATATCAAGTTAAGTGCAATAATTAAATTGATTCTTCAACTTGCACGTTGCAAACTTAAGGTGCTAAGCCTTTATTTTATTTTTAATTTAACATCAATTTATGTTCGGCAACGTTAAAAAGAACATGTTATGGCTTCTGAGAAAGTACACAGTGAGTGGAAGCTGGCTTAAATGAAGGTAAAAATTGTATCTAATAATTAGTGTCCCGTGAGGGCTGATTCTGATTGTACTGCCCTCAAAACATAAAGAAAAGTCAATTTTAGAAAGACGTCTGTGTGTAGAATTTTGTCTATGGTGAATGATAACGCCCGCAAATTCAAATAATTTTTTGCATATTGTAGAGGACTCAAGGTCTGTTGATTTTTGTGAAGATCGGTTAAGGAGAAGGGGTAGTTTACCTGCAATGTTTTGTTTTAACAAGAGTAAAGTACTTAATTTTGATAAATAAAGTATCCTGAAAAGGTCATAATAATCCACTGTAGAAAGGTAGATTTAATATCTATAAATGAAAAGGGGTAGGGGGAGGGGATAATTTTCTATAAATGAAAATGATAGGTGAAGGGGAAGGGATTTTTTTTATATGTGTTGCATATCAGCAACATTTAAGTAGTTTGTTGATAAAATTCCTTCCCAGGCTGTTTGGCCGTGGTCCAATGTTTTCTGCAAAACCAGACGTTTCGGAAGTGCCATCGACTGCCATCATCAGTGAAAATCGAGTGCGCTAACATGAGGTGGTATATGTTAGTGATCACAATTCTGTGGTTGATGCTGAAGAAAGAAGTAGTTTCTGTGGAAATATTTCATTTCTAAAATGATTTCAAATATAAATCTTAAAATATGGAAGTCATGTATGGTTCTCCATACCGATATTTTAATTATTTGCATCAAATAGTATTATTGTTTAATAAATGTTCTATCCAGATCAAATTATGTGTATACAGTTCTGGAGAAATTAGACAGGCATAATATGTTGTTTGTTTATTGTAAACTGTATTATGTTTGGAAGTATCCCAAAGTAAATTTAACATTAGTCATGTAAATCAATGAGGCCAGTCCAGTTTTTTAAGGCCAGGAGAATCCTTGAAGTGTTTGGAGCATCACTAGGTCATGATGGATCTAATCATCAAACTTCAGTTTCTGTGAAAAACTGGCAGATTTGAGTAGTCACTTGATAAAGGATGGTGTTGTAAAAGCAACAATTCTTTCAGAATTTTTTATAACCCTGTCAGTCTGCAAATAATATACTGTATTACAGTATACAAATGTAGTGTAATATCTTGGCACAATACTATATGATAAATTTGGATAAAAGGCTCATTTCCAATAGAAAGGATAGCTGGTGTGATCAGACATAAATTTGTTGTATTAGTTTTTTGAGAATTTATTCCTATCAAACTGGAGTAAGCATATTTTCAAACCTTTATGGACGTTATAACAACTCGTGCTGTCCGTCTATTTCTGCAAGAGTGTAAACGTGTCAGAGTGTAGTTTGTGTAATGTGTCTTACCAATCCGTCGTCGCTCGGTAACGTAACTTCCGCTGCTTGAGTCCGTCACGAACGTACGAATAACCAGGTATCGAAGTCCTTACCTGAGGTTCACTAGGGGTGTATAATTCCCGGGTGGCGCCAAATTGTTTATTTTAAACAATTTAAAAAATTAGTATTTTCGGCGATTCCGCTCAGGCGGTGTGGAGAATTCAAACTTGTCCCGCCGCTTATCGATGTTTACAATCAAGCCAGCAGTTTGCTGTGTTTACTGCTTGAGCGCTAGCCGCCAATTCATAGCTGTTCGCTAAAATGTACAACATTAATAATACACTTTCCTAATGAAAATAAAACACATTGGTTACACACAGTTTTGGTTTATTAGTTAATGGTTATTACTTTTTCATTGACACAGGTTATATTTGGTTTGTTATATTATTTTGCACCGGCCATTAATCTAAGACAATTTTCTCTGGGTTTTGACGTATCGATTCTGAACGTATGTGCTCTTACTCACTTTTCTATTTTTATTTTTATATTGTTTTATGGTAATAACATATAATAAAACACATCTACTTACCATAACTTTCTCGTTCTTAGCAGGTGGTTTATATTCCACTTGAATTTCCCCTCTAGGGTCCAGGGTTTCGTCTCAGCGAGATTCAGAAACAATAGAGGTTTACGAAACAATAATTTTAACAACTTCAGTGTGGACATATGATTGATTTAATATTATATCTTTTTCTTAGTTACATTTTACAATACAACAAAGATGGCGCCTTACCATCACTACCTAAATGATTTCTATTCCTTTACTAATACTGACTTACACTTATTTCATTATTTGATTGTACACATGGTCTATTACCATGCATCTGAAAGAGACTGCAGTTCTCTCGCTATTATTTCCATTTATAAAATGACAGAAACCAATGCCTCAATTTACTGATTAATAATTTATAAGTACAGACACATTCTTACGCACACACACACACACACACTCTTACCCCCATGTTATATTATGACAAAACGTACTTCCAATTTAGAACCTAGTACAATCTAATGTATAAACAAACAAGTAGGCCTACATTAAAATCCTTTTTTCAACATAATGAAATAAAAAGCAATGCGCAGTTTCTGTTAACATGCAAATGATTAAGTATTAATAATGGGTTACAGCGGAATTTAATGTTACTACGGTCTGAATTAATGCAAATAAAATTGGGAGAATCTCGTAAACATATTAAAGAATGCTTGTATATTACACACAAAATTATTACAGTACGGACCTTTGTTAATGAATAGAAACAAATTTGACTCTATACTTTAGTATGTACCAATAAAATTCACCTTTTTTCAAATACCAATATCTTGTTTTTTTCATACCCTTAAAAAAAGGTCATTAACTACATACATTATGAGAAAACGTGATTACAAATAACCAGCCATTAGTTACTTGAGAAGAAAATAGATATAACATTTACAAACATCAAATCTTCAATTCTCTCCCTATTTGTTTTATAAAAACTGGAGTTTCTACTGCAGGTTTTAAGTCCACCAACTACTTAATTAAATATACATAATTGTTCCTGTATCTTGTTGGATAACATATTATATTTACATCTGCTTCCTACTCATATGTGCAAACAATGTTTTTAATGTACGGTCCTAAAATCTTTATCAACACTTTATATCTTTAAAATTTAGACAATGTCTAATGAGCAACTTGGCCTAACCTGAATTTACATGACCTGGCTCAGAACAACTTTATTTTGGCAAATACAAAGATGAAGACTGGTTGCAATTTACTACCATAAATGCCTGGAATGCTATGCATTAAAGAATTTTAATTAACTTTATATGGGGAAAACTGGTTTACATACATTATTTCTGAAAATAATAATCCTGAAATGTAATCAGTACTTATATCAAGTTAAGTGCAATAATTAAATTGATTCTTCAACTTGCACGTTGCAAACTTAAGGTGCTAAGCCTTTATTTTATTTTTAATTTAACATCAATTTATGTTCGGCAACGTTAAAAAGAACATGTTATGGCTTCTGAGAAAGTACACAGTGAGTGGAAGCTGGCTTAAATGAAGGTAAAAATTGTATCTAATAATTAGTGTCCCGTGAGGGCTGATTCTGATTGTACTGCCCTCAAAACATAAAGAAAAGTCATTTTTAGAAAGACGTCTGTGTGTAGAATTTTGTCTATGGCGAATGATAACGCCCGCAAATTCAAATAATTTTTTGCATATTGTAGAGGACTCTAGGTCTGTTGATTTTGGTGAAGATCGGTTAAGGAGAAGGGGTAGTTTACCTGCAATGTTTTGTTTTAACAAGAGTAAAGTACTTAATTTTGATAAATAAAGTATCCTGAAAAGGTCATAATAATCCACTGTAGAAAGGTAGATTTAATATCTATAAATGAAAAGGGGTAGGGGGAGGGGATAATTTTCTATAAATGAAAATGATAGGTGAAGGGGAAGGGATTTTTTTTATATGTGTTGCATATCAGCAACATTTAAGTAGTTTGTTGATAAAATTCCTTCCCAGGCTGTTTGGCCGTGGTCCAATGTTTTCTGCAAAACCAGACGTTTCGGAAGTGCCATCGACTGCCATCATCAGTGAAAATCGAGTGCGCTAACATGAGGTGGTATATGTTAGTGATCACAATTCTGTGGTTGAGGCTGAAGAAAGAAGTAGTTTCTGTGGAAATATTTCATTTCTAAAATGATTTCAAATATAAATCTTAAAATATGGAAGTCATGTATGGTTCTCCATACCGATATTTTAATTATTTGCATCAAATAGTATTATTGTTTAATAAATGTTCTATCCAGATCAAATTATGTGTATACAGTTCTGGAGAAATTAGACAGGCATAATATGTTGTTTGTTTATTGTAAACTGTATTATGTTTGGAAGTATCCCAAAGTAAATTTAACATTAGTCATGTAAATCAATGAGGCCAGTCCAGTTTTTTAAGGCCAGGAGAATCCTTGAAATGTTTGGAGCATCACTAGGTCATGATGGATCTAATCATCAAACTTCAGTTTCTGTGAAAAACTGGCAGATTTGAGTAGTCACTTGATAAAGGATGGTGTTGTAAAAGCAACAATTCTTTCAGAATTTTTTATAACCCTGTCAGTCTGCAAATAATATACTGTATTACAGTATACAAATGTAGTGTAATATCTTGGCACAATACTATATGATAAATTTGGATAAAAGGCTCATTTCCAATAGAAAGGATAGCTGGTGTGATCAGACATAAATTTGTTGTATTAGTTTTTTGAGAATTTATTCCTATCAAACTGGAGTAAGCATATTTTCAAACCTTTATGGACGTTATAACAACTCGTGCTGTCCGTCTATTTCTGCAAGAGTGTAAACGTGTCAGAGTGTAGTTTGTGTAATGTGTCTTACCAATCCGTCGTCGCTCGGTAACGTAACTTCCGCTGCTTGAGTCCGTCGCGAACGTACGAATAACCAGGTATCGAAGTCCTTACCTGAGGTTCACTAGGGGTGTATAATTCCCGGGTGGCGCCAAATTGTTTATTTTAAACAATTAAAAAAATTAGTATTATCGGCGATTCCGCTCAGGTGGTGTGGAGAATTCAAACTTGTCCCGCCGCTTATCGATGTTTACAATCAAGCCAGCAGTTTGCTGTGTTTACTGCTTGAGCGCTAGCCGCCAATTCATAGCTGTTCGCTAAAATGTACAACATTAATAATACACTTTCCTAATGAAAATAAAACACATTGGTTACACACAGTTTTGGTTTATTAGTTAATGGTTATTACTTTTTCATTGACACAGGTTATATTTGGTTTGTTATATTATTTTGCACCGGCCATTAATCTAAGACAATTTTCTCTGGGTTTTGACGTATCGATTCTGAACGTATGTGCTCTTACTCACTTTTCTATTTTTATTTTTATATTTTTTTATGGTAATAACATATAATAAAACACATCTACTTACCATAACTTTCTCGTTCTTAGCAGGTGGTTTATATTCCACTTGAATTTCCCCTCTAGGGTCCAGGGTTTCGTCTCAGCGAGATTCAGAAACAACAGAGGTTTACGAAACAATAATTTTAACAACTTCAGTGTGGACATATGATTGATTTAATATTATATCTTTTTCTTAGTTACATTTTACAATACAACAAAGATGGCGCCTTACCATCACTACCTAAATGATTTCTATTCCTTTACTAATACTGACTTACACTTATTTCATTATTTGATTGTACACATGGTCTATTACCATGCATCTCAAAGAGACTGCAGTTCTCTCGCTATTATTTCCATTTATAAAATGACAGAAACCAATGCCTCAATTTACTGATTAATAATTTATAAGTACAGACACATTCTTACGCACACACACACACACACACACTCTTACCCCCATGTTATATTATGACAAAACGTACTTCCAATTTAGAACCTAGTACAATCTAATGTATAAACAAACAAGTAGGCCTACATTAAAATCCTTTTTTCAACATAATGAAATAAAAAGCAATGCGCAGTTTCTGTTAACATGCAAATGATTAAGTATTAATAATGGGTTACAGCGGAATTTAATGTTACTACGGTCTGAATTAATGCAAATAAAATTGGGAGAATCTCGTAAACATATTAAAGAATGCTTGTATATTACACACAAAATTATTACAGTACGGACCTTTGTTAATGAATAGAAACAAATTTGACTCTATACTTTAGTATGTACCAATAAAATTCACCTTTTTTCAAATACCAATATCTTGTTTTTTTCATACCCTTAAAAAAAGGTCATTAACTACATACATTATGAGAAAACGTGATTACAAATAACCAGCCATTAGTTACTTGTGAAGAAAATAGATATAACATTTACAAACATCAAATCTTTAATTCTCTCCCTATTTGTTTTATAAAAACTGGAGTTTCTACTGCAGGTTTTAAGTCCACCAACTACTTAATTAAATATACATAATTGTTCCTGTATCTTGTTGGGTAACATATTATATTTACATCTGCTTCCTACTCATATGTGCAAACAATGTTTTTAATGTACGGTCCTAAAATCTTTATCAACACTTTATATCTTTAAAATTTAGACAATGTCTAATGAGCAACTTGGCCTAACCTGAATTTACATGACCTGGCTCAGAACAACTTTATTTTGGCAAATACAAAGATGAAGACTGGTTGCAATTTACTACCATAAATGCCTGGAATGCTATGCATTAAAGAATTTTAATTAACTTTATATGGGGAAAACTGGTTTACATACATTATTTCTGAAAATAATAATCCTGAAATGTAATCAGTACTTATATCAAGTTAAGTGCAATAATTAAATTGATTCTTCAACTTGCACGTTGCAAACTTAAGGTGCTAAGCCTTTATTTTATTTTTAATTTAACATCAATTTATGTTCGGCAACGTTAAAAAGAACATGTAATGGCCTCTGAGAAAGTACACAGTGAGTGGAAGCTGGCTTAAATGAAGGTAAAAATTGTATCTAATAATTAGTGTCCCGTGAGGGCTGATTCTGATTGTACTGCCCTCAAAACATAAAGAAAAGTCATTTTTAGAAAGACGTCTGTGTGTAGAATTTTGTCTATGGCGAATGATAACGCCCGCAAATTCAAATAATTTTTTGCATATTGTAGAGGACTCAAGGTCTGTTGATTTTGGTGAAGATCGGTTAAGGAGAAGGGGTAGTTTACCTGCAATGTTTTGTTTTAACAAGAGTAAAGTACTTAATTTTGATAAATAAAGTATCCTGAAAAGGTCATAATAATCCACTGTAGAAAGGTAGATTTAATATCTATAAATGAAAAGGGGTAGGGGGAGGGGATAATTTTCTATAAATGAAAATGATAGGTGAAGGGGAAGGGATTTTTTTTATATGTGTTGCATATCAGCAACATTTAAGTAGTTTGTTGATAAAATTCCTTCCCAGGCTGTTTGGCCGTGGTCCAATGTTTTCTGCAAAACCAGACGTTTCGGAAGTGCCATCGACTGCCATAATCAGTGAAAATCGAGTGCGCTAACATGAGGTGGTATATGTTAGTGATCACAATTCTGTGGTTGAGGCTGAAGAAAGAAGTAGTTTCTGTGGAAATATTTCATTTCTAAAATGATTTCAAATATAAATCTTAAAATATGGAAGTCATGTATGGTTCTCCATACCGATATTTTAATTATTTGCATCAGATAGTATTATTGTTTAATAAATGTTCTATCCAGATCAAATTATGTGTATACAGTTCTGGAGAAATTAGACAGGCATAATATGTTGTTTGTTTATTGTAAACTGTATTATGTTTGGAAGTATCCCAAAGTAAATTTAACATTAGTCATGTAAATCAATGAGGCCAGTCCAGTTTTTTAAGGCCAGGAGAATCCTTGAAATGTTTGGAGCATCACTAGGTCATGATGGATCTAATCATCAAACTTCAGTTTCTGTGAAAAACTGGCAGATTTGAGTAGTCACTTGATAAAGGATGGTGTTGTAAAAGCAACAATTCTTTCAGAATTTTTTATAACCCTGTCAGTCTGCAAATAATATACTGTATTACAGTATACAAATGTAGTGTAATATCTTGGCACAATACTATATGATAAATTTGGATAAAAGGCTCATTTCCAATAGAAAGGATAGCTGGTGTGATCAGACATAAATTTGTTGTATTAGTTTTTTGAGAATTTATTCCTATCAAACTGGAGTAAGCATATTTTCAAACCTTTATGGACGTTATAACAACTCGTGCTGTCCGTCTATTTCTGCAAGAGTGTAAACGTGTCAGAGTGTAGTTTGTGTAATGTGTCTTACCAATCCGTCGTCGCTCGGTAACGTAACTTCCGCTGCTTGAGTCCGTCGCGAACGTACGAATAACCAGGTATCGAAGTCCTTACCTGAGGTTCACTAGGGGTGTATAATTCCCGGGTGGCGCCAAATTGTTTATTTTAAACAATTAAAAAAATTAGTATTATCGGCGATTCCGCTCAGGTGGTGTGGAGAATTCAAACTTGTCCCGCCGCTTATCGATGTTTACAATCAAGCCAGCAGTTTGCTGTGTTTACTGCTTGAGCGCTAGCCGCCAATTCATAGCTGTTCGCTAAAATGTACAACATTAATAATACACTTTCCTAATGAAAATAAAACACATTGGTTACACACAGTTTTGGTTTATTAGTTAATGGTTATTACTTTTTCATTGACACAGGTTATATTTGGTTTGTTATATTATTTTGCACCGGCCATTAATCTAAGACAATTTTCTCTGGGTTTTGACGTATCGATTCTGAACGTATGTGCTCTTACTCACTTTTCTATTTTTATTTTTATATTTTTTTATGGTAATAACATATAATAAAATACATCTACTTACCATAACTTTCTCGTTCTTAGCAGGTGGTTTATATTCCACTTGAATTTCCCCTCTAGGGTCCAGGGTTTCGTCTCAGCGAGATTCAGAAACAACAGAGGTTTACGAAACAATAATTTTAACAACTTCAGTGTGGACATATGATTGATTTAATATTATATCTTTTTCTTAGTTACATTTTACAATACAACAAAGATGGCGCCTTACCATCACTACCTAAATGATTTCTATTCCTTTACTAATACTGACTTACACTTATTTCATTATTTGATTGTACACATGGTCTATTACCATGCATCTCAAAGAGACTGCAGTTCTCTCGCTATTATTTCCATTTATAAAATGACAGAAACCAATGCCTCAATTTACTGATTAATAATTTATAAGTACAGACACATTCTTACGCACACACACACACACACACTCTTACCCCCATGTTATATTATGACAAAACGTACTTCCAATTTAGAACCTAGTACAATCTAATGTATAAACAAACAAGTAGGCCTACATTAAAATCCTTTTTTCAACATAATGAAATAAAAAGCAATGCGCAGTTTCTGTTAACATGCAAATGATTAAGTATTAATAATGGGTTACAGCGGAATTTAATGTTACTACGGTCTGAATTAATGCAAATAAAATTGGGAGAATCTCGTAAACATATTAAAGAATGCTTGTATATTACACACAAAATTATTACAGTACGGACCTTTGTTAATGAATAGAAACAAATTTGACTCTATACTTTAGTATGTACCAATAAAATTCACCTTTTTTCAAATACCAATATCTTGTTTTTTTCATACCCTTAAAAAAAGGTCATTAACTACATACATTATGAGAAAACGTGATTACAAATAACCAGCCATTAGTTACTTGTGAAGAAAATAGATATAACATTTACAAACATCAAATCTTCAATTCTCTCCCTATTTGTTTTATAAAAACTGGAGTTTCTACTGCAGGTTTTAAGTCCACCAACTACTTAATTAAATATACATAATTGTTCCTGTATCTTGTTGGGTAACATATTATATTTACATCTGCTTCCTACTCATATGTGCAAACAATGTTTTTAATGTACGGTCCTAAAATCTTTATCAACACTTTATATCTTTAAAATTTAGACAATGTCTAATGAGCAACTTGGCCTAACCTGAATTTACATGACCTGGCTCAGAACAACTTTATTTTGGCAAATACAAAGATGAAGACTGGTTGCAATTTACTACCATAAATGCCTGGAATGCTATGCATTAAAGAATTTTAATTAACTTTATATGGGGAAAACTGGTTTACATACATTATTTCTGAAAATAATAATCCTGAAATGTAATCAGTACTTATATCAAGTTAAGTGCAATAATTAAATTGATTCTTCAACTTGCACGTTGCAAACTTAAGGTGCTAAGCCTTTATTTTATTTTTAATTTAACATCAATTTATGTTCGGCAACGTTAAAAAGAACATGTAATGGCCTCTGAGAAAGTACACAGTGAGTGGAAGCTGGCTTAAATGAAGGTAAAAATTGTATCTAATAATTAGTGTCCCGTGAGGGCTGATTCTGATTGTACTGCCCTCAAAACATAAAGAAAAGTCATTTTTAGAAAGACGTCTGTGTGTAGAATTTTGTCTATGGCGAATGATAACGCCCGCAAATTCAAATAATTTTTTGCATATTGTAGAGGACTCAAGGTCTGTTGATTTTGGTGAAGATCGGTTAAGGAGAAGGGGTAGTTTACCTGCAATGTTTTGTTTTAACAAGAGTAAAGTACTTAATTTTGATAAATAAAGTATCCTGAAAAGGTCATAATAATCCACTGTAGAAAGGTAGATTTAATATCTATAAATGAAAAGGGGTAGGGGGAGGGGATAATTTTCTATAAATGAAAATGATAGGTGAAGGGGAAGGGATTTTTTTTATATGTGTTGCATATCAGCAACATTTAAGTAGTTTGTTGATAAAATTCCTTCCCAGGCTGTTTGGCCGTGGTCCAATGTTTTCTGCAAAACCAGACGTTTCGGAAGTGCCATCGACTGCCATAATCAGTGAAAATCGAGTGCGCTAACATGAGGTGGTATATGTTAGTGATCACAATTCTGTGGTTGAGGCTGAAGAAAGAAGTAGTTTCTGTGGAAATATTTCATTTCTAAAATGATTTCAAATATAAATCTTAAAATATGGAAGTCATGTATGGTTCTCCATACCGATATTTTAATTATTTGCATCAGATAGTATTATTGTTTAATAAATGTTCTATCCAGATCAAATTATGTGTATACAGTTCTGGAGAAATTAGACAGGCATAATATGTTGTTTGTTTATTGTAAACTGTATTATGTTTGGAAGTATCCCAAAGTAAATTTAACATTAGTCATGTAAATCAATGAGGCCAGTCCAGTTTTTTAAGGCCAGGAGAATCCTTGAAATGTTTGGAGCATCACTAGGTCATGATGGATCTAATCATCAAACTTCAGTTTCTGTGAAAAACTGGCAGATTTGAGTAGTCACTTGATAAAGGATGGTGTTGTAAAAGCAACAATTCTTTCAGAATTTTTTATAACCCTGTCAGTCTGCAAATAATATACTGTATTACAGTATACAAATGTAGTGTAATATCTTGGCACAATACTATATGATAAATTTGGATAAAAGGCTCATTTCCAATAGAAAGGATAGCTGGTGTGATCAGACATAAATTTGTTGTATTAGTTTTTTGAGAATTTATTCCTATCAAACTGGAGTAAGCATATTTTCAAACCTTTATGGACGTTATAACAACTCGTGCTGTCCGTCTATTTCTGCAAGAGTGTAAACGTGTCAGAGTGTAGTTTGTGTAATGTGTCTTACCAATCCGTCGTCGCTCGGTAACGTAACTTCCGCTGCTTGAGTCCGTCGCGAACGTACGAATAACCAGGTATCGAAGTCCTTACCTGAGGTTCACTAGGGGTGTATAATTCCCGGGTGGCGCCAAATTGTTTATTTTAAACAATTAAAAAAATTAGTATTATCGGCGATTCCGCTCAGGTGGTGTGGAGAATTCAAACTTGTCCCGCCGCTTATCGATGTTTACAATCAAGCCAGCAGTTTGCTGTGTTTACTGCTTGAGCGCTAGCCGCCAATTCATAGCTGTTCGCTAAAATGTACAACATTAATAATACACTTTCCTAATGAAAATAAAACACATTGGTTACACACAGTTTTGGTTTATTAGTTAATGGTTATTACTTTTTCATTGACACAGGTTATATTTGGTTTGTTATATTATTTTGCACCGGCCATTAATCTAAGACAATTTTCTCTGGGTTTTGACGTATCGATTCTGAACGTATGTGCTCTTACTCACTTTTCTATTTTTATTTTTATATTTTTTTATGGTAATAACATATAATAAAACACATCTACTTACCATAACTTTCTCGTTCTTAGCAGGTGGTTTATATTCCACTTGAATTTCCCCTCTAGGGTCCAGGGTTTCGTCTCAGCGAGATTCAGAAACAACAGAGGTTTACGAAACAATAATTTTAACAACTTCAGTGTGGACATATGATTGATTTAATATTATATCTTTTTCTTAGTTACATTTTACAATACAACAAAGATGGCGCCTTACCATCACTACCTAAATGATTTCTATTCCTTTACTAATACTGACTTACACTTATTTCATTATTTGATTGTACACATGGTCTATTTCCATGCATCTCAAAGAGACTGCAGTTCTCTCGCTATTATTTCCATTTATAAAATGACAGAAACCAATGCCTCAATTTACTGATTAATAATTTATAAGTACAGACACATTCTTACGCACACACACACACACACACACTCTTACCCCCATGTTATATTATGACAAAACGTACTTCCAATTTAGAACCTAGTACAATCTAATGTATAAACAAACAAGTAGGCCTACATTAAAATCCTTTTTTCAACATAATGAAATAAAAAGCAATGCGCAGTTTCTGTTAACATGCAAATGATTAAGTATTAATAATGGGTTACAGCGGAATTTAATGTTACTACGGTCTGAATTAATGCAAATAAAATTGGGAGAATCTCGTAAACATATTAAAGAATGCTTGTATATTACACACAAAATTATTACAGTACGGACCTTTGTTAATGAATAGAAACAAATTTGACTCTATACTTTAGTATGTACCAATAAAATTCACCTTTTTTCAAATACCAATATCTTGTTTTTTTCATACCCTTAAAAAAAGGTCATTAACTACATACATTATGAGAAAACGTGATTACAAATAACCAGCCATTAGTTACTTGTGAAGAAAATAGATATAACATTTACAAACATCAAATCTTTAATTCTCTCCCTATTTGTTTTATAAAAACTGGAGTTTCTACTGCAGGTTTTAAGTCCACCAACTACTTAATTAAATATACATAATTGTTCCTGTATCTTGTTGGGTAACATATTATATTTACATCTGCTTCCTACTCATATGTGCAAACAATGTTTTTAATGTACGGTCCTAAAATCTTTATCAACACTTTATATCTTTAAAATTTAGACAATGTCTAATGAGCAACTTGGCCTAACCTGAATTTACATGACCTGGCTCAGAACAACTTTATTTTGGCAAATACAAAGATGAAGACTGGTTGCAATTTACTACCATAAATGCCTGGAATGCTATGCATTAAAGAATTTTAATTAACTTTATATGGGGAAAACTGGTTTACATACATTATTTCTGAAAATAATAATCCTGAAATGTAATCAGTACTTATATCAAGTTAAGTGCAATAATTAAATTGATTCTTCAACTTGCACGTTGCAAACTTAAGGTGCTAAGCCTTTATTTTATTTTTAATTTAACATCAATTTATGTTCGGCAACGTTAAAAAGAACATGTAATGGCCTCTGAGAAAGTACACAGTGAGTGGAAGCTGGCTTAAATGAAGGTAAAAATTGTATCTAATAATTAGTGTCCCGTGAGGGCTGATTCTGATTGTACTGCCCTCAAAACATAAAGAAAAGTCATTTTTAGAAAGACGTCTGTGTGTAGAATTTTGTCTATGGCGAATGATAACGCCCGCAAATTCAAATAATTTTTTGCATATTGTAGAGGACTCAAGGTCTGTTGATTTTGGTGAAGATCGGTTAAGGAGAAGGGGTAGTTTACCTGCAATGTTTTGTTTTAACAAGAGTAAAGTACTTAATTTTGATAAATAAAGTATCCTGAAAAGGTCATAATAATCCACTGTAGAAAGGTAGATTTAATATCTATAAATGAAAAGGGGTAGGGGGAGGGGATAATTTTCTATAAATGAAAATGATAGGTGAAGGGGAAGGGATTTTTTTTATATGTGTTGCATATCAGCAACATTTAAGTAGTTTGTTGATAAAATTCCTTCCCAGGCTGTTTGGCCGTGGTCCAATGTTTTCTGCAAAACCAGACGTTTCGGAAGTGCCATCGACTGCCATAATCAGTGAAAATCGAGTGCGCTAACATGAGGTGGTATATGTTAGTGATCACAATTCTGTGGTTGAGGCTGAAGAAAGAAGTAGTTTCTGTGGAAATATTTCATTTCTAAAATGATTTCAAATATAAATCTTAAAATATGGAAGTCATGTATGGTTCTCCATACCGATATTTTAATTATTTGCATCAGATAGTATTATTGTTTAATAAATGTTCTATCCAGATCAAATTATGTGTATACAGTTCTGGAGAAATTAGACAGGCATAATATGTTGTTTGTTTATTGTAAACTGTATTATGTTTGGAAGTATCCCAAAGTAAATTTAACATTAGTCATGTAAATCAATGAGGCCAGTCCAGTTTTTTAAGGCCAGGAGAATCCTTGAAATGTTTGGAGCATCACTAGGTCATGATGGATCTAATCATCAAACTTCAGTTTCTGTGAAAAACTGGCAGATTTGAGTAGTCACTTGATAAAGGATGGTGTTGTAAAAGCAACAATTCTTTCAGAATTTTTTATAACCCTGTCAGTCTGCAAATAATATACTGTATTACAGTATACAAATGTAGTGTAATATCTTGGCACAATACTATATGATAAATTTGGATAAAAGGCTCATTTCCAATAGAAAGGATAGCTGGTGTGATCAGACATAAATTTGTTGTATTAGTTTTTTGAGAATTTATTCCTATCAAACTGGAGTAAGCATATTTTCAAACCTTTATGGACGTTATAACAACTCGTGCTGTCCGTCTATTTCTGCAAGAGTGTAAACGTGTCAGAGTGTAGTTTGTGTAATGTGTCTTACCAATCCGTCGTCGCTCGGTAACGTAACTTCCGCTGCTTGAGTCCGTCGCGAACGTACGAATAACCAGGTATCGAAGTCCTTACCTGAGGTTCACTAGGGGTGTATAATTCCCGGGTGGCGCCAAATTGTTTATTTTAAACAATTAAAAAAATTAGTATTATCGGCGATTCCGCTCAGGTGGTGTGGAGAATTCAAACTTGTCCCGCCGCTTATCGATGTTTACAATCAAGCCAGCAGTTTGCTGTGTTTACTGCTTGAGCGCTAGCCGCCAATTCATAGCTGTTCGCTAAAATGTACAACATTAATAATACACTTTCCTAATGAAAATAAAACACATTGGTTACACACAGTTTTGGTTTATTAGTTAATGGTTATTACTTTTTCATTGACACAGGTTATATTTGGTTTGTTATATTATTTTGCACCGGCCATTAATCTAAGACAATTTTCTCTGGGTTTTGACGTATCGATTCTGAACGTATGTGCTCTTACTCACTTTTCTATTTTTATTTTTATATTTTTTTATGGTAATAACATATAATAAAATACATCTACTTACCATAACTTTCTCGTTCTTAGCAGGTGGTTTATATTCCACTTGAATTTCCCCTCTAGGGTCCAGGGTTTCGTCTCAGCGAGATTCAGAAACAACAGAGGTTTACGAAACAATAATTTTAACAACTTCAGTGTGGACATATGATTGATTTAATATTATATCTTTTTCTTAGTTACATTTTACAATACAACAAAGATGGCGCCTTACCATCACTACCTAAATGATTTCTATTCCTTTACTAATACTGACTTACACTTATTTCATTATTTGATTGTACACATGGTCTATTACCATGCATCTCAAAGAGACTGCAGTTCTCTCGCTATTATTTCCATTTATAAAATGACAGAAACCAATGCCTCAATTTACTGATTAATAATTTATAAGTACAGACACATTCTTACGCACACACACACACACACACTCTTACCCCCATGTTATATTATGACAAAACGTACTTCCAATTTAGAACCTAGTACAATCTAATGTATAAACAAACAAGTAGGCCTACATTAAAATCCTTTTTTCAACATAATGAAATAAAAAGCAATGCGCAGTTTCTGTTAACATGCAAATGATTAAGTATTAATAATGGGTTACAGCGGAATTTAATGTTACTACGGTCTGAATTAATGCAAATAAAATTGGGAGAATCTCGTAAACATATTAAAGAATGCTTGTATATTACACACAAAATTATTACAGTACGGACCTTTGTTAATGAATAGAAACAAATTTGACTCTATACTTTAGTATGTACCAATAAAATTCACCTTTTTTCAAATACCAATATCTTGTTTTTTTCATACCCTTAAAAAAAGGTCATTAACTACATACATTATGAGAAAACGTGATTACAAATAACCAGCCATTAGTTACTTGTGAAGAAAATAGATATAACATTTACAAACATCAAATCTTCAATTCTCTCCCTATTTGTTTTATAAAAACTGGAGTTTCTACTGCAGGTTTTAAGTCCACCAACTACTTAATTAAATATACATAATTGTTCCTGTATCTTGTTGGGTAACATATTATATTTACATCTGCTTCCTACTCATATGTGCAAACAATGTTTTTAATGTACGGTCCTAAAATCTTTATCAACACTTTATATCTTTAAAATTTAGACAATGTCTAATGAGCAACTTGGCCTAACCTGAATTTACATGACCTGGCTCAGAACAACTTTATTTTGGCAAATACAAAGATGAAGACTGGTTGCAATTTACTACCATAAATGCCTGGAATGCTATGCATTAAAGAATTTTAATTAACTTTATATGGGGAAAACTGGTTTACATACATTATTTCTGAAAATAATAATCCTGAAATGTAATCAGTACTTATATCAAGTTAAGTGCAATAATTAAATTGATTCTTCAACTTGCACGTTGCAAACTTAAGGTGCTAAGCCTTTATTTTATTTTTAATTTAACATCAATTTATGTTCGGCAACGTTAAAAAGAACATGTAATGGCCTCTGAGAAAGTACACAGTGAGTGGAAGCTGGCTTAAATGAAGGTAAAAATTGTATCTAATAATTAGTGTCCCGTGAGGGCTGATTCTGATTGTACTGCCCTCAAAACATAAAGAAAAGTCATTTTTAGAAAGACGTCTGTGTGTAGAATTTTGTCTATGGCGAATGATAACGCCCGCAAATTCAAATAATTTTTTGCATATTGTAGAGGACTCAAGGTCTGTTGATTTTGGTGAAGATCGGTTAAGGAGAAGGGGTAGTTTACCTGCAATGTTTTGTTTTAACAAGAGTAAAGTACTTAATTTTGATAAATAAAGTATCCTGAAAAGGTCATAATAATCCACTGTAGAAAGGTAGATTTAATATCTATAAATGAAAAGGGGTAGGGGGAGGGGATAATTTTCTATAAATGAAAATGATAGGTGAAGGGGAAGGGATTTTTTTTATATGTGTTGCATATCAGCAACATTTAAGTAGTTTGTTGATAAAATTCCTTCCCAGGCTGTTTGGCCGTGGTCCAATGTTTTCTGCAAAACCAGACGTTTCGGAAGTGCCATCGACTGCCATAATCAGTGAAAATCGAGTGCGCTAACATGAGGTGGTATATGTTAGTGATCACAATTCTGTGGTTGAGGCTGAAGAAAGAAGTAGTTTCTGTGGAAATATTTCATTTCTAAAATGATTTCAAATATAAATCTTAAAATATGGAAGTCATGTATGGTTCTCCATACCGATATTTTAATTATTTGCATCAGATAGTATTATTGTTTAATAAATGTTCTATCCAGATCAAATTATGTGTATACAGTTCTGGAGAAATTAGACAGGCATAATATGTTGTTTGTTTATTGTAAACTGTATTATGTTTGGAAGTATCCCAAAGTAAATTTAACATTAGTCATGTAAATCAATGAGGCCAGTCCAGTTTTTTAAGGCCAGGAGAATCCTTGAAATGTTTGGAGCATCACTAGGTCATGATGGATCTAATCATCAAACTTCAGTTTCTGTGAAAAACTGGCAGATTTGAGTAGTCACTTGATAAAGGATGGTGTTGTAAAAGCAACAATTCTTTCAGAATTTTTTATAACCCTGTCAGTCTGCAAATAATATACTGTATTACAGTATACAAATGTAGTGTAATATCTTGGCACAATACTATATGATAAATTTGGATAAAAGGCTCATTTCCAATAGAAAGGATAGCTGGTGTGATCAGACATAAATTTGTTGTATTAGTTTTTTGAGAATTTATTCCTATCAAACTGGAGTAAGCATATTTTCAAACCTTTATGGACGTTATAACAACTCGTGCTGTCCGTCTATTTCTGCAAGAGTGTAAACGTGTCAGAGTGTAGTTTGTGTAATGTGTCTTACCAATCCGTCGTCGCTCGGTAACGTAACTTCCGCTGCTTGAGTCCGTCGCGAACGTACGAATAACCAGGTATCGAAGTCCTTACCTGAGGTTCACTAGGGGTGTATAATTCCCGGGTGGCGCCAAATTGTTTATTTTAAACAATTAAAAAAATTAGTATTATCGGCGATTCCGCTCAGGTGGTGTGGAGAATTCAAACTTGTCCCGCCGCTTATCGATGTTTACAATCAAGCCAGCAGTTTGCTGTGTTTACTGCTTGAGCGCTAGCCGCCAATTCATAGCTGTTCGCTAAAATGTACAACATTAATAATACACTTTCCTAATGAAAATAAAACACATTGGTTACACACAGTTTTGGTTTATTAGTTAATGGTTATTACTTTTTCATTGACACAGGTTATATTTGGTTTGTTATATTATTTTGCACCGGCCATTAATCTAAGACAATTTTCTCTGGGTTTTGACGTATCGATTCTGAACGTATGTGCTCTTACTCACTTTTCTATTTTTATTTTTATATTTTTTTATGGTAATAACATATAATAAAACACATCTACTTACCATAACTTTCTCGTTCTTAGCAGGTGGTTTATATTCCACTTGAATTTCCCCTCTAGGGTCCAGGGTTTCGTCTCAGCGAGATTCAGAAACAACAGAGGTTTACGAAACAATAATTTTAACAACTTCAGTGTGGACATATGATTGATTTAATATTATATCTTTTTCTTAGTTACATTTTACAATACAACAAAGATGGCGCCTTACCATCACTACCTAAATGATTTCTATTCCTTTACTAATACTGACTTACACTTATTTCATTATTTGATTGTACACATGGTCTATTACCATGCATCTCAAAGAGACTGCAGTTCTCTCGCTATTATTTCCATTTATAAAATGACAGAAACCAATGCCTCAATTTACTGATTAATAATTTATAAGTACAGACACATTCTTACGCACACACACACACACACACTCTTACCCCCATGTTATATTATGACAAAACGTACTTCCAATTTAGAACCTAGTACAATCTAATGTATAAACAAACAAGTAGGCCTACATTAAAATCCTTTTTTCAACATAATGAAATAAAAAGCAATGCGCAGTTTCTGTTAACATGCAAATGATTAAGTATTAATAATGGGTTACAGCGGAATTTAATGTTACTACGGTCTGAATTAATGCAAATAAAATTGGGAGAATCTCGTAAACATATTAAAGAATGCTTGTATATTACACACAAAATTATTACAGTACGGACCTTTGTTAATGAATAGAAACAAATTTGACTCTATACTTTAGTATGTACCAATAAAATTCACCTTTTTTCAAATACCAATATCTTGTTTTTTTCATACCCTTAAAAAAAGGTCATTAACTACATACATTATGAGAAAACGTGATTACAAATAACCAGCCATTAGTTACTTGTGAAGAAAATAGATATAACATTTACAAACATCAAATCTTCAATTCTCTCCCTATTTGTTTTATAAAAACTGGAGTTTCTACTGCAGGTTTTAAGTCCACCAACTACTTAATTAAATATACATAATTGTTCCTGTATCTTGTTGGGTAACATATTATATTTACATCTGCTTCCTACTCATATGTGCAAACAATGTTTTTAATGTACGGTCCTAAAATCTTTATCAACACTTTATATCTTTAAAATTTAGACAATGTCTAATGAGCAACTTGGCCTAACCTGAATTTACATGACCTGGCTCAGAACAACTTTATTTTGGCAAATACAAAGATGAAGACTGGTTGCAATTTACTACCATAAATGCCTGGAATGCTATGCATTAAAGAATTTTAATTAACTTTATATGGGGAAAACTGGTTTACATACATTATTTCTGAAAATAATAATCCTGAAATGTAATCAGTACTTATATCAAGTTAAGTGCAATAATTAAATTGATTCTTCAACTTGCATGTTGCAAACTTAAGGTGCTAAGCCTTTATTTTATTTTTAATTTAACATCAATTTATGTTCGGCAACGTTAAAAAGAACATGTAATGGCCTCTGAGAAAGTACACAGTGAGTGGAAGCTGGCTTAAATGAAGGTAAAAATTGTATCTAATAATTAGTGTCCCGTGAGGGCTGATTCTGATTGTACTGCCCTCAAAACATAAAGAAAAGTCATTTTTAGAAAGACGTCTGTGTGTAGAATTTTGTCTATGGCGAATGATAACGCCCGCAAATTCAAATAATTTTTTGCATATTGTAGAGGACTCAAGGTCTGTTGATTTTGGTGAAGATCGGTTAAGGAGAAGGGGTAGTTTACCTGCAATGTTTTGTTTTAACAAGAGTAAAGTACTTAATTTTGATAAATAAAGTATCCTGAAAAGGTCATAATAATCCACTGTAGAAAGGTAGATTTAATATCTATAAATGAAAAGGCGTAGGGGGAGGGGATAATTTTCTATAAATGAAAATGATAGGTGAAGGGGAAGGGATTTTTTTTATATGTGTTGCATATCAGCAACATTTAAGTAGTTTGTTGATAAAATTCCTTCCCAGGCTGTTTGGCCGTGGTCCAATGTTTTCTGCAAAACCAGACGTTTCGGAAGTGCCATCGACTGCCATAATCAGTGAAAATCGAGTGCGCTAACATGAGGTGGTATATGTTAGTGATCACAATTCTGTGGTTGAGGCTGAAGAAAGAAGTAGTTTCTGTGGAAATATTTCATTTCTAAAATGATTTCAAATATAAATCTTAAAATATGGAAGTCATGTATGGTTCTCCATACCGATATTTTAATTATTTGCATCAAATAGTATTATTGTTTAATAAATGTTCTATCCAGATCAAATTATGTGTATACAGTTCTGGAGAAATTAGACAGGCATAATATGTTGTTTGTTTATTGTAAACTGTATTATGTTTGGAAGTATCCCAAAGTAAATTTAACATTAGTCATGTAAATCAATGAGGCCAGTCCAGTTTTTTAAGGCCAGGAGAATCCTTGAAATGTTTGGAGCATCACTAGGTCATGATGGATCTAATCATCAAACTTCAGTTTCTGTGAAAAACTGGCAGATTTGAGTAGTCACTTGATAAAGGATGGTGTTGTAAAAGCAACAATTCTTTCAGAATTTTTTATAACCCTGTCAGTCTGCAAATAATATACTGTATTACAGTATACAAATGTAGTGTAATATCTTGGCACAATACTATATGATAAATTTGGATAAAAGGCTCATTTCCAATAGAAAGGATAGCTGGTGTGATCAGACATAAATTTGTTGTATTAGTTTTTTGAGAATTTATTCCTATCAAACTGGAGTAAGCATATTTTCAAACCTTTATGGACGTTATAACAACTCGTGCTGTCCGTCTATTTCTGCAAGAGTGTAAACGTGTCAGAGTGTAGTTTGTGTAATGTGTCTTACCAATCCGTCGTCGCTCGGTAACGTAACTTCCGCTGCTTGAGTCCGTCGCGAACGTACGAATAACCAGGTATCGAAGTCCTTACCTGAGGTTCACTAGGGGTGTATAATTCCCGGGTGGCGCCAAATTGTTTATTTTAAACAATTAAAAAAATTAGTATTATCGGCGATTCCGCTCAGGCGGTGTGGAGAATTCAAACTTGTCCCGCCGCTTATCGATGTTTACAATCAAGCCAGCAGTTTGCTGTGTTTACTGCTTGAGCGCTAGCCGCCAATTCATAGCTGTTCGCTAAAATGTACAACATTAATAATACACTTTCCTAATGAAAATAAAACACATTGGTTACACACAGTTTTGGTTTATTAGTTAATGGTTATTACTTTTTCATTGACACAGGTTATATTTGGTTTGTTATATTATTTTGCACCGGCCATTAATCTAAGACAATTTTCTCTGGGTTTTGACGTATCGATTCTGAACGTATGTGCTCTTACTCACTTTTCTATTTTTATTTTTATATTTTTTTATGGTAATAACATATAATAAAACACATCTACTTACCATAACTTTCTCGTCCTTAGCAGGTGGTTTATATTCCACTTGAATTTCCCCTCTAGGGTCCAGGGTTTCGTCTCAGCGAGATTCAGAAACAATAGAGGTTTACGAAACAATAATTTTAACAACTTCAGTGTGGACATATGATTGATTTAATATTATATCTTTTTCTTAGTTACATTTTACAATACAACAAAGATGGCGCCTTACCATCACTACCTAAATGATTTCTATTCCTTTACTAATACTGACTTACACTTATTTCATTATTTGATTGTACACATGGTCTATTACCATGCATCTCAAAGAGACTGCAGTTCTCTCGCTATTATTTCCATTTATAAAATGACAGAAACCAATGCCTCAATTTACTGATTAATAATTTATAAGTACAGACACATTCTTACGCACACACACACACACACTCTTACCCCCATGTTATATTATGACAAAACGTACTTCCAATTTAGAACCTAGTACAATCTAATGTATAAACAAACAAGTAGGCCTACATTAAAATCCTTTTTTCAACATAATGAAATAAAAAGCAATGCGCAGTTTCTGTTAACATGCAAATGATTAAGTATTAATAATGGGTTACAGCGGAATTTAATGTTACTACGGTCTGAATTAATGCAAATAAAATTGGGAGAATCTCGTAAACATATTAAAGAATGCTTGTATATTACACACAAAATTATTACAGTACGGACCTTTGTTAATGAATAGAAACAAATTTGACTCTATACTTTAGTATGTACCAATAAAATTCACCTTTTTTCAAATACCAATATCTTGTTTTTTTCATACCCTTAAAAAAAGGTCATTAACTACATACATTATGAGAAAACGTGATTACAAATAACCAGCCATTAGTTACTTGTGAAGAAAATAGATATAACATTTACAAACATCAAATCTTCAATTCTCTCCCTATTTGTTTTATAAAAACTGGAGTTTCTACTGCAGGTTTTAAGTCCACCAACTACTTAATTAAATATACATAATTGTTCCTGTATCTTGTTGGGTAACATATTATATTTACATCTGCTTCCTACTCATATGTGCAAACAATGTTTTTAATGTATGGTCCTAAAATCTTTATCAACACTTTATATCTTTAAAATTTAGACAATGTCTAATGAGCAACTTGGCCTAACCTGAATTTACATGACCTGGCTCAGAACAACTTTATTTTGGCAAATACAAAGATGAAGACTGGTTGCAATTTACTACCATAAATGCCTGGAATGCTATGCATTAAAGAATTTTAATTAACTTTATATGGGGAAAACTGGTTTACATACATTATTTCTGAAAATAATAATCCTGAAATATAATCAGTACTTATATCAAGTTAAGTGCAATAATTAAATTGATTCTTCAACTTGCACGTTGCAAACTTAAGGTGCTAAGCCTTTATTTTATTTTTAATTTAACATCAATTTATGTTCGGCAACGTTAAAAAGAACATGTTATGGCCTCTGAGAAAGTACACAGTGAGTGGAAGCTGGCTTAAATGAAGGTAAAAATTGTATCTAATAATTAGTGTCCCGTGAGGGCTGATTCTGATTGTACTGCCCTCAAAACATAAAGAAAAGTCATTTTTAGAAAGACGTCTGTGTGTAGAATTTTGTCTATGGCGAATGATAACGCCCGCAAATTCAAATAATTTTTTGCATATTGTAGAGGACTCAAGGTCTGTTGATTTTGGTGAAGATCGGTTAAGGAGAAGGGGTAGTTTACCTGCAATGTTTTGTTTTAACAAGAGTAAAGTACTTAATTTTGATAAATAAAGTATCCTGAAAAGGTCATAATAATCCACTGTAGAAAGGTAGATTTAATATCTATAAATGAAAAGGGGTAGGGGGAGGGGATAATTTTCTATAAATGAAATTGATAGGTGAAGGGGAAGGGATTTTTTTTTATATGTGTTGCATATCAGCAACATTTAAGTAGTTTGTTGATAAAATTCCTTCCCAGGCTGTTTGGCCGTGGTCCAATGTTTTCTGCAAAACCAGACGTTTCGGAAGTGCCATTGACTGCCATCATCAGTGAAAATCGAGTGCGCTAACATGAGGTGGTATATGTTAGTGATCACAATTCTGTGGTTGAGGCTGAAGAAAGAAGTAGTTTCTGTGGAAATATTTCATTTCTAAAATGATTTCAAATATAAATCTTAAAATATGGAAGTCATGTATGGTTCTCCATACCGATATTTTAATTATTTGCATCAAATAGTATTATTGTTTAATAAATGTTCTATCCAGATCAAATTATGTGTATACAGTTCTGGAGAAATTAGACAGGCATAATATGTTGTTTGTTTATTGTAAACTGTATTATGTTTGGAAGTATCCCAAAGTAAATTTAACATTAGTCATGTAAATCAATGAGGCCAGTCCAGTTTTTTAAGGCCAGGAGAATCCTTGAAATGTTTGGAGCATCACTAGGTCATGATGGATCTAATCATCAAACTTCAGTTTCTGTGAAAAACTGGCAGATTTGAGTAGTCACTTGATAAAGGATGGTGTTGTAAAAGCAACAATTCTTTCAGAATTTTTTATAACCCTGTCAGTCTGCAAATAATATACTGTATTACAGTATACAAATGTAGTGTAATATCTTGGCACAATACTATATGATAAATTTGGATAAAAGGCTCATTTCCAATAGAAAGGATAGCTGGTGTGATCAGACATAAATTTGTTGTATTAGTTTTTTGAGAATTTATTCCTATCAAACTGGAGTAAGCATATTTTCAAACCTTTATGGACGTTATAACAACTCGTGCTGTCCGTCTATTTCTGCAAGAGTGTAAACGTGTCAGAGTGTAGTTTGTGTAATGTGTCTTACCAATCCGTCGTCGCTCGGTAACGTAACTTCCGCTGCTTGAGTCCGTCGCGAACGTACGAATAACCAGGTATCGAAGTCCTTACCTGAGGTTCACTAGGGGAGTATAATTCCCGGGTGGCGCCAAATTGTTTATTTTAAACAATTAAAAAAATTAGTATTATCGGCGATTCCGCTCAGGTGGTGTGGAGAATTCAAACTTGTCCCGCCGCTTATCGATGTTTACAATCAAGCCAGCAGTTTGCTGTGTTTACTGCTTGAGCGCTAGTCGCCAATTCATAGCTGTTCGCTAAAATGTACAACATTAATAATACACTTTCCTAATGAAAATAAAACACATTGGTTACACACAGTTTTGGTTTATTAGTTAATGGTTATTACTTTTTCATTGACACAGGTTATATTTGGTTTGTTATATTATTTTGCACCGGCCATTAATCTAAGACAATTTTCTCTGGGTTTTGACGTATCGATTCTGAACGTATGTGCTCTTACTCACTTTTCTATTTTTATTTTTATATTTTTTTATGGTAATAACATATAATAAAACACATCTACTTACCATAACTTTCTCGTTCTTAGCAGGTGGTTTATATTCCACTTGAATTTCCCCTCTAGGGTCCAGGGTTTCGTCTCAGCGAGATTCAGAAACAATAGAGGTTTACGAAACAATAATTTTAACAACTTCAGTGTGGACATATGATTGATTTAATATTATATCTTTTTCTTAGTTACATTTTGCAATACAACAAAGATGGCGCCTTACCATCACTACCTAAATGATTTCTATTCCTTTACTAATACTGACTTACACTTATTTCATTATTTGATTGTACACATGGTCTATTACCATGCATCTCAAAGAGACTGCAGTTCTCTCGCTATTATTTCCATTTATAAAATGACAGAAACCAATGCCTCAACTTACTGATTAATAATTTATAAGTACAGACACATTCTTACGCACACACACACACACACTCTTACCCCCATGTTATATTATGACAAAACGTACTTCCAATTTAGAACCTAGTACAATCTAATGTATAAACAAACAAGTAGGCCTACATTAAAATCCTTTTTTCAACATAATGCAATAAAAAGCAATGCGCAGTTTCTGTTAACATGCAAATGATTAAGTATTAATAATGGGTTACAGTGGAATTTAATGTTACTACGGTCTGAATTAATGCAAATAAAATTGGGAGAATCTCGTAAACATATTAAAGAATGCTTGTATATTACACACAAAATTATTACAGTACGGACCTTTGTTAATGAATAGAAACAAATTTGACTCTATACTTTAGTATGTACCAATAAAATTCACCTTTTTTCAAATACCAATATCTTGTTTTTTTCATGCCCTTAAAAAAAGGTCATTAACTACATACATTATGAGAAAACGTGATTACAAATAACCAGCCATTAGTTACTTGTGAAGAAAATAGATATAACATTTACAAACATCAAATCTTCAATTCTCTCCCTATTTGTTTTATAAAAACTGGAGTTTCTACTGCAGGTTTTAAGTCCACCAACTACTTAATTAAATATACATAATTGTTCCTGTATCTTGTTGGGTAACATATTATATTTACATCTGCTTCCTACTCATATGTGCAAACAATGTTTTTAATGTATGGTCCTAAAATCTTTATCAACACTTTATATCTTTAAAATTTAGACAAAGTCTAATGAGCAACTTGGCCTAACCTGAATTTACATGACCTGGCTCAGAACAACTTTATTTTGGCAAATACAAAGATGAAGACTGGTTGCAATTTACTACCATAAATGCCTGGAATGCTATGCATTAAAGAATTTTAATTAACTTTATATGGGGAAAACTGGTTTACATACATTATTTCTGAAAATAATAATCCTGAAATATAATCAGTACTTATATCAAGTTAAGTGCAATAATTAAATTGATTCTTCAACTTGCACGTTGCAAACTTAAGGTGCTAAGCCTTTATTTTATTTTTAATTTAACATCAATTTATGTTCGGCAACGTTAAAAAGAACATGTTATGGCCTCTGAGAAAGTACACAGTGAGTGGAAGCTGGCTTAAATGAAGGTAAAAATTGTATCTAATAATTAGTGTCCCGTGAGGGCTGATTCTGATTGTACTGCCCTCAAAACATAAAGAAAAGTCATTTTTAGAAAGACGTCTGTGTGTAGAATTTTGTCTATGGCGAATGATAACGCCCGCAAATTCAAATAATTTTTTGCATATTGTAGAGGACTCAAGGTCTGTTGATTTTGGTGAAGATCGGTTAAGGAGAAGGGGTAGTTTACCTGCAATGTTTTGTTTTAACAAGAGTAAAGTACTTAATTTTGATAAATAAAGTATCCTGAAAAGGTCATAATAATCCACTGTAGAAAGGTAGATTTAATATCTATAAATGAAAAGGGGTAGGGGGAGGGGATAATTTTCTATAAATGAAATTGATAGGTGAAGGGGAAGGGATTTTTTTTTATATGTGTTGCATATCAGCAACATTTAAGTAGTTTGTTGATAAAATTCCTTCCCAGGCTGTTTGGCCGTGGTCCAATGTTTTCTGCAAAACCAGACGTTTCGGAAGTGCCATTGACTGCCATCATCAGTGAAAATCGAGTGCGCTAACATGAGGTGGTATATGTTAGTGATCACAATTCTGTGGTTGAGGCTGAAGAAAGAAGTAGTTTCTGTGGAAATATTTCATTTCTAAAATGATTTCAAATATAAATCTTAAAATATGGAAGTCATGTATGGTTCTCCATACCGATATTTTAATTATTTGCATCAAATAGTATTATTGTTTAATAAATGTTCTATCCAGATCAAATTATGTGTATACAGTTCTGGAGAAATTAGACAGGCATAATATGTTGTTTGTTTATTGTAAACTGTATTATGTTTGGAAGTATCCCAAAGTAAATTTAACATTAGTCATGTAAATCAATGAGGCCAGTCCAGTTTTTTAAGGCCAGGAGAATCCTTGAAATGTTTGGAGCATCACTAGGTCATGATGGATCTAATCATCAAACTTCAGTTTCTGTGAAAAACTGGCAGATTTGAGTAGTCACTTGATAAAGGATGGTGTTGTAAAAGCAACAATTCTTTCAGAATTTTTTATAACCCTGTCAGTCTGCAAATAATATACTGTATTACAGTATACAAATGTAGTGTAATATCTTGGCACAATACTATATGATAAATTTGGATAAAAGGCTCATTTCCAATAGAAAGGATAGCTGGTGTGATCAGACATAAATTTGTTGTATTAGTTTTTTGAGAATTTATTCCTATCAAACTGGAGTAAGCATATTTTCAAACCTTTATGGACGTTATAACAACTCGTGCTGTCCGTCTATTTCTGCAAGAGTGTAAACGTGTCAGAGTGTAGTTTGTGTAATGTGTCTTACCAATCCGTCGTCGCTCGGTAACGTAACTTCCGCTGCTTGAGTCCGTCGCGAACGTACGAATAACCAGGTATCGAAGTCCTTACCTGAGGTTCACTAGGGGAGTATAATTCCCGGGTGGCGCCAAATTGTTTATTTTAAACAATTAAAAAAATTAGTATTATCGGCGATTCCGCTCAGGTGGTGTGGAGAATTCAAACTTGTCCCGCCGCTTATCGATGTTTACAATCAAGCCAGCAGTTTGCTGTGTTTACTGCTTGAGCGCTAGTCGCCAATTCATAGCTGTTCGCTAAAATGTACAACATTAATAATACACTTTCCTAATGAAAATAAAACACATTGGTTACACACAGTTTTGGTTTATTAGTTAATGGTTATTACTTTTTCATTGACACAGGTTATATTTGGTTTGTTATATTATTTTGCACCGGCCATTAATCTAAGACAATTTTCTCTGGGTTTTGACGTATCGATTCTGAACGTATGTGCTCTTACTCACTTTTCTATTTTTATTTTTATATTTTTTTATGGTAATAACATATAATAAAACACATCTACTTACCATAACTTTCTCGTTCTTAGCAGGTGGTTTATATTCCACTTGAATTTCCCCTCTAGGGTCCAGGGTTTCGTCTCAGCGAGATTCAGAAACAATAGAGGTTTACGAAACAATAATTTTAACAACTTCAGTGTGGACATATGATTGATTTAATATTATATCTTTTTCTTAGTTACATTTTGCAATACAACAAAGATGGCGCCTTACCATCACTACCTAAATGATTTCTATTCCTTTACTAATACTGACTTACACTTATTTCATTATTTGATTGTACACATGGTCTATTACCATGCATCTCAAAGAGACTGCAGTTCTCTCGCTATTATTTCCATTTATAAAATGACAGAAACCAATGCCTCAACTTACTGATTAATAATTTATAAGTACAGACACATTCTTACGCACACACACACACACACTCTTACCCCCATGTTATATTATGACAAAACGTACTTCCAATTTAGAACCTAGTACAATCTAATGTATAAACAAACAAGTAGGCCTACATTAAAATCCTTTTTTCAACATAATGCAATAAAAAGCAATGCGCAGTTTCTGTTAACATGCAAATGATTAAGTATTAATAATGGGTTACAGTGGAATTTAATGTTACTACGGTCTGAATTAATGCAAATAAAATTGGGAGAATCTCGTAAACATATTAAAGAATGCTTGTATATTACACACAAAATTATTACAGTACGGACCTTTGTTAATGAATAGAAACAAATTTGACTCTATACTTTAGTATGTACCAATAAAATTCACCTTTTTTCAAATACCAATATCTTGTTTTTTTCATGCCCTTAAAAAAAGGTCATTAACTACATACATTATGAGAAAACGTGATTACAAATAACCAGCCATTAGTTACTTGTGAAGAAAATAGATATAACATTTACAAACATCAAATCTTCAATTCTCTCCCTATTTGTTTTATAAAAACTGGAGTTTCTACTGCAGGTTTTAAGTCCACCAACTACTTAATTAAATATACATAATTGTTCCTGTATCTTGTTGGGTAACATATTATATTTACATCTGCTTCCTACTCATATGTGCAAACAATGTTTTTAATGTATGGTCCTAAAATCTTTATCAACACTTTATATCTTTAAAATTTAGACAAAGTCTAATGAGCAACTTGGCCTAACCTGAATTTACATGACCTGGCTCAGAACAACTTTATTTTGGCAAATACAAAGATGAAGACTGGTTGCAATTTACTACCATAAATGCCTGGAATGCTATGCATTAAAGAATTTTAATTAACTTTATATGGGGAAAACTGGTTTACATACATTATTTCTGAAAATAATAATCCTGAAATGTAATCAGTACTTATATCAAGTTAAGTGCAATAATTAAATTTATTCTTCAACTTGCACGTTGCAAACTTAAGGTGCTAAGCCTTTATTTTATTTTTAATTTAACATCAATTTATGTTCGGCAACGTTAAAAAGAACATGTTATGGCCTCTGAGAAAGTACACAGTGAGTGGAAGCTGGCTTAAATGAAGGTAAAAATTGTATCTAATAATTAGTGTCCCGTGAGGGCTGATTCTGATTGTACTGCCCTCAAAACATAAAGAAAAGTCATTTTTAGAAAGACGTCTGTGTGTAGAATTTTGTCTATGGCGAATGATAACGCCCGCAAATTCAAATAATTTTTTGCATATTGTAGAGGACTCAAGGTCTGTTGATTTTGGTGAAGATCGGTTAAGGAGAAGGGGTAGTTTACCTGCAATGTTTTGTTTTAACAAGAGTAAAGTACTTAATTTTGATAAATAAAGTATCCTGAAAAGGTCATAATAATCCACTGTAGAAAGGTAGATTTAATATCTATAAATGAAAAGGGGTAGGGGGAGGGGATAATTTTCTATAAATGAAAATGATAGGTGAAGGGGAAGGGATTTTTTTTTATATGTGTTGCATATCAGCAACATTTAAGTAGTTTGTTGATAAAATTCCTTCCCAGGCTGTTTGGCCGTGGTCCAATGTTTTCTGCAAAACCAGACGTTTCGGAAGTGCCATCGACTGCCATCATCAGTGAAAATCGAGTGCGCTAACATGAGGTGGTATATGTTAGTGATCACAATTCTGTGGTTGAGGCTGAAGAAAGAAGTAGTTTCTGTGGAAATATTTCATTTCTAAAATGATTTCAAATATAAATCTTAAAATATGGAAGTCATGTATGGTTCTCCATACCGATATTTTAATTATTTGCATCAAATAGTATTATTGTTTAATAAATGTTCTATCCAGATCAAATTATGTGTATACAGTTCTGGAGAAATTAGACAGGCATAATATGTTGTTTGTTTATTGTAAACTGTATTATGTTTGGAAGTATCCCAAAGTAAATTTAACATTAGTCATGTAAATCAATGAGGCCAGTCCAGTTTTTTAAGGCCAGGAGAATCCTTGAAATGTTTGGAGCATCACTAGGTCATGATGGATCTAATCATCAAACTTCAGTTTCTGTGAAAAACTGGCAGATTTGAGTAGTCACTTGATAAAGGATGGTGTTGTAAAAGCAACAATTCTTTCAGAATTTTTTATAACCCTGTCAGTCTGCAAATAATATACTGTATTACAGTATACAAATGTAGTGTAATATCTTGGCACAATACTATATGATAAATTTTGATAAAAGGCTCATTTCCAATAGAAAGGATAGCTGGTGTGATCAGACATAAATTTGTTGTATTAGTTTTTTGAGAATTTATTCCTATCAAACTGGAGTAAGCATATTTTCAAACCTTTATGGACGTTATAACAACTCGTGCTGTCCGTCTATTTCTGCAAGAGTGTAAACGTGTCAGAGTGTAGTTTGTGTAATGTGTCTTACCAATCCGTCGTCGCTCGGTAACGTAACTTCCGCTGCTTGAGTCCGTCGCGAACGTACGAATAACCAGGTATCGAAGTCCTTACCTGAGGTTCACTAGGGGTGTATAATTCCCGGGTGGCGCCAAATTGTTTATTTTAAACAATTTAAAAAATTAGTATTATCGGCGATTCCGCTCAGGCGGTGTGGAGAATTCAAACTTGTCCCGCCGCTTATCGATGTTTACAATCAAGCCAGCAGTTTGCTGTGTTTACTGCTTGAGCGCTAGCCGCCAATTCATAGCTGTTCGCTAAAATGTACAACATTAATAATACACTTTCCTAATGAAAATAAAACACATTGGTTACACACAGTTTTGGTTTATTAGTTAATGGTTATTACTTTTTCATTGACACAGGTTATATTTGGTTTGTTATATTATTTTGCACCGGCCATTAATCTAAGACAATTTTCTCTGGGTTTTGACGTATCGATTCTGAACGTATGTGCTCTTACTCACTTTTCTATTTTTATTTTTATATTTTTTTATGGTAATAACATATAATAAAACACATCTACTTACCATAACTTTCTCGTTCTTAGCAGGTGGTTTATATTCCACTTGAATTTCCCCTCTAGGGTCCAGGGTTTCGTCTCAGCGAGATTCAGAAACAATAGAGGTTTACGAAACAATAATTTTAACAACTTCAGTGTGGACATATGATTGATTTAATATTATATCTTTTTCTTAGTTACATTTTACAATACAACAAAGATGGCGCCTTACCATCACTACCTAAATGATTTCTATTCCTTTACTAATACTGACTTACACTTATTTCATTATTTGATTGTACACATGGTCTATTACCATGCATCTCAAAGAGACTGCAGTTCTCTCGCTATTATTTCCATTTATAAAATGACAGAAACCAATGCCTCAATTTACTGATTAATAATTTATAAGTACAGACACATTCTTACGCACACACACACACACACTCTTACCCCCATGTTATATTATGACAAAACGTACTTCCAATTTAGAACCTAGTACAATCTAATGTATAAACAAACAAGTAGGCCTACATTAAAATCCTTTTTTCAACATAATGCAATAAAAAGCAATGCGCAGTTTCTGTTAACATGCAAATGATTAAGTATTAATAATGGGTTACAGTGGAATTTAATGTTACTACGGTCTGAATTAATGCAAATAAAATTGGGAGAATCTCGTAAACATATTAAAGAATGCTTGTATATTACACACAAAATTATTACAGTACGGACCTTTGTTAATGAATAGAAACAAATTTGACTCTATACTTTAGTATGTACCAATAAAATTCACCTTTTTTCAAATACCAATATCTTGTTTTTTTCATGCCCTTAAAAAAAGGTCATTAACTACATACATTATGAGAAAACGTGATTACAAATAACCAGCCATTAGTTACTTGTGAAGAAAATAGATATAACATTTACAAACATCAAATCTTCAATTCTCTCCCTATTTGTTTTATAAAAACTGGAGTTTCTACTGCAGGTTTTAAGTCCACCAACTACTTAATTAAATATACATAATTGTTCCTGTATCTTGTTGGGTAACATATTATATTTACATCTGCTTCCTACTCATATGTGCAAACAATGTTTTTAATGTACGGTCCTAAAATCTTTATCAACACTTTATATCTTTAAAATTTAGACAAAGTCTAATGAGCAACTTGGCCTAACCTGAATTTACATGACCTGGCTCAGAACAACTTTATTTTGGCAAATACAAAGATGAAGACTGGTTGCAATTTACTACCATAAATGCCTGGAATGCTATGCATTAAAGAATTTTAATTAACTTTATATGGGGAAAACTGGTTTACATACATTATTTCTGAAAATAATAATCCTGAAATGTAATCAGTACTTACATCAAGTTAAGTGCAATAATTAAATTGATTCTTCAACTTGCACGTTGCAAACTTAAGGTGCTAAGCCTTTATTTTATTTTTAATTTAACATCAATTTATGTTCGGCAACGTTAAAAAGAACATGTTATGGCCTCTGAGAAAGTACACAGTGAGTGGAAGCTGGCTTAAATGAAGGTAAAAATTGTATCTAATAATTAGTGTCCCGTGAGGGCTGATTCTGATTGTACTGCCCTCAAAACATAAAGAAAAGTCATTTTTAGAAAGACGTCTGTGTGTAGAATTTTGTCTATGGCGAATGATAACGCCCGCAAATTCAAATAATTTTTTGCATATTGTAGAGGACTCAAGGTCTGTTGATTTTGGTGAAGATCGGTTAAGGAGAAGGGGTAGTTTACCTGCAATGTTTTGTTTTAACAAGAGTAAAGTACTTAATTTTGATAAATAAAGTATCCTGAAAAGGTCATAGTAATCCACTGTAGAAAGGTAGATTTAATATCTATAAATGAAAAGGGGTAGGGGGAGGGGATAATTTTCTATAAATGAAAATGATAGGTGAAGGGGAAGGGATTTTTTTTTATATGTGTTGCATATCAGCAACATTTAAGTAGTTTGTTGATAAAATTCCTTCCCAGGCTGTTTGGCCGTGGTCCAATGTTTTCTGCAAAACCAGACGTTTCGGAAGTGCCATCGACTGCCATCATCAGTGAAAATCGAGTGCGCTAACATGAGGTGGTATATGTTAGTGATCACAATTCTGTGGTTGAGGCTGAAGAAAGAAGTAGTTTCTGTGGAAATATTTCATTTCTAAAATGATTTCAAATATAAATCTTAAAATATGGAAGTCATGTATGGTTCTCCATACCGATATTTTAATTATTTGCATCAAATAGTATTATTGTTTAATAAATGTTCTATCCAGATCAAATTATGTGTATACAGTTCTGGAGAAATTAGACAGGCATAATATGTTGTTTGTTTATTGTAAACTGTATTATGTTTGGAAGTATCCCAAAGTAAATTTAACATTAGTCATGTAAATCAATGAGGCCAGTCCAGTTTTTTAAGGCCAGGAGAATCCTTGAAATGTTTGGAGCATCACTAGGTCATGATGGATCTAATCATCAAACTTCAGTTTCTGTGAAAAACTGGCAGATTTGAGTAGTCACTTGATAAAGGATGGTGTTGTAAAAGCAACAATTCTTTCAGAATTTTTTATAACCCTGTCAGTCTGCAAATAATATACTGTATTACAGTATACAAATGTAGTGTAATATCTTGGCACAATACTACATGATAAATTTTGATAAAAGGCTCATTTCCAATAGAAAGGATAGCTGGTGTGATCAGACATAAATTTGTTGTATTAGTTTTTTGAGAATTTATTCCTATCAAACTGGAGTAAGCATATTTTCAAACCTTTATGGACGTTATAACAACTCGTGCTGTCCGTCTATTTCTGCAAGAGTGTAAACGTGTCAGAGTGTAGTTTGTGTAATGTGTCTTACCAATCCGTCGTCGCTCGGTAACGTAACTTCCGCTGCTTGAGTCCGTCGCGAACGTACGAATAACCAGGTATCGAAGTCCTTACCTGAGGTTCACTAGGGGTGTATAATTCCCGGGTGGCGCCAAATTGTTTATTTTAAACAATTAAAAAAATTAGTATTATCGGCGATTCCGCTCAGGCGGTGTGGAGAATTCAAACTTGTCCCGCCGCTTATCGATGTTTACAATCAAGCCAGCAGTTTGCTGTGTTTACTGCTTGAGCGCTAGCCGCCAATTCATAGCTGTTCGGTAAAATGTACAACATTAATAATACACTTTCCTAATGAAAATAAAACACATTGGTTACACACAGTTTTGGTTTATTAGTTAATGGTTATTACTTTTTCATTGACACAGGTTATATTTGGTTTGTTATATTATTTTGCACCGGCCATTAATCTAAGACAATTTTCTCTGGGTTTTGACGTATCGATTCTGAACGTATGTGCTCTTACTCACTTTTCTATTTTTATTTTTATATTTTTTTATGGTAATAACATATAATAAAACACATCTACTTACCATAACTTTCTCGTTCTTAGCAGGTGGTTTATATTCCACTTGAATTTCCCCTCTAGGGTCCAGGGTTTCGTCTCAGCGAGATTCAGAAACAATAGAGGTTTACGAAACAATAATTTTAACAACTTCAGTGTGGACATATGATTGATTTAATATTATATCTTTTTCTTAGTTACATTTTACAATACAACAAAGATGGCGCCTTACCATCACTACCTAAATGATTTCTATTCCTTTACTAATACTGACTTACACTTATTTCATTATTTGATTGTACACATGGTCTATTACCATGCATCTCAAAGAGACTGCAGTTCTCTCGCTATTATTTCCATTTATAAAATGACAGAAACCAATGCCTCAACTTACTGATTAATAATTTATAAGTACAGACACATTCTTACGCACACACACACACACACTCTTACCCCCATGTTATATTATGACAAAACGTACTTCCAATTTAGAACCTAGTACAATCTAATGTATAAACAAACAAGTAGGCCTACATTAAAATCCTTTTTTCAACATAATGCAATAAAAAGCAATGCGCAGTTTCTGTTAACATGCAAATGATTAAGTATTAATAATGGGTTACAGTGGAATTTAATGTTACTACGGTCTGAATTAATGCAAATAAAATTGGGAGAATCTCGTAAACATATTAAAGAATGCTTGTATATTACACACAAAATTATTACAGTACGGACCTTTGTTAATGAATAGAAACAAATTTGACTCTATACTTTAGTATGTACCAATAAAATTCACCTTTTTTCAAATACCAATATCTTGTTTTTTTCATGCCCTTAAAAAAAGGTCATTAACTACATACATTATGAGAAAACGTGATTACAAATAACCAGCCATTAGTTACTTGTGAAGAAAATAGATATAACATTTACAAACATCAAATCTTCAATTCTCTCCCTATTTGTTTTATAAAAACTGGAGTTTCTACTGCAGGTTTTAAGTCCACCAACTACTTAATTAAATATACATAATTGTTCCTGTATCTTGTTGGGTAACATATTATATTTACATCTGCTTCCTACTCATATGTGCAAACAATGTTTTTAATGTACGGTCCTAAAATCTTTATCAACACTTTATATCTTTAAAATTTAGACAAAGTCTAATGAGCAACTTGGCCTAACCTGAATTTACATGACCTGGCTCAGAACAACTTTATTTTGGCAAATACAAAGATGAAGACTGGTTGCAATTTACTACCATAAATGCCTGGAATGCTATGCATTAAAGAATTTTAATTAACTTTATATGGGGAAAACTGGTTTACATACATTATTTCTGAAAATAATAATCCTGAAATGTAATCAGTACTTATATCAAGTTAAGTGCAATAATTAAATTGATTCTTCAACTTGCACGTTGCAAACTTAAGGTGCTAAGCCTTTATTTTATTTTTAATTTAACATCAATTTATGTTCGGCAACGTTAAAAAGAACATGTTATGGCCTCTGAGAAAGTACACAGTGAGTGGAAGCTGGCTTAAATGAAGGTAAAAATTGTATCTAATAATTAGTGTCCCGTGAGGGCTGATTCTGATTGTACTGCCCTCAAAACATAAAGAAAAGTCATTTTTAGAAAGACGTCTGTGTGTAGAATTTTGTCTATGGCGAATGATAACGCCCGCAAATTCAAATAATTTTTTGCATATTGTAGAGGACTCAAGGTCTGTTGATTTTGGTGAAGATCGGTTAAGGAGAAGGGGTAGTTTACCTGCAATGTTTTGTTTTAACAAGAGTAAAGTACTTAATTTTGATAAATAAAGTATCCTGAAAAGGTCATAATAATCCACTGTAGAAAGGTAGATTTAATATCTATAAATGAAAAGGGGTAGGGAGAGGGGATAATTTTCTATAAATGAAAATGATAGGTGAAGGGGAAGGGATTTTTTTTTATATGTGTTGCATATCAGCAACATTTAAGTAGTTTGTTGATAAAATTCCTTCCCAGGCTGTTTGGCCGTGGTCCAATGTTTTCTGCAAAACCAGACATTTCGGAAGTGCCATCGACTGCCATCATCAGTGAAAATCGAGTGCGCTAACATGAGGTGGTATATGTTAGTGATCACAATTCTGTGGTTGAGGCTGAAGAAAGAAGTAGTTTCTGTGGAAATATTTCATTTCTAAAATGATTTCAAATATAAATCTTAAAATATGGAAGTCATGTATGGTTCTCCATACCGATATTTTAATTATTTGCATCAAATAGTATTATTGTTTAATAAATGTTCTATCCAGATCAAATTATGTGTATACAGTTCTGGAGAAATTAGACAGGCATAATATGTTTTTTGTTTATTGTAAACTGTATTATGTTTGGAAGTATCCCAAAGTAAATTTAACATTAGTCATGTAAATCAATGAGGCCAGTCCAGTTTTTTAAGGCCAGGAGAATCCTTGAAATGTTTGGAGCATCACTAGGTCATGATGGATCTAATCATCAAACTTCAGTTTCTGTGAAAAACTGGCAGATTTGAGTAGTCACTTGATAAAGGATGGTGTTGTAAAAGCAACAATTCTTTCAGAATTTTTTATAACCCTGTCAGTCTGCAAATAATATACTGTATTACAGTATACAAATGTAGTGTAATATCTTGGCACAATACTATATGATAAATTTGGATAAAAGGCTCATTTCCAATAGAAAGGATAGCTGGTGTGATCAGACATAAATTTGTTGTATTAGTTTTTTGAGAATTTATTCCTATCAAACTGGAGTAAGCATATTTTCAAACCTTTATGGACGTTATAACAACTCGTGCTGTCCGTCTATTTCTGCAAGAGTGTAAACGTGTCAGAGTGTAGTTTGTGTAATGTGTCTTACCAATCCGTCGTCGCTCGGTAACGTAACTTCCGCTGCTTGAGTCCGTCGCGAACGTACGAATAACCAGGTATCGAAGTCCTTACCTGAGGTTCACTAGGGGTGTATAATTCCCGGGTGGCACCAAATTGTTTATTTTAAACAATTAAAAAAATTAGTATTATCGGCGATTCCGCTCAGGCGGTGTGGAGAATTCAAACTTGTCCCGCCGCTTATCGATGTTTACAATCAAGCCAGCAGTTTGCTGTGTTTACTGCTTGAGCGCTAGCCGCCAATTCATAGCTGTTCGGTAAAATGTACAACATTAATAATACACTTTCCTAATGAAAATAAAACACATTGGTTACACACAGTTTTGGTTTATTAGTTAATGGTTATTACTTTTTCATTGACACAGGTTATATTTGGTTTGTTATATTATTTTGCACCGGCCATTAATCTAAGACAATTTTCTCTGGGTTTTGACGTATCGATTCTGAACGTATGTGCTCTTACTCACTTTTCTATTTTTATTTTTATATTTTTTTATGGTAATAACATATAATAAAACACATCTACTTACCATAACTTTCTCGTTCTTAGCAGGTGGTTTATATTCCACTTGAATTTCCCCTCTAGGGTCCAGGGTTTCGTCTCAGCGAGATTCAGAAACAATAGAGGTTTACGAAACAATAATTTTAACAACTTCAGTGTGGACATATGATTGATTTAATATTATATCTTTTTCTTAGTTACATTTTACAATACAACAAAGATGGCGCCTTACCATCACTACCTAAATGATTTCTATTCCTTTACTAATACTGACTTACACTTATTTCATTATTTGATTGTACACATGGTCTATTACCATGCATCTCAAAGAGACTGCAGTTCTCTCGCTATTATTTCCATTTATAAAATGACAGAAACCAATGCCTCAATTTACTGATTAATAATTTATAAGTACAGACACATTCTTACGCACACACACACACACACTCTTACCCCCATGTTATATTATGACAAAACGTACTTCCAATTTAGAACCTAGTACAATCTAATGTATAAACAAACAAGTAGGCCTACATTAAAATCCTTTTTTCAACATAATGCAATAAAAAGCAATGCGCAGTTTCTGTTAACATGCAAATGATTAAGTATTAATAATGGGTTACAGTGGAATTTAATGTTACTACGGTCTGAATTAATGCAAATAAAATTGGGAGAATCTCGTAAACATATTAAAGAATGCTTGTATATTACACACAAAATTATTACAGTACGGACCTTTGTTAATGAATAGAAACAAATTTGACTCTATACTTTAGTATGTACCAATAAAATTCACCTTTTTTCAAATACCAATATCTTGTTTTTTTCATGCCCTTAAAAAAAGGTCATTAACTACATACATTATGAGAAAACGTGATTACAAATAACCAGCCATTAGTTACTTGTGAAGAAAATAGATATAACATTTACAAACATCAAATCTTCAATTCTCTCCCTATTTGTTTTATAAAAACTGGAGTTTCTACTGCAGGTTTTAAGTCCACCAACTACTTAATTAAATATACATAATTGTTCCTGTATCTTGTTGGGTAACATATTATATTTACATCTGCTTCCTACTCATATGTGCAAACAATGTTTTTAATGTACGGTCCTAAAATCTTTATCAACACTTTATATCTTTAAAATTTAGACAAAGTCTAATGAGCAACTTGGCCTAACCTGAATTTACATGACCTGGCTCAGAACAACTTTATTTTGGCAAATACAAAGATGAAGACTGGTTGCAATTTACTACCATAAATGCCTGGAATGCTATGCATTAAAGAATTTTAATTAACTTTATATGGGGAAAACTGGTTTACATACATTATTTCTGAAAATAATAATCCTGAAATGTAATCAGTACTTATATCAAGTTAAGTGCAATAATTAAATTGATTCTTCAACTTGCACGTTGCAAACTTAAGGTGCTAAGCCTTTATTTTATTTTTAATTTAACATCAATTTATGTTCGGCAACGTTAAAAAGAACATGTTATGGCCTCTGAGAAAGTACACAGTGAGTGGAAGCTGGCTTAAATGAAGGTAAAAATTGTATCTAATAATTAGTGTCCCGTGAGGGCTGATTCTGATTGTACTGCCCTCAAAACATAAAGAAAAGTCATTTTTAGAAAGACGTCTGTGTGTAGAATTTTGTCTATGGCGAATGATAACGCCCGCAAATTCAAATAATTTTTTGCATATTGTAGAGGACTCAAGGTCTGTTGATTTTGGTGAAGATCGGTTAAGGAGAAGGGGTAGTTTACCTGCAATGTTTTGTTTTAACAAGAGTAAAGTACTTAATTTTGATAAATAAAGTATCCTGAAAAGGTCATAATAATCCACTGTAGAAAGGTAGATTTAATATCTATAAATGAAAAGGGGTAGGGAGAGGGGATAATTTTCTATAAATGAAAATGATAGGTGAAGGGGAAGGGATTTTTTTTTATATGTGTTGCATATCAGCAACATTTAAGTAGTTTGTTGATAAAATTCCTTCCCAGGCTGTTTGGCCGTGGTCCAATGTTTTCTGCAAAACCAGACATTTCGGAAGTGCCATCGACTGCCATCATCAGTGAAAATCGAGTGCGCTAACATGAGGTGGTATATGTTAGTGATCACAATTCTGTGGTTGAGGCTGAAGAAAGAAGTAGTTTCTGTGGAAATATTTCATTTCTAAAATGATTTCAAATATAAATCTTAAAATATGGAAGTCATGTATGGTTCTCCATACCGATATTTTAATTATTTGCATCAAATAGTATTATTGTTTAATAAATGTTCTATCCAGATCAAATTATGTGTATACAGTTCTGGAGAAATTAGACAGGCATAATATGTTTTTTGTTTATTGTAAACTGTATTATGTTTGGAAGTATCCCAAAGTAAATTTAACATTAGTCATGTAAATCAATGAGGCCAGTCCAGTTTTTTAAGGCCAGGAGAATCCTTGAAATGTTTGGAGCATCACTAGGTCATGATGGATCTAATCATCAAACTTCAGTTTCTGTGAAAAACTGGCAGATTTGAGTAGTCACTTGATAAAGGATGGTGTTGTAAAAGCAACAATTCTTTCAGAATTTTTTATAACCCTGTCAGTCTGCAAATAATATACTGTATTACAGTATACAAATGTAGTGTAATATCTTGGCACAATACTATATGATAAATTTGGATAAAAGGCTCATTTCCAATAGAAAGGATAGCTGGTGTGATCAGACATAAATTTGTTGTATTAGTTTTTTGAGAATTTATTCCTATCAAACTGGAGTAAGCATATTTTCAAACCTTTATGGACGTTATAACAACTCGTGCTGTCCGTCTATTTCTGCAAGAGTGTAAACGTGTCAGAGTGTAGTTTGTGTAATGTGTCTTACCAATCCGTCGTCGCTCGGTAACGTAACTTCCGCTGCTTGAGTCCGTCGCGAACGTACGAATAACCAGGTATCGAAGTCCTTACCTGAGGTTCACTAGGGGTGTATAATTCCCGGGTGGCACCAAATTGTTTATTTTAAACAATTAAAAAAATTAGTATTATCGGCGATTCCGCTCAGGCGGTGTGGAGAATTCAAACTTGTCCCGCCGCTTATCGATGTTTACAATCAAGCCAGCAGTTTGCTGTGTTTACTGCTTGAGCGCTAGCCGCCAATTCATAGCTGTTCGGTAAAATGTACAACATTAATAATACACTTTCCTAATGAAAATAAAACACATTGGTTACACACAGTTTTGGTTTATTAGTTAATGGTTATTACTTTTTCATTGACACAGGTTATATTTGGTTTGTTATATTATTTTGCACCGGCCATTAATCTAAGACAATTTTCTCTGGGTTTTGACGTATCGATTCTGAACGTATGTGCTCTTACTCACTTTTCTATTTTTATTTTTATATTTTTTTATGGTAATAACATATAATAAAACACATCTACTTACCATAACTTTCTCGTTCTTAGCAGGTGGTTTATATTCCACTTGAATTTCCCCTCTAGGGTCCAGGGTTTCGTCTCAGCGAGATTCAGAAACAATAGAGGTTTACGAAACAATAATTTTAACAACTTCAGTGTGGACATATGATTGATTTAATATTATATCTTTTTCTTAGTTACATTTTACAATACAACAAAGATGGCGCCTTACCATCACTACCTAAATGATTTCTATTCCTTTACTAATACTGACTTACACTTATTTCATTATTTGATTGTACACATGGTCTATTACCATGCATCTCAAAGAGACTGCAGTTCTCTCGCTATTATTTCCATTTATAAAATGACAGAAACCAATGCCTCAATTTACTGATTAATAATTTATAAGTACAGACACATTCTTACGCACACACACACACACACTCTTACCCCCATGTTATATTATGACAAAACGTACTTCCAATTTAGAACCTAGTACAATCTAATGTATAAACAAACAAGTAGGCCTACATTAAAATCCTTTTTTCAACATAATGCAATAAAAAGCAATGCGCAGTTTCTGTTAACATGCAAATGATTAAGTATTAATAATGGGTTACAGTGGAATTTAATGTTACTACGGTCTGAATTAATGCAAATAAAATTGGGAGAATCTCGTAAACATATTAAAGAATGCTTGTATATTACACACAAAATTATTACAGTACGGACCTTTGTTAATGAATAGAAACAAATTTGACTCTATACTTTAGTATGTACCAATAAAATTCACCTTTTTTCAAATGCCAATATCTTGTTTTTTTCATGCCCTTAAAAAAAGGTCATTAACTACATACATTATGAGAAAACGTGATTACAAATAACCAGCCATTAGTTACTTGTGAAGAAAATAGATATAACATTTACAAACATCAAATCTTCAATTCTCTCCCTATTTGTTTTATAAAAACTGGAGTTTCTACTGCAGGTTTTAAGTCCACCAACTACTTAATTAAATATACATAATTGTTCCTGTATCTTGTTGGGTAACATATTATATTTACATCTGCTTCCTACTCATATGTGCAAACAATGTTTTTAATGTACGGTCCTAAAATCTTTATCAACACTTTATATCTTTAAAATTTAGACAAAGTCTAATGAGCAACTTGGCCTAACCTGAATTTACATGACCTGGCTCAGAACAACTTTATTTTGGCAAATACAAAGATGAAGACTGGTTGCAATTTACTACCATAAATGCCTGGAATGCTATGCATTAAAGAATTTTAATTAACTTTATATGGGGAAAACTGGTTTACATACATTATTTCTGAAAATAATAATCCTGAAATGTAATCAGTACTTATATCAAGTTAAGTGCAATAATTAAATTGATTCTTCAACTTGCACGTTGCAAACTTAAGGTGCTAAGCCTTTATTTTATTTTTAATTTAACATCAATTTATGTTCGGCAACGTTAAAAAGAACATGTTATGGCCTCTGAGAAAGTACACAGTGAGTGGAAGCTGGCTTAAATGAAGGTAAAAATTGTATCTAATAATTAGTGTCCCGTGAGGGCTGATTCTGATTGTACTGCCCTCAAAACATAAAGAAAAGTCATTTTTAGAAAGACGTCTGTGTGTAGAATTTTGTCTATGGCGAATGATAACGCCCACAAATTCAAATAATTTTTTGCATATTGTAGAGGACTCAAGGTCTGTTGATTTTGGTGAAGATCGGTTAAGGAGAAGGGGTAGTTTACCTGCAATGTTTTGTTTTAACAAGAGTAAAGTACTTAATTTTGATAAATAAAGTATCCTGAAAAGGTCATAATAATCCACTGTAGAAAGGTAGATTTAATATCTATAAATGAAAAGGGGTAGGGGGAGGGGATAATTTTCTATAAATGAAAATGATAGGTGAAGGGGAAGGGATTTTTTTTTATATGTGTTGCATATCAGCAACATTTAAGTAGTTTGTTGATAAAATTCCTTCCCAGGCTGTTTGGCCGTGGTCCAATGTTTTCTGCAAAACCAGACGTTTCCGAAGTGCCATCGACTGCCATCATCAGTGAAAATCGAGTGCGCTAACATGAGGTGGTATATGTTAGTGATCACAATTCTGTGGTTGAGGCTGAAGAAAGAAGTAGTTTCTGTGGAAATATTTCATTTCTAAAATGATTTCAAATATAAATCTTAAAATATGGAAGTCATGTATGGTTCTCCATACCGATATTTTAATTATTTGCATCAAATAGTATTATTGTTTAATAAATGTTCTATCCAGATCAAATTATGTGTATACAGTTCTGGAGAAATTAGACAGGCATAATATGTTGTTTGTTTATTGTAAACTGTATTATGTTTGGAAGTATCCCAAAGTAAATTTAACATTAGTCATGTAAATCAATGAGGCCAGTCCAGTTTTTTAAGGCCAGGAGAATCCTTGAAATGTTTGGAGCATCACTAGGTCATGATGGATCTAATCATCAAACTTCAGTTTCTGTGAAAAACTGGCAGATTTGAGTAGTCACTTGATAAAGGATGGTGTTGTAAAAGCAACAATTCTTTCAGAATTTTTTATAACCCTGTCAGTCTGCAAATAATATACTGTATTACAGTATACAAATGTAGTGTAATATCTTGGCACAATACTATATGATAAATTTTGATAAAAGGCTCATTTCCAATAGAAAGGATAGCTGGTGTGATCAGACATAAATTTGTTGTATTAGTTTTTTGAGAATTTATTCCTATCAAACTGGAGTAAGCATATTTTCAAACCTTTATGGACGTTATAACAACTCGTGCTGTCCATCTATTTCTGCAAGAGTGTAAACGTGTCAGAGTGTAGTTTGTGTAATGTGTCTTACCAATCCGTCGTCGCTCGGTAACGTAACTTCCGCTGCTTGAGTCCGTCGCGAACGTACGAATAACCAGGTATCGAAGTCCTTACCTGAGGTTCACTAGGGGTGTATAATTCCCGGGTGGCGCCAAATTGTTTATTTTAAACAATTTAAAAAATTAGTATTATCGGCGATTCCGCTCAGGCGGTGTGGAGAATTCAAACTTGTCCCGCCGCTTATCGATGTTTACAATCAAGCCAGCAGTTTGCTGTGTTTACTGCTTGAGCGCTAGCCGCCAATTCATAGCTGTTCGCTAAAATGTACAACATTAATAATACACTTTCCTAATGAAAATAAAACACATTGGTTACACACAGTTTTGGTTTATTAGTTAATGGTTATTACTTTTTCATTGACACAGGTTATATTTGGTTTGTTATATTATTTTGCACCGGCCATTAATCTAAGACAATTTTCTCTGGGTTTTGACGTATCGATTCTGAACGTATGTGCTCTTACTCACTTTTCTATTTTTATTTTTATATTTTTTTATGGTAATAACATATAATAAAATACATCTACTTACCATAACTTTCTCGTTCTTAGCAGGTGGTTTATATTCCACTTGAATTTCCCCTCTAGGGTCCAGGGTTTCGACTCAGCGAGATTCAGAAACAATAGAGGTTTACGAAACAATAATTTTAACAACTTCAGTGTGGACATATGATTGATTTAATATTATATCTTTTTCTTAGTTACATTTTACAATACAACAAAGATGGCGCCTTACCATCACTACCTAAATGATTTCTATTCCTTTACTAATACTGACTTACACTTATTTCATTATTTGATTGTACACATGGTCTATTACCATGCATCTCAAAGAGACTGCAGTTCTCTCGCTATTATTTCCATTTATAAAATGACAGAAACCAATGCCTCAATTTACTGATTAATAATTTATAAGTACAGACACATTCTTACGCACACACACACACACACTCTTACCCCCATGTTATATTATGACAAAACGTACTTCCAATTTAGAACCTAGTACAATCTAATGTATAAACAAACAAGTAGGCCTACATTAAAATCCTTTTTTCAACATAATGCAATAAAAAGCAATGCGCAGTTTCTGTTAACATGCAAATGATTAAGTATTAATAATGGGTTACAGTGGAATTTAATGTTACTACGGTCTGAATTAATGCAAATAAAATTGGGAGAATCTCGTAAACATATTAAAGAATGCTTGTATATTACACACAAAATTATTACAGTACGGACCTTTGTTAATGAATAGAAACAAATTTGACTCTATACTTTAGTATGTACCAATAAAATTCACCTTTTTTCAAATGCCAATATCTTGTTTTTTTCATGCCCTTAAAAAAAGGTCATTAACTACATACATTATGAGAAAACGTGATTACAAATAACCAGCCATTAGTTACTTGTGAAGAAAATAGATATAACATTTACAAACATCAAATCTTCAATTCTCTCCCTATTTGTTTTATAAAAACTGGAGTTTCTACTGCAGGTTTTAAGTCCACCAACTACTTAATTAAATATACATAATTGTTCCTGTATCTTGTTGGGTAACATATTATATTTACATCTGCTTCCTACTCATATGTGCAAACAATGTTTTTAATGTACGGTCCTAAAATCTTTATCAACACTTTATATCTTTAAAATTTAGACAATGTCTAATGAGCAACTTGGCCTAACCTGAATTTACATGACCTGGCTCAGAACAACTTTATTTTGGCAAATACAAAGATGAAGACTGGTTGCAATTTACTACCATAAATGCCTGGAATGCTATGCATTAAAGAATTTTAATTAACTTTATATGGGGAAAACTGGTTTACATACATTATTTCTGAAAATAATAATCCTGAAATGTAATCAGTACTTATATCAAGTTAAGTGCAATAATTAAATTGATTCTTCAACTTGCACGTTGCAAACTTAAGGTGCTAAGCCTTTATTTTATTTTTAATTTAACATCAATTTATGTTCGGCAACGTTAAAAAGAACATGTTATGGCCTCTGAGAAAGTACACAGTGAGTGGAAGCTGGCTTAAATGAAGGTAAAAATTGTATCTAATAATTAGTGTCCCGTGAGGGCTGATTCTGATTGTACTGCCCTCAAAACATAAAGAAAAGTCATTTTTAGAAAGACGTCTGTGTGTAGAATTTTGTCTATGGCGAATGATAACGCCCGCAAATTCAAATAATTTTTTGCATATTGTAGAGGACTCAAGGTCTGTTGATTTTGGTGAAGATCGGTTAAGGAGAAGGGGTAGTTTACCTGCAATGTTTTGTTTTAACAAGAGTAAAGTACTTAATTTTGATAAATAAAGTATCCTGAAAAGGTCATAATAATCCACTGTAGAAAGGTAGATTTAATATCTATAAATGAAAAGGGGTAGGGGGAGGGGATAATTTTCTATAAATGAAAATGATAGGTGAAGGGGAAGGGATTTTTTTTTATATGTGTTGCATATCAGCAACATTTAAGTAGTTTGTTGATAAAATTCCTTCCCAGGCTGTTTGGCCGTGGTCCAATGTTTTCTGCAAAACCAGACGTTTCGGAAGTGCCATCGACTGACATCATCAGTGAAAATCGAGTGCGCTAACATGAGGTGGTATATGTTAGTGATCACAATTCTGTGGTTGAGGCTGAAGAAAGAAGTAGTTTCTGTGGAAATATTTCATTTCTAAAATGATTTCAAATATAAATCTTAAAATATGGAAGTCATGTATGGTTCTCCATACCGATATTTTAATTATTTGCATCAAATAGTATTATTGTTTAATAAATGTTCTATCCAGATCAAATTATGTGTATACAGTTCTGGAGAAATTAGACAGGCATAATATGTTGTTTGTTTATTGTAAACTGTATTATGTTTGGAAGTATCCCAAAGTAAATTTAACATTAGTCATGTAAATCAATGAGGCCAGTCCAGTTTTTTAAGGCCAGGAGAATCCTTGAAATGTTTGGAGCATCACTAGGTCATGATGGATCTAATCATCAAACTTCAGTTTCTGTGAAAAACTGGCAGATTTGAGTAGTCACTTGATAAAGGATGGTGTTGTAAAAGCAACAATTCTTTCAGAATTTTTTATAACCCTGTCAGTCTGCAAATAATATACTGTATTACAGTATACAAATGTAGTGTAATATCTTGGCACAATACTATATGATAAATTTGGATAAAAGGCTCATTTCCAATAGAAAGGATAGCTGGTGTGATCAGACATAAATTTGTTGTATTAGTTTTTTGAGAATTTATTCCTATCAAACTGGAGTAAGCATATTTTCAAACCTTTATGGACGTTATAACAACTCGTGCTGTCCGTCTATTTCTGCAAGAGTGTAAACGTGTCAGAGTGTAGTTTGTGTAATGTGTCTTACCAATCCGTCGTCGCTCGGTAACGTAACTTCCGCTGCTTGAGTCCGTCGCGAACGTACGAATAACCAGGTATCGAAGTCCTTACCTGAGGTTCACTAGGGGTGTATAATTCCCGGGTGGCGCCAAATTGTTTATTTTAAACAATTTAAAAAATTAGTATTATCGGCGATTCCGCTCAGGCGGTGTGGAGAATTCAAACTTGTCCCGCCGCTTATCGATGTTTACAATCAAGCCAGCAGTTTGCTGTGTTTACTGCTTGAGCGCTAGCCGCCAATTCATAGCTGTTCGCTAAAATGTACAACATTAATAATACACTTTCCTAATGAAAATAAAACACATTGGTTACACACAGTTTTGGTTTATTAGTTAATGGTTATTACTTTTTCATTGACACAGGTTATATTTGGTTTGTTATATTATTTTGCACCGGCCATTAATCTAAGACAATTTTCTCTGGGTTTTGACGTATCGATTCTGAACGTATGTGCTCTTACTCACTTTTCTATTTTTATTTTTATATTTTTTTATGGTAATAACATATAATAAAACACATCTACTTACCATAACTTTCTCGTTCTTAGCAGGTGGTTTATATTCCACTTGAATTTCCCCTCTAGGGTCCAGGGTTTCGTCTCAGCGAGATTCAGAAACAATAGAGGTTTACGAAACAATAATTTTAACAACTTCAGTGTGGACATATGATTGATTTAATATTATATCTTTTTCTTAGTTACATTTTACAATACAACAAAGATGGCGCCTTACCATCACTACCTAAATGATTTCTATTCCTTTACTAATACTGACTTACACTTATTTCATTATTTGATTGTACACATGGTCTATTACCATGCATCTCAAAGAGACTGCAGTTCTCTCGCTATTATTTCCATTTATAAAATGACAGAAACCAATGCCTCAATTTACTGATTAATAATTTATAAGTACAGACACATTCTTACGCACACACACACACACACTCTTACCCCCATGTTATATTATGACAAAACGTACTTCCAATTTAGAACCTAGTACAATCTAATGTATAAACAAACAAGTAGGCCTACATTAAAATCCTTTTTTCAACATAATGAAGTAAAAAGCAATGCGCAGTTTCTGTTAACATGCAAATGATTAAGTATTAATAATGGGTTACAGCGGAATTTAATGTTACTACGGTCTGAATTAATGCAAATAAAATTGGGAGAATCTCGTAAACATATTAAAGAATGCTTGTATATTACACACAAAATTATTACAGTACGGACCTTTGTTAATGAATAGAAACAAATTTGACTCTATACTTTAGTATGTACCAATAAAATTCACCTTTTTTCAAATACCAATATCTTGTTTTTTTCATACCCTTAAAAAAAGGTCATTAACTACATACATTATGAGAAAACGTGATTACAAATAACCAGCCATTAGTTACTTGTGAAGAAAATAGATATAACATTTACAAACATCAAATCTTCAATTCTCTCCCTATTTGTTTTATAAAAACTGGAGTTTCTACTGCAGGTTTTAAGTCCACCAACTACTTAATTAAATATACATAATTGTTCCTGTATCTTGTTGGGTAACATATTATATTTACATCTGCTTCCTACTCATATGTGCAAACAATGTTTTTAATGTACGGTCCTAAAATCTTTATCAACACTTTATATCTTTAAAATTTAGACAATGTCTAATGAGCAACTTGGCCTAACCTGAATTTACATGACCTGGCTCAGAACAACTTTATTTTGGCAAATACAAAGATGAAGACTGGTTGCAATTTACTACCATAAATGCCTGGAATGCTATGCATTAAAGAATTTTAATTAACTTTATATGGGGAAAACTGGTTTACATACATTATTTCTGAAAATAATAATCCTGAAATGTAATCAGTACTTATATCAAGTTAAGTGCAATAATTAAATTGATTCTTCAACTTGCACGTTGCAAACTTAAGGTGCTAAGCCTTTATTTTATTTTTAATTTAACATCAATTTATGTTCGGCAACGTTAAAAAGAACATGTTATGGCCTCTGAGAAAGTACACAGTGAGTGGAAGCTGGCTTAAATGAAGGTAAAAATTGTATCTAATAATTAGTGTCCCGTGAGGGCTGATTCTGATTGTACTGCCCTCAAAACATAAAGAAAAGTCATTTTTAGAAAGACGTCTGTGTGTAGAATTTTGTCTATGGCGAATGATAACACCCGCAAATTCAAATAATTTTTTGCATATTGTAGAGGACTCAAGGTCTGTTGATTTTGGTGAAGATCGGTTAAGGAGAAGGGGTAGTTTACCTGCAATGTTTTGTTTTAACAAGAGTAAAGTACTTAATTTTGATAAATAAAGTATCCTGAAAAGGTCATAATAATCCACTGTAGAAAGGTAGATTTAATATCTATAAATGAAAAGGGGTAGGGGGAGGGGATAATTTTCTATAAATGAAAATGATAGGTGAAGGGGAAGGGATTTTTTTTTATATGTGTTGCATATCAGCAACATTTAAGTAGTTTGTTGATAAAATTCCTTCCCAGGCTGTTTGGCCGTGGTCCAATGTTTTCTGCAAAACCAGACGTTTCGGAAGTGCCATCGACTGCCATCATCAGTGAAAATCGAGTGCGCTAACATGAGGTGGTATATGTTAGTGATCACAATTCTGTGGTTGAGGCTGAAGAAAGAAGTAGTTTCTGTGGAAATATTTCATTTCTAAAATGATTTCAAATATAAATCTTAAAATATGGAAGTCATGTATGGTTCTCCATACCAATATTTTAATTATTTGCATCAAATAGTATTATTGTTTAATAAATGTTCCATCCAGATCAAATTATGTGTATACAGTTCTGGAGAAATTAGACAGGCATAATATGTTGTTTGTTTATTGTAAACTGTATTATGTTTGGAAGTATCCCAAAGTAAATTTAACATTAGTCATGTAAATCAATGAGGCCAGTCCAGTTTTTTAAGGCCAGGAGAATCCTTGAAATGTTTGGAGCATCACTAGGTCATGATGGATCTAATCATCAAACTTCAGTTTCTGTGAAAAACTGGCAGATTTGAGTAGTCACTTGATAAAGGATGGTGTTGTAAAAGCAACAATTCTTTCAGAATTTTTTATAACCCTGTCAGTCTGCAAATAATATACTGTATTACAGTATACAAATGTAGTGTAATATCTTGGCACAATACTATATGATAAATTTGGATAAAAGGCTCATTTCCAATAGAAAGGATAGCTGGTGTGATCAGACATAAATTTGTTGTATTAGTTTTTTGAGAATTTATTCCTATCAAACTGGAGTAAGCATATTTTCAAACCTTTATGGACGTTATAACAACTCGTGCTGTCCGTCTATTTCTGCAAGAGTGTAAACGTGTCAGAGTGTAGTTTGTGTAATGTGTCTTACCAATCCGTCGTCGCTCGGTAACGTAACTTCCGCTGCTTGAGTCCGTCGCGAACGTACGAATAACCAGGTATCGAAGTCCTTACCTGAGGTTCACTAGGGGTGTATAATTCCCGGGTGGCGCCAAATTGTTTATTTTAAACAATTTAAAAAATTAGTATTATCGGCGATTCCGCTCAGGCGGTGTGGAGAATTCAAACTTGTCCCGCCGCTTATCGATGTTTACAATCAAGCCAGCAGTTTGCTGTGTTTACTGCTTGAGCGCTAGCCGCCAATTCATAGCTGTTCGCTAAAATGTACAACATTAATAATACACTTTCCTAATGAAAATAAAACACATTGGTTACACACAGTTTTGGTTTATTAGTTAATGGTTATTACTTTTTCATTGACACAGGTTATATTTGGTTTGTTATATTATTTTGCACCGGCCATTAATCTAAGACAATTTTCTCTGGGTTTTGACGTATCGATTCTGAACGTATGTGCTCTTACTCACTTTTCTATTTTTATTTTTATATTTTTTTATGGTAATAACATATAATAAAACACATCTACTTACCATAACTTTCTCGTTCTTAGCAGGTGGTTTATATTCCACTTGAATTTCCCCTCTAGGGTCCAGGGTTTCGTCTCAGCGAGATTCAGAAACAATAGAGGTTTACGAAACAATAATTTTAACAACTTCAGTGTGGACATATGATTGATTTAATATTATATCTTTTTCTTAGTTACATTTTACAATACAACAAAGATTGCGCCTTACCATCACTACCTAAATGATTTCTATTCCTTTACTAATACTGACTTACACTTATTTCATTATTTGATTGTACACATGGTCTATTACCATGCATCTCAAAGAGACTGCAGTTCTCTCGCTATTATTTCCATTTATAAAATGACAGAAACCAATGCCTCAATTTACTGATTAATAATTTATAAGTACAGACACATTCTTACGCACACACACACACACACTCTTACCCCCATGTTATATTATGACAAAACGTACTTCCAATTTAGAACCTAGTACAATCTAATGTATAAACAAACAAGTAGGCCTACATTAAAATCCTTTTTTCAACATAATGAAATAAAAAGCAATGCGCAGTTTCTGTTAACATGCAAATGATTAAGTATTAATAATGGGTTACAGCGGAATTTAATGTTACTACGGTCTGAATTAATGCAAATAAAATTGGGAGAATCTCGTAAACATATTAAAGAATGCTTGTATATTACACACAAAATTATTACAGTACGGACCTTTGTTAATGAATAGAAACAAATTTGACTCTATACTTTAGTATGTACCAATAAAATTCACCTTTTTTCAAATACCAATATCTTGTTTTTTTCATACCCTTAAAAAAAGGTCATTAACTACATACATTATGAGAAAACGTGATTACAAATAACCAGCCATTAGTTACTTGTGAAGAAAATAGATATAACATTTACAAACATCAAATCTTCAATTCTCTCCCTATTTGTTTTATAAAAACTGGAGTTTCTACTGCAGGTTTTAAGTCCACCAACTACTTAATTAAATATACATAATTGTTCCTGTATCTTGTTGGGTAACATATTATATTTACATCTGCTTCCTACTCATATGTGCAAACAATGTTTTTAATGTACGGTCCTAAAATCTTTATCAACACTTTATATCTTTAAAATTTAGACAATGTCTAATGAGCAACTTGGCCTAACCTGAATTTACATGACCTGGCTCAGAACAACTTTATTTTGGCAAATACAAAGATGAAGACTGGTTGCAATTTACTACCATAAATGCCTGGAATGCTATGCATTAAAGAATTTTAATTAACTTTATATGGGGAAAACTGGTTTACATACATTATTTCTGAAAATAATAATCCTGAAATGTAATCAGTACTTATATCAAGTTAAGTGCAATAATTAAATTGATTCTTCAACTTGCACGTTGCAAACTTAAGGTGCTAAGCCTTTATTTTATTTTTAATTTAACATCAATTTATGTTCGGCAACGTTAAAAAGAACATGTTATGGCCTCTGAGAAAGTACACAGTGAGTGGAAGCTGGCTTAAATGAAGGTAAAAATTGTATCTAATAATTAGTGTCCCGTGAGGGCTGATTCTGATTGTACTGCCCTCAAAACATAAAGAAAAGTCATTTTTAGAAAGACGTCTGTGTGTAGAATTTTGTCTGTGGCGAATGATAAAGCCCGCAAATTCAAATAATTTTTTGCATATTGTAGAGGACTCAAGGTCTGTTGATTTTGGTGAAGATCGGTTAAGGAGAAGGGGTAGTTTACCTGCAATGTTTTGTTTTAACAAGAGTAAAGTACTTAATTTTGATAAATAAAGTATCCTGAAAAGGTCATAATAATCCACTGTAGAAAGGTAGATTTAATATCTATAAATGAAAAGGGGTAGGGAGAGGGGATAATTTTCTATAAATGAAAATGATAGGTGAAGGGGAAGGGATTTTTTTTTATATGTGTTGCATATCAGCAACATTTAAGTAGTTTGTTGATAAAATTCCTTCCCAGGCTGTTTGGCCGTGGTCCAATGTTTTCTGCAAAACCAGACGTTTCGGAAGTGCCATCGACTGCCATCATCAGTGAAAATCGAGTGCGCTAACATGAGGTGGTATATGTTAGTGATCACAATTCTGTGGTTGAGGCTGAAGAAAGAAGTAGTTTCTGTGGAAATATTTCATTTCTAAAATGATTTCAAATATAAATCTTAAAATATGGAAGTCATGTATGGTTCTCCATACCGATATTTTAATTATTTGCATCAAATAGTATTATTGTTTAATAAATGTTCTATCCAGATCAAATTATGTGTATACAGTTCTGGAGAAATTAGACAGGCATAATATGTTGTTTGTTTATTGTAAACTGTATTATGTTTGGAAGTATCCCAAAGTAAATTTAACATTAGTCACGTAAATCAATGAGGCCAGTCCAGTTTTTTAAGGCCAGGAGAATCCTTGAAATGTTTGGAGCATCACTAGGTCATGATGGATCTAATCATCAAACTTCAGTTTCTGTGAAAAACTGGCAGATTTGAGTAGTCACTTGATAAAGGATAGTGTTGTAAAAGCATTAATTCTTTCAGAATTTTTTATAACCCTGTCAGTCTGCAAATAATATACTGTATTACAGTATACAAATGTAGTGTAATATCTTGGCACAATACTATATGATAAATTTGGATAAAAGGCTCATTTCCAATAGAAAGGATAGCTGGTGTGATCAGACATAAATTTGTTGTATTAGTTTTTTGAGAATTTATTCCTATCAAACTGGAGTAAGCATATTTTCAAACCTTTATGGACGTTATAACAACTCGTGCTGTCCGTCTATTTCTGCAAGAGTGTAAACGTGTCAGAGTGTAGTTTGTGTAATGTGTCTTACCAATCCGTCGTCGCTCGGTAACGTAACTTCCGCTGCTTGAGTCCGTCGCGAACGTACGAATAACCAGGTATCGAAGTCCTTACCTGAGGTTCACTAGGGGTGTATAATTCCCGGGTGGCGCTAAATTGTTTATTTTAAACAATTTAAAAAATTAGTATTATCGGCGATTCCGCTCAGGCGGTGTGGAGAATTCAAACTTGTCCCGCCGCTTATCGATGTTTACAATCAAGCCAGCAGTTTGCTGTGTTTACTGCTTGAGCGCTAGCCGCCAATTCATAGCTGTTCGCTAAAATGTACAACATTAATAATACACTTTCCTAATGAAAATAAAACACATTGGTTACACACAGTTTTGGTTTATTAGTTAATGGTTATTACTTTTTCATTGACACAGGTTATATTTGGTTTGTTATATTATTTTGCACCGGCCATTAATCTAAGACAATTTTCTCTGGGTTTTGACGTATCGATTCTGAACGTATGTGCTCTTACTCACTTTTCTATTTTTATTTTTATATTTTTTTATGGTAATAACATATAATAAAACACATCTACTTACCATAACTTTCTCGTTCTTAGCAGGTGGTTTATATTCCACTTGAATTTCCCCTCTAGGGTCCAGGGTTTCGTCTCAGCGAGATTCAGAAACAATAGAGGTTTACGAAACAATAATTTTAACAACTTCAGTGTGGACATATGATTGATTTAATATTATATCTTTTTCTTAGTTACATTTTACAATACAACAAAGATGGCGCCTTACCATCACTACCTAAATGATTTCTATTCCTTTACTAATACTGACTTACACTTATTTCATTATTTGATTGTACACATGGTCTATTACCATGCATCTCAAAGAGACTGCAGTTATCTCGCTATTATTTCCATTTATAAAATGACAGAAACCAATGCCTCAATTTACTGATTAATAATTTATAAGTACAGACACATTCTTACGCACACACACACACACACTCTTACCCCCATGTTATATTATGACAAAACGTACTTCCAATTTAGAACCTAGTACAATCTAATGTATAAACAAACAAGTAGGCCTACATTAAAATCCTTTTTTCAACATAATGCAATAAAAAGCAATGCGCAGTTTCTGTTAACATGCAAATGATTAAGTATTAATAATGGGTTACAGTGGAATTTAATGTTACTACGGTCTGAATTAATGCAAATAAAATTGGGAGAATCTCGTAAACATATTAAAGAATGCTTGTATATTACACACAAAATTATTACAGTACGGACCTTTGTTAATGAATAGAAACAAATTTGACTCTATACTTTAGTATGTACCAATAAAATTCACCTTTTTTCAAATACCAATATCTTGTTTTTTTCATGCCCTTAAAAAAAGGTCATTAACTACATACATTATGAGAAAACGTGATTACAAATAACCAGCCATTAGTTACTTGTGAAGAAAATAGATATAACATTTACAAACATCAAATCTTCAATTCTCTCCCTATTTGTTTTATAAAAACTGGAGTTTCTACTGCAGGTTTTAAGTCCACCAACTACTTAATTAAATATACATAATTGTTCCTGTATCTAGTTGGGTAACATATTATATTTACATCTGCTTCCTACTCATATGTGCAAACAATGTTTTTAATGTACGGTCCTAAAATCTTTATCAACACTTTATATCTTTAAAATTTAGACAAAGTCTAATGAGCAACTTGGCCTAACCTGAATTTACATGACCTGGCTCAGAACAACTTTATTTTGGCAAATACAAAGATGAAGACTGGTTGCAATTTACTACCATAAATGCCTGGAATGCTATGCATTAAAGAATTTTAATTAACTTTATATGGGGAAAACTGGTTTACATACATTATTTCTGAAAATAATAATCCTGAAATGTAATCAGTACTTATATCAAGTTAAGTGCAATAATTAAATTGATTCTTCAACTTGCACGTTGCAAACTTAAGGTGCTAAGCCTTTATTTTATTTTTAATTTAACATCAATTTATGTTCGGCAATGTTAAAAAGAACATGTTATGGCCTCTGAGAAAGTACACAGTGAGTGGAAGCTGGCTTAAATGAAGGTAAAAATTGTATCTAATAATTAGTGTCCCGTGAGGGCTGATTCTGATTGTACTGCCCTCAAAACATAAAGAAAAGTCATTTTTAGAAAGACGTCTGTGTGTAGAATTTTGTCTATGGCGAATGATAACGCCCGCAAATTCAAATAATTTTTTGCATATTGTAGAGGACTCAAGGTCTGTTGATTTTGGTGAAGATCGGTTAAGGAGAAGGGGTAGTTTACCTGCAATGTTTTGTTTTAACAAGTGTAAAGTACTTAATTTTGATAAATAAAGTATCCTGAAAAGGTCATAATAATCCACTGTAGAAAGGTAGATTTAATATCTATAAATGAAAAGGGGTAGGGGGAGGGGATAATTTTCTATAAATGAAAATGATAGGTGAAGGGGAAGGGATTTTTTTTTATATGTGTTGCATATCAGCAACATTTAAGTAGTTTGTTGATAAAATTCCTTCCCAGGCTGTTTGGCCGTGGTCCAATGTTTTCTGCAAAACCAGACGTTTCGGAAGTGCCATCGACTGCCATCATCAGTGAAAATCGAGTGCGCTAACATGAGGTGGTATATGTTAGTGATCACAATTCTGTTGTTGAGGCTGAAGAAAGAAGTAGTTTCTGTGGAAATATTTCATTTCTAAAATGATTTCAAATATAAATCTTAAAATATGGAAGTCATGTATGGTTCTCCATACCGATATTTTAATTATTTGCATCAAATAGTATTATTGTTTAATAAATGTTCTATCCAGATCAAATTATGTGTATACAGTTCTGGAGAAATTAGACAGGCATAATATGTTGTTTGTTTATTGTAAACTGTATTATGTTTGGAAGTATCCCAAAGTAAATTTAACATTAGTCATGTAAATCAATGAGGCCAGTCCAGTTTTTTAAGGCCAGGAGAATCCTTGAAATGTTTAGAGCATCACTAGGTCATGATGGATCTAATCATCAAACTTCAGTTTCTGTGAAAAACTGGCAGATTTGAGTAGTCACTTGATAAAGGATGGTGTTGTAAAAGCAACAATTCTTTCAGAATGTTTTATAACCCTGTCAGTCTGCAAATAATATACTGTATTACAGTATACAAATGTAGTGTAATATCTTGGCACAATACTATATGATAAATTTGGATAAAAGGCTCATTTCCAATAGAAAGGATAGCTGGTGTGATCAGACATAAATTTGTTGTATTAGTTTTTTGAGAATTTATTCCTATCAAACTGGAGTAAGCATATTTTCAAACCTTTATGGACGTTATAACAACTCGTGCTGTCCGTCTATTTCTGCAAGAGTGTAAACGTGTCAGAGTGTAGTTTGTGTAATGTGTCTTACCAATCCGTCGTCGCTCGGTAACGTAACTTCCGCTGCTTGAGTCCGTCGCGAACGTACGAATAACCAGGTATCGAAGTCTTTACCTGAGGTTCACTAGGGGTGTATAATTCCCGGGTGGCGCCAAATTGTTTATTTTAAACAATTAAAGAAATTAGTATTATCGGCGATTCCGCTCAGGCGGTGTGGAGAATTCAAACTTGTCCCGCCGCTTATCGATGTTTACAATCAAGCCAGCAGTTTGCTGTGTTTACTGCTTGAGCGCTAGCCGCCAATTCATAGCTGTTCGCTAAAATGTACAACATTAATAATACACTTTCCTAATGAAAATAAAACACATTGGTTACACACAGTTTTGGTTTATTAGTTAATGGTTATTACTTTTTCATTGACACAGGTTATATTTGGTTTGTTATATTATTTTGCACCGGCCATTAATCTAAGACAATTTTCTCTGGGTTTTGACGTATCGATTCTGAACGTATGTGCTCTTACTCACTTTTCTATTTTTATTTTTATATTTTTTTATGGTAATAACATATAATAAAACACATCTACTTACCATAACTTTCTCGTTCTTAGCAGGTGGTTTATATTCCACTTGAATTTCCCCTCTAGGGTCCAGGGTTTCGTCTCAGCGAGATTCAGAAACAATAGAGGTTTACGAAACAATAATTTTAACAACTTCAGTGTGGACATATGATTGATTTAATATTATATCTTTTTCTTAGTTACATTTTACAATACAACAAAGATGGCGCCTTACCATCACTACCTAAATGATTTCTATTCCTTTACTAATACTGACTTACACTTATTTCATTATTTGATTGTACACATGGTCTATTACCATGCATCTCAAAGAGACTGCAGTTCTCTCGCTATTATTTCCATTTATAAAATGACAGAAACCAATGCCTCAATTTACTGATTAATAATTTATAAGTACAGACACATTCTTACGCACACACACACACACACTCTTACCCCCATGTTATATTATGACAAAACGTACTTCCAATTTAGAACCTAGTACAATCTAATGTATAAACAAACAAGTAGGCCTACATTAAAATCCTTTTTTCAACATAATGAAATAAAAAGCAATGCGCAGTTTCTGTTAACATGCAAATGATTAAGTATTAATAATGGGTTACAGCGAAATTTAATGTTACTACGGTCTGAATTAATGCAAATAAAATTGGGAGAATCTCGTAAACATATTAAAGAATGCTTGTATATTACACACAAAATTATTACAGTACGGACCTTTGTTAATGAATAGAAACAAATTTGACTCTATACTTTAGTATGTACCAATAAAATTCACCTTTTTTCAAATACCAATATCTTGTTTTTTTCATACCCTTAAAAAAAGGTCATTAACTACATACATTATGAGAAAACGTGATTACAAATAACCAGCCATTAGTTACTTGTGAAGAAAATAGATATAACATTTACAAACATCAAATCTTCAATTCTCTCCCTATTTGTTTTATAAAAACTGGAGTTTCTACTGCAGGTTTTAAGTCCACCAACTACTTAATTAAATATACATAATTGTTCCTGTATCTTGTTGGGTAACATATTATATTTACATCTGCTTCCTACTCATATGTGCAAACAATGTTTTTAATGTACGGTCCTAAAATCTTTATCAACACTTTATATCTTTAAAATTTAGACAATGTCTAATGAGCAACTTGGCCTAACCTGAATTTACATGACCTGGCTCAGAACAACTTTATTTTGGCAAATACAAAGATGAAGACTGGTTGCAATTTACTACCATAAATGCCTGGAATGCTATGCATTAAAGAATTTTAATTAACTTTATATGGGGAAAACTGGTTTACATACATTATTTCTGAAAATAATAATCCTGAAATGTAATCAGTACTTATATCAAGTTAAGTGCAATAATTAAATTGATTCTTCAACTTGCACGTTGCAAACTTAAGGTGCTAAGCCTTTATTTTATTTTTAATTTAACATCAATTTATGTTCGGCAACGTTAAAAAGAACATGTTATGGCCTCTGAGAAAGTACACAGTGAGTGGAAGCTGGCTTAAATGAAGGTAAAAATTGTATCTAATAATTAGTGTCCCGTGAGGGCTGATTCTGATTGTACTGCCCTCAAAACATAAAGAAAAGTCATTTTTAGAAAGACGTCTGTGTGTAGAATTTTGTCTATGGCGAATGATAACGCCCGCAAATTCAAATAATTTTTTGCATATTGTAGAGGACTCAAGGTCTGTTGATTTTGGTGAAGATCGGTTAAGGAGAAGGGGTAGTTTACCTGCAATGTTTTGTTTTAACAAGAGTAAAGTACTTAATTTTGATAAATAAAGTATCCTGAAAAGGTCATAATAATCCACTGTAGAAAGGTAGATTTAATATCTATTAATGAAAAGGGGTAGGGGGAGGGGATAATTTTCTATAAATGAAAATGATAGGTGAAGGGGAAGGGATTTTTTTTTATATGTGTTGCATATCAGCAACATTTAAGTAGTTTGTTGATAAAATTCCTTCCCAGGCTGTTTGGCCGTGGTCCAATGTTTTCTGCAAAACCAGACGTTTCGGAAGTGCCATCGACTGCCATCATCAGTGAAAATCGAGTGCGCTAACATGAGGTGGTATATGTTAGTGATCACAATTCTGTGGTTGAGGCTGAAGAAAGAAGTAGTTTCTGTGGAAATATTTCATTTCTAAAATGATTTCAAATATAAATCTTAAAATATGGAAGTCATGTATGGTTCTCCATACCGATATTTTAATTATTTGCATCAAATAGTATTATTGTTTAATAAATGTTCTATCCAGATCAAATTATGTGTATACAGTTCTGGAGAAATTAGACAGGCATAATATGTTGTTTGTTTATTGTAAACTGTATTATGTTTGGAAGTATCCCAAAGTAAATTTAACATTAGTCACGTAAATCAATGAGGCCAGTCCAGTTTTTTAAGGCCAGGAGAATCCTTGAAATGTTTGGAGCATCACTAGGTCATGATGGATCTAATCATCAAACTTCAGTTTCTGTGAAAAACTGGCAGATTTGAGTAGTCACTTGATAAAGGATGGTGTTGTAAAAGCAACAATTCTTTCAGAATTTTTTATAACCCTGTCAGTCTGCAAATAATATACTGTATTACAGTATACAAATGTAGTGTAATATCTTGGCACAATACTATATGATAAATTTGGATAAAAGGCTCATTTCCAATAGAAAGGATAGCTGGTGTGATCAGACATAAATTTGTTGTATTAGTTTTTTGAGAATTTATTCCTATCAAACTGGAGTAAGCATATTTTCAAACCTTTATGGACGTTATAACAACTCGTGCTGTCCGTCTATTTCTGCAAGAGTGTAAACGTGTCAGAGTGTAGTTTGTGTAATGTGTCTTACCAATCCGTCGTCGCTCGGTAACGTAACTTCCGCTGCTTGAGTCCGTCGCGAACGTACGAATAACCAGGTATCGAAGTCCTTACCTGAGGTTCACTAGGGGTGTATAATTCCCGGGTGGCGCCAAATTGTTTATTTTAAACAATTAAAAAAATTAGTATTATCGGCGATTCCGCTCAGGCGGTGTGGAGAATTCAAACTTGTCCCGCCGCTTATCGATGTTTACAATCAAGCCAGCAGTTTGCTGTGTTTACTGCTTGAGCGCTAGCCGCCAATTCATAGCTGTTCGGTAAAATGTACAACATTAATAATACACTTTCCTAATGAAAATAAAACACATTGGTTACACACAGTTTTGGTTTATTAGTTAATGGTTATTACTTTTTAATTGACACAGGTTATATTTGGTTTGTTATATTATTTTGCACCGGCCATTAATCTAAGACAATTTTCTCTGGGTTTTGACGTATCGATTCTGAACGTATGTGCTCTTACTCACTTTTCTATTTTTATTTTTATATTTTTTTATGGTAATAACATATAATAAAACACATCTACTTACCATAACTTTCTCGTTCTTAGCAGGTGGTTTATATTCCACTTGAATTTCCCCTCTAGGGTCCAGGGTTTCGTCTCAGCGAGATTCAGAAACAATAGAGGTTTACGAAACAATAATTTTAACAACTTCAGTGTGGACATATGATTGATTTAATATTATATCTTTTTCTTAGTTACATTTTACAATACAACAAAGATGGCGCCTTACCATCACTACCTAAATGATTTCTATTCCTTTACTAATACTGACTTACACTTATTTCATTATTTGATTGTACACATGGTCTATTACCATGCATCTCAAAGAGACTGCAGTTCTCTCGCTATTATTTCCATTTATAAAATGACAGAAACCAATGCCTCAATTTACTGATTAATAATTTATAAGTACAGACACATTCTTACGCACACACACACACACACTCTTACCCCCATGTTATATTATGACAAAACGTACTTCCAATTTAGAACCTAGTACAATCTAATGTATAAACAAACAAGTAGGCCTACATTAAAATCCTTTTTTCAACATAATGCAATAAAAAGCAATGCGCAGTTTCTGTTAACATGCAAATGATTAAGTATTAATAATGGGTTACAGTGGAATTTAATGTTACTACGGTCTGAATTAATGCAAATAAAATTGGGAGAATCTCGTAAACATATTAAAGAATGCTTGTATATTACACACAAAATTATTACAGTACGGACCTTTGTTAATGAATAGAAACAAATTTGACTCTATACTTTAGTATGTACCAATAAAATTCACCTTTTTTCAAATACCAATATCTTGTTTTTTTCATGCCCTTAAAAAAAGGTCATTAACTACATACATTATGAGAAAACGTGATTACAAATAACCAGCCATTAGTTACTTGTGAAGAAAATAGATATAACATTTACAAACATCAAATCTTCAATTCTCTCCCTATTTGTTTTATAAAAACTGGAGTTTCTACTGCAGGTTTTAAGTCCACCAACTACTTAATTAAATATACATAATTGTTCCTGTATCTTGTTGGGTAACATATTATATTTACATCTGCTTCCTACTCATATGTGCAAACAATGTTTTTAATGTACGGTCCTAAAATCTTTATCAACACTTTATATCTTTAAAATTTAGACAATGTCTAATGAGCAACTTGGCCTAACCTGAATTTACATGACCTGGCTCAGAACAACTTTATTTTGGCAAATACAAAGATGAAGACTGGTTGCAATTTACTACCATAAATGCCTGGAATGCTATGCATTAAAGAATTTTAATTAACTTTATATGGGGAAAACTGGTTTACATACATTATTTCTGAAAATAATAATCCTGAAATGTAATCAGTACTTATATCAAGTTAAGTGCAATAATTAAATTGATTCTTCAACTTGCACGTTGCAAACTTAAGGTGCTAAGCCTTTATTTTATTTTTAATTTAACATCAATTTATGTTCGGCAACGTTAAAAAGAACATGTTATGGCCTCTGAGAAAGTACACAGTGAGTGGAAGCTGGCTTAAATGAAGGTAAAAATTGTATCTAATAATTAGTGTCCCGTGAGGGCTGATTCTGATTGTACTGCCCTCAAAACATAAAGAAAAGTCATTTTTAGAAAGACGTCTGTGTGTAGAATTTTGTCTATGGCGAATGATAACGCCCGAAAATTCAAATAATTTTTTGCATATTGTAGAGGACTCAAGGTCTGTTGATTTTGGTGAAGATCGGTTAAGGAGAAGGGGTAGTTTACCTGCAATGTTTTGTTTTAACAAGAGTAAAGTACTTAATTTTGATAAATAAAGTATCCTGAAAAGGTCATAATAATCCACTGTAGAAAGGTAGATTTAATATCTATAAATGAAAAGGGGTAGGGGGAGGGGATAATTTTCTATAAATGAAAATGATAGGTGAAGGGGAAGGGATTTTTTTTTATATGTGTTGCATATCAGCAACATTTAAGTAGTTTGTTGATAAAATTCCTTCCCAGGCTGTTTGGCCGTGGTCCAATGTTTTCTGCAAAACCAGACGTTTCGGAAGTGCCATCGACTGCCATCATCAGTGAAAATCGAGTGCGCTAACATGAGGTGGTATATGTTAGTGATCACAATTCTGTTGTTGAGGCTGAAGAAAGAAGTAGTTTCTGTGGAAATATTTCATTTCTAAAATGATTTCAAATATAAATCTTAAAATATGGAAGTCATGTATGGTTCTCCATACCGATATTTTAATTATTTGCATCAAATAGTATTATTGTTTAATAAATGTTCTATCCAGATCAAATTATGTGTATACAGTTCTGGAGAAATTAGACAGGCATAATATGTTGTTTGTTTATTGTAAACTGTATTATGTTTGGAAGTATCCCAAAGTAAATTTAACATTAGTCATGTAAATCAATGAGGCCAGTCCAGTTTTTTAAGGCCAGGAGAATCCTTGAAATGTTTGGAGCATCACTAGGTCATGATGGATCTAATCATCAAACTTCAGTTTCTGTGAAAAACTGGCAGATTTGAGTAGTCACTTGATAAAGGATGGTGTTGTAAAAGCAACAATTCTTTCAGAATTTTTTATAACCCTGTCAGTCTGCAAATAATATACTGTATTACAGTATACAAATGTAGTGTAATATCTTGGCACAATACTATATGATAAATTTGGATAAAAGGCTCATTTCCAATAGAAAGGATAGCTGGTGTGATCAGACATAAATTTGTTGTATTAGTTTTTTGAGAATTTATTCCTATCAAACTGGAGTAAGCATATTTTCAAACCTTTATGGACGTTATAACAACTCGTGCTGTCCGTCTATTTCTGCAAGAGTGTAAACGTGTCAGAGTGTAGTTTGTGTAATGTGTCTTACCAATCCGTCGTCGCTCGGTAACGTAACTTCCGCTGCTTGAGTCCGTCGCGAACGTACGAATAACCAGGTATCGAAGTCCTTACCTGAGGTTCACTAGGGGTGTATAATTCCCGGGTGGCGCCAAATTGTTTATTTTAAACAATTAAAAAAATTAGTATTATCGGCGATTCCGCTCAGGCGGTGTGGAGAATTCAAACTTGTCCCGCCGCTTATCGATGTTTACAATCAAGCCAGCAGTTTGCTGTGTTTACTGCTTGAGCGCTAGCCGCCAATTCATAGCTGTTCGCTAAAATGTACAACATTAATAATACACTTTCCTAATGAAAATAAAACACATTGGTTACACACAGTTTTGGTTTATTAGTTAATGGTTATTACTTTTTCATTGACACAGGTTATATTTGGTTTGTTATATTATTTTGCACCGGCCATTAATCTAAGACAATTTTCTCTGGGTTTTGACGTATCGATTCTGAACGTATGTGCTCTTACTCACTTTTCTATTTTTATTTTTATATTTTTTTATGGTAATAACATATAATAAAACACATCTACTTACCATAACTTTCTCGTTCTTAGCAGGTGGTTTATATTCCACTTGAATTTCCCCTCTAGGGTCCAGGGTTTCGTCTCAGCGAGATTCAGAAACAATAGAGGTTTACGAAACAATAATTTTAACAACTTCAGTGTGGACATATGATTGATTTAATATTATATCTTTTTCTTAGTTACATTTTACAATACAACAAAGATGGCGCCTTACCATCACTACCTAAATGATTTCTATTCCTTTACTAATACTGACTTACACTTATTTCATTATTTGATTGTACACATGGTCTATTACCATGCGTCTCAAAGAGACTGCAGTTCTCTCGCTATTATTTCCATTTATAAAATGACAGAAACCAATGCCTCAATTTACTGATTAATAATTTATAAGTACAGACACATTCTTACGCACACACACACACACACACACTCTTACCCCCATGTTATATTATGACAAAACGTACTTCCAATTTAGAACCTAGTACAATCTAATGTATAAACAAACAAGTAGGCCTACATTAAAATCCTTTTTTCAACATAATGAAATAAAAAGCAATTCGCAGTTTCTGTTAACATGCAAATGATTAAGTATTAATAATGGGTTACAGCGGAATTTAATGTTACTACGGTCTGAATTAATTCAAATAAAATTGGGAGAATCTCGTAAACATATTAAAGAATGCTTGTATATTACACACAAAATTATTACAGTACGGACCTTTGTTAATGAATAGAAACAAATTTGACTCTATACTTTAGTATGTACCAATAAAATTCACCTTTTTTCAAATACCAATATCTTGTTTTTTTCATACCCTTAAAAAAAGGTCATTAACTACATACATTATGAGAAAACGTGATTACAAATAACCAGCCATTAGTTACTTGTGAAGAAAATAGATATAACATTTACAAACATCAAATCTTCAATTCTCTCCCTATTTGTTTTATAAAAACTGGAGTTTCTACTGCAGGTTTTAAGTCCACCAACTACTTAATTAAATATACATAATTGTTCCTGTATCTTGTTGGGTAACATATTATATTTACATCTGCTTCCTACTCATATGTGCAAACAATGTTTTTAATGTACGGTCCTAAAATCTTTATCAACACTTTATATCTTTAAAATTTAGACAATGTCTAATGAGCAACTTGGCCTAACCTGAATTTACATGACCTGGCTCAGAACAACTTTATTTTGGCAAATACAAAGATGAAGACTGGTTGCAATTTACTACCATAAATGCCTGGAATGCTATGCATTAAAGAATTTTAATTAACTTTATATGGGGAAAACTGGTTTACATACATTATTTCTGAAAATAATAATCCTGAAATGTAATCAGTACTTATATCAAGTTAAGTGCAATAATTAAATTGATTCTTCAACTTGCACTTTGCAAACTTAAGGTGCTAAGCCTTTATTTTATTTTTAATTTAACATCAATTTATGTTCGGCAACGTTAAAAAGAACATGTTATGGCCTCTGAGAAAGTACACAGTGAGTGGAAGCTGGCTTAAATGAAGGTAAAAATTGTATCTAATAATTAGTGTCCCGTGAGGGCTGATTCTGATTGTACTGCCCTCAAAACATAAAGAAAAGTCATTTTTAGAAAGACGTCTGTGTGTAGAATTTTGTCTATGGCGAATGATAACGCCCGCAAATTCAAATAATTTTTTGCATATTGTAGAGGACTCAAGGTCTGTTGATTTTGGTGAAGATCAGTTAAGGAGAAGGGGTAGTTTACCTGCAATGTTTTGTTTTAACAAGAGTAAAGTACTTAATTTTGATAAATAAAGTATCCTGAAAAGGTCATAATAATCCACTGTAGAAAGGTAGATTTAATATCTATAAATGAAAAGGGGTAGGGGGAGGGGATAATTTTCTATAAATGAAAATGATAGGTGAAGGGGAAGGGATTTTTTTTTATATGTGTTGCATATCAGCAACATTTAAGTAGTTTGTTGATAAAATTCCTTCCCAGGCTGTTTGGCCGTGGTCCAATGTTTTCTGCAAAACCAGACGTTTCGGAAGTGCCATCGACTGCCATCATCAGTGAAAATCGAGTGCGCTAACATGAGGTGGTATATGTTAGTGATCACAATTCTGTGGTTGAGGCTGAAGAAAGAAGTAGTTTCTGTGGAAATATTTCATTTCTAAAATGATTTCAAATATAAATCTTAAAATATGGAAGTCATGTATGGTTCTCCATACCGATATTTTAATTATTTGCATCAAATAGTATTATTGTTTAATAAATGTTCTATCCAGATCAAATTATGTGTATACAGTTCTGGAGAAATTAGACAGGCATAATATGTTGTTTGTTTATTGTAAACTGTATTATGTTTGGAAGTATCCCAAAGTAAATTTAACATTAGTCATGTAAATCAATGAGGCCAGTCCAGTTTTTTAAGGCCAGGAGAATCCTTGAAATGTTTGGAGCATCACTAGGTCATGATGGATCTAATCATCAAACTTCAGTTTCTGTGAAAAACTGGCAGATTTGAGTAGTCACTTGATAAAGGATGGTGTTGTAAAAGCAACAATTCTTTCAGAATTTTTTATAACCCTGTCAGTCTGCAAATAATATACTGTATTACAGTATACAAATGTAGTGTAATATCTTGGCACAATACTATATGATAAATTTGGATAAAAGGCTCATTTCCAATAGAAAGGATAGCTGGTGTGATCAGACATAAATTTGTTGTATTAGTTTTTTGAGAATTTATTCCTATCAAACTGGAGTAAGCATATTTTCAAACCTTTATGGACGTTATAACAACTCGTGCTGTCCGTCTATTTCTGCAAGAGTGTAAACGTGTCAGAGTGTAGTTTGTGTAATGTGTCTTACCAATCCGTCGTCGCTCGGTAACGTAACTTCCGCTGCTTGAGTCCGTCGCGAACGTACGAATAACCAGGTATCGAAGTCCTTACCTGAGGTTCACTAGGGGTGTATAATTCCCGGGTGGCGCCAAATTGTTTATTTTAAACAATTTAAAAAATTAGTATTATCGGCGATTCCGCTCAGGCGGTGTGGAGAATTCAAACTTGTCCCGCCGCTTATCGATGTTTACAATCAAGCCAGCAGTTTGCTGTGTTTACTGCTTGAGCGCTAGCCGCCAATTCATAGCTGTTCGCTAAAATGTACAACATTAATAATACACTTTCCTAATGAAAATAAAACACATTGGTTACACACAGTTTTGGTTTATTAGTTAATGGTTATTACTTTTTCATTGACACAGGTTATATTTGGTTTGTTATATTATTTTGCACCGGCCATTAATCTAAGACAATTTTCTCTGGGTTTTGACGTATCGATTCTGAACGTATGTGCTCTTACTCACTTTTCTATTTTTATTTTTATATTTTTTTATGGTAATAACATATAATAAAACACATCTACTTACCATAACTTTCTCGTTCTTAGCAGGTGGTTTATATTCCACTTGAATTTCCCCTCTAGGGTCCAGGGTTTCGTCTCAGCGAGATTCAGAAACAATAGAGGTTTACGAAACAATAATTTTAACAACTTCAGTGTGGACATATGATTGATTTAATATTATATTTTTTTCTTAGTTACATTTTACAATACAACAAAGATGGCGCCTTACCATCACTACCTAAATGATTTCTATTCCTTTACTAATACTGACTTACACTTATTTCATTATTTGATTGTACACATGGTCTATTACCATGCATCTCAAAGAGACTGCAGTTCTCTCGCTATTATTTCCATTTATAAAATGACAGAAACCAATGCCTCAATTTACTGATTAATAATTTATAAGTACAGACACATTCTTACGCACACACACACACACACACTCTTACCCCCATGTTATATTATGACAAAACGTACTTCCAATTTAGAACCTAGTACAATCTAATGTATAAACAAACAAGTAGGCCTACATTAAAATCCTTTTTTCAACATAATGCAATAAAAAGCAATGCGCAGTTTCTGTTAACATGCAAATGATTAAGTATTAATAATGGGTTACAGTGGAATTTAATGTTACTACGGTCTGAATTAATGCAAATAAAATTGGGAGAATCTCGTAAACATATTAAAGAATGCTTGTATATTACACACAAAATTATTACAGTACGGACCTTTGTTAATGAATAGAAACAAATTTGACTCTATACTTTAGTATGTACCAATAAAATTCACCTTTTTTCAAATACCAATATCTTGTTTTTTTCATGCCCTTAAAAAAAGGTCATTAACTACATACATTATGAGAAAACGTGATTACAAATAACCAGCCATTAGTTACTTGTGAAGAAAATAGATATAACATTTACAAACATCAAATCTTCAATTCTCTCCCTATTTGTTTTATAAAAACTGGAGTTTCTACTGCAGGTTTTAAGTCCACCAACTACTTAATTAAATATACATAATTGTTCCTGTATCTTGTTGGGTAACATATTATATTTACATCTGCTTCCTACTCATATGTGCAAACAATGTTTTTAATGTACGGTCCTAAAATCTTTATCAACACTTTATATCTTTAAAATTTAGACAAAGTCTAATGAGCAACTTGGCCTAACCTGAATTTACATGACCTGGCTCAGAACAACTTTATTTTGGCAAATACAAAGATGAAGACTGGTTGCAATTTACTACCATAAATGCCTGGAATGCTATGCATTAAAGAATTTTAATTAACTTTATATGGGGAAAACTGGTTTACATACATTATTTCTGAAAATAATAATCCTGAAATGTAATCAGTACTTATATCAAGTTAAGTGCAATAATTAAATTGATTCTTCAACTTGCACGTTGCAAACTTACGGTGCTAAGCCTTTATTTTATTTTTAATTTAACATCAATTTATGTTCGGCAACGTTAAAAAGAACATGTTATGGCCTCTGAGAAAGTACACAGTGAGTGGAAGCTGGCTTAAATGAAGGTAAAAATTGTATCTAATAATTAGTGTCCCGTGAGGGCTGATTCTGATTGTACTGCCCTCAAAACATAAAGAAAAGTCATTTTTAGAAAGACGTCTGTGTGTAGAATTTTGTCTATGGCGAATGATAACGCCCGCAAATTCAAATAATTTTTTGCATATTGTAGAGGACTCAAGGTCTGTTGATTTTGGTGAAGATCGGTTAAGGAGAAGGGGTAGTTTACCTGCAATGTTTTGTTTTAACAAGTGTAAAGTACTTAATTTTGATAAATAAAGTATCCTGAAAAGGTCATAATAATCCACTGTAGAAAGGTAGATTTAATATCTATAAATGAAAAGGGGTAGGGGGAGGGGATAATTTTCTATAAATGAAAATGATAGGTGAAGGGGAAGGGATTTTTTTTTATATGTGTTGCATATCAGCAACATTTAAGTAGTTTGTTGATAAAATTCCTTCCCAGGCTGTTTGGCCGTGGTCCAATGTTTTCTGCAAAACCAGACGTTTCGGAAGTGCCATCGACTGCCATCATCAGTGAAAATCGAGTGCGCTAACATGAGGTGGTATATGTTAGTGATCACAATTCTGTTGTTGAGGCTGAAGAAAGAAGTAGTTTCTGTGGAAATATTTCATTTCTAAAATGATTTCAAATATAAATCTTAAAATATGGAAGTCATGTATGGTTCTCCATACCGATATTTTAATTATTTGCATCAAATAGTATTATTGTTTAATAAATGTTCTATCCAGATCAAATTATGTGTATACAGTTCTGGAGAAATTAGACAGGCATAATATGTTGTTTGTTTATTGTAAACTGTATTATGTTTGGAAGTATCCCAAAGTAAATTTAACATTAGTCATGTAAATCAATGAGGCCAGTCCAGTTTTTTAAGGCCAGGAGAATCCTTGAAATGTTTGGAGCATCACTAGGTCATGATGGATCTAATCATCAAACTTCAGTTTCTGTGAAAAACTGGCAGATTTGAGTAGTCACTTGATAAAGGATGGTGTTGTAAAAGCAACAATTCTTTCAGAATTTTTTATAACCCTGTCAGTCTGCAAATAATATACTGTATTACAGTATACAAATGTAGTGTAATATCTTGGCACAATACTATATGATAAATTTGGATAAAAGGCTCATTTCCAATAGAAAGGATAGCTGGTGTGATCAGACATAAATTTGTTGTATTAGTTTTTTGAGAATTTATTCCTATCAAACTGGAGTAAGCATATTTTCAAACCTTTATGGACGTTATAACAACTCGTGCTGTCCGTCTATTTCTGCAAGAGTGTAAACGTGTCAGAGTGTAGTTTGTGTAATGTGTCTTACCAATCCGTCGTCGCTCGGTAACGTAACTTCCGCTGCTTGAGTCCGTCGCGAACGTACGAATAACCAGGTATCGAAGTCCTTACCTGAGGTTCACTAGGGGTGTATAATTCCCGGGTGGCGCCAAATTGTTTATTTTAAACAATTAAAAAAATTAGTATTATCGGCGATTCCGCTCAGGCGGTGTGGAGAATTCAAACTTGTCCCGCCGCTTATCGATGTTTACAATCAAGCCAGCAGTTTGCTGTGTTTACTGCTTGAGCGCTAGCCGCCAATTCATAGCTGTTCGCTAAAATGTACAACATTAATAATACACTTTCCTAATGAAAATAAAACACATTGGTTACACACAGTTTTGGTTTATTAGTTAATGGTTATTACTTTTTCATTGACACAGGTTATATTTGGTTTGTTATATTATTTTGCACCGGCCATTAATCTAAGACAATTTTCTCTGGGTTTTGACGTATCGATTCTGAACGTATGTGCTCTTACTCACTTTTCTATTTTTATTTTTATATTTTTTTATGGTAATAACATATAATAAAACACATCTACTTACCATAACTTTCTCGTTCTTAGCAGGTGGTTTATATTCCACTTGAATTTCCCCTCTAGGGTCCAGGGTTTCGTCTCAGCGAGATTCAGAAACAATAGAGGTTTACGAAACAATAATTTTAACAACTTCAGTGTGGACATATGATTGATTTAATATTATATCTTTTTCTTAGTTACATTTTACAATACAACAAAGATGGCGCCTTACCATCACTACCTAAATGATTTCTATTCCTTTACTAATACTGACTTACACTTATTTCATTATTTGATTGTACACATGGTCTATTACCATGCATCTCAAAGAGACTGCAGTTCTCTCGCTATTATTTCCATTTATAAAATGACAGAAACCAATGCCTCAATTTACTGATTAATAATTTATAAGTACAGACACATTCTTACGCACACACACACACACACTCTTACCCCCATGTTATATTATGACAAAACGTACTTCCAATTTAGAACCTAGTACAATCTAATGTATAAACAAACAAGTAGGCCTACATTAAAATCCTTTTTTCAACATAATGCAATAAAAAGCAATGCGCAGTTTCTGTTAACATGCAAATGATTAAGTATTAATAATGGGTTACAGTGGAATTTAATGTTACTACGGTCTGAATTAATGCAAATAAAATTGGGAGAATCTCGTAAACATATTAAAGAATGCTTGTATATTACACACAAAATTATTACAGTACGGACCTTTGTTAATGAATAGAAACAAATTTGACTCTATACTTTAGTATGTACCAATAAAATTCACCTTTTTTCAAATACCAATATCTTGTTTTTTTCATGCCCTTAAAAAAAGGTCATTAACTACATACATTATGAGAAAACGTGATTACAAATAACCAGCCATTAGTTACTTGTGAAGAAAATAGATATAACATTTACAAACATCAAATCTTCAATTCTCTCCCTATTTGTTTTATAAAAACTGGAGTTTCTACTGCAGGTTTTAAGTCCACCAACTACTTAATTAAATATACATAATTGTTCCTGTATCTTGTTGGGTAACATATTATATTTACATCTGCTTCCTACTCATATGTGCAAACAATGTTTTTAATGTACGGTCCTAAAATCTTTATCAACACTTTATATCTTTAAAATTTAGACAAAGTCTAATGAGCAACTTGGCCTAACCTGAATTTACATGACCTGGCTCAGAACAACTTTATTTTGGCAAATACAAAGATGAAGACTGGTTGCAATTTACTACCATAAATGCCTGGAATGCTATGCATTAAAGAATTTTAATTAACTTTATATGGGGAAAACTGGTTTACATACATTATTTCTGAAAATAATAATCCTGAAATGTAATCAGTACTTATATCAAGTTAAGTGCAATAATTAAATTGATTCTTCAACTTGCACGTTGCAAACTTACGGTGCTAAGCCTTTATTTTATTTTTAATTTAACATCAATTTATGTTCGGCAACGTTAAAAAGAACATGTTATGGCCTCTGAGAAAGTACACAGTGAGTGGAAGCTGGCTTAAATGAAGGTAAAAATTGTATCTAATAATTAGTGTCCCGTGAGGGCTGATTCTGATTGTACTGCCCTCAAAACATAAAGAAAAGTCATTTTTAGAAAGACGTCTGTGTGTAGAATTTTGTCTATGGCGAATGATAACGCCCGCAAATTCAAATAATTTTTTGCATATTGTAGAGGACTCAAGGTCTGTTGATTTTGGTGAAGATCGGTTAAGGAGAAGGGGTAGTTTACCTGCAATGTTTTGTTTTAACAAGAGTAAAGTACTTAATTTTGATAAATAAAGTATCCTGAAAAGGTCATAATAATCCACTGTAGAAAGGTAGATTTAATATCTATAAATGAAAAGGGGTAGGGGGAGGGGATAATTTTCTATAAATGAAAATGATAGGTGAAGGGGAAGGGATTTTTTTTTATATGTGTTGCATATCAGCAACATTTAAGTAGTTTGTTGATAAAATTCCTTCCCAGGCTGTTTGGCCGTGGTCCAATGTTTTCTGCAAAACCAGACGTTTCGGAAGTGCCATCGACTGCCATCATCAGTGAAAATCGAGTGCGCTAACATGAGGTGGTATATGTTAGTGATCACAATTCTGTTGTTGAGGCTGAAGAAAGAAGTAGTTTCTGTGGAAATATTTCATTTCTAAAATGATTTCAAATATAAATCTTAAAATATGGAAGTCATGTATGGTTCTCCATACCGATATTTTAATTATTTGCATCAAATAGTATTATTGTTTAATAAATGTTCTATCCAGATCAAATTATGTGTATACAGTTCTGGAGAAATTAGACAGGCATAATATGTTGTTTGTTTATTGTAAACTGTATTATGTTTGGAAGTATCCCAAAGTAAATTTAACATTAGTCATGTAAATCAATGAGGCCAGTCCAGTTTTTTAAGGCCAGGAGAATCCTTGAAATGTTTGGAGCATCACTAGGTCATGATGGATCTAATCATCAAACTTCAGTTTCTGTGAAAAACTGGCAGATTTGAGTAGTCACTTGATAAAGGATGGTGTTGTAAAAGCAACAATTCTTTCAGAATTTTTTATAACCCTGTCAGTCTGCAAATAATATACTGTATTACAGTATACAAATGTAGTGTAATATCTTGGCACAATACTATATGATAAATTTGGATAAAAGGCTCATTTCCAATAGAAAGGATAGCTGGTGTGATCAGACATAAATTTGTTGTATTAGTTTTTTGAGAATTTATTCCTATCAAACTGGAGTAAGCATATTTTCAAACCTTTATGGACGTTATAACAACTCGTGCTGTCCGTCTATTTCTGCAAGAGTGTAAACGTGTCAGAGTGTAGTTTGTGTAATGTGTCTTACCAATCCGTCGTCGCTCGGTAACGTAACTTCCGCTGCTTGAGTCCGTCGCGAACGTACGAATAACCAGGTATCGAAGTCCTTACCTGAGGTTCACTAGGGGTGTATAATTCCCGGGTGGCGCCAAATTGTTTATTTTAAACAATTAAAAAAATTAGTATTATCGGCGATTCCGCTCAGGCGGTGTGGAGAATTCAAACTTGTCCCGCCGCTTATCGATGTTTACAATCAAGCCAGCAGTTTGCTGTGTTTACTGCTTGAGCGCTAGCCGCCAATTCATAGCTGTTCGCTAAAATGTACAACATTAATAATACACTTTCCTAATGAAAATAAAACACATTGGTTACACACAGTTTTGGTTTATTAGTTAATGGTTATTACTTTTTCATTGACACAGGTTATATTTGGTTTGTTATATTATTTTGCACCGGCCATTAATCTAAGACAATTTTCTCTGGGTTTTGACGTATCGATTCTGAACGTATGTGCTCTTACTCACTTTTCTATTTTTATTTTTATATTTTTTTATGGTAATAACATATAATAAAACACATCTACTTACCATAACTTTCTCGTTCTTAGCAGGTGGTTTATATTCCACTTGAATTTCCCCTCTAGGGTCCAGGGTTTCGTCTCAGCGAGATTCAGAAACAATAGAGGTTTACGAAACAATAATTTTAACAACTTCAGTGTGGACATATGATTGATTTAATATTATATCTTTTTCTTAGTTACATTTTACAATACAACAAAGATGGCGCCTTACCATCACTACCTAAATGATTTCTATTCCTTTACTAATACTGACTTACACTTATTTCATTATTTGATTGTACACATGGTCTATTACCATGCGTCTCAAAGAGACTGCAGTTCTCTCGCTATTATTTCCATTTATAAAATGACAGAAACCAATGCCTCAATTTACTGATTAATAATTTATAAGTACAGACACATTCTTACGCACACACACACACACACTCTTACCCCCATGTTATATTATGACAAAACGTACTTCCAATTTAGAACCTAGTACAATCTAATGTATAAACAAACAAGTAGGCCTACATTAAAATCCTTTTTTCAACATAATGAAATAAAAAGCAATGCGCAGTTTCTGTTAACATGCAAATGATTAAGTATTAATAATGGGTTACAGCGGAATTTAATGTTACTACGGTCTGAATTAATTCAAATAAAATTGGGAGAATCTCGTAAACATATTAAAGAATGCTTGTATATTACACACAAAATTATTACAGTACGGACCTTTGTTAATGAATAGAAACAAATTTGACTCTATACTTTAGTATGTACCAATAAAATTCACCTTTTTTCAAATACCAATATCTTGTTTTTTTCATACCCTTAAAAAAAGGTCATTAACTACATACATTATGAGAAAACGTGATTACAAATAACCAGCCATTAGTTACTTGTGAAGAAAATAGATATAACATTTACAAACATCAAATCTTCAATTCTCTCCCTATTTGTTTTATAAAAACTGGAGTTTCTACTGCAGGTTTTAAGTCCACCAACTACTTAATTAAATATACATAATTGTTCCTGTATCTTGTTGGGTAACATATTATATTTACATCTGCTTCCTACTCATATGTGCAAACAATGTTTTTAATGTACGGTCCTAAAATCTTTATCAACACTTTATATCTTTAAAATTTAGACAATGTCTAATGAGCAACTTGGCCTAACCTGAATTTACATGACCTGGCTCAGAACAACTTTATTTTGGCAAATACAAAGATGAAGACTGGTTGCAATTTACTACCATAAATGCCTGGAATGCTATGCATTAAAGAATTTTAATTAACTTTATATGGGGAAAACTGGTTTACATACATTATTTCTGAAAATAATAATCCTGAAATGTAATCAGTACTTATATCAAGTTAAGTGCAATAATTAAATTGATTCTTCAACTTGCACGTTGCAAACTTACGGTGCTAAGCCTTTATTTTATTTTTAATTTAACATCAATTTATGTTCGGCAACGTTAAAAAGAACATGTTATGGCCTCTGAGAAAGTACACAGTGAGTGGAAGCTGGCTTAAATGAAGGTAAAAATTGTATCTAATAATTAGTGTCCCGTGAGGGCTGATTCTGATTGTACTGCCCTCAAAACATAAAGAAAAGTCATTTTTAGAAAGACGTCTGTGTGTAGAATTTTGTCTATGGCGAATGATAACGCCCGCAAATTCAAATAATTTTTTGCATATTGTAGAGGACTCAAGGTCTGTTGATTTTGGTGAAGATCGGTTAAGGAGAAGGGGTAGTTTACCTGCAATGTTTTGTTTTAACAAGAGTAAAGTACTTAATTTTGATAAATAAAGTATCCTGAAAAGGTCATAATAATCCACTGTAGAAAGGTAGATTTAATATCTATAAATGAAAAGGGGTAGGGGGAGGGGATAATTTTCTATAAATGAAAATGATAGGTGAAGGGGAAGGGATTTTTTTTTATATGTGTTGCATATCAGCAACATTTAAGTAGTTTGTTGATAAAATTCCTTCCCAGGCTGTTTGGCCGTGGTCCAATGTTTTCTGCAAAACCAGACGTTTCGGAAGTGCCATCGACTGCCATCATCAGTGAAAATCGAGTGCGCTAACATGAGGTGGTATATGTTAGTGATCACAATTCTGTTGTTGAGGCTGAAGAAAGAAGTAGTTTCTGTGGAAATATTTCATTTCTAAAATGATTTCAAATATAAATCTTAAAATATGGAAGTCATGTATGGTTCTCCATACCGATATTTTAATTATTTGCATCAAATAGTATTATTGTTTAATAAATGTTCTATCCAGATCAAATTATGTGTATACAGTTCTGGAGAAATTAGACAGGCATAATATGTTGTTTGTTTATTGTAAACTGTATTATGTTTGGAAGTATCCCAAAGTAAATTTAACATTAGTCATGTAAATCAATGAGGCCAGTCCAGTTTTTTAAGGCCAGGAGAATCCTTGAAATGTTTGGAGCATCACTAGGTCATGATGGATCTAATCATCAAACTTCAGTTTCTGTGAAAAACTGGCAGATTTGAGTAGTCACTTGATAAAGGATGGTGTTGTAAAAGCAACAATTCTTTCAGAATTTTTTATAACCCTGTCAGTCTGCAAATAATATACTGTATTACAGTATACAAATGTAGTGTAATATCTTGGCACAATACTATATGATAAATTTGGATAAAAGGCTCATTTCCAATAGAAAGGATAGCTGGTGTGATCAGACATAAATTTGTTGTATTAGTTTTTTGAGAATTTATTCCTATCAAACTGGAGTAAGCATATTTTCAAACCTTTATGGACGTTATAACAACTCGTGCTGTCCGTCTATTTCTGCAAGAGTGTAAACGTGTCAGAGTGTAGTTTGTGTAATGTGTCTTACCAATCCGTCGTCGCTCGGTAACGTAACTTCCGCTGCTTGAGTCCGTCGCGAACGTACGAATAACCAGGTATCGAAGTTCTTACCTGAGGTTCACTAGGGGTGTATAATTCCCGGGTGGCGCCAAATTGTTTATTTTAAACAATTAAAAAAATTAGTATTATCGGCGATTCCGCTCAGGCGGTGTGGAGAATTCAAACTTGTCCCGCCGCTTATCGATGTTTACAATCAAGCCAGCAGTTTGCTGTGTTTACTGCTTGAGCGCTAGCCGCCAATTCATAGCTGTTCGCTAAAATGTACAACATTAATAATACACTTTCCTAATGAAAATAAAACACATTGGTTACACACAGTTTTGGTTTATTAGTTAATGGTTATTACTTTTTCATTGACACAGGTTATATTTGGTTTGTTATATTATTTTGCACCGGCCATTAATCTAAGACAATTTTCTCTGGGTTTTGACGTATCGATTCTGAACGTATGTGCTCTTACTCACTTTTCTATTTTTATTTTTATATTTTTTTATGGTAATAACATATAATAAAACACATCTACTTACCATAACTTTCTCGTTCTTAGCAGGTGGTTTATATTCCACTTGAATTTCCCCTCTAGGGTCCAGGGTTTCGTCTCAGCGAGATTCAGAAACAATAGAGGTTTACGAAACAATAATTTTAACAACTTCAGTGTGGACATATGATTGATTTAATATTATATCTTTTTCTTAGTTACATTTTACAATACAACAAAGATGGCGCCTTACCATCACTACCTAAATGATTTCTATTCCTTTACTAATACTGACTTACACTTATTTCATTATTTGATTGTACACATGGTCTATTACCATGCGTCTCAAAGAGACTGCAGTTCTCTCGCTATTATTTCCATTTATAAAATGACAGAAACCAATGCCTCAATTTACTGATTAATAATTTATAAGTACAGACACATTCTTACGCACACACACACACACACTCTTACCCCCATGTTATATTATGACAAAACGTACTTCCAATTTAGAACCTAGTACAATCTAATGTATAAACAAACAAGTAGGCCTACATTAAAATCCTTTTTTCAACATAATGAAATAAAAAGCAATGCGCAGTTTCTGTTAACATGCAAATGATTAAGTATTAATAATGGGTTACAGCGGAATTTAATGTTACTACGGTCTGAATTAATTCAAATAAAATTGGGAGAATCTCGTAAACATATTAAAGAATGCTTGTATATTACACACAAAATTATTACAGTACGGACCTTTGTTAATGAATAGAAACAAATTTGACTCTATACTTTAGTATGTACCAATAAAATTCACCTTTTTTCAAATACCAATATCTTGTTTTTTTCATACCCTTAAAAAAAGGTCATTAACTACATACATTATGAGAAAACGTGATTACAAATAACCAGCCATTAGTTACTTGTGAAGAAAATAGATATAACATTTACAAACATCAAATCTTCAATTCTCTCCCTATTTGTTTTATAAAAACTGGAGTTTCTACTGCAGGTTTTAAGTCCACCAACTACTTAATTAAATATACATAATTGTTCCTGTATCTTGTTGGGTAACATATTATATTTACATCTGCTTCCTACTCATATGTGCAAACAATGTTTTTAATGTACGGTCCTAAAATCTTTATCAACACTTTATATCTTTAAAATTTAGACAATGTCTAATGAGCAACTTGGCCTAACCTGAATTTACATGACCTGGCTCAGAACAACTTTATTTTGGCAAATACAAAGATGAAGACTGGTTGCAATTTACTACCATAAATGCCTGGAATGCTATGCATTAAAGAATTTTAATTAACTTTATATGGGGAAAACTGGTTTACATACATTATTTCTGAAAATAATAATCCTGAAATGTAATCAGTACTTATATCAAGTTAAGTGCAATAATTAAATTGATTCTTCAACTTGCACTTTGCAAACTTAAGGTGCTAAGCCTTTATTTTATTTTTAATTTAACATCAATTTATGTTCGGCAACGTTAAAAAGAACATGTTATGGCCTCTGAGAAAGTACACAGTGAGTGGAAGCTGGCTTAAATGAAGGTAAAAATTGTATCTAATAATTAGTGTCCCGTGAGGGCTGATTCTGATTGTACTGCCCTCAAAACATAAAGAAAAGTCATTTTTAGAAAGACGTCTGTGTGTAGAATTTTGTCTATGGCGAATGATAACGCCCGCAAATTCAAATAATTTTTTGCATATTGTAGAGGACTCAAGGTCTGTTGATTTTGGTGAAGATCGGTTAAGGAGAAGGGGTAGTTTACCTGCAATGTTTTGTTTTAACAAGAGTAAAGTACTTAATTTTGATAAATAAAGTATCCTGAAAAGGTCATAATAATCCACTGTAGAAAGGTAGATTTAATATCTATAAATGAAAAGGGGTAGGGGGAGGGGATAATTTTCTATAAATGAAAATGATAGGTGAAGGGGAAGGGATTTTTTTTTATATGTGTTGCATATCAGCAACATTTAAGTAGTTTGTTGATAAAATTCCTTCCCAGGCTGTTTGGCCGTGGTCCAATGTTTTCTGCAAAACCAGACGTTTCGGAAGTGCCATCGACTGCCATCATCAGTGAAAATCGAGTGCGCTAACATGAGGTGGTATATGTTAGTGATCACAATTCTGTGGTTGAGGCTGAAGAAAGAAGTAGTTTCTGTGGAAATATTTCATTTCTAAAATGATTTCAAATATAAATCTTAAAATATGGAAGTCATGTATGGTTCTCCATACCGATATTTTAATTATTTGCATCAAATAGTATTATTGTTTAATAAATGTTCTATCCAGATCAAATTATGTGTATACAGTTCTGGAGAAATTAGACAGGCATAATATGTTGTTTGTTTATTGTAAACTGTATTATGTTTGGAAGTATCCCAAAGTAAATTTAACATTAGTCATGTAAATCAATGAGGCCAGTCCAGTTTTTTAAGGCCAGGAGAATCCTTGAAATGTTTGGAGCATCACTAGGTCATGATGGATCTAATCATCAAACTTCAGTTTCTGTGAAAAACTGGCAGATTTGAGTAGTCACTTGATAAAGGATGGTGTTGTAAAAGCAACAATTCTTTCAGAATTTTTTATAACCCTGTCAGTCTGCAAATAATATACTGTATTACAGTATACAAATGTAGTGTAATATCTTGGCACAATACTATATGATAAATTTGGATAAAAGGCTCATTTCCAATAGAAAGGATAGCTGGTGTGATCAGACATAAATTTGTTGTATTAGTTTTTTGAGAATTTATTCCTATCAAACTGGAGTAAGCATATTTTCAAACCTTTATGGACGTTATAACAACTCGTGCTGTCCGTCTATTTCTGCAAGAGTGTAAACGTGTCAGAGTGTAGTTTGTGTAATGTGTCTTACCAATCCGTCGTCGCTCGGTAACGTAACTTCCGCTGCTTGAGTCCGTCGCGAACGTACGAATAACCAGGTATCGAAGTCATTACCTGAGGTTCACTAGGGGTGTATAATTCCCGGGTGGCGCCAAATTGTTTATTTTAAACAATTAAAAAAATTAGTATTATCGGCGATTCCGCTCAGGCGGTGTGGAGAATTCAAACTTGTCCCGCCGCTTATCGATGTTTACAATCAAGCCAGCAGTTTGCTGTGTTTACTGCTTGAGCGCTAGCCGCCAATTCATAGCTGTTCGCTAAAATGTACAACATTAATAATACACTTTCCTAATGAAAATAAAACACATTGGTTACACACAGTTTTGGTTTATTAGTTAATGGTTATTACTTTTTCATTGACACAGGTTATATTTGGTTTGTTATATTATTTTGCACCGGCCATTAATCTAAGACAATTTTCTCTGGGTTTTGACGTATCGATTCTGAACGTATGTGCTCTTACTCACTTTTCTATTTTTATTTTTATATTTTTTTATGGTAATAACATATAATAAAACACATCTACTTACCATAACTTTCTCGTTCTTAGCAGGTGGTTTATATTCCACTTGAATTTCCCCTCTAGGGTCCAGGGTTTCGTCTCAGCGAGATTCAGAAACAATAGAGGTTTACGAAACAATAATTTTAACAACTTCAGTGTGGACATATGATTGATTTAATATTATATCTTTTTCTTAGTTACATTTTACAATACAACAAAGATGGCGCCTTACCATCACTACCTAAATGATTTCTATTCCTTTACTAATACTGACTTACACTTATTTCATTATTTGATTGTACACATGGTCTATTACCATGCATCTCAAAGAGACTGCAGTTCTCTCGCTATTATTTCCATTTATAAAATGACAGAAACCAATGCCTCAATTTACTGATTAATAATTTATAAGTACAGACACATTCTTACGCACACACACACACACACTCTTACCCCCATGTTATATTATGACAAAACGTACTTCCAATTTAGAACCTAGTACAATCTAATGTATAAACAAACAAGTAGGCCTACATTAAAATCCTTTTTTCAACATAATGAAGTAAAAAGCAATGCGCAGTTTCTGTTAACATGCAAATGATTAAGTATTAATAATGGGTTACAGCGGAATTTAATGTTACTACGGTCTGAATTAATGCAAATAAAATTGGGAGAATCTCGTAAACATATTAAAGAATGCTTGTATATTACACACAAAATTATTACAGTACGGACCTTTGTTAATGAATAGAAACAAATTTGACTCTATACTTTAGTATGTACCAATAAAATTCACCTTTTTTCAAATACCAATATCTTGTTTTTTTCATACCCTTAAAAAAAGGTCATTAACTACATACATTATGAGAAAACGTGATTACAAATAACCAGCCATTAGTTACTTGTGAAGAAAATAGATATAACATTTACAAACATCAAATCTTCAATTCTCTCCCTATTTGTTTTATAAAAACTGGAGTTTCTACTGCAGGTTTTAAGTCCACCAACTACTTAATTAAATATACATAATTGTTCCTGTATCTTGTTTGGTAACATATTATATTTACATCTGCTTCCTACTCATATGTGCAAACAATGTTTTTAATGTACGGTCCTAAAATCTTTATCAACACTTTATATCTTTAAAATTTAGACAATGTCTAATGAGCAACTTGGCCTAACCTGAATTTACATGACCTGGCTCAGAACAACTTTATTTTGGCAAATACAAAGATGAAGACTGGTTGCAATTTACTACCATAAATGCCTGGAATGCTATGCATTAAAGAATTTTAATTAACTTTATATGGGGAAAACTGGTTTACATACATTATTTCTGAAAATAATAATCCTGAAATGTAATCAGTACTTATATCAAGTTAAGTGCAATAATTAAATTGATTCTTCAACTTGCACGTTGCAAACTTAAGGTGCTCTTACTCACTTTTCTATTTTTATTTTTATATTTTTTTATGGTAATAACATATAATAAAACACATCTACTTACCATAACTTTCTCGTTCTTAGCAGGTGGTTTATATTCCACTTGAATTTCCCCTCTAGGGTCCAGGGTTTCGTCTCAGCGAGATTCAGAAACAATAGAGGTTTACGAAACAATAATTTTAACAACTTCAGTGTGGACATATGATTGATTTAATATTATATCTTTTTCTTAGTTACATTTTACAATACAACAAAGATGGCGCCTTACCATCACTACCTAAATGATTTCTATTCCTTTACTAATACTGACTTACACTTATTTCATTATTTGATTGTACACATGGTCTATTACCATGCATCTCAAAGAGACTGCAGTTCTCTCGCTATTATTTCCATTTATAAAATGACAGAAACCAATGCCTCAATTTACTGATTAATAATTTATAAGTACAGACACATTCTTACGCACACACACACACACACTCTTACCCCCATGTTATATTATGACAAAACGTACTTCCAATTTAGAACCTAGTACAATCTAATGTATAAACAAACAAGTAGGCCTACATTAAAATCCTTTTTTCAACATAATGAAGTAAAAAGCAATGCGCAGTTTCTGTTAACATGCAAATGATTAAGTATTAATAATGGGTTACAGCGGAATTTAATGTTACTACGGTCTGAATTAATGCAAATAAAATTGGGAGAATCTCGTAAACATATTAAAGAATGCTTGTATATTACACACAAAATTATTACAGTACGGACCTTTGTTAATGAATAGAAACAAATTTGACTCTATACTTTAGTATGTACCAATAAAATTCACCTTTTTTCAAATACCAATATCTTGTTTTTTTCATACCCTTAAAAAAAGGTCATTAACTACATACATTATGAGAAAACGTGATTACAAATAACCAGCCATTAGTTACTTGTGAAGAAAATAGATATAACATTTACAAACATCAAATCTTCAATTCTCTCCCTATTTGTTTTATAAAAACTGGAGTTTCTACTGCAGGTTTTAAGTCCACCAACTACTTAATTAAATATACATAATTGTTCCTGTATCTTGTTTGGTAACATATTATATTTACATCTGCTTCCTACTCATATGTGCAAACAATGTTTTTAATGTACGGTCCTAAAATCTTTATCAACACTTTATATCTTTAAAATTTAGACAATGTCTAATGAGCAACTTGGCCTAACCTGAATTTACATGACCTGGCTCAGAACAACTTTATTTTGGCAAATACAAAGATGAAGACTGGTTGCAATTTACTACCATAAATGCCTGGAATGCTATGCATTAAAGAATTTTAATTAACTTTATATGGGGAAAACTGGTTTACATACATTATTTCTGAAAATAATAATCCTGAAATGTAATCAGTACTTATATCAAGTTAAGTGCAATAATTAAATTGATTCTTCAACTTGCACGTTGCAAACTTAAGGTGCTAAGCCTTTATTTTATTTTTAATTTAACATCAATTTATGTTCGGCAACGTTAAAAAGAACATGTTATGGCCTCTGAGAAAGTACACAGTGAGTGGAAGCTGGCTTAAATGAAGGTAAAAATTGTATCTAATAATTAGTGTCCCGTGAGGGCTGATTCTGATTGTACTGCCCTCAAAACATAAAGAAAAGTCATTTTTAGAAAGACGTCTGTGTGTAGAATTTTGTCTATGGCGAATGATAACGCCCGCAAATTCAAATAATTTTTTGCATATTGTAGAGGACTCAAGGTCTGTTGATTTTGGTGAAGATCGGTTAAGGAGAAGGGGTAGTTTACCTGCAATGTTTTGTTTTAACAAGAGTAAAGTACTTAATTTTGATAAATAAAGTATCCTGAAAAGGTCATAATAATCCACTGTAGAAAGGTAGATTTAATATCTATAAATGAAAAGGGGTAGGGGGAGGGGATAATTTTCTATAAATGAAAATGATAGGTGAAGGGGAAGGGATTTTTTTTTATATGTGTTGCATATCAGCAACATTTAAGTAGTTTGTTGATAAAATTCCTTCCCAGGCTGTTTGGCCGTGGTCCAAAGTTTTCTGCAAAACCAGACGTTTCGGAAGTGCCATCGACTGCCATCATCAGTGAAAATCGAGTGCGCTAACATGAGGTGGTATATGTTAGTGATCACAATTCTGTGGTTGAGGCTGAAGAAAGAAGTAGTTTCTGTGGAAATATTTCATTTCTAAAATGATTTCAAATATAAATCTTAAAATATGGAAGTCATGTATGGTTCTCCATACCGATATTTTAATTATTTGCATCAAATAGTATTATTGTTTAATAAATGTTCTATCCAGATCAAATTATGTGTATACAGTTCTGGAGAAATTAGACAGGCATAATATGTTGTTTGTTTATTGTAAACTGTATTATGTTTGGAAGTATCCCAAAGTAAATTTAACATTAGTCATGTAAATCAATGAGGCCAGTCCAGTTTTTTAAGGCCAGGAGAATCCTTGAAATGTTTGGAGCATCACTAGGTCATGATGGATCTAATCATCAAACTTCAGTTTCTGTGAAAAACTGGCAGATTTGAGTAGTCACTTGATAAAGGATGGTGTTGTAAAAGCAACAATTCTTTCAGAATTTTTTATAACCCTGTCAGTCTGCAAATAATATACTGTATTACAGTATACAAATGTAGTGTAATATCTTGGCACAATACTATATGATAAATTTGGATAAAAGGCTCATTTCCAATAGAAAGGATAGCTGGTGTGATCAGACATAAATTTGTTGTATTAGTTTTTTGAGAATTTATTCCTATCAAACTGGAGTAAGCATATTTTCAAACCTTTATGGACGTTATAACAACTCGTGCTGTCCGTCTATTTCTGCAAGAGTGTAAACGTGTCAGAGTGTAGTTTGTGTAATGTGTCTTACCAATCCGTCGTCGCTCGGTAACGTAACTTCCGCTGCTTGAGTCCGTCGCGAACGTACGAATAACCAGGTATCGAAGTCATTACCTGAGGTTCACTAGGGGTGTATAATTCCCGGGTGGCGCCAAATTGTTTATTTTAAACAATTAAAAAAATTAGTATTATCGGCGATTCCGCTCAGGCGGTGTGGAGAATTCAAACTTGTCCCGCCGCTTATCGATGTTTACAATCAAGCCAGCAGTTTGCTGTGTTTACTGCTTGAGCGCTAGCCGCCAATTCATAGCTGTTCGCTAAAATGTACAACATTAATAATACACTTTCCTAATGAAAATAAAACACATTGGTTACACACAGTTTTGGTTTATTAGTTAATGGTTATTACTTTTTCATTGACACAGGTTATATTTGGTTTGTTATATTATTTTGCACCGGCCATTAATCTAAGACAATTTTCTCTGGGTTTTGACGTATCGATTCTGAACGTATGTGCTCTTACTCACTTTTCTATTTTTATTTTTATATTTTTTTATGGTAATAACATATAATAAAACACATCTACTTACCATAACTTTCTCGTTCTTAGCAGGTGGTTTATATTCCACTTGAATTTCCCCTCTAGGGTCCAGGGTTTCGTCTCAGCGAGATTCAGAAACAATAGAGGTTTACGAAACAATAATTTTAACAACTTCAGTGTGGACATATGATTGATTTAATATTATATCTTTTTCTTAGTTACATTTTACAATACAACAAAGATGGCGCCTTACCATCACTACCTAAATGATTTCTATTCCTTTACTAATACTGACTTACACTTATTTCATTATTTGATTGTACACATGGTCTATTACCATGCATCTCAAAGAGACTGCAGTTCTCTCGCTATTATTTCCATTTATAAAATGACAGAAACCAATGCCTCAATTTACTGATTAATAATTTATAAGTACAGACACATTCTTACGCACACACACACACACACTCTTACCCCCATGTTATATTATGACAAAACGTACTTCCAATTTAGAACCTAGTACAATCTAATGTATAAACAAACAAGTAGGCCTACATTAAAATCCTTTTTTCAACATAATGAAGTAAAAAGCAATGCGCAGTTTCTGTTAACATGCAAATGATTAAGTATTAATAATGGGTTACAGCGGAATTTAATGTTACTACGGTCTGAATTAATGCAAATAAAATTGGGAGAATCTCGTAAACATATTAAAGAATGCTTGTATATTACACACAAAATTATTACAGTACGGACCTTTGTTAATGAATAGAAACAAATTTGACTCTATACTTTAGTATGTACCAATAAAATTCACCTTTTTTCAAATACCAATATCTTGTTTTTTTCATACCCTTAAAAAAAGGTCATTAACTACATACATTATGAGAAAACGTGATTACAAATAACCAGCCATTAGTTACTTGTGAAGAAAATAGATATAACATTTACAAACATCAAATCTTCAATTCTCTCCCTATTTGTTTTATAAAAACTGGAGTTTCTACTGCAGGTTTTAAGTCCACCAACTACTTAATTAAATATACATAATTGTTCCTGTATCTTGTTGGGTAACATATTATATTTACATCTGCTTCCTACTCATATGTGCAAACAATGTTTTTAATGTACGGTCCTAAAATCTTTATCAACACTTTATATCTTTAAAATTTAGACAATGTCTAATGAGCAACTTGGCCTAACCTGAATTTACATGACCTGGCTCAGAACAACTTTATTTTGGCAAATACAAAGATGAAGACTGGTTGCAATTTACTACCATAAATGCCTGGAATGCTATGCATTAAAGAATTTTAATTAACTTTATATGGGGAAAACTGGTTTACATACATTATTTCTGAAAATAATAATCCTGAAATGTAATCAGTACTTATATCAAGTTAAGTGCAATAATTAAATTGATTCTTCAACTTGCACTTTGCAAACTTAAGGTGCTAAGCCTTTATTTTATTTTTAATTTAACATCAATTTATGTTCGGCAACGTTAAAAAGAACATGTTATGGCCTCTGAGAAAGTACACAGTGAGTGGAAGCTGGCTTAAATGAAGGTAAAAATTGTATCTAATAATTAGTGTCCCGTGAGGGCTGATTCTGATTGTACTGCCCTCAAAACATAAAGAAAAGTCATTTTTAGAAAGACGTCTGTGTGTAGAATTTTGTCTATGGCGAATGATAACGCCCGCAAATTCAAATAATTTTTTGCATATTGTAGAGGACTCAAGGTCTGTTGATTTTGGTGAAGATCGGTTAAGGAGAAGGGGTAGTTTACCTGCAATGTTTTGTTTTAACAAGAGTAAAGTACTTAATTTTGATAAATAAAGTATCCTGAAAAGGTCATAATAATCCACTGTAGAAAGGTAGATTTAATATCTATAAATGAAAAGGGGTAGGGGGAGGGGATAATTTTCTATAAATGAAAATGATAGGTGAAGGGGAAGGGATTTTTTTTTATATGTGTTGCATATCAGCAACATTTAAGTAGTTTGTTGATAAAATTCCTTCCCAGGCTGTTTGGCCGTGGTCCAAAGTTTTCTGCAAAACCAGACGTTTCGGAAGTGCCATCGACTGCCATCATCAGTGAAAATCGAGTGCGCTAACATGAGGTGGTATATGTTAGTGATCACAATTCTGTGGTTGAGGCTGAAGAAAGAAGTAGTTTCTGTGGAAATATTTCATTTCTAAAATGATTTCAAATATAAATCTTAAAATATGGAAGTCATGTATGGTTCTCCATACCGATATTTTAATTATTTGCATCAAATAGTATTATTGTTTAATAAATGTTCTATCCAGATCAAATTATGTGTATACAGTTCTGGAGAAATTAGACAGGCATAATATGTTGTTTGTTTATTGTAAACTGTATTATGTTTGGAAGTATCCCAAAGTAAATTTAACATTAGTCATGTAAATCAATGAGGCCAGTCCAGTTTTTTAAGGCCAGGAGAATCCTTGAAATGTTTGGAGCATCACTAGGTCATGATGGATCTAATCATCAAACTTCAGTTTCTGTGAAAAACTGGCAGATTTGAGTAGTCACTTGATAAAGGATGGTGTTGTAAAAGCAACAATTCTTTCAGAATTTTTTATAACCCTGTCAGTCTGCAAATAATATACTGTATTACAGTATACAAATGTAGTGTAATATCTTGGCACAATACTATATGATAAATTTGGATAAAAGGCTCATTTCCAATAGAAAGGATAGCTGGTGTGATCAGACATAAATTTGTTGTATTAGTTTTTTGAGAATTTATTCCTATCAAACTGGAGTAAGCATATTTTCAAACCTTTATGGACGTTATAACAACTCGTGCTGTCCGTCTATTTCTGCAAGAGTGTAAACGTGTCAGAGTGTAGTTTGTGTAATGTGTCTTACCAATCCGTCGTCGCTCGGTAACGTAACTTCCGCTGCTTGAGTCCGTCGCGAACGTACGAATAACCAGGTATCGAAGTCATTACCTGAGGTTCACTAGGGGTGTATAATTCCCGGGTGGCGCCAAATTGTTTATTTTAAACAATTAAAAAAATTAGTATTATCGGCGATTCCGCTCAGGCGGTGTGGAGAATTCAAACTTGTCCCGCCGCTTATCGATGTTTACAATCAAGCCAGCAGTTTGCTGTGTTTACTGCTTGAGCGCTAGCCGCCAATTCATAGCTGTTCGCTAAAATGTACAACATTAATAATACACTTTCCTAATGAAAATAAAACACATTGGTTACACACAGTTTTGGTTTATTAGTTAATGGTTATTACTTTTTCATTGACACAGGTTATATTTGGTTTGTTATATTATTTTGCACCGGCCATTAATCTAAGACAATTTTCTCTGGGTTTTGACGTATCGATTCTGAACGTATGTGCTCTTACTCACTTTTCTATTTTTATTTTTATATTTTTTTATGGTAATAACATATAATAAAACACATCTACTTACCATAACTTTCTCGTTCTTAGCAGGTGGTTTATATTCCACTTGAATTTCCCCTCTAGGGTCCAGGGTTTCGTCTCAGCGAGATTCAGAAACAATAGAGGTTTACGAAACAATAATTTTAACAACTTCAGTGTGGACATATGATTGATTTAATATTATATCTTTTTCTTAGTTACATTTTACAATACAACAAAGATGGCGCCTTACCATCACTACCTAAATGATTTCTATTCCTTTACTAATACTGACTTACACTTATTTCATTATTTGATTGTACACATGGTCTATTACCATGCATCTCAAAGAGACTGCAGTTCTCTCGCTATTATTTCCATTTATAAAATGACAGAAACCAATGCCTCAATTTACTGATTAATAATTTATAAGTACAGACACATTCTTACGCACACACACACACACACTCTTACCCCCATGTTATATTATGACAAAACGTACTTCCAATTTAGAACCTAATACAATCTAATGTATAAACAAACAAGTAGGCCTACATTAAAATCCTTTTTTCAACATAATGAAGTAAAAAGCAATGCGCAGTTTCTGTTAACATGCAAATGATTAAGTATTAATAATGGGTTACAGCGGAATTTAATGTTACTACGGTCTGAATTAATGCAAATAAAATTGGGAGAATCTCGTAAACATATTAAAGAATGCTTGTATATTACACACAAAATTATTACAGTACGGACCTTTGTTAATGAATAGAAACAAATTTGACTCTATACTTTAGTATGTACCAATAAAATTCACCTTTTTTCAAATACCAATATCTTGTTTTTTTCATACCCTTAAAAAAAGGTCATTAACTACATACATTATGAGAAAACGTGATTACAAATAACCAGCCATTAGTTACTTGTGAAGAAAATAGATATAACATTTACAAACATCAAATCTTCAATTCTCTCCCTATTTGTTTTATAAAAACTGGAGTTTCTACTGCAGGTTTTAAGTCCACCAACTACTTAATTAAATATACATAATTGTTCCTGTATCTTGTTGGGTAACATATTATATTTACATCTGCTTCCTACTCATATGTGCAAACAATGTTTTTAATGTACGGTCCTAAAATCTTTATCAACACTTTATATCTTTAAAATTTAGACAATGTCTAATGAGCAACTTGGCCTAACCTGAATTTACATGACCTGGCTCAGAACAACTTTATTTTGGCAAATACAAAGATGAAGACTGGTTGCAATTTACTACCATAAATGCCTGGAATGCTATGCATTAAAGAATTTTAATTAACTTTATATGGGGAAAACTGGTTTACATACATTATTTCTGAAAATAATAATCCTGAAATGTAATCAGTACTTATATCAAGTTAAGTGCAATAATTAAATTGATTCTTCAACTTGCACTTTGCAAACTTAAGGTGCTAAGCCTTTATTTTATTTTTAATTTAACATCAATTTATGTTCGGCAACGTTAAAAAGAACATGTTATGGCCTCTGAGAAAGTACACAGTGAGTGGAAGCTGGCTTAAATGAAGGTAAAAATTGTATCTAATAATTAGTGTCCCGTGAGGGCTGATTCTGATTGTACTGCCCTCAAAACATAAAGAAAAGTCATTTTTAGAAAGACGTCTGTGTGTAGAATTTTGTCTATGGCGAATGATAACGCCCGCAAATTCAAATAATTTTTTGCATATTGTAGAGGACTCAAGGTCTGTTGATTTTGGTGAAGATCGGTTAAGGAGAAGGGGTAGTTTACCTGCAATGTTTTGTTTTAACAAGAGTAAAGTACTTAATTTTGATAAATAAAGTATCCTGAAAAGGTCATAATAATCCACTGTAGAAAGGTAGATTTAATATCTATAAATGAAAAGGGGTAGGGGGAGGGGATAATTTTCTATAAATGAAAATGATAGGTGAAGGGGAAGGGATTTTTTTTTATATGTGTTGCATATCAGCAACATTTAAGTAGTTTGTTGATAAAATTCCTTCCCAGGCTGTTTGGCCGTGGTCCAAAGTTTTCTGCAAAACCAGACGTTTCGGAAGTGCCATCGACTGCCATCATCAGTGAAAATCGAGTGCGCTAACATGAGGTGGTATATGTTAGTGATCACAATTCTGTGGTTGAGGCTGAAGAAAGAAGTAGTTTCTGTGGAAATATTTCATTTCTAAAATGATTTCAAATATAAATCTTAAAATATGGAAGTCATGTATGGTTCTCCATACCGATATTTTAATTATTTGCATCAAATAGTATTATTGTTTAATAAATGTTCTATCCAGATCAAATTATGTGTATACAGTTCTGGAGAAATTAGACAGGCATAATATGTTGTTTGTTTATTGTAAACTGTATTATGTTTGGAAGTATCCCAAAGTAAATTTAACATTAGTCATGTAAATCAATGAGGCCAGTCCAGTTTTTTAAGGCCAGGAGAATCCTTGAAATGTTTGGAGCATCACTAGGTCATGATGGATCTAATCATCAAACTTCAGTTTCTGTGAAAAACTGGCAGATTTGAGTAGTCACTTGATAAAGGATGGTGTTGTAAAAGCAACAATTCTTTCAGAATTTTTTATAACCCTGTCAGTCTGCAAATAATATACTGTATTACAGTATACAAATGTAGTGTAATATCTTGGCACAATACTATATGATAAATTTGGATAAAAGGCTCATTTCCAATAGAAAGGATAGCTGGTGTGATCAGACATAAATTTGTTGTATTAGTTTTTTGAGAATTTATTCCTATCAAACTGGAGTAAGCATATTTTCAAACCTTTATGGACGTTATAACAACTCGTGCTGTCCGTCTATTTCTGCAAGAGTGTAAACGTGTCAGAGTGTAGTTTGTGTAATGTGTCTTACCAATCCGTCGTCGCTCGGTAACGTAACTTCCGCTGCTTGAGTCCGTCGCGAACGTACGAATAACCAGGTATCGAAGTCATTACCTGAGGTTCACTAGGGGTGTATAATTCCCGGGTGGCGCCAAATTGTTTATTTTAAACAATTAAAAAAATTAGTATTATCGGCGATTCCGCTCAGGCGGTGTGGAGAATTCAAACTTGTCCCGCCGCTTATCGATGTTTACAATCAAGCCAGCAGTTTGCTGTGTTTACTGCTTGAGCGCTAGCCGCCAATTCATAGCTGTTCGCTAAAATGTACAACATTAATAATACACTTTCCTAATGAAAATAAAACACATTGGTTACACACAGTTTTGGTTTATTAGTTAATGGTTATTACTTTTTCATTGACACAGGTTATATTTGGTTTGTTATATTATTTTGCACCGGCCATTAATCTAAGACAATTTTCTCTGGGTTTTGACGTATCGATTCTGAACGTATGTGCTCTTACTCACTTTTCTATTTTTATTTTTATATTTTTTTATGGTAATAACATATAATAAAACACATCTACTTACCATAACTTTCTCGTTCTTAGCAGGTGGTTTATATTCCACTTGAATTTCCCCTCTAGGGTCCAGGGTTTCGTCTCAGCGAGATTCAGAAACAATAGAGGTTTACGAAACAATAATTTTAACAACTTCAGTGTGGACATATGATTGATTTAATATTATATCTTTTTCTTAGTTACATTTTACAATACAACAAAGATGGCGCCTTACCATCACTACCTAAATGATTTCTATTCCTTTACTAATACTGACTTACACTTATTTCATTATTTGATTGTACACATGGTCTATTACCATGCATCTCAAAGAGACTGCAGTTCTCTCGCTATTATTTCCATTTATAAAATGACAGAAACCAATGCCTCAATTTACTGATTAATAATTTATAAGTACAGACACATTCTTACGCACACACACACACACACTCTTACCCCCATGTTATATTATGACAAAACGTACTTCCAATTTAGAACCTAATACAATCTAATGTATAAACAAACAAGTAGGCCTACATTAAAATCCTTTTTTCAACATAATGCAATAAAAAGCAATGCGCAGTTTCTGTTAACATGCAAATGATTAAGTATTAATAATGGGTTACAGTGGAATTTAATGTTACTACGGTCTGAATTAATGCAAATAAAATTGGGAGAATCTCGTAAACATATTAAAGAATGCTTGTATATTACACACAAAATTATTACAGTACGGACCTTTGTTAATGAATAGAAACAAATTTGACTCTATACTTTAGTATGTACCAATAAAATTCACCTTTTTTCAAATACCAATATCTTGTTTTTTTCATACCCTTAAAAAAAGGTCATTAACTACATACATTATGAGAAAACGTGATTACAAATAACCAGCCATTAGTTACTTGTGAAGAAAATAGATATAACATTTACAAACATCAAATCTTCAATTCTCTCCCTATTTGTTTTATAAAAACTGGAGTTTCTACTGCAGGTTTTAAGTCCACCAACTACTTAATTAAATATACATAATTGTTCCTGTATCTTGTTGGGTAACATATTATATTTACATCTGCTTCCTACTCATATGTGCAAACAATGTTTTTAATGTACGGTCCTAAAATCTTTATCAACACTTTATATCTTTAAAATTTAGACAATGTCTAATGAGCAACTTGGCCTAACCTGAATTTACATGACCTGGCTCAGAACAACTTTATTTTGGCAAATACAAAGATGAAGACTGGTTGCAATTTACTACCATAAATGCCTGGAATGCTATGCATTAAAGAATTTTAATTAACTTTATATGGGGAAAACTGGTTTACATACATTATTTCTGAAAATAATAATCCTGAAATGTAATCAGTACTTATATCAAGTTAAGTGCAATAATTAAATTGATTCTTCAACTTGCACGTTGCAAACTTAAGGTGCTAAGCCTTTATTTTATTTTTAATTTAACATCAATTTATGTTCGGCAACGTTAAAAAGAACATGTTATGGCCTCTGAGAAAGTACACAGTGAGTGGAAGCTGGCTTAAATGAAGGTAAAAATTGTATCTAATAATTAGTGTCCCGTGAGGGCTGATTCTGATTGTACTGCCCTCAAAACATAAAGAAAAGTCATTTTTAGAAAGACGTCTGTGTGTAGAATTTTGTCTATGGCGAATGATAACGCCCGCAAATTCAAATAATTTTTTGCATATTGTAGAGGACTCAAGGTCTGTTGATTTTGGTGAAGATCGGTTAAGGAGAAGGGGTAGTTTACCTGCAATGTTTTGTTTTAACAAGAGTAAAGTACTTAATTTTGATAAATAAAGTATCCTGAAAAGGTCATAATAATCCACTGTAGAAAGGTAGATTTAATATCTATAAATGAAAAGGGGTAGGGGGAGGGGATAATTTTCTATAAATGAAAATGATAGGTGAAGGGGAAGGGATTTTTTTTTATATGTGTTGCATATCAGCAACATTTAAGTAGTTTGTTGATAAAATTCCTTCCCAGGCTGTTTGGCCGTGGTCCAATGTTTTCTGCAAAACCAGACGTTTCGGAAGTGCCATCGACTGCCATCATCAGTGAAAATCGAGTGCGCTAACATGAGGTGGTATATGTTAGTGATCACAATTCTGTGGTTGAGGCTGAAGAAAGAAGTAGTTTCTGTGGAAATATTTCATTTCTAAAATGATTTCAAATATAAATCTTAAAATATGGAAGTCATGTATGGTTCTCCATACCGATATTTTAATTATTTGAATCAAATAGTATTATTGTTTAATAAATGTTCTATCCAGATCAAATTATGTGTATACAGTTCTGGAGAAATTAGACAGGCATAATATGTTGTTTGTTTATTGTAAACTGTATTATGTTTGGAAGTATCCCAAAGTAAATTTAACATTAGTCATGTAAATCAATGAGGCCAGTCCAGTTTTTTAAGGCCAGGAGAATCCTTGAAATGTTTGGAGCATCACTAGGTCATGATGGATCTAATCATCAAACTTCAGTTTCTGTGAAAAACTGGCAGATTTGAGTAGTCACTTGATAAAGGATGGTGTTGTAAAAGCAACAATTCTTTCAGAATTTTTTATAACCCTGTCAGTCTGCAAATAATATACTGTATTACAGTATACAAATGTAGTGTAATATCTTGGCACAATACTATATGATAAATTTGGATAAAAGGCTCATTTCCAATAGAAAGGATAGCTGGTGTGATCAGACATAAATTTGTTGTATTAGTTTTTTGAGAATTTATTCCTATCAAACTGGAGTAAGCATATTTTCAAACCTTTATGGACGTTATAACAACTCGTGCTGTCCGTCTATTTCTGCAAGAGTGTAAACGTGTCAGAGTGTAGTTTGTGTAATGTGTCTTACCAATCCGTCGTCGCTCGGTAACGTAACTTCCGCTGCTTGAGTCCGTCGCGAACGTACGAATAACCAGGTATCGAAGTCCTTACCTGAGGTTCACTAGGGGTGTATAATTCCCGGGTGGCGCCAAATTGTTTATTTTAAACAATTAAAAAAATTAGTATTATCGGCGATTCCGCTCAGGCGGTGTGGAGAATTCAAACTTGTCCCGCCGCTTATCGATGTTTACAATCAAGCCAGCAGTTTGCTGTGTTTACTGCTTGAGCGCTAGCCGCCAATTCATAGCTGTTCGCTAAAATGTACAACATTAATAATACACTTTCCTAATGAAAATAAAACACATTGGTTACACACAGTTTTGGTTTATTAGTTAATGGTTATTACTTTTTCATTGACACAGGTTATATTTGGTTTGTTATATTATTTTGCACCGGCCATTAATCTAAGACAATTTTCTCTGGGTTTTGACGTATCGATTCTGAACGTATGTGCTCTTACTCACTTTTCTATTTTTATTTTTATATTTTTTTATGGTAATAACATATAATAAAACACATCTACTTACCATAACTTTCTCGTTCTTAGCAGGTGGTTTATATTCCACTTGAATTTCCTCTCTAGGGTCCAAGGTTTCGTCTCAGCGAGATTCAGAAACAATAGAGGTTTACGAAACAATAATTTTAACAACTTCAGTGTGGACATATGATTGATTTAATATTATATCTTTTTCTTAGTTACATTTTACAATACAACAAAGATGGCGCCTTACCATCACTACCTAAATGATTTCTATTCCTTTACTAATACTGACTTACACTTATTTCATTATTTGATTGTACACATGGTCTATTACCATGCATCTCAAAGAGACTGCAGTTCTCTCGCTATTATTTCCATTTATAAAATGACAGAAACCAATGCCTCAATTTACTGATTAATAATTTATAAGTACAGACACATTCTTACGCACACACACACACACACTCTTACCCCCATGTTATATTATGACAAAACGTACTTCCAATTTAGAACCTAATACAATCTAATGTATAAACAAACAAGTAGGCCTACATTAAAATCCTTTTTTCAACATAATGCAATAAAAAGCAATGCGCAGTTTCTGTTAACATGCAAATGATTAAGTATTAATAATGGGTTACAGTGGAATTTAATGTTACTACGGTCTGAATTAATGCAAATAAAATTGGGAGAATCTCGTAAACATATTAAAGAATGCTTGTATATTACACACAAAATTATTACAGTACGGACCTTTGTTAATGAATAGAAACAAATTTGACTCTATACTTTAGTATGTACCAATAAAATTCACCTTTTTTCAAATACCAATATCTTGTTTTTTTCATACCCTTAAAAAAAGGTCATTAACTACATACATTATGAGAAAACGTGATTACAAATAACCAGCCATTAGTTACTTGTGAAGAAAATAGATATAACATTTACAAACATCAAATCTTCAATTCTCTCCCTATTTGTTTTATAAAAACTGGAGTTTCTACTGCAGGTTTTAAGTCCACCAACTACTTAATTAAATATACATAATTGTTCCTGTATCTTGTTGGGTAACATATTATATTTACATCTGCTTCCTACTCATATGTGCAAACAATGTTTTTAATGTACGGTCCTAAAATCTTTATCAACACTTTATATCTTTAAAATTTAGACAATGTCTAATGAGCAACTTGGCCTAACCTGAATTTACATGACCTGGCTCAGAACAACTTTATTTTGGCAAATACAAAGATGAAGACTGGTTGCAATTTACTACCATAAATGCCTGGAATGCTATGCATTAAAGAATTTTAATTAACTTTATATGGGGAAAACTGGTTTACATACATTATTTCTGAAAATAATAATCCTGAAATGTAATCAGTACTTATATCAAGTTAAGTGCAATAATTAAATTGATTCTTCAACTTGCACGTTGCAAACTTAAGGTGCTAAGCCTTTATTTTATTTTTAATTTAACATCAATTTATGTTCGGCAACGTTAAAAAGAACATGTTATGGCCTCTGAGAAAGTACACAGTGAGTGGAAGCTGGCTTAAATGAAGGTAAAAATTGTATCTAATAATTAGTGTCCCGTGAGGGCTGATTCTGATTGTACTGCCCTCAAAACATAAAGAAAAGTCATTTTTAGAAAGACGTCTGTGTGTAGAATTTTGTCTATGGCGAATGATAACGCCCGCAAATTCAAATAATTTTTTGCATATTGTAGAGGACTCAAGGTCTGTTGATTTTGGTGAAGATCGGTTAAGGAGAAGGGGTAGTTTACCTGCAATGTTTTGTTTTAACAAGAGTAAAGTACTTAATTTTGATAAATAAAGTATCCTGAAAAGGTCATAATAATCCACTGTAGAAAGGTAGATTTAATATCTATAAATGAAAAGGGGTAGGGGGAGGGGATAATTTTCTATAAATGAAAATGATAGGTGAAGGGGAAGGGATTTTTTTTTTATATGTGTTGCATATCAGCAACATTTAAGTAGTTTGTTGATAAAATTCCTTCCCAGGCTGTTTGGCCGTGGTCCAATGTTTTCTGCAAAACCAGACGTTTCGGAAGTGCCATCGACTGCCATCATCAGTGAAAATCGAGTGTGCTAACATGAGGTGGTATATGTTAGTGATCACAATTCTGTGGTTGAGGCTGAAGATAGAAGTAGTTTCTGTGGAAATATTTCATTTCTAAAATGATTTCAAATATAAATCTTAAAATATGGAAGTCATGTATGGTTCTCCATACCGATATTTTAATTATTTGCATCAAATAGTATTATTGTTTAATAAATGTTCTATCCAGATCAAATTATGTGTATACAGTTCTGGAGAAATTAGACAGGCATAATATGTTGTTTGTTTATTGTAAACTGTATTATGTTTGGAAGTATCCCAAAGTAAATTTAACATTAGTCATGTAAATCAATGAGGCCAGTCCAGTTTTTTAAGGCCAGGAGAATCCTTGAAATGTTTGGAGCATCACTAGGTCATGATGGATCTAATCATCAAACTTCAGTTTCTGTGAAAAACTGGCAGATTTGAGTAGTCACTTGATAAAGGATGGTGTTGTAAAAGCAACAATTCTTTCAGAATTTTTTATAACCCTGTCAGTCTGCAAATAATATACTGTATTACAGTATACAAATGTAGTGTAATATCTTGGCACAATACTATATGATAAATTTTGATAAAAGGCTCATTTCCAATAGAAAGGATAGCTGGTGTGATCAGACATAAATTTGTTGTATTAGTTTTTTGAGAATTTATTCCTATCAAACTGGAGTAAGCATATTTTCAAACCTTTATGGACGTTATAACAACTCGTGCTGTCCGTCTATTTCTGCAAGAGTGTAAACGTGTCAGAGTGTAGTTTGTGTAATGTGTCTTACCAATCCGTCGTCGCTCGGTAACGTAACTTCCGCTGCTTGAGTCCGTCGCGAACGTACGAATAACCAGGTATCGAAGTCCTTACCTGAGGTTCACTAGGGGTGTATAATTCCCGGGTGGCGCCAAATTGTTTATTTTAAACAATTAAAAAAATTAGTATTATCGGCGATTCCGCTCAGGCGATGTGGAGAATTCAAACTTGTCCCGCCGCTTATCGATGTTTACAATCAAGCCAGCAGTTTGCTGTGTTTACTGCTTGAGCGCTAGCCGCCAATTCATAGCTGTTCGCTAAAATGTACAACATTAATAATACACTTTCCTAATGAAAATAAAACACATTGGTTACACACAGTTTTGGTTTATTAGTTAATGGTTATTACTTTTTCATTGACACAGGTTATATTTGGTTTGTTATATTATTTTGCACCGGCCATTAATCTAAGATAATTTTCTCTGGGTTTTGACGTATCGATTCTGAACGTATGTGCTCTTACTCACTTTTCTATTTTTATTTTTATATTTTTTTATGGTAATAACATATAATAAAACACATCTACTTACCATAACTTTCTTGTTCTTAGCAGGTGGTTTATATTCCACTTGAATTTCCTCTCTAGGGTCCAGGGTTTCGTCTCAGCGAGATTCAGAAACAATAGAGGTTTACGAAACAATAATTTTAACAACTTCAGTGTGGACATATGATTGATTTAATATTATATCTTTTTCTTAGTTACATTTTACAATACAACAAAGATGGCGCCTTACCATCACTACCTAAATGATTTCTATTCCTTTACTAATACTGACTTACACTTATTTCATTATTTGATTGTACACATGGTCTATTACCATGCATCTCAAAGAGACTGCAGTTCTCTCGCTATTATTTCCATTTATAAAATGACAGAAACCAATGCCTCAATTTACTGATTAATAATTTATAAGTACAGACACATTCTTACCCACACACACACACTCTTACCCCTATGTTATATTATTGGTACCTTTTGTAAATTTTGGATTTATAATTTAGAGCTCATTTTCACCAAAGAATAACAGTTAATTAAGTTGCACTTTCCTGATTAGTAGTTACGGTCTCCCTTCCGATGTTCTCCGTTTCTGGCCAGGTGTTCGGCGTCTCTCATAATCTCGTTTTGTTCCTTTGTTACACTGAATTTAATTAAACATCTTAGGTAGCAGTTAACTATGCTACATTGTTTGTACTGTTAATTACATTTTAGATTGATTAATAAACACTTTTACTGGCAAAACTGTGCCAGCCACAAATTTAGCGTGTAGACATCTTGATGAGTTGTAATGGACTGAGAACTGGTTTTATGTAAGATTTGCGTACGTATTAGTGTATCTGACGTCACCGTCTTTTGTTTGCTGGGCCAACGCCTTGTTACATACGCTGTTGATTCTGCGTCATTGTCTTTTATTCATGACGACACAGCTTTATAAACCAATCACAATTGTTATTAATAGTCCGTCATCACATACACCGCCATCATCTCTGCTTGCTTTTGCTCGTCCACCGGTGACCTTGGCATTATACTCCTCTTACTGAATATGCGTTGTTCCTTTTTTACACAGGGACAATGGACCTAACCATTCTTTATTCAACTGTGATACAATAAAACATTATAAAACAACCTCAAATCCCATAATTAAGGTATTGGGCCTTTATGTACTGTTACACGTAACAGATACACCGTAATGGCGTTTACCGAAGTAGTATACAAATATTTTCGTTCGATCGTCTGGATTCTTGAGATTACGATAAAAGGATTAGATGCAATTACAATAATAAAAATACACAACCTTACAATATTTCTACTTAAAAATTATAACGTGTAGCTATAATCTGTTTTTTGGAGTGTAGTAAAAGTGTTTCAAAGGTTCGTAAACTAACAATAGGTTAATTTTATAAGTTGACAAATTTTCAGTGTCTTAGTTTTTTATTTAATCTTTGAAAGAGAATAACTTCAGTTAGTGATATTTCATAGTATAGTGAGAAATATTTAAAGCGCGTTTTTTCGGAAATTTGGGTAATTTAAATGATACTTAACAACTTAGTAGACTGGGGGTAAGCAGTTGGTCTGGTAAAAAGGACTGGAGCTGCAATCGTATTCAGTTTTCAATTGTTCGGGCTTCTGGCATCTTTTTCAATTTTATCGGAGTAATTTATTCACTTCTTTTTGAATTAAATGGTCTTCGACATCGATTAATTGGTTTCAGTCATCGTCTGCTTCCTTCTCGTTCATTTTTGGTAATTTGGTTAACTTTTATAACATTTTAAATTAAATATTTGGTTGTTCAAAATTTGGCTTCTGTTTTCCAAGAGCGTCACTTTACGAGTAACGATATTCAACGGTAATTCCGTACCTAACGGCAGTTGCTATGGTTACTAAAGGAATCTGATTGGTTAATTTGGCAAAATTCCATTGTTATCAAAATTTGAATTCTTTTCAAAATCCTTGTATATCTTCTAATTGCTTTCATTCCGTTATCTTCCTTCCTAAGTATTAATTATTATCACTGTTATTTGTATTTTCTTCCAAAGATTATTTTGGTATCCCACAAGATTGGGTTATTTCATGTTTTATAATTTTCCAATTATTTTAATATTTCCTAATTACATTTCTCTTTTAATTTAAATCCTTATTCTAATATTTTGCTTTTAATAAGATTTACAATTTATTCTTGTTTGATTATTCACCTTGGATTTGTTAATTACTTGGTTATTTTCATACAATTAGTCTTTGTTGGTGTTTGACAGTTAGGCCTACTTTCTTAAGCCTAAGTAGCCATTACTGATTTTCACTTATTTCATATACATTACATCTCATTTTAGCCTAATGCTTTATTTTGTTCTTATAACTGATTTTGTTACCTATTGATGTGTTTTGGTTCTGTTTTTGTGTTATTTGTATGTTACTACTATTTTATACATCATGTATTGCTAATTATTTACTGACTGGTTTTCTCGTTTTCTAAGTCATACATTGCTTTCCTTTCTTACTTATTTACTCCGCCAATGTCAACAATATGGCTATTAATTACTATTTTCTTATCACATAAAATACAACATTTAGGTCTATGGTTGGTATAATTACCCCAGCCATATCCTATTCATAAGTTTGCTTAAACAATTATTTAACATTTAATATGTAACATTGTTGTACAATTCATTACATTTTATTTTATTTTTTGGGTGATAAACAACCTCACCTCTTTTGAACTTACTTCAATAATCATCCCTTATAACATGGGTGTTTATTGATTGTTTTAAACTTCTTATTTTATAAATACTCTTTGCCTTCACTCCATGGTAACACTATCTAATTACACTTTCATGGGGTTCTCACCTTTAAATTCTATTATATACTTTCAAACTTTACAATAAGATTCTTTTCTAATCAATACAGTTAACATCACTCTTCAGTGTTCATTACTGCTTAATTAATGGTTTATTTTAAATGCTATTCTTAACAACTTTCTTAAATATTATTATTGTTCACTATTAAACCTCTAGTGTTTGTTACTTTTTTACTAAGTGTTTATCTTAGCTTTCACTATTTTTCCTATTGCTATCATTGACAATATTTTTATTTACTCATCACTTTCACTTTTAAATTATCTTGTGTTTATTATAATTTATTTAGTGTTTTTTCTCTATCATTTTACTTTAGGGTTTTTTCACTTTCACTATGGGCACTTCTTAAACTTTTTATTTAAGTGTTTATTGGTGGGTAATCCCTATCATTACTTTTCTTTGTCACTTAGTTAATTTCAGTTTATTTCTCACTATCTCAATATCTCTCTCTTTCTTTATACATATTATATATACTTATTAATTTCATGTCTTTCTCTATTTCTTACTTACATATACTTCTAATTCTTTGGCTAGTGTATTTTTATTTACCGAGTTTTATCAATGATTAATTACATTTGTCACTCATTCAATATTAACATTTATCGTTTATACTGGTTCTTTACCGGTTTCGTTTCCTTTATTATTTTTGATTGTATTATTTCTCCCTTCTCTATTCTCTACTACTTGTCTGTGTTTTCTCGCCTTGTTTCGTTTTATTTCCTTCATAGTTGGTTTGTTCCATTTGTATTTTCATTTTTCTTCTCCTTCACTTCTCATCTTGTTTCCTTTTATTTTGGTTCTTATCTGGCCAATCTCTGGGTTGGGTCAAAGTCGTTTGTCTGTCAGTCTAGTCTGTGAGTTTCTTTAATAATCACTTTTAGTTTATCATTCTTCCTCCTTCTTTCTTAATTACATTTTATATTTTTATTCTCTTCATTATTTATTTATTAAAATATATTACTTTTTAGCGTTTCTACATACTTATAGTTATCAAATATGATCTGAATTTGGCGATGTTATAACGTGTGTCATAGAATTTACAAATTGCACCAAAAGAAACAGTTAAAATATATCTTTTCAATTAAACAAAAATTGGTCTTGCAATATGATTCGGTAATACAGCAGGAACTAATCAGTTAATTGCTATTACAAAATGCCTTATTCCTTTTCCATGATGATCAGATTTTGCTATACGCCTGCATAAATAAAAATTATTAAAATGCTTAACTCCCAACACAAAGTTGAACACATGATGAAAAGTTCATCATGTCACATATTCTAGTAATAAGGTAAGTTTTTGGAATACTGTTTTAGCTGAATTTATACACTAGGAGGACACTCAGCATTTAGTTTGTGTGTGTAACTCTGGTTAATCAAAGAGAATTATTTGTGTAAATTCAAATTTAGTAATACGAATCTACTACTGTAAATGCCTGGAATGCTATGCATTAAAGAATTTTAATTAACTTTATATGGGGAAAACTGGTTTACATACATTATTTCTGAAAATAATAATCCTGAAATATAATCAGTACTTATATCAAGTTAAGTGCAATAATTAAATATACCCGACTAGACCGATTTCTGCTACGATATCCGTTTTGAGATACTGTATGCAGCACAAACTCATACTTCACACAAGTACGACACACACGTATTATCAGCAGTTCACCTTTGCTATGTGGTGACGTATGCCATTCCACTGCACGCATCACTGGAGTACTACTCAATTAAAATACGTTTAACACGGTTTCGGTGTGACTTGACTAACTCTCACAAGGTATTTCTTGTAGCGAATAAAAAAAGACACTTTAATAATATATTCAATAAATTATACTTACATATAATGTACGAACGTGCAATCGAATATGCACACAAAATTACAACTAAATACGTCTTAGCTGAATTTATACACTACGAGGACACTCAGGATTTAGTTTGTGTGTGTAACTCTGGTTAATCAAAGAGAATTATTTGTGTAAATTCAAATTTAGTAATACGAATCTACTACTGTAAATGCCTGGAATGCTATGCATTAAATAATTTTAATTAACTTTATATGGGGAAAACTGGTTTACATACATTATTTCTAAAAATAATAATCCTGAAATGTAATCAGTACTTATATCAAGTTAAGTGCAATAATTAAATATATTCTTCAACTTGCACGTTAAATAGATCCCTTCTCCTTCACTTACCAGGCACATAAGGGAAGCTCTAAACCATGAACTGTCCCAGTAGTGAATGCTACAATGAGATCTTTAGAGTCTGTATCACTTTCTTTTGAACTTCTAAATACAGGATTTCTTGGAACTATGTAGAGTGGGATCAGTGGAGTAACTTGCGGAGGGGGGTTATCAGGGGATCAATTCCCCTCCAGAACTATTCGAAATTTCAGCAGAATTCCATAATTTCCTAAGTAGACCCATTTCTAAGCCAGTTTTGTTTGTACAAGTAATACTTATAAATAATTATAGAAATAAAAGTAATTACAATATTGTAACATTATGTTTTCCCCTTACATAAAATAGGCCCCAACTTAAACCATTTCATGACCATGATACATGAAGAACAAAATACTAAGTCATTAACTAAATTGTATACTATAAATATTGTCTGAGATAATAAAAAGAGATAAGAATAATGTAATGAAACTGATAAGAACATTATCAATAAGAAGATTTTACTCCAGTAAACTGCATTAAAAATTGTTAAAAAAGATAAAACCTATACTCCATACTGCAGTAATAAACTGGATACTCAATAAAGAAAATTATTAATTCAATAATTAGTTTCTACGTACTAAAATAATGAAATCAAATTTTATTTATGATTATGAATAGAATAATGTAAATCAAAAAGAGTATTACAAAAATGTAATAATAAAATAACAACAGAGCTAAATGTAAGCCTACAAGTAAGGTTATGTAACATTATAATGTTTTAAACAACACAAAGAACAAAAAAGCATTGTAAAATCCATGAATTGTAAACAGAAGGTGAAAACTACTGATGAAGTAGTAAATAAGCTTATAATAGCTAGATAATAATGGTTATAATTTGAATTATAACATGAAGAAGAAGAAATATGAGAAACTAAAACTTGTCAATAATTGTATGTAAAAAGAACAGTTTTAATGTAAACTTATTAAACAAACTATACTGTATAAATAATACTAGAATCGTTATTATTAGAATAATATTCTAGTAAGGAAGATATGATTAACCAATAAGTATAAACAAAGTAAATAATGAAACAAGATACATGGACTAAACCTTCAGAATACTGATACTGAAGATAATAACAACTAGAATAAGTAAGAAAAACAATATTAAAGGACAAACTATGTTGTCAAAGCTTCAGTAAATTGTGAAGAATGTTTTAGAATAATGATGTAATAGGAAGAAACATGTATTTTCAAGGTATGAATGAAATTAAGGGTCAATATCATAGGCAAATGAGCCTAGAACATTTGTATGTTATTCATAGTAAATAATTGTTAAGTTATGTCATTATTATTGTAGTGAAAGTTGAATAAGGGTATCAAGAACAATGTAAAGTAATTGTCTGATAGCAAAAGTAATTATTTTAAATGTACGAAAGAAACTAAAGTGTCCACTACAATGGGCCAGTAGGCCCTATACCTGAATAACTTATTTGTACTATTTGTAAACAATTATTGCTAATAATTGTCATTATTAGTGTAACAAAAGTTAAAGCCAAGGATCAAGAACAATTTAGAATAGTTGTCTTGTATTAAAAACAAGAATTGTTAAAATATGAAAAAATAATGTTCAAACTATAATAGGCCAATATGCCTAGACAAATTATGTATGTTAATTGTAAGAAATTATTATTGATTTTTGTCATTAGTATTGTTGTAAAAGTTGTAGGGAGTTATAAGGAACAATTGTGATCAGTTATATCACAATAAAGTTAAGTACAGTAATATTATTAGGAAGAAAGAGAATTAGGATGTCAGGAACACAGGTTGGGTTATGCCTAGTTAGCCAAACATGACTTTTATAAAGTGGGACATTATTAATTACTGTAAATAATGTTACACTCAATGGTTAGTAAGTAAATATCATTCTTTAATTTTCTTAATTCTTAACCTCATATTATGAGTACAAATGTATGCCTATTTATAAGTAACTTTACTAATGAAAAGTCTTTTTAAAAAAGAGACTTGTGTCCATGTTAACAGCAAAGATGACTATTACTGAAGCTCTGAGAACTGTCATATGATAATGGGATGACAGTGTATCAGTTAGAATAATCAACAACTTATTAAGGCACACTGTAAGGAGGTATGTTTTAATCATTTTGCACACATCATTCCAGAAACCTGTTCTAAAAACAATTATAATCAAACTGCTGTTTCAACAGTACTAATAATGCAGCATGGCAAAATTTAAACCATTTTTATTGGTCTGAACGTTTGTTTCAAGCTGAATGTACCAAATATGTTTGTAATAGGTTTATAATTTAAGATGTGAAGTATATGAAGCCTTTACTAGTACCTGTTCATTAGACAACAAATAATAACTATAATTTCAATTAATTTTGTTAATGTTCTTTACCATTCATTATTTAGAAAAAAAAGTGAACGAAGAGGATGTATCAACAAGACAATTTTAGTTATTTTTTTACCGTCAGGAAAAGTTCTGATGTAATTTCTGTACGTGTTATTTTTGGTCTCTCTCCCTCTCTCTCTCTCTCTCTCTCTTTCTCTCTCTCTATCTCCCCCTCTCATTGTATTTATTGAAAAAACATAAAAAAACTGACACTCCTCTGTATGTGTCCACATTGCATACAATTAAAAAAATTAAAAACATACTTGAAACATACTTGTGATCTTGCAAAAGAGGATCAGTCCTCTGTGTGTTTTAATGATAATTAGTTAATCAATGAACATGGACAACAAAATGCAAAAATTTACAAATGAATAATGAAAACACAAAGATTAAAAACTAATAAGAAATCATTATAGACATAAAGAAACAAATTAGTAAGAATTATTAATGAATCAAAGGAATTCAGAAATTCAACTGATAATCACACATTAGTACATAGTGTTACTAATTTCACAATTCCACAAAATTTGTAATTATTGGATAGTGAACATTGGATTTCAATATTGTAAGCGTACACATATTAATTTTAAGTACGTTTTACAAATAGTGAATGGAAAAGAAAATAAATACACGATTTCAACTTTCTTAAACTGAAAACAAGAAATTGTTTTCAGTTAGTGTACGGTAACGTGTTTTGTTACTGTAAGACAGAGCAGTGCTGTTAGTGTACTAATTAAGATGCATTAAATGTATAAATAAAGCTAATGAGTTATTCTTAGATGACATCATTAATCTTATTGTAATGGTGTAAAAGCCTTCCCACAGCGGTTGCAGGTTTGGGCTGATTTCTTTCTTCCGTATCATGTTATAGAACAAAGCCTGGCAGCAGGTGTGAGCCCTGAAGAAATTGCAACCAGTCTTCATCTTTGTATTTGCCAAAATAAAGTTGTTCTGAGCCAAGTCATGTAAATTCAGGTTAGGCCAAGTTGTTCATTAGACTTTGTCTAAATTTTAAAGATATAAAGTGTTGATAAAGATTTTAGGACCGCACATTAAAAACATTGTTTGCACATATGAGTAGGAAGCAGATGTAAATATAATATGTTACCCAACAAGATACAGGAACAATTATGTATATTTAATTAAGTAGTTGGTGGACTTAAAACCTGCAGTAGAAACTCCAGTTTTTATAAAACAAATAGGGAGAGAATTGAAGATTTGATGTTTGTAAATGTTATATCTATTTTCTTCACAAGTAACTAATGGCTGGTTATTTGTAATCACGTTTTCTCATAATGTATGTTGTTAATGACCTTTTTTAAGGGTATGAAAAAAACAAGATATTGGTATTTGAAAAAAGGTGAATTTTATTGGTACATACTAAAGTATAGAGTCAAATTTGTTTCTATTCATTAACAAAGGTCCGTACTGTAATAATTTTGTGTGTAATATACAAGCATTCTTTAATATGTTTACGAGATTCTCCCAATTTTATTTGCATTAATTCAGACCGTAGTAACATTAAATTCCACTGTAACCCATTATTAATACTTAATCATTTGCATGTTAACAGAAACTGCGCATTGCTTTTTATTGCATTATGTTGAAAAAAGGATTTTAATGTAGGCCTACTTGTTTGGTTATACATTAGATTGTACTAGGTTCTAAATTGGAAGTACGTTTTAATTCCGGTACTTTGAATAAATACAGCCTTTAATGTTATATACAGCCTTTGAATGTACACTAACTATGGAAATGTCTGTTAAGTCTAATTAATTTTAAAAATCTAAAAGGTTAAGTTAAATAATTAAACGTAGCCACAACCTTCCAAAATCGTCTCTGTACCGTAATTATGTGCGATAAATGTAAACTAATTTCTGTACTTCCAATAAATACACCCTTTTAATGTACACGAACAAAGTAAATTTTATTTAAGTTACATTGCGTACATAACCTCCATAAGCTGGCATTACTTACTTCGAATAAATACAGCCGTTAATGTTATATACAGCCTTTTATCCATGCAATAAATACAGCCTTTGAATGTACACTAACTAAGGAAACGTTTGTTAAGTCTAATTAATTTTAAAAATGTAAAAGGTTAAGTTATATTGTTAAACGTAGCCACAACCTCCCAAAATCGTGTCTGTACCGTAATTATGTGCGATAAATGTAAACTAATTTCTGTACTTCCAATAAATACACCCTTTTATTGTACACTAACAAAGTAAATTTTATTTAAGTTACATTGTCGTACATAACCTCCATAAGCTGGCATTAGTTACTTGTGAAGAAAACTGTTGGATGTACATATCGGACACCGAAATATAGTACACGCGCGGCGACGGAAGTTACATTTTGCCGCTGACTATTCCCCAAGACCCGTTACCTACGTAAACAAATAGTGATGGAATCACTTCAATGATTGAGATGTACTAAAGCGACTGAATTCGCCCACAGGGTACGAATATATATATATATGGAATTCGCCCATCTCTAATCAATAGTGATCCGATTCATGAAACCTCGTATAGGTACCGCACCTGAAGAAATAGTGTATTGACTTCTACAGCTATGCAACTCACATACGTATTTATCGATTAAAACGGTCAGTTTATTTGTAGTTTTCGCGCTTTATTAGAGCTACTACTATGTAATAAACATAATGCGATATACGATTTTGATGGCGATTAGGGTACCCGGCGATTAAAATAGAGGCTTCTTAACTAAACAATGACCCTGAATTCGCATAGAAACTTTACTGACGTAAAGAATACAAACAATAAAAGTTAAGTGAAACCCTGAATAGTGATGGAATCTTGAAGATGGAATCACTTCAACGACAGAGATGTACTGATCGAGTTCACTGAAGTTATTCGCCATCTTTACTTCGAAATCTTCGACTATAATTGACACGCATTGGCAACAATGCTGCCGTTTGGCGGGATGCCTTGTGAAACAGCTGTTGTTTAAAATGCCTGTTGAATGACCGAATAACGGAATAACCCGGAATAACCTAGTTGGACATTGCCGTCGGTTGTAGAAGGTAATTTAGATTTTTAAATCTTGGCCAGTGAAACACTTTACTCCAGAATACCTAAGAATGATAAATTCAGAATACTGTTTTAATCGTGCCGAGTTTTTCTTTTTTTTTTTCGGAACTTTAATTCAATCACTGATAGAAATTTAAAAACGTACATTTATTTGTGAAGTAGCAGTTCTGCTATATAGGTGTTCTATTATCGATTCTGAGATAAGTATAGTTAAATTCGTTAAGTATGGAGGATCTTATTAGCAGTAATCATTATATGTGGTTTGTTATTAATCAACCAATCAATTGATTTTAGCCTGGACACAATGTACAGTAATTGGTCAGTTCCAATGATGATGTCCTAAATTAGATTATCCGTGACAACAAAAGGAACTTACCAGCTCCTATTGTCTTTGTTTACGTTAACATAAATTTGTTTACTTATTTTTTTCCTTTAGTACTTATTGTGGTTTGTAATTGTGTATTATTAATTGGTAATACCAGTGCCCGCTTAAACTGTTGTTTGTGGTTAGATATAAACTTATGATTTATAACCGATAACTTTGCATCAGTATCTAATAGTATTTCCGTATATATGCCATTCACTCTAGTGATTATTTTATGGCATTTAGCTTTGCACATAGTCCTATTCTAATCTGACGATGGGCTGTGAAGCTTGAAAGCGCTAATCGGAATAATTTTTCTATAGTAGTGTGCAACAGTGTTAATTCTGTTTGTGATTATAACCACCAACACAACTTTCTTAATTAACTTCTTAATATACCTATTATTATTCTCATTACCATTATTCATATACTTATTATTATTCTCATTACCATTATTATCGCTTAATAGTGTCTTTCATCTTGGCTGGGTACACACCATTCACACTATACATCTTATAAACATCGTCATTTCTACAACTTTATTTCTTATGACTATCATTATTGCTTTGGATCATGGTGTTCATAGTGTTTTGTTGTATCTTGTTTTACCACGGTTGGGAATTTCATTTGTACACAGTTCCACTGGGCAGCTGACCCTTTACAATATCTTGTAATGAAGTTTATTTTATCCTGGTCAGTCATCTGATAGCCAATAGTGTCCATCGTCTTTTCACATTGGCTCAGGAATTCTGTTGTTATCATTAGGCATCCCCATGGAATTTTGGGTGCTGAATCAACTCTTCCATGTTATGGTGTGTGTGTGTATATGCGAGTTTATTACCCTGTCCAGTAATACCCAATTCTAAATTGTCAATCCGTTTTTACTTCCATATTCCTTAAGGAAATGGAAGTAGGCTATGGTGATGGCAAAAAAAATCGTGTTCGAGATTATTGCAGATTCTGATTGTACTACACTCAAAACATGAAAAAAAGTCGTTTTTCGAAAAGTGTGTGTGTGTGTGTGTGTGTGTCTGTCTGTCTGTAAATTTTTTTTCTATGGCAAACGATAACAGCTGCAAATTCAAACAGAATCAAATAATTTTTTGCATACAGCCCTGATTTGTAGAGTACTCACGACCTATTATTGTTTTTGTTGAAGATCGGTTGAGGGAAAGGGGTAGTTTACCTGCAACGGGTTTTTTTTTTTATCAAGGGTAATTTTTTTTGTTGGCAAACGATAACAGCCGCAAATTCAAACAGAATCAAATAATGTTTTGCATACAGCCCTGAATTATGGAGTTCTCAAGACATTGTTTTTGGTGAAGATCGGTTAAGGGAAAGGGGTAGTTTACCTGCAACGTTTTATGTTTTAACAAGGGTATTTACTATGGCAAACAATAACAGCCGCAAATTCAAACAGAATCAAATAATTTTTTGCATACACCCCTAAATTGTAGAGTTCTCAGCACCTATTGTTTTTGGTGAAGATCGGTTAAGGGAAAGGGGTAGTTTACCTGCAACGTTTTATGTTTTAACAAGGGTATTTTCTATGGCAAACGATAACAGCTGCAAATTCAAACAGAATCAAATAATTTTTTGCATACAGCCCTGATTTGTAGAGTACTCACGACCTATTGTTTTTGGTGAAGATCGGTTGAGGGAAAGGGGTAGTTTACCTGCAACGGTTTTTTTTTTATCAAGGGTAATTTTTTTTGTTGGCAAACGATAACAGCCGCAAATTCAAACAGAATCAAATAATGTTTTGCATACAGCCCTGAATTATGGAGTTCTCAAGACCTATTGTTTTTGGTGAAGATCGGTTAAGGGAAAGGGGTAGTTTACCTGTAACGTTTTGTTTTAACAAGGGTATTTTCTATGGCAAACAATAACAGCCGCAAATTCAAACAGAATCAAATAATTTTTTGCATACACCCCTAAATTGTAGAGTTCTCAGCACCTCTTGTTTTTGGTGAAGATCGGTTAAGGGAAAGGGGTAGTTTACCTGCAACGTTTTATGTTTTAACAAGGGTATTTTCTATGGAAAACGATAACAGCCGCAAATTCAAACAGAATCAAATAATTTTTTGCATGGAACTCAGAATTGTAGAGTTTTCAAGACCTATTGTTTTTGATGAAGATCGGTTAAGGGGAAGGGGTAGTTTACCAGCAATGTTTTACGTTTTAACAAGGGTAATTTTTTCTATGACGAACGATAACTGCCGCATATTCAAACAGAATCAAATAATTTTTTGCATACGTCACTGAATTGTAGAGAACTCAAGGCCTTTTGATTTTGATGAAGATCGGTTAAGGGGAAGGGGTAGTTTACCTGCAACCTTTTACGTTTTAACAAGAGTAAAGTACTTGAAAATTCATTTAAACTTTTTCAAACAATGGTAATAAAAAAAAAATAAAATAATTTTGTTGCCAGGCAATAAAATTATAATTTGTTCATTTTAATGTAAATCATGTATGAGAGAAAATATATCGTTCGTGGCAGGCAAGCATATCTCAGTTATGTAATGTTTACGTTTCCATTTTATTATTATGACTACCGCAATAAAAAGGCAGGAACACACACACACACACACACACACACACACACACACACACACACACACACACACACACACACACACACACACACACACACACACACACACACACACACACACACACACACACACACACACACACACACACACTTCACATTTTTCTGGCCTCATTCATGTTTATTTTCTTACATTTGCATGCTTTTTAAATGGAAAGTGCCGAAACCCATACCAACATAACGCGTGCAAGCCGAAAAAGTATCCAGCGTGGATAGCGATTTGCTTCCTGTGGATCGCTGGGCAGTGTAACTGCACGTGTTTACAGAGGAACGATTCATAGACAGACTTTTCGTCTTTAGGGAATGAACCCTCTGCAAGATGCTGAGGGTCCATGAGTGACTTCGGAGTGCTCCTTCTTTTCCGCGTGTTTGTTCTGTGAAACGTACACTGTAGATTCGCAGCTTTACTCTAAGCAACGCTCAATAGGAAATGTTGAAAATTTTTGTTCACGGTGTACCCTCATACACACAACCTGCTCTGATGTTTTAATTACGGACATCATAATATTAAAACTTTGGAAACTTGAGCACTACTTAATGGAGATCAATCATTAACTTATACAAGCCATTAATTTTATGCATATTTTTTATATATATGTGTACAACGTTATCGGCAACAGAGAAGTAGTTTTTGTTAAAATTCCTTCCCGGGATATTTGGCCATAGTCCAATGTTTTCTACAAAACCAGACGTTTCGGCAATGCCATCGACTTCCATCATCAGTGAAAATCGAGTGCGATAACGTGAGGTGGTATACATTAGTGACCACAGTACTGTGGTTAAGGCTGAAGCAGTAAGTAGAAAGAAGTAGTTTCTATGGTAATATTTCATTTCGAAAATAATTTTAAATATAAATCTTAGAATATGGAAGTCATGTATGGTTCTCCATACTGATATTTTTTTTAATTGTGTGTTTTCGTTCATGTTTATGGAGACCTGATGAATTTCTGTCAGTTTAGTTTTGTACTCTTTAGCTTTTGTTCATATGCTGTATAATTTATGTCAGGTTTTATTTGCAACATGTTCATCTGTGTTTGAAATGTGTCGAAGTGTTTTATTTTTTGCTGTTAATTTTTTTTGTACCTCTACAGTTGCTTTTTTTATAATTAATTCCCCATGTTTCTTATCACACTCTTCCAGTTTGTTTTTATTAATTCCCTTGTTTCTTGTCATGCTCATCTATTTGTTTGGGCATCATCACTTTTATGGCATCAAACATTCCATTCTGGACAATTTTGTAAACTATTGTTTATGCTATGTGGTCAGTGAATCCGATATGTTTGTTTATTTGTATCATTGTGTGTGTGTGTGATTCAAGCTTTTATCACTAACTATGAGTACATCAACAGTACTGCACAATGTTTATAAAGATATCAGTTCATTAAGCTATCACTAACAATCTTTCATTTCCATATAGAGATTTCAAAACAGCTGATTACTCAACTTGATGTGTATAACCCAGTACTTTATTCAACTTTCCAATATTTAATTTGATTTAATTCACTTCAAGTTCTTTTACTAATCAAGCCCAAACGTGTTGGGCACCAAATTCTAGGCGGTGTATCAGGGTCACATAGAATTAGTAGTCGAGATAGATGTTATTGGAATGGAAATGATGCTATTAATTTTTCTGACAATCTACTGTGCCTTATTACAGTTTACAAAAAATAAATATTTTGTCTCTGTTGACCTTTGTAACACAAACTAAAATTTAATTTTTGTACAGTGAAATAAATTATTTAAAAAGTTCTTTTTGTAACTAAACTATAAAGTCTTTACTGATGTAACTTGTATTAGTCTTTCTTTTAAATAAGTTTTATAAGTGCACATAAAACAAATTCACTTCCCTGTAATGTCGACTGCAGATCTTTCAGATGATGGATTGATATTATCTGGATGAATATGTGGTTCAATTTACTCTGTATGGGCTCAGAGTCACTTCTGGGCATGTAAATATTTCTTGCGGGCATGGTGACGTACAATAATTCTGTATTTTCTGCAAAAATAAACTCACTAAATTGTTTTCGCCCAGGCCACGATAGTGCCCACTGCCCATCTAAATTTTCTTGCAGAACGTGTGCGAAACGTCATCATACCATGATTCATATGCCTAACAAAAACGGATCGTCTAGTAACAACCAGTGTTCGCTGAAATTACAAACAAACAAGTCCACATTATTATCTACCGCAGTCTGCATGACAACTGACCGTGCAGGCAGAAAACACCCGGTTAGGACATTATTAGACTCTGGTTCGCAGGCTAACTTCTGTACCATGGATTTCGCACGTCGCATGGGTCTGAAACTAATCAAATCTCAATTGGCCATAACGGATATAAACAATTCATTGTCCCAAGCTGACGTCAGTACCAGAGTAAGGTTACAGTCTCGTTATAAACATTTTAGCTTAAACATACATTGCGCTGTACTTCCCAGCATCACTAACAATCTCCCGGCGGAATCATTTTATGTAGCATCCTTAAATTTACCCAAGGGCATATTTTTAGCCGACCCACAACTCAACTTCTCATCGCAAGTCGATTTATTACTCGGTGCTCAATATTACTTGCAATTAATTGAACCTACTAAGTTTATCCGTAGCCCGCATTTCCCCATAATTCAGGAGACAAAACTAGGATTCATTCTCGCAGGTAATTTGCCATTTAATGTCGACATGACGAAACCGGTTTCATCCTTTATGGTATGTAAAAATGATAGTGAAATTTCCTCGCAGCTAAAGGAATTTTGGAAGTTGGAGGAAGTTTCTATTCGTGATCCCTCCGCTGAGGACTCGGAATGCGAGAATCATTTTGTGTCCAATACTGTCCGTAATGACGAGGGCAGATTTGTGGTATCCCTGCCTCGCAGGTCAGACAAGTCTCATTTAGTGGAAAGTGGCTTACACCTTTCCAGTTAGCTTGAAGTGTCCTCAAGTTTCATCAACATCCTCTCAAAGAACTATTTGATCATCTCTGTAGAAATGTGTAAAGAGTGTGGTTTCATTCATGGCTATCCCCATACCTCCACATTTTAAGTACCTCACTGACATATATCTCAAACAAAGTAAGCAACAAACAGCATCCTTACCTCAGTCCCTTGTTGACAGTCAAAGTTTCCATTAAATATCTGATATCCTTATTATAACACTGTTATTATCTCACAGCTTCCATCTTGCTTTTATGAGAGTCTCATTGATGCTTAACAATTTATGGGCATTGCTTCCCATAAGTGGTGAACAGGCACACTATGGTAAGCTTTTTACAAATCTATAAAAGTAAATGGCTCTTCAGATTTTTCAGCGTTCTCTTTTCAAGTAGAATTTTAAGTGTAAAGATTTCGCTGTTGATCTTCTCATGCAGAAACCTGACTGCTTCTCTACTTCCCTGCCTTTCAAAACTCTTCTGTATAAGCGACTGACTGAGCAAATGACTGCAATCCTTTTATAAGATAAAGATATTGTATGTATGTTTGTAATGTTTGGTGATTATGATTTTATTTTTAATTTCTTTAGCTGCTGGCCTTACTCTTTCTCTTTCAAAAATCTTGTATCTTGGTTCTGTACTTACCAGTTCACTACAGATGTACCAGCTTTTCAGTAATCTCTGCATCTCTGTGACGTTGTTCAGTACTTGATAAATATCAACTATTTCATTGTTATCTCCATGGTCTACTCCAATAAAAATTAACCTGTAAACAGTCAACAATCAGTGGCAATGCATGACTTCTTTCTGTACCAATTGCTCATTTACCATGAGGACTTTGAGTAGTGCTCCCTTCCCTCAACAGCAAGCATAAATTTATAATGTCTCCTGTACACATGGAAAGATATTTCGCACTTCAACTATATAGAACTGAAAATAATCTTTTACTGTGCAGTTTTTGTTGGTGTGCAGATTAGCATTAAAATCATAATATGTAATAGTCAACCGAGTCTGATTCAGTTTATTTCAATTTGCAATTTTATTATTCATAAATTGATAAATACAAAAAGTATTTAATATAGCACGAGTAGAACAAATTACATTAAGTACTTAGAAACTAAAAATAAAGGAATGTATAACTCAAAAACATTCACTACCTAAATTCAAAGAATAAATTGTTTCATAAAATATAATGCTCAGCACAGCACAGTCTGTAAATAGTCCAGCACAACTAATAAAATCATCTGCTAAAAAAACGAATGATAGTGACTGAACTTTCTTGAGATTCACGCAAGACAGCAATGATTTGACAAGGTATGGGTGCTAGACTGGTGGGGTGGATAGGTACAATGAAGGTGAAGGGCATTCAGAAAGTAGCAGTGATTTATCAAATCACCTAATGAGTTAGATCACTTATATGTAATTATTCAATAATTTCACATTTTTCCAATAAGCCTGCTATCAGAAGGTAAATTAATTAATGTTTACCCTCCATTTCATTTGCTTGGTCATCATCAAATCTAATGACTGGACACCTTGCCATGTCAACAGCATTTAAATGTTCCTTGTTCATAACTACTACTTTTAGTGTTATAAGTGTAGAATCACCCAATAAAAAATTAATTTGACACCCACCTCCTCAGATTTTGATGAAACTTGGCACAATTTATTCTGTTACTATCCTGATAACACCTGCAAAAATTTTTTTGCTCCATCATTTATAGATTTTTTTATTAATTTTTTAGTTTTTTTAATTTGGCACTATCCGAAGCCTCGGAAATCGTGCGTTTAACGTGCACTCACAAATTTAAAAATATTTTTCTTGAAAACTATTCAAGATATCATCATGAAATTTTGCAGGAAGTTTGTGTGTTATACCTAAAAGCAGCGAAAAATGCTCTTATTAACCTATTTCAATCCCTCAAAAAACTAAAAATATTTAAATATAATTTTTTAGAAATTTTAGAAACGGGCGTTTTATTTTACAAAAACCACAATATCTAGAGTCTCAGACATGATAGAATGCTCAAATTTGTTTTAAATACTCTTAAATATATAGGCTATTAGATAATTTAGTTTGCTTTTTATTTTTTATAACTTTTACAAACTTATAAACATTAGGGGAAAGTCTTACAGTACCTACTGCATACAAACAACTCAAAGATATACTAGCAAGTTTGAAATGTAATAATGAGGGTAACTAAAAGTAATATTTAAAAGCTCAGTACTCAGATTTTAATCTCAGTACTCTGATTTGGTGAATTATCAGCAGCTCAGCTGTGCTGCTGATAATGTACATGACTCACCAAGCCTGTCTCAACAGGCTCTTTTCCTGTGGTGACATGCTCCTCTCTACAGTTGAATTAGTGCAGTTGTTCCTATCTTTCATTAAGTGAAGACATACCTACAGTGACTAATTGTTTCCAAGTTAAAGATTGTTTAAATTAATGTTTTTAAGTTAAGTGTTATTGAGGCAGTAATAATATAAACTTTTTAAAATTTACTTTGGGTTTTGAAGATAATTTAAATTCGTGTGAATATAAACTTATTTTGTTTACTTTGTGTTTTGAAGAAAAGGTAAATTTGAGTGTACAAGTAGGGCATGGATGTTTTTTTTAACAATAATTCAGTTGAATCTGTAAGTACTGGCAGTTTGTTTACAGTTTAAAACCCTCTAATAAGTACTCCCTTTTTTGCTAATTACTAAAAATAATATATCACTATTATTTTTTTATAAATGTTTTGCTTCAATAACTAAAATATTTTTGAAGTACTATATGAAGAATAATACTTAAAAAATTTTTGATAACATGCTGTGAAGTATGCAAAACAGCATGGCAGATATTCAAGCCTGTACCATTGGACTATTTAAAAAATCCGACTGTTTCCAAACAATCAGAAAAAAACCAATACCATCAAAAAAGTTACAATGTGTTTCTGAATTAAGTGACGAAGAAAAAGATTTGATTCGCCTTAGATCTGGAATTAATTTGTGTGAATTTAAAAATATCTGTTCTCATCACAGCTACTACTTTTTAAACGTATTTGAAAAGTATCAAACAATCTGTGTAGACCCGTTAAAAAAACACAAAAAGCCTATTAAAAAATCGTTGAGAAGTGTAAGTTTAAGTTTTTCAAAACAATTGTGGGAAAAAATATTTACATAACACCTGGGCAAAAGCTTTGTTCAACATGCCGTAACTTTTGTGAAGAAAAATAAAAATAAAAGTCAGTGAGAATGAAACAGATGATGAACTCATGACTGAATTAGATTCATTAGAATCAAGAAATGTATCCCTCTCACAAACAAACACTGCTCTAGATGATTTAGGTTTAACACCAATAAAGCTTCATACCTTGTCATCACGTAGTAAGGGGTCGTAATTATAAAAGAAAAGTTGATAATGTAACTAAGGCTGTGAAAAGGAAAATTTCAAAAGCACTAGATTATGATGTTCCAAGTTCTGATGACGAGGAAGAAGATACAAGTATGGTTAAAAAGGCACAGGATTTTGATGTGATGATTTGTCTTTTGAAAGAAAAGATTTTATCTGTTCGGAGGTCTCAAAAAATCCAGATTTTGACTTTGGCTCCAGAATCTTGGAGCAAAGAAAAAGTGATGAAGGAATTCAATGTGAGTGAATACATTGTGCTACAAGCAAGAAAGCTGAAATGTGAAAAGGGTATTTTGGCAATTCCTGATCCCAAAAAAGGTAAAACACTTTCTGAAAATACAATTAAACTTGTAACAGACTTTTATCAAAATGATGAAAGTTCAAGAGTGTTTCCTGGGGCTAAAGACAAAGTAAGTGTTAAAAAAAATGTTTACATGCAAAAAAGACTTATCCTTTGTAACTTGAGAGAACTCTATTCTTGTTTTAAATGGGAATATCCAGATGTGAAAGTAGGGTTTTCAAAATTTTGTTGTTTGAGACCTAAATGGTGTATCTTTGCTGGTTCTGGAGGCACACACACTGTATGTGTTTACTGCATCCACCAAAATGTAAAACTGTTACTGGATGCTGCCAAAATTGAAAAATCATATAAAGACCTAATTAAGATGCTTGTGTGCAACATAGAAAATTCCAACTGCATGCTGCGCCATTGTGATAACTGTCCTGCAAACACTGCATTAATCGATTATTTGACTGAAAAATTAAGTGAAGATTATGATTTAGAAGAAGAAATTGTAATAAGCCAATGGGTGAATACCGACAAAACAGAGATGGTAAAACAATCTATTAGCATAGAGGACTATATTTCTTTATTGAGTAGATCACTAGAAAAGCTAATACCCCATTCATTTGTCGCTAAATCGCAGTCATCAGCTTTTAAGAGATTGAAAGAAAACCCACCACCCAATACAGCAATTGTAGTAATGGATTTTAGTGAAAATTATTCATATGTCATTCAAAATGAAATCCAAAGTTATCATTGGAATAGAGGGGGTTGTACTCTTCATCCAGTAGGAATTTTTTTAAGAAACAAAGAGAATGTTTTGATTTCTAACCATTGTTTTATAAGTGACGATCTTAAGCATGACACAAGTTTTGTTAACTATGTCCAAAGGGAAATTACAAAATGGCTGGCAATAAATCATCCAGAAATAGACACAGTTCATTATTTCACTGATGGCTATGCTGGTCAATATAAAAATAGGAATAGTTTTAAGAACCTGTCTGAGCATTTGAAAGACTTCAATATGAAAGCTGAACACTCGTTTTTTGCTACAAGTCATGGGAAATCAATATGTGATGGTCTAGGAGGAATGGTAAAAAGAATTTTAAGGAAAGCAAGCCTCCAGCTACCAGATGAAGATCAAATTATGACAGCAAGTGCTGTCTACAACTATTGTGAAAAGAACATGGAAAACATTCACTTTCACTTTATTGACAAAAAAGATGCTGATTCACTACGACTGGAACTAGAAAAACGATTTTCAACAACCCGGATTATTCCTGGTACTAGAAGTTTTCATAATTTCAAACCACTTTAGACAAACAACCTTGAAATTAGAACGACTACTGATAGTCTTAACCCTGCACTAATCTTTTCTTATAAAACTTCTTCTGATTGGGTTTGTCTTCAACCATCTTCAAATAATTATGTGGCTGCAAATTATGATGGTAACTGGTATTTTGGACTAGTAAAAACTATCTTCAGTGAAGAAGAAGATGTGGAAATTCTTTTTCTCCACCCTTCAGGACCAGCTGCATCTTTTTATTGGCCACAAAGAGAAGATTCGTGTATAGTGCCTTTGAAACACATCATCAGTATAGTAGATGCACCTCAATCAAGTGGCACCGGAAGAATGTATTATTTCAAAAAAGATTGTGTGAAAAAAACTGAAAGCTGTTGGATGAAGTGGAAAAAGTATTTCAATCAGCATTAACATGTATTAAAAAGACAAACAACTCACAATATTGAATGTGTATTTTGAACAATAAATTGTGTTTAACGCAAGTACTCAATCATCTTTTGAATTTTAAAAGATATTCTTCTGTTGTGCACAGTAATTAAACATGTTAAAAAGCCAACTATATTTTTTAATTATCTAATAGCCTATATATTTACGAGTATTTTAAAACAAATTTGAGCATTCTATCATGTGTGAGACTCTAGATATTGTGGTTTTTGTAAAACAAAACACCCATTTCTTAAATTTCTAAAAAATTATATTTAAATATTTTTAGTTTTTTGAGGGATTGAAATAGGTTAATTGTTGAGAATATACTAGAAAACTCTACATTCATTTTTAAGTAAGTGTACCTGTCATTGTAGAAGTGAAAGTTTGTATTGTGCGGTGGGAGGTCGAGCTGCCTGGGCGGGGCCTCAACCCGCACACATGCGCGTTTACTGTGAGAGTCTAGAAAAGTAATGTTCTCGAAGTTTTAAATAAAAGGAAAGATCTGGAAGCTGTTTTTCTATATAAATAGAGATGCACTCGACAAGTACAGTTCAGTTTTAAATGTGCTCTTGTAATGTGTATTTCGTGTGTCCGTTTTATGTATACTTGCTACTAAACTGTTTCTTCAATAAAGTGTGTGTTTGCTCCTGTACTTAAATTATTCATTATTTTTACCCATACCTCAACAGGTTATGGGCCCAGTGGTATTTTAAAATCGGAGTGCAGTGTGTAATTGGAGTGCAAGTATAAAATATTTGTGCAAAAATGGAACCGAATATAAAAATTGAAAAACTTCGAGACAAAGATAATTGGCATCAATGGCGCTTCGTAGTATGCACATTGATGGAAGAGGATGATGATGTGCTGGATGTTTGCGAAGGAAGATTAGCCGAGCCAGCTGCAGGTGCAGAAGATCGTGACGCGTTGTTGGAAAAGTTCAAGAAGGCGGACAAAATTGCCAGAAAGTTAATTGTTACAACAGTGGAGAGAAAGCCTCTCGAACTTATAATGGGTTGTTCTACTGCCAAGGAGATGTGGGACAAATTGAATACAGCATATGATCTAAAATCTGATAAAAATCTGTCGATGATTCAAAAACAATTTTTTGAGTTTAAGTGGACAGAGAGTGAAAGTGTTACGTATAATATTTCAAAAATAGAACAGTTGGCTAGAAAAATGAAAAATCTCGGGGGAAAAATTGAAAAGACTATGGTGATGACTCGTGTTTTAACATCTTTGCCACAAAAGTTTAATCATTTTCACAGTGCTTGGGATTCGGTATCTGACGATAAGAAGAATCTCGAAAATTTGACTGAGCGCTTGATGGCAGAAGAATTTAGATTACAAGAGCAAAAGGAAGTACACGAAGAGACGACAGCGTTGCTAGCTAATCTGAAAATCGATCATAAGGAACAGAAGAATGACTCTTATAAATATGAGAAGAATGATTTGAAACAAGAGCAGTGTTATAATTGTGGAAGACAAGGTCATTTAAAAAGGGACTGCTTCAGGTGTTATACGTGCAAAAGAAAAGGTCATAAAAGTAACAACTGCTTCATGAATAAGAATAATGGACAGCGAAGATGGTCGAATAATCAAGAAAGAAGTAACTCATCTTCTGGACAGAAGAAATCAACATCGAGGATAGCACTAATAGGTGACAAAGGCAGCTGTGGCAATCGGGATGATCTCTGGATTGTGGATTCGGGTGCGACGGATCATATGTTGAAGCATCGAGAATGGTTTTCAACGTTCGAAGAATATACAACACCAGTCAGTGTAAGAATGGGCAACAGTATGACAATGTCTGCATATGGTAAAGGTAATATTGACTTTGAAACTTATAAAAATAGTGAACGAGTAGAAGGTACTATCTATAATGTATTATATGTTCCTGATTCAATGTATAATCTGTTTTCTGTTAAATATGCGGGTAAAAGGGGTATAGATTATGAAATAACACATAATGCTACGAGATGTACTTTAAAGCATGGTAATGAAATTCTTGTAACTGGTTCCGAATATGAGCCTGGTAGTTTGCTAAAATTAGACATTCAAACTTTAGTTCCAAAAGAATGTAACGTGGTAGAACAAAAGAGTAGATCGAGCATTGCCAACGGTAATGTTTTACAATTATGGCACGAAAGACTTTGCCATCAAAATGTAAAACATGTGAAGAACTTTTGAAAAATCTAAATAGGCCTATAAAATTTACAGATGAAAATTTCTTTTGTGAAGGTTGCGCTTATGGCAAAAATCATAATTGCCTTTTCACAAAAAGATCGATTGTGCCACTAAAACTCGCAAAATAATTTATACTGACGTTTGTGGTCCTATGGAAGTAGAGTCTCTCGGTAGAAAGTTATATTTCGTTTCTTTTAAAGACGATTTTTCAAGTTATAGAGAAATTCATTTTATTCGAGAAAAATCTGAAGTAATAGAAAAACTAAAATCATTTTGTATCGGGGTTGAGAATCAATTTGCAACAGATATTAAAGAAATTCATTTTGATGGTGGTAAAGAATACAATAATAAAGCTGTGATCTCTTTTTTAAATAGTAAAGGTATAAAATATTCGATTAATGTTCCATATACGCCCGAACACAATTCAACTGCAGAGCGCGATAACCGAATCATTGTAGAGGCTGCTCGATCAATGTTATATTCAAATTCAAACTTACCTCTATTCTTATGGGCAGAAGCAATGAACACTGGTGTACATGTAATTAATAGAACAGGCCCAACAAAACAAAATAATAAAACTCCTTATGAGTTATGGAATGGAAAAACAGCTACTGTTGATAGATTTAAAATATTTGGAACCATGTGTTATATATCAAAAGAAAAGCGTAAGAAACTTGATAAAAAATCGATGAGGGGTTATCTGGTCGGATATCATGAGGATTGTAAAGGTTATCGTGTATATGTTCCGGAAGTGCGAGATGTCATTTATAAGTAGAGATGTACTTTTTAAACCTGAAAGAGTATTAGCTGATTCAATTATTTTGAATTCTTTGAACAATAATAATAAAGAAACTGAAGAAAATGAAATTATAACTTCTAAAAATAATGAACTTTTACTTAAAAATGAATCAAATGAGTTTGAAGAAAGGAACCTTTACAATCTTCAAATAGCGATAACAATCAAACTGGACGACAATTGCGTGATAGAACAAAATTAAAACCTACAGAATATTATTGATGTCCGATCACGTTTATTGCTGAAAAGTTACTATCTAATTATAACAAAGGAATTACAAGTAAAGAAAAAGATAGTTGGCAAGCTGCAATGCAGGACGAAATGAACTCTTTGTATGAAAATAAGACATGGGTATTAGTGGAAAAGCCAAAAGATAAAAAGGTGATTAACAATCGTTGGGTTTTTGTGAAGAAGCTCAATCCAGATGGTACAGAACGTTATAAAGCGCGGTTGGTTATTAAAGGTTATTCGCAACAGAAAGATATAGATTATAAAGAAACTTTTAGTCCGGTTGTTCGCTTTGATACAAGAAGATTGATACTTAGTATTTCTGCTCGTGAAAATTTACATATCGGTAAATTTGACATAAAAACGGCTTTTTTATACGGTGACTTAAAGGAAGATATATATATGAAACAACCTGAAGGTTTTGATGATGGAAGCTCACGCGTATGTAAATTAATGAAAAGTTTATACGGCTTAAAACAAGCACCAAGATGCTGGACTGAGGACTTCACTAATTTTCTTGTAAATTTAGATTTTTGTCAAAGTACGGGTGACCCATGTTTATACATATATAACAAAAATAATAAGATCTTGTTAGCAATTTATGTTGATGATGGACTTATTGCAGCTTCAAATGAAAGTTTGATTGATAAATTGTTGAATGATTTGAGTAAAAAATTTAAAATTACTAGTACTAAAGAAGTTACTAATTATCTTGGAATGGAAATTTGTAGATTGAATGCTGGGTCTGTTTTCATTCATCAAAGTACTATATTAACAAAATCTTAGAAAAGTTTAATATGTCAGAAGCTAATATTGTATCTACGCCAATTGATTGTAATCATGATGAATATTTATCAAAAACTATTGTAAGTAATGTACCTTATCGTGAAGCTGTCGGCAATTTGATGTTTTTGCAAATTGTAAGCCGTCCGGACATAAGTTTTGCTGTAAATGTTGTATCTAGAGTTTTAGACAAACCAAGTGTAGCTCATTGGTCAATTGTTAAACGAATTTTACATTATCTAAAAGGTACGATTGATTTTGGATTACTATATTGTAAGGATGGCAACTTTAAAGCTTATAGTGATGCTGATTATGCTAGCGATACAGTTACACGTAAATCAACTTCTGGCGTAGCTTGTATGTATGCAAATGCTGCAATTATTTGGCGAAGTAAGAAGCAACAATCTGTATCATTATCAACAACCGAGTCAGAATTTGTAAGTGCAGCATTAGCAACAACTGAAATAATGTGGTTAAAGAAGTTATTTAATGAGTGCGATTGTAATACTGATAAATATGATTTATATATAGATAATATGAGTGCATTAAAACTTATAAGTAGGGGGCGGATTTTTATGATATGTCATATTTTTTCCTTGACATTATTTCAGGTTTCAGTTTGATTTAAACTTGATTCTAAGTATTCTGATGAAGATTGATAATGTTTTATTGTGCATATAATTGCATATTTCGGTAATTTTTAAGTTTTGTAGCATATTTAGCACTAAAATGTGTATTTAAGTTATATTTCTTGACTTTCTATGTGCATATTTAGAAACCCACGAAGGTTTTAAAGCATATTTACAGTGAAAATAGATTATAATAGCATTTTTCGTGTATTTTTCACACGAAAATGCATTTATTCGTTCCGTAAGAAATTGTGGTGTGTTAAAGTAGTAAAAACGTTTTTCAGGATATCCTTAAATACCTATATATTCGGAGAAATGGTGAATAAGGTGTGAAATGTCTTTGGAATGCAGATATTCAAGTAGGCCTACCATTAGGCAAATATTGTTTGCCTCCGTGAGCGATAATGCCAGCGGGCAGAAGTGAAGGGAGAGGGAGGAGGGTTTTTCTTACACTTTGTAAGGTGCTTTTAACTTTCACCTTCCCCTGTAATGGTCATTCACTCATTCCGTGTGTCCGCAGTTTGTCTCCATCATGCCTAGAATAAAGAGTTCAGTGAATGAAAAGTTGCGCGGTTTTATTCGAGAATTTGGCGATAAAATATTTAGTACCGATGGCACTATTTTATTTTGTAAGTTGTGTGAAGTTAAAGTTGCTGCTGAGAAATGTTTCACTGTGCAGCAACACTGTAATACGGCAAAACATAAAAATTGCTTACAAAGACAGTCAGCAGTCGTAAGTAGACAACTTCTATTATTCGAAAAATCTGCTAGTAGTTCCACTTCATCTTCCAACACTTCAGAGTTCACAAAGGATCTCTGCAGGGTGATGATTTCACCCAACATCCCATTGAAAAAGCTTAACAATCAAAGCTTAAAACAGTTTATGGGGAAATATACGAAACATCCGGTTCCAAATGAATCGATGGTGAGGAAGAACTATCTGACTGGGTGTTATGAAGAGGGTTGGATAAAATAAGATGTAGTGTGGGGGAATGTAAAATATGGGTTTCAATTGATGAAATAACAGATGTTGATGGGAGGTATATTGCAAACGTGATTGTTGGAACACTAAAAGAAGATAGACCTGGAGAAATATTCCTCTTAGCATGTGAAGTGCTAGAGAGGACAAATCATTCAAGTATTGCTGTCTTATTCGACGATTCTTTGAATGTACTGTGGCCAAATGGGGCAAAAAGAGAGAATGTTCTTCTCTTTATTACTGATGCGGCTCCTTATATGATGAAAGCAGCCAAGGAACTAAAGATGTTATATCCGAAGATGATACATGTAACATGCCTTGCGCATGCTTTACATAGAGTGGCCGAAGAAATTCGCAGTAACTACCCGGAAGTGGATAAATTAATATCAAATGGAAAGAAAACCTATAAGAAATCACCACACCGCCTGCAGGCATTTAAAGATGCAGCTCCTTCATTGCCCCTTCCTCCCCAGCCTGTCCTAACACGCTGGAGTACCTGGATTGAAGCTGCGGTATATTACTGCAACAATTACGACACCGTGGAGAAGATCATGAAGTCCTTGGAACCTACAGATTCTTCGTCAGTGTAAATAATGCAACATTTGTTTTCATGTTCCACTATAAAAACTGACCTGTCTTACTTGAAATCCAACTTCGGTTTCTTACGGAGCAAAATCACCCAGCTAGAAGCTTCAGGTTCTGAACTAAGTGATGCTCTGAATATTGTAAAATACACAGAACAAGAGTTAAAAAGTGCAAAAAGAATAGTAGCAGCCAAAGTTTGTGCAAAATTAGTGAGTGTACTGGAGAAGAATCATGGATTTTTGCAACTGTGTGGCATAAGTGAGATTTTGTGCGGAAATGAACCAGGTTCAGACTTTGAAAATGAATTTTCATCCTTTGACCTTGGAGAGAAGTTTTTCTCGCTACAAGACCATTCTCAGCGACAACAGGAGACGATTTTCATTTCATAACCTGAAAATGCATGTCGTCATCAACTGCAACAATTCAGCTGATAATGAAGACTGAGATCAGGTATGAATATTTTAGATAGGGGTGTTAAATGGAATTTGAGCAAGTAAAATTATTTAATTACTTTTCTCTCCCTTACAGGGTTGGTGCTGTTTTCCAGAATGCAGTTAAATGAGTTCGCGAATGCTGCATTGTGTGACTATCTTAAAGACACTCATTTGAAGTTGATAAATACAAATAATAATTATCAGGATTAGCTCTATATTTAATAAATAAAATAAAAATGTAACACATACGTGTCATTAATAAAGTCATATTTTAGCTTCCACACATTATAAAAAACGTATTTAAAAAACTAAACATTAATGTATTTTTTAAAACCACGAATAACTTGCGGAATTTCTTCAGACATAATAAACATTCAGAACTTGAAAATAACTCGGGTGTGTATAAAATTGTGTGCGATGATTGTGACATGTTTTACATTGGCCAGACAGGGAGAAAATTTAAAGATAGATTTCGTGAACACATACCGAAGGGCAGCATTAGATATACTACCTCCAACTTCGCGTTACATTTGATTAATAATAACCACAGATACACTAGTTGCGCCAAAAAATTGAAACCATTACATATTTGCAACAAAGGGCGAATTATGAGCGCTTTAGAAGAATTCAAAATCTACAAAGCATCGAGAACACAAAAAAACCTAGTGCTCAACGATCAATTGTCGTTTAACTCGAACAGCTTGTACGATACTGCGTTACAACATGTTTATCAAATTATAGACGAATGAGAAATCAACAGTTGCGATTATGAACCCGAACAGTGCGCACTGATTCTTCGCGCGGTACGTTATTAATGTAGTGTGTTTTTAATTATGTTAATAAAAGTTTTTATTTACGTTGACAAGTTCTTCATGTGAGAACGAAAAGTTTTTAAACCTGAAGATGGGAACATGTTTCCCGAAACATGTCGTGTATGACATATAACGAAGTCGCAAGATGGAAAGGAAATAAGGTAAATCTATAATTTTGATTTCATATTTTGGATTTTATTGGTCAAGTTTTAATGTTTTTTAGGTCATAAATGCATGCATATTTCCTACATTTTTAGGTCATAGAAATCCGCCCAGCAAGCAGTTTTATGTATACTTGCTACTAAACTGTTCCTTCAATAAAGCGTGTGTTTGCTCCTGTACTTAAATTATTCATTATTTTTACCCATACCTCAACATTAATAAGAGCATTTTTCGCTGCTTTTAGGTATAACACACAAACTTCCTGCAAAATTTCATGATGATATCTTGAATAGTTTTCAAGAAAAATATTTTTAAAGTTGTGAGTGCACGTAAAAGGCGCGATTTCCGAGGCTTCGGATAGCGCCAAATTAAAAAAAAAAAACTAAAAAATTAATAAAAAAACTATAAATGATAAAGCAAAAAAATTTTGCAGGTGTTATCAGGATAGTAATAGAATCAATTGTGTCAAGTTTCATGAAAATCTGAGGAGGTGGGTGTCATGACCTGGGTGACTTGACATGGAATGACCCAAGACAGACTGAGCCATAGGGTGACATTTATAGGCAAGTAACACTAGGCATTTGAATAACAATAAAGTTGTTTACACTAGGCACTATGGAAAATTATAAATAGAAAACCCCCTCACTTTTTTATATTCATAGCAAAATAATACAAGATACATATTTACTGGCAAGAACAAACAGTTTTTATAGCTACATTTATTATTTAAAACAGTCAGATGAGCAGGCTGGATAACAAGTATTTAAAAGAATATGTTCCTTGTAACGTATGTTTATTACTTTCAGGTTTCATCACTTTACGCTAGATTTTGTATTCACTGAAGAAGAGAGAGGTCATCAGTAAGCAATGCAAACATGACAGAGATGGTGATCATGCAGAGCTTTTTAACGTTTACAATAACACCCTTCTATGTGTGAAACCAGGTAAAGAAGCTGAAAGAAAATGGAAAATAAATATCAGACTGTTTTTCAGGCTTTCTATGATTTTACAGAATTCATAAGTGATCCAGATTGGCATAAATTTATTACAAAAGAAAACATTAAAAATGTGATGGAAAAATCAAGTAAAATTGAACAGTTGTGTAAACGTCTGGAGGACAAAGGGTTAGAAGCAGAATTTAATAGTAAGTTGCACTCTATGTGGTTGGTGAAGGGAATAGATAAAAACACTGAAATGAGTTATTTTAAAAATTCATGTAATATTATTATGAACAAGATTTTAATCGATACAAAAATTAAAGATGATATTGTGATTAATGCTGTTAAAATATATGTGTTATATAAATCAAAATCAGAACTGGATTCATTACTGTTTGAGTGCTGCAAAAGTTACAATCTGTTTCTGTTATTGTCATCATTAGCAAACAATCCATATAAGGAAATTGATTTAACTGCACAAAAATTGTGCAATGTTATGATTAAAAAGTTAAAAATCAATACACAAGAAAGTCTTAAAGAAGTGAGTGACACACTTTTAAAGTTAATTAAAGAAAACACAAACACAGTGCTTAAAATAATTCTTTTCAATGAAGAAAACTGTTATTTTAAAATATTAAAACAGATCATTTTTAAGAACTTATATATGGTCTTATTTGATGGAAAGAACGATGTTTGGAATCATGTATTACATTCAGATCAAAAGTATGTACAGTGTCTAATACAAAAAAATGAACTTTTAAAATTAATTCTTAATAAAATAAGTTATTCTATAAAACATTTAAAATGCCATTATAAAGAATCTGATTACAAATGGGTTACTGATAAAGATGATTGCCTGAACTTTGAAAATATTATAAAGTTATTAAATATCATTAAAATTTCCGAGAAAGGAGAAGTTCATAGCTTACTAAGTAAACTAAAAAACAATGGTCATTGTGTAATCGTAGAGGATATTATGAGACAGTTGACTCACTAAAATGACTACAACAATATTTACATTACAGTACATGATCTCGCTTTCTATGGCCTTATAGTTGGGAGAACTGTCCTACTGCTAGTTGTATATAAAACTAGAGTACACTAATATTCGTAAAACAACTTTAGAGTTGAAAATTATAACGTTGTCATGTTTTGCCCTTTTTTATAAGAAACATAATAGTTTTTTATTTTGTTTTGTGTACTTTTTTAAAATTATAAGCACTGTTTTATTATAATGAAAAACAGATGAGGAGTCAAATTTGTTTTACACGAAAAAAAACAAACAATTACGTGTCATTTAAAATTTTGTACATTAAAATTACATTAATGAACATTATAGTATATTAAATTTTTTATTGGTCTTGTGTTTCTGAGAAGCTTATGGTAACTCCTAAAATTCTTTTGTGCCCTCTGAATTAGAGCTAACTTGAACACCAACTAACTTGCACGTTTTTCGATAAATCAAAAAAATTGTTTGGGAGATGAATCATACGATAGATGGCCCTGATTTAATTACCAGAGAACTAATTAATAAATTTCATTAAAACGTCACATTCTCTGTAGGATCAGAATGTGTTGGAAACGTAGATGAGTTCTGTTTAATTTTCTATGTGGAAGTAGATATTTTCTATTTTACTGTTTCTGCTTCTAAGCTCCTTCTGTACTTTAAAATCTAAAGATATTAGTCACAAGAAAATTATGGAGCAATCTGAATTAATGCCAAGCATGTTGACTGTATTTATATTACTGTTCTATTGACTGAATCTACTATTTGTAATATAACAAAAAAACATCTGGGGAATCAAATTTGTTATACAAAAACCATTATTGATCATAAGAAATAAAGGGTGAAATAAAAACAAGAATAATAAACAGTTTTGAAAATAGTTTTAATAATAAATAGCTGAAAAACAGCAAGTTATGCATACTTGGGAACAAGCCGATACATTTGTAGTTCAATGCAGTTCATAGTATCTACTTTTCTGCATTTCATAGTAATAGCTTTTAGCAAGTTGTACATCCAGTACTGGAGTCAGAGCTCTCCAGCACATAGAAAAGCTGCATAAACATGTGGTACAGAGTAGGGCGCAACAAATACCATAATCTTAAGACACAAAGTGCTCGTAACTTCATCTCATGTATGACATAAAGATAAGTACACCCATACTTTCCTATTAGCTGACAGTATAATAATAAGTACAATTATTATTAGTGCCACAAACCTTGGGACATCAAAACAACATAGGAAATGTAAGCTAAACAAGGATTAATATTAAAAAAAAGCATAGAATTTTGATAATTTTATTTCCGAAAATGTCTTACAGAAAATTACAAACTATTAAAAAATGTTTAGCACATATATAATAATTATTATAATAATGTACACTGAAATACAAAATAACACAGTCAAGTAGAAAAAATTTTCATGTATAATGGAAGAAAGATATTTATTATAATGTTTTTTATTTTATCCAGAAATGGAGAAATACAAATTTGGAATGTAGATATATAATGTAAATGAGTATCTAACTATATGTATCCAGATATAGAAAATTTACATTTTTTTATGATATTAGCTAGGAAATTAACTAAATCATTAACTTATGAAAATAATTCTTCATTCAGTTAATTGAATACAATTATTCTGAACTACATTATTCTGTTTTACAATGTTGAGCCATTTATTTGTTATTTAATATCATGAGGCAACAGTCACACACTCTATTACAGCAGTTAATAATATTATATGTTTAATTGTTACAATCAGTGATTCCAACAGAAATAATTGATAAAATTATTTATTTGTTGTATACACTAGTTGGAGAAACTTATGTAATCCATAATGAGAATAAAACACAATTAAATGTCTTCTTCATTACATAAAATAATTCTACTCATTAATATATATGTACCGTACCAAAAAATTATATATTTCTTATTACTGGCCAAATCAGAATGTGGCTAACTTAACTGTGTCAGCAGGACATTTTCACATCGCATGGTAGTATCAGACATTATCAACCTAGCTGTTAATCTCAACATACCGACTCATGACATATAGTACAATACATCGTCTTTTTTCATGCTAGTGTTATAATTTAGTATGATGTAACCCAGTCCATTGTGTGTGTGTGTGTGTGTGTGTGTGTGTGTGTGTGTATGTGTGTGTTTTGTAAACATGCTATTTATTTTTAAAAACAAAGATCTTCTGTCAGGGAGTAGGGAAATCGCCTGTTCTGGTCTCAAATGAAATAAATCCACGAAAAACAATGATCAATGATTCTTTAAATAATGCTAGTTGCTATACCACTAAAAACAGTTTTCTTTTTTTGAAATATCAGTATTTAAAATGAAGATCAATACGTGTTTACATAAAACAGACTATCATTATGGCTGCAGTCGTTTTTTGTATAACATTTCTGTAAATTAATGCATTACTTGGAATCTGTTGTTCATAACTATTTGTTATTAACACATCAACTATATAGAATGATTCATTAGCAGGGCTGGCGAGAGCGATCACGGGCCCCGGGGCTAAACATTTTTGGCCCCCCCCCCAAAGAAAACTTACCAAAATCATTACTGTTGGATTGTTAATGGTTTAGGATTTATTAATTGACCCTACAATTCGTTATTCATAACTTTAATCGTAAATAAATGGGTTTTACACTGTTAATAAACAGTCTAGTCATATATTTATATGTGCCGGGCCCGCTTCGGGACCCCGGGCCCCGGGGCTCTGGCCCCCCTGCCCCCCTCTCGCCGGGCCTGTTCATTAGTTAAGGTAATGTTTGTGTTGGTAAACTACACAATATTCCAATTTGTTTGTTACTGATAATGATATAAACTGCAATTATTCTATATTATGTTACTGGACATAATCAACAAAATTAAAGAAACATCTTAAGCTCTCAGATCTGTACCAAGTATCACACAAAGGCAGCTCAATAATGACGGACTGAAAAAACTGAGGAAGTAACATTCAAAAAAGAAGCTTACTAGAGGTGGCTGATAAGTATTGAAGCTAAAGACAATTACAAACATCAGTTTGCATTACCATACTGATACGCCAAATGGTTAGCAATAAAGGGAAAAAATGGGCTCTCAGAAACAAATGTGAAAAATTTATAAATATGTAGATTACACTATGGAATCTACATAGTTAGGGGCTGGTAAGTTACATTCTACATTCCACTGATAAGTTAGGGGCAAATACAAAAGAGCATTACAGCAAACCGCTGAATGAAATGAGGCCACGGTTTATTTTTTTGGGGAGGGGGATGATAATATGCATAAGGAGGTGAACTGCAATGAAGATGATGAAAAAACTGTACAATAAATTGAAACATTAATCAGTACCATGAAAATAAAACTGTGGGATTTAATAAACTAGGTTTAGATGTCTTATTTCTGCAACAAAAGAATCTACCAATGGAATGGAGGAACGGACACAGACACAAGTAGCTCTTGGTGTACCAGTTTATTAAAAAAAAAGTACCAATAATATTTTCTACTGTAAAAAGATTTCAAAGAATTAACATGCAATGCCTCACTAGTGAGGTCACACAGAATAAATGCTATTTCATTTGGGCTGACTGTAAGCTGACACAATAAACTAAAAGATGACTTTTTGACCTTTACATAAAACAATTAATTTGTATATGTACACAGCACTTTCATTATGGAAACAGTGAAAGACAACAAAAAAAGGGATGAAACAGTTAATTGAATTTGTACACGATATGTCGAGAGTAGGAGCATTAGTAGAAATACTGGACATGCATGAAAGCTGTCCTCCTGACATACACACTTCCTAATGTATTGATACTATGGTAAAAAAAAAATAATTACATAAAAATAACAAAAAAAGTTAATACTCTGAGTTCTACCGAAATGCTCAGATGTGCTCAAGAAATAATGAGTACAGGCTCAATAAATCAAAATTACAACAGGTTTCTGGCCTGCTGGATTTAGTGTTGATTTCACTCCTAAACAAAAATCACTAGTCCTATATAACTATGAAAAAAGTGTTTCTGAGGGTGGCATGACACCTGTTGTATGTTGCTATTACAGTAACTAATTTATAGACATATCCGAGCACTATCTAAACATTCTGGTCAACCTGCAACTGTCATTTGATCTATGAACATACTACATCTTTTTTATCATCTATGAACATATCAAGATATGATATGTTATAACAACACACGTTACTTATACCCTATTATACGAACAATGAAGGGACATAATTTTATCTAAACACAACTGAAAATAAATACATAAAATTTCTCTATTACCTTAAACTTGAAACAATTATTCTATAAGCAACAGTTGTTTTGTACATAACAAAATTTAAAATAATTATATGACTGTAAACATGAGAATTATAAATAAACCTAGAAAGAATGTCAGCCACAGTCATTGGTTATATATAACATTCTTTTGGATTCTATATTGAGTATGAGTTCACATAATTAAGCATAGATTTCTGTACATTTTTGGCCAGCTTTAGATGTGTATCTAATATCCAGCTTTTCTACACATCTTATGATGATGAAAACAACATACGGACTATGTCAGGAGTGGCCATTATAGCATTACCTGAAAGTCAACTTGAGTTTGGCAAAAATTTGTGGCAGCCGCATACATTCATCTGATCTAATAATATATGCACATTATGTATCAGATACCAGTGTATAATTAATAAAACATACCACGTACTACAATGCTTTAACTTACCATAATTTTTATTCACAACATTTTTATTCAATTAATATTAAACGTCTGTCGTGGACATAATTTTGAAAATTGAAAACAATATTCAAGTTCCAAAACTTGCAACTGATTTAAAACTGAAAACTCAGAAAACATAACACTATTTTTGGTTTTTGGGTTTTGAAGTATTTTAATCCTTGGATGCATCACTGAATTATGGGCGAAACGTTTGGTTTTAAGAGAAAAAAATGATGTGTGTTAAACTGAAACACAGTGTTGTTATTACTGAAAATGAGAAAAGTTTCTAAGCGCGACTCACACAACATGTTGAAGATAAGAGTACTAGTCATAACTGAACGTTTGCTTTTTTAAATTCAAAATAACATTTTTATTTATTATATTTTTTTTCTTAACATACTGTTTCAAAATGACATCCTTTCAGTTGTTTAACCTTTGTACAATATCCATCTAAGTAATTATTTATAAAATAAAATCACTAATTGGATATCAGTTTATTTCTTCATTAAACATTCAATTTCTCAGCTCTTGCAGGTTTTAAATTTCTGTGTAGTTGGTGGTATTTTTACTATACACTTTATTGTTGAAAGTACAGAGTTGTAAACCTGCAACAAATAGATGACTGGCCCTTGGTTTCCCACCCCTGGCTATACAGTAAATAATATAATTAGAGATGCTATCATTGTTTACCACATAAAGTATTTGTTCATAAATTATTAGGAAGAGTAATATACGAACAGATATAAAAGGATAAGCAATAGGTTTATCTAAGACAATAGGAAACACAGAGGCATTTCCTAAAAACCGGATTCAAAGAAAGAAACAGCTGGAAAGAACTGAAACACCAAAATTAGATTTGTTCTGGTTAAATAGAGTGGTTGGTCTGTATATAATGTCCTGAAAGAAAATAATAGACTGGAAGACTAGGACAACACTGAATCAATTAGTTACAATACAACTGAAACAAACCATGCTAATGGATCATCTGTTGTTGGTGCTAATGGAAGCACATCAAGACTCAAGTATAGTATGATATCTGTTGTTGGTGCTAATGGAAGCACATCAAGACTCAAGTATAGTATGATAGTTTTGCCAGTTGTTGCAGCTTCCTTGAACAGTAAAATTTTCAGAGACATGTGGAGTCTTAGCCACATATTCTTTCATTGCTGATGACGAAATCTAGTTTTCACATATCAATATACAAAAAGTACTATCATAGGTGGGGAACATAATAGGCCAGGGTAAGACCAAAAACTTTTTGAAAACTGATTTTGTTGAAAATGTTAAGTTACTATCCTGGGGTACCTATATTTTTAATGCTATGCCTTATTTTAACTTCATTGGAAAACATTTTAGGAGAATAATCCCAGACATGATATCTAGATGATATTCAGCATTTCTTCAGGAGGATATTTTCCCTTCAGGTTTATTAAATAAAACTGATACTATATTTATAGAAATTTTTATTGCAATATGAACATACTAATAGGTTTTGAAGAAAAGTTTGAATACCAGTTTATGTAATGAACTGAAAATAGTACTCTTCCGGAAGGCTATTAAAAAAAATGCTTCTCCATTTTTGTTTTATAACAGATAAATATACATATAAAAGGATATTTCCACATGTAAACTTACTTTGAAGCCATGTTTTCATTAAGGAACATGATTTTATAAAAATTATTCTATTTTTAACTGCCAAATGTTTTGGACTCTTCCTGTTGCAAAATCTTTGCTCAACATAAATTTGAAAACTGAAATCATGGCATACTACAGATTCGTTAATACCACAACATCATAATGCAACAGCACATGATAAAAATGTTTAATGATTAATTGTAGCAATCCTACCTTATGATTATTATTATATTAATACCACCTGACCTATTCACTTACTGTATTGATCTAACACGTATTTAAAGGTATTATACTAGTATTCAATAAGGTCAGGACATCTAATAAAGTTGTAAGGGCATACTTAAATGGTCATGCCTCATGTGATTGATTGAGCACTATGATCCGAATATCTAGATAGAATACCTAATACTCGACTGTCACCTAATTGGGATGAAAACCTGCAGACAAAAAAAACAATGTTCAGTTATATTGTTGGAAGGGTCTCTTTGGCTTTCTGCTTGGGGCAAGATGTGCACAAATTCTGACTGGTCAGTATATAATTACATTAAGAATTCAAGCAGAAAAGAACAAATCATGGAAAGGGCTGGGTTCTGCATTTCAAACGAAGCTTTACAAATATACAATTTAATGAACTTGCTTCTTTTGGGTCATGATTTTCAAGAGAGACTTAGATGACACAGTATGTATCTGTTGTGGAGACAAAACCAATTTAAATCTAAAGTTATGTTTTCTGAACACTTTTCTGGCTGACATCTGAAACTGGTGTGAAAACTTGTGGCAGTATGGCATATGTTGCAGGGTTATGCTATTTACCTCACATTTCTCATCAGCAAGAAATATGACACTGAAATATGAATAAAACTTTGCTGTCACCAACAGAAACTGACAGTCCTTAGTTGACAGAACTTAACAATTATCTACACAACTGAGCCAAGAGGGAATTTCATGACAGTCAATTAATTTCCAAAAGGATGTTGATAATTAATCTTCCAAAAATGCTTTAGACTGACGTTATTAATATTTATGCTGATAAATTAACACACACAAAAATTGTCCTCAAACGTAAACACACATACACAACATAAGGAAGACAGTGCCTGTATAGAGATCAGAATTGTTTACCTTTGAATATGTCAGAAAATAAAATACTAAAGTAAAAAAAAAAACTGGTGAGTGAGCATCCATGCAAAATATGGCAGGTCTACATACTGCAAAAAAGCGGAAACATACCCTTACCTACATGGAAAAGTATATTACTATCCAGGAAAAGGTGGACACACATTCAGCATTCCTCAATTTATCTTCCCCAATTTACCATTCCTAATTACCTTTCTCAATTTTTACCCTTTTCCCAATTTTATTTTCTTATGAAAACATACATAAATAATACTCTGAAGTAAAAAAAATTTTTTGATCTCTGTGGCCTTACGGTAATAGGAAACATGAAACAATTGTGTTTTCCAATATAAGTACTACACAAACAAGCAGAAAACCATATCTGTAACTACACATTGCCAATAGTATACGCAATCCATACCTGAAGAAGTTTTCCTAACACCAAGAATAAATGTATGTGTTAGTGGTAGAGAGTTGTGAATACTCCTGTTGTAAACCTAACAAAGCAGATATCTAAGTGATGTGGTTTGAACTATGATCTGCTATTTAAAAAATTAACTCAAATAAACAAAACTGAAGAAGAAAAGATTCTACAAACCTGTATGTTAAATTCTTGGATTTTGTTGTCCATGACGTGTCCGTGGATTAACTAAATCACTACAGACTCGGAACACAAAGTTTTTTATGGGTTTTTAAAAGAACCAATAGGAGCGCAGACTGGCGATCACGTGACCAGACTCACCCTTGTGAATCATTGCCCTAACGCCAGTTTAAGAGTTAGTTCAACTTGTAACTCTGACCGCGCGGTCAACCTCAAAGTGCTCGAGCAAACTAAAGTCGGCTGACTAAATAACTAATACACGTATAATTCAAACAGTGGTGATGGACGGTCATAACAATGACGTAAGTTAACCAGTGTACCAAAGAAAAAACAACTAAACGCGGAGTGAACCGTAAGGTTGAACAGACAGTGATTGTACAACTCACAGAGAGACACACGGAACGGTTAAGTACCATCAGTAACTAATTGGCCAAAACTTTTAAATTTTACAGATATAACGGGTAGAATACTAACAAAATTAACTAAATGAAATAGAAGTGTGAGGGTGAGAGAGAGAGCGAGTGAGTGAGAGCGTAAGATTGGGTATGTACGTACAAAGTAAAGTACTGGTTCATAGGTTGAGTCAATCAATTAATTGTAAAATTTTTTGCATAATCTTGATGTTGTAAGGGGATGACGCAAAGACAATTGTAGTAACTTTTTAATATCACTTTCATGTATTAAATAATTAAGAGATTTTTGTGTAAACCGTTGTTCTACAGAGTAAAGAGGGAAATTAATTAAAGAAAAATAAATAAGCGTAACTCATTATATAACATGTGTTAGCGTAATTATTTCGCAATCAAAACCAAGTAATCCTTGTGCAACTGGTTTCGTCTGTAGAATCCTGGAGTGAAACCCAAAGGTAAGATATTATCATTTGATAAAAATAGTTTCAATGGCGCCCAAACAGGGACGATTTGTGTGAATTATTTTAATCACACAGATCAGACCTAATTAAGTTGCAGACAAGGATTATTTGGGAGTGGGGGCAATGTTGTAAATGATTGTAGATTGTGATGAGAAACTAAGCTAAAGTGTGTATAATTGTATATGTAAACGATATCATACAAAATGAAGAATAACAATGATGAAGTCAGCATAACTGACAACCGAAGTTAGTACAAAAAATAAATTTGATACAAATATTAATAAAGAAAATAGTCTGATCGAATCAACGGTCATGAGTGGGTTGGAGGTCCATTCGACTCCAATCGTAGTCCAAAATAGAGAAGTAAATGAGCCAGCTATTATAGATGACTCTGGGATTCAGTTAACCCCAACCTCAAGTAATAAAAATAAACAATTTGACAATAATGATGTGATGAATATGATGCAGTTGTTTTTAGAGCAACAGAGTAAAATGTCTAATGAACTAAGTGTAAAATTAGATGAACAGAATGTTAAATTTAACGAAATAAATAATCGTTTTGACAACAGTGATAAAAAATTTGATGCACAAAATACAAAATTTGATAAATTAAGTAGTGATGTAAATGCAAAACTGAATGAATTAAGTAGTAACGTAAATGAACAGCAAATAAAATGTGAAAGTAGTTTTAACGAATTGAGTAAACGCTTTGATATAAATGAGGGTAAACTAGAAAGTAAATTTAATGAACTCAAGAGTGAAATCAATAATATAAAGTCACAAAACTTTAACCTTGATAAACGTATAAATGATATAGATGAACGATGTAATGTTATTCAAGAACAAGTAGTAGAGTATGTAAATGAACAAGTCAGAGAACAAATTAACGAATTTAAAGAAAGTGTAGAAAGTAAACTAAATGATTTAAATGCACAAGTAGTAGATAAGATAACGGTACAAGTTAGGGAACAATGTAGTAAAATAGAAAGTAATTGTGAAAGCAAAATAAATGAATACAGTGCTGATATTGAGTACAAAATCAATGAATGTAAATTTACTATTGCAAACAAAATTGTAGAAATTAATGAGAATATTGATAGTAAGATTAGCGAAACAGAAAGTAGCTATAAATCAGAAATACAGCTATTAAAAGGTGCTGTAGAAATGGTAAATAATGCCAGTATTCAATCTGAACGTGTAACTAATAACAAGTTTAATTTAATCGAACAAAAACTAATCAATGCCAAAGATGATTTAAACATGGTAATAAATAAAAAACTAGATAGTGTCAGCGAGCGAGTAGTAATCACCTGCGACGCAGATAGCGAAATAGAGTTAGAGTCATTTAATGGGGATAGTAGGGGGGTACACCCTATGCAATTCCTAAACAGAGTAAGAGACTTTAATCGGTTTTGTAGTGTTAATTGGGAGATGAAATTATTAAAAGTTATGAAATACTTAAGGGAAGCCCCGCGGTTTGGGCGGAAGTGCATAAGGGAGATTGGTTAAATTTCCAAAGTTTTGAAAGGGATTTTAGAAGTAAATACTGGTCTGAAGAGGACCAATGGTTAAATTTCCAAAGTTTTGAAAGGGATTTTAGAAGTAAATATTGGTCTGAAGAGGACCAAGAAGTGCTTAGAAGTAAGATAATGGGGTCGGGTAATTTCGGGACTTATGGTAACAATGTTACCATTTACGTTATGAAAATGTATAATGAAGCCAAATATCTCGAACCACCATTTAGATCATTTGTACGCCATATAAGCAAACATTTACCAAGGGAGGTGCAAATTAACCTAATGACGCGGGAAGTGGAGGGCATAAATGGCCTTGAACAAATATTAGATATTTTCCAGAATATCAGGGACCGGGAGATGGGTAGGCGCTCAAACCTGTCAGTGTTGCATACCAATGACAATCATAATCAATCTAGTGGGACAACAACCACATATAGAGGGACAAGGGGAGGTTACAATAACAATAATAGACGCAATGACTGGCGGTGTGCCGAGTGCCATTGCGAACATTACGCAAGCAGAACGACCTTTTATAGGTGCAATAAAGAGAGGAACTGCCAACGAAATAACACTGAGCATAACCAAAACAATCAACAACAGCGAGGAGGTAGCAGTAACCGAGGAGCACCGGGAAGTAGTGGAATTGCTAACAGAGGTCGTGGTGGGTATACTCCAGGCCGTGCAACAACTCAAACGGAAAACTAGCAAGGACAGTGGGTGAAGGGACCCCACCATTGTCGACAAAGGACTGCGGGGGCCCAAGACAACAACGGCTATCTAAGTAACGTTATCTGCACCGACCTGTCCAAGGAACTGATGGAGGAGGATAACACAGAGGCAGCAAGATCAGAGACCGGACTGACCGAAGTAAGAATCCAAATTGAAGGTAAGGAAATAAAAACCTTAGTAGATACAGGTAGTGAAGGTTCTGTTATTTCCGAACACATACTAGAAGGTTTGCAAGAAACAAACAAAAATATCCCATCTTTGCCAGTTGCGGGGGTGACTATTGTAGGTATTACCGGGGTTAGGAGTAAACGGGTAACTAAACAGGTACATTTGAATATGGTAATTAACGGAGTAGGGTATGATAACACATTTTTAGTAGTACGGGGGTTAAATCTGGAGGTTATTCTGGGGAATGATTTTTTGATAAAGCACAAGGCGGTAATTGATTTTCAGAAGTGGTTGTTAGTACTGAATAATGAAGTTGAACCAGTTCAGATTAGTTTTGAGCAGGTAGTAGATAAAGTGAGAATTTGGGGAGTTAAGATGATACTAAATCGGGCTAGTAAATAGAAACGGAAGTTAATACGTGTGTATGTAGAGAGAGAGAGAGAGAGAGTTAGGGGGTAATATAAATGAAGAACGAATTTGGGAGGATAGAGCAGTGAAGTTTTGTAGTGAGGGTGGCGTTTTAGGGAGTTCTCAACGTAAAGCGTTGTGGCGAGTAGTAGAGTGTTTTAGAGAAGTGTTTGCCGATATACCTGGGCGGGCAAGAAATTATGAATGTGAATTAAAGGTGAGGGAACATGCACCTACAAAGAAGCTATCCAGTGCCATATTCAAAGAGAAGAGCGGTTTAGGCTGAATTAGATAATATGTTAGAGGGGGACATCATAGAGAGATCAGTATCACCGTATTCCAACCCGTTAGTAGTAGTTATCAAAAAAGACGGTCGAGTTAGGCTATGTTTAGACGCCCGCAGGATCAATCAAATAATTATTCCTGATCGAGAATTGCCAGAAGCAATAGATGAGATATTTCAAAAATTTAGCGGAGTTACATGACCTCATTAGATTTAACCGCGGGGTATTGGCAAGTCCCGTTAGCATGTGAAAGTAGGAAATATACAGCGTTCCTTTTCAATGGAAAAAATTACCAATTCAAACGGTTAACTTTCAGGCTGAATACCAGTGTGGCCAGTTTTATAAAATGTCTAGACGAGATTCTACAGACACAAAATTTAAATTTTTTAACCATTTATGTAGACGATATACTGATAGCCTCACGCACATTCTCAGAGCATGTGGAACATTTAGAATACGTATTAGAGAGATTGTATAAAGAGGGGTTGACTGTCAACTGGGAGAAATCTAAATTTTTACAGAAAGAAATACATTTTTTAGGTTTCATAATAACACCAGAAGGGATCAAAACCAACCCAGAGAAGGTAGAATCAATTTTAAAATTTCCGGAACCCAGAAATATTAAGCAATTGCAAAGTTTTTTAGGGTTATGTAATTTTTATAGAAAATTTCAGAAAAACTATGCCCATATAACTTCAAAGTTGAGTGCAGTATTACAAAAGAATAAGCAGTGGAAATGGGGGGAAAGGAACAAGATGTATTTAATGAGATAAAGGACCATTTTGCTAACATGATCATGATGAATCACCCTAATTTTGAACGCACATTTTACTTACAGACAGACGCCAGTAATATTGCTCTAGGTGCTGAGTTGTACCAGGAGGACGACGAAAAGGAACACCACACCATTGCGTTCGCCAGCCGTACCTTGCTAGCTGCGGAAATAAATTACACAACAACAGAGAAAGAATTACTTAGCATCGTCTTCGCGGTGAAGAAGTTTCAGACATATCTGCTGGGGAATTCTACCATCATCAGGACTGACCATAAGGCATTATCTTTCCTAAAAACCTGCAAATTAACACACAGTAGAATAACCAGGTGGGTGCTAGCTTTACAAGAGTATAATTTTTCTTGGGAACACATAAGAGGAGTGGAAAACAAAGTACCAGATACACTTTCATGGGTGGACTTTGAGGGTAATAAGACAGGGATAGATTTAAAAGAAATAGAGATATATTGGTTAAGTAGAGAAGATAAGCTTTTCGGGGAGGAATTGAAGGATATTAATAGCATGCAAAGAACAGATGTTAAATTGAATAAAATAATAACTAGCTTAGAGTCCGATTCAGATGAGTTAGCATATAGCCGATATTTTCAGATCTATCAAGGGAGTTTGTTTAAGAAAGTAGAGGGGGGAGAGCGTGATTGGAGGTTAGTTATACCGGAAGGGTTGGTAGATAAGATAATATGGGACTGTCATTTTCGGTATGGGCATTTCGGTGCTAGGAAGTGTGTAAATGTACTGAAAGAATCATGTTTATTTAAAGTATGGAACGGAGGGTTAGAACTTTACTCCGGGGATGCGATTTATGTCAGAAGTCAAAAGTAGTTAATTATCGATTAGAGGGGGAAATGAAATACATTAGAGTCGAGAGACCCTTTGATTTAGTTGCGGTGGATTTGTTTGGCCCTCTACCTAAGAGAAGGGGAGGCGTAATGTACATTTTTGTGGTATTAGATACATTCACGAAATTTGTAAGATTATATAGTGTCAAAAGGGCAACCAGTAAAGTATTAAGTGAAAAAATAACGAAGGATTATATGATTAAAACCGGAAAACCCAAAATAATACTATCTGATCATGGACCCCAATTCATGAGTGGAACTTGGCGACAAACTTTGGGTTGGGAAGGTATCATACCTAAACACACGGCGGTATACCATCCTCAGTCGAACCAGGCCGAAAGTCATGCGAGAATTAGGGAGAATTTTTTTGGCATACTGCCATGCCAAACACAGCGAATGGCCAATGTATGTGGGAAAAATTGAAGAATGGTTGAACTGTACTACTCATGAATCAACTGGGTTTACACCTTACGAGCTGGTCAAGGGGACACGCCCACCTAGAATTCTGGAACAGCTGTTCAATTATCCACTGGAGAGCAACACCCGAGGTTTGGAGGTAAAACAAAAACTAGCAAATGAAAATTTATTAACCAAGGGAGAAAAAAGAAAACGGCGTCATGATGCTAAAGGCAAATGGACTAAGTATGGGGTAGGTCAGTTGGTATTAGTGAGAAGACATGATTTATCAAGTGCACAGGATAAAGAGATTAAGAAATTCTTTTTGCTATACGAAGGACCGTATGAAGTAATTGAAATTAAAATGGATAACGCATACGTTTTACGAAATCAAGTGACGCGGGAGATAGTGGGTACCCATAATGCCACCAATTTAAAAAAGTATTGGTCAAAATAAAAGTAATAAAATATATCATGTAATTGTATATAAAAATTTATTGTTTTCAGAAGGGACCCTCCCCCATTTTCGGGCGGCCACGGTCTTACCAGCCCTGGTCGTGGATTTTGGAGACATAGGGACAGACCATGGTTGTAGCCACCTCCCATTTAGGTGGGACAAGGATGGTCTTTCCCTACCAAATTGGTAGAAACTAGAAATTTTATATAGTACAAACAACGGGGAGGGAGACCCCTAAAGTCCGTGTTTAAAGAAACAAAAAATAGGTGCACAAATTGGCACACCCCACGTACCATTGATTGCCTTAATTCTAAATTATAATACATTAAGGTAATCCTCAAGTCAATAAACTGGTGTTATTTGCGGATTGTAAACTCATCCCTTAATAGGTAGGTAGTGGAGAAGTTTTGTGGCTGAGTAAACCAACTGAGATAACAAATTTTCTGTATAGCCTGATAGAATTATGGCATATCGAGATGGGGTCGTAGACTGGTGGTTGGGGTTTGTTTTTATTCCCAAAGAAGGGGGCAGGTAAGGAATTCAGGGCTGCCAACAGGGTTTTGTTCACATTCATTGACGTTGGGTTCTGTTCGTTTAATCGCATCTCTATATACCATAATTCTGTACATATAATATGTAACCTATTCACGGGTAATTAAAGAAAAATAATTTGTGAAAAATCAAAAATTTTTTTAAAATAAAACAGTCATGTAACCTAAGGGTAAATTATGATTTTGTAGTACCTGCTATGTTAGGTTATGAGTAGAGAAAATTGGGGCTAAATTGTGATTATGAAGGAATTTAAGGAAAGTTTTGAACCAAACGATGTGATGTTTGTAAACCTTATTGAAATACCAAGGCGGAACTAAACATATTATACCAACTGGAATCATTTTGAAAAATGTAATTAAATTAACAAACTGTTTTGAACAATTGACGAAACTAAATTAAATTGGAGTTGGTTTTGGATTAACTTAACAATGTGAATTTCAGTAATGCGTTTAAATTTATTCTGATCTGAATCTTGACTGTAATTGTAAAATAAATAATAATTGATGAAAACGCAATGATTAAAATCTTCATTTAAAATTGAAAACTGAAGGAAATATGTGTGTGAATATAATCAAAAATATTTAGGATGAGATAGAGTTTGTAAAACAAGATATGCATACAACTGTTGATGTAAACCTGTATAAATAGTCACTCTATGTTTTATGTTAAACTGTGGATTCCCCACCTAAGTGCGGTCATGACTTCACCGGATCATGACCGTGAAAATAGTTAATTGTAACAAATCATAAATTTTAATTGTTATAACCGGCTTGTGGTTTGTTTTTGTTTTGTCAACCCGGTGGTTTGTTAAAATTAGTTGGGGGGTTATTTTTGGGGGGAATCTACCAATTTTTGGAACAGGGCTATTTTCACCCATATAGGTAGTCCATTAGGGGTGTCAATCATTATTAGTAAGTACTACTGAAGTTTTATTGTAATGCCGAAGCAAAGATGGGGGTGGAATAAAAGAAAAAATGTCCACCCCTTCCGCATCAGTCCTTGTGGAAGCAACTGGGCGCTACAGTCCAGGGGGGGTCATAGTGAGTGTGGATGGGGGGTGACCAAGTTACAGGCCACGAGGGAGATGTGGTTTACGGCTAGGATGAGGCCGGCGATGGCCAAGAAGCCTAGTGCAGAACACAGTAAATTGTAACGGGTATCAGGGGTTAAGGGATTTGAAGGGGGTTGTAAAAAAAAAAAAAACTAATTTTGTGGAGTTAAGGATAAGGCATTATTGAGGGTATAATCTGTATTTCATAATTCTGATTGTTACGATTTACTGGTGTTTTGTGTAATCAATTTGTTATTTTGGAGGGGTAATAGAGTTTTGTAAACATTATTTAATTTGTATGAAATTCATATGCATTAGAGATAAGTATACCGTATACCGTAAAGTTATATTGCATTGTAAACATTGTATTTTCTAGGGTTAAGCTATAGGTTTATTAAAATTAAGATAAAATGTGTCTGTTTAAGAGCAATGAATATAGAACAGCTGTCATTGTAGGCTAACCACACTAAATGAAAAACCAGTACTTTATAAGAAATTGAACCAGTACTTTGCCAATAATGAACCAGTACAACTAAGAGGAAACGAATCAGGGGGAGATATGGAATGATGGAAGGCCATGTGTTGATATTTGAAGTGAATGTTTCAGAGTCAGGTGATACTGTGGCGGGTGCCTATCTGATTTTATGGTGTTGGGATCTCGAGCAGAGAAGTCCAGTAAGGTCGGATGGGTGAAGCCACAGCCACCGGACTAGGGGGGGTAAGTACCCATGATTTTAGTAAAGCACTCAGGGGGGTTGAGGCGCCATATTTTCACTGGTCTTCTTAGGTTTAGGCAATGAGAGTTTTTATGCCGAAGCATAAAAACTCATTGGGGGGGGGGTATTGTAACGTTACAGAATTGTATGTTAAAAATAATAATTTAAATCAATTGTAATCCCAATGTAGTCAGTGTTCACCTTTGTGGAACCTCGATTTCATCAACCACACATGCAGTGTTATTACAAAACACCACGTCTGTGTTTTGTCTCTGTACTCAGACAGGCCGGACATATTACGCAACGACATACAGTTTGTGGTAGCCATGAATCACGGAAAAAATGACGCCAAGCCGTAGATTTCACCAGGCGGCAAAACGTTGCCAAACTCGATATCCAGCTTATAGAACACTTTTAAAAGAACCAATAGGAGCGCAGACTGGCGATCACGTGACCAGACTCACCCTTGTGAATCATTGCCCTAACGCCAGTTTAAGAGTTAGTTCAACTTGTAACTCTGACCGCGCGGTCAACCTCAAAGTGCTCGAGCAAAATAAAGTCGGGCGACTAAATAACTAATACACGTATAATTCAAACAGTGGTGATGGACAGTCATAACAATGACGTAAATTAACCAGTGTACCAAAGAAAAAACAACTAAACGCGGAATGAACCGTAAGGTTGAACAGACAGTGATTGTACAACTCACAGAGAGACACACGGAACGGTTAAGTACCATCAGTAACTAATTGGCCAAAACTTTTAAATTTTACAGATATAACGGGCAGAATACTAACAAAATTAACTAAATGAAATAGAAGTGTGAGGGTGAGAGAGAGAGAGAGAGAGAGAGAGCGAGTGAGTGAGAGCATAAGATTGGGTACGTACGTACAAAGTAAAGTACTGGTTGTAACAACACCAAATTCTAAAAGTAATAAGTACATCTTATCAAATAATTATGGAAAGAGATTTTGGAAAAGAAAGAAAAAAGAATAATGATGTTCAAACTAAATAAATAACACCAAAATTCTAAAGGAAATAAGCACATCTTATTTAAATCAAGCATAAATAATACATTTAGTAGTATAATAATAATGGGGCGCAATATTAATGACAATAGGCCAATGACAATGGGGAAATTTAATAAACTAATTAGAAAATGAACTTGCTGAAGAAAAGTTATAGTATAAAAACAGATAGAATAATAGAAGAATAATTAAAACTACTATATTACAAGAGGTATTGAATAACAAAGATGAATGACATTAAGGCTAATAAATCAGTGAACTGTGAAGTGAAGTTATACATAAAGAGAAAGAAATCTACTTAAGAAATATACCAACAGTAATATTGAATATAATATAAATAAATGGAGTTATTGGAAGGCAAGGTAGAATAAGAAAAAATATTCAGAAGATAAAAGATTCCAATGGTGTGTATAATGATATAAGATTTATAATTATTTTATTTATAGAGTGTAGAAAGCTAAGGCGTCACTCTAGAATTATTTTATGGGCAGCAGCCAAAGTGCACTGTACCAGGTATGTGAATGTTCGGATGAGCAATTGGACGTAAAAGGGCCACTCAACGCCGATATTCATTCATAATACCATATTAATAGGGGGAATCATTTAACATTAGTATGGAATCAATTTTAATAAAAGAATGGAATATATAAATAAAATATACAATGAACCAAGAGAAAACTCAAGAATTACAATTCGTTAAAGCCACCAATACAAATAAATAAACTACAGAGATAAAAAAGAAAATAAATGGTATTGATAAGAAAGGTAGGTTTCAATTTGCCTATAATAATGAAGAATTTGTTTAATAAATATCAATCTTATCACCAAGCAATATTAATACCATCATATCATACACCTCAACTATTGAAGACATCAGCAAGCAATAACAACAATTTATCTAAACAAATCAAAATCAAAGTAATTTGAAAGAAGAAACAGTAATAAATAAAAGTGTGAACCTAATTAAAAACCAAAAGTCCTACAACAGACATTACTATGACAACTTACTATACTATATAGACAGTACCCAGTTAGATTTGGAGTAGTCCATAAACAAATAACTAATGATGAGAAATTTAATAAATAATGAATAAATCAAATAGAACGGCACATAAAGTACAATACAGATTTAGAGATAAATGTAAAATGTAATTAAGATGTGATACAAATGTAATATAAGACAAGTGTGATTACTTGGTAAGAGGATGTGAGATACGTTGGTATCCAAGCAAGAATAACTGTGAGTGGGTAGTAATTATAAACAATTGTTTAAAGAAATGAATTACTAATCCATAGTAGCGGATGATACAGACATTAACATTTAATTTTTTCTTTATTAGTGTTTGTGTTATATAAGTTTAATAGGTATTGATGACACAGACAATGGTTTAAAAGTGTGCATTCAGTTAAGCCCTAAAGGGAATTATAGTAATTTGAATATAATTGTTAATTAATAGTTTGTTTATATTTAAAGAAGTTAATTAATAGAAAACAAGTGTAACCAGGATCGATTATGAGTCTTCCAACATAAAACTATAATCAGTCAAACATAGGCCTAGATCATTATGTTCAGCAAATAGTAAATTCTTCCAAAGTATTTGTCAAATTACAAATAACTATAGTATTTGGTATTAAAATTGTTCATAGTTTTGTCAGATACAATAATATGTAAATTGTATTAAGTATTATGATGTAATAACTAAAAAGCAACTTGTACATAAAAGGTACAATAATGTATTATATAAAAATAATATCCTATGACAACTAAATCTCAATTTGAACAAATATGACCAGAGTAATTTATATGTATCCAGGAAACAAAAAGAAAGAAAAAGAATTTATGATTATTATGGTAAAAAAAAAAACAAAAAGGAGAGTTGAGTTGAATTTTAAACATCACCATACTTCCATTCCTTAAGGAATATGGAAGTAAAAAAAGCTAAATATTTATACAAGAAAAAATATGAATCCTATTAATACACAATATAATACAAAGCAAGAAACACTATATCAATCTATAACAGAATGTAAAATTTGAGTAAATAAAGAAACAGCATAAACAAATCAGCCTTTAAACATTACTGAGCCAACAACCAGAAAAAAAAAAAAAAAAAAAAAAAAAGAAAAAAAAAAAACGAATGAAGTTATGGGAAAAACTAACCTTTAAATGAAAACAATTTACAATTGAAGAACAACTACACTTAAATTAACTTAATAACAGAAACACTGGACTTCAATCATTATATTCCACCAGAAGGCTTCAGATAAATGAAATGACAAGATGTAACATTTATTGATCACAAAAGAAGTGGATTTCTTCATTTGAATAATATAAACAAACTGAAGACATTGGAAATTTTCATCACTGATACCAGGAGGCTATGTGAAACTGAACTGAACTGATAAACATTGTGTAACGCATATATATTATAATTAATATTAATTTTATATTATTTCATTATTATCTTGTTTTGTAATGCAATGTACTTTCTGTACTTGTTTTTTCTTTATAATAACTGAACCTTTTATATCAGCCAAAAGGACCTTAAAATAATACAGTGGAACTTGGTTATTACGGCCTCGGCTGTTACGTCAACTCGGGTGTAGCGTTATTTTGTCATAAGTCCGGTCAAACTGATATCTTTAACATTATAAAAATTCCCGGTTTTAACATCACTAAATATTGTACTACTCTGTTATAGCGTCAACAATTTCTCAGATATTTTACTCTAAATTTCATATAAACATACATGTGCGCGCGCTACCCCCATGCTACAGACATACATTGTATGCAAGCGATAAGCACTGTAACAGGACCGCCGGTGCCAGCACCAGATGGAGAAAAAATTAAAAAAATTAGGAAATGCGAACATGGTGATGTGGATGCAGCATTATTGAAATGGTTCAAACAGTGTCGATGTTCAGATATTCCTGTGAGTGGACCAATTCTGAAAGAGAAAGCTACAGAATTCGAAAAATTGTTTGGTATTGATTTTACATGCTCCAACGGATGGCTAGATCGATTTAAGGCCCGACACTCGATTTCCTTTGCAAAAATTTGTGGTGAGGCAAAATGCGTAGATCTGAACGTTACAGGCGATTGGGTGCGTAACACTTGGCCACAAATTAGACGATCATATAAAGATGAAGACATCTTTAATGGAGATGAAGCCGGAATTTTTTATAAATTAACTCCAGATAAGACTTTCAAATTTAAAAATGAAAAGTGCGTTGGTGGGAAGCTCTCTAAACAAAGAGTTACAGTTTTTGTTTGAGCGAACATGATGGGAACCGAAAAAAGGAAACTTTTAGTTATCAGGAAAAGTTTGCATCCTAGATGTTTTAAAAACATCAAAAAACTTCCCGTAAGTTACACTGCCAACAAAAAAGCGTGGATGACTTCTAGTATTTTTGAAGATGAACTAAGAAAGTGGGATAAAGAACTGTCATCGAAAAACAGAAAAATTCTACTTCTAGTTGACAACTGTGTAGCCCATCCAAAGTTAAATTTGACAAACATTAATCTGGTCTTCTTACCGGCCAACTGTACGAGTGTCCTGCAACCTATGGACCAAGGCGTCATTAGAAGCCTAAAGTGTCACTACCGCAAGCAACTTAAAAAAAAAATTATTTTCTGTATGGACACGGCGCAACCTGCCACAATTTCACTCTTAGATGCAATACAATTCCTAGACGACTCTTGGAAGAGTGTAACACAGAAGACGATAGCAAAATGCTTTAGTAAAGCACAACTCGTACATGAAAATTTACCGGATGATGATGAAGACAACGACTTGCCGCTCTCGGAGTGGATTAAGAAATTCGAAGTAAATGAATTTGGAAATGAACTTGATTCCTATGCATCAGTGGATGACCAAGTAGAAACATTCCAAGTGTTGAGTGGCGCAGAAATTATCGTGGAAGTAAAAAACATAGAAGCAGAAGATAGTGTTGAAGAAGATGCTTAGCAAGAGGAGGATGCCAACATCGTTTGTCCGACAGTACAGGAAGCAATGAGAGCCGCCGAAACTCTTTCACGATTTTACTGCTTTAGAGAGACGTCTGACGACACGTTCAATGCAGCGCAGCATCTCCACAGCACAACAGAAAGAATTTATTTTTCAGAAAGGAGCGTTCAAAAGAAAATTACGGATTACTTTCGACAGTAAGCCTAAATGTAAGTTACATGTACTTTCTTTTTGATCTTTTAAAATATTCTTCATGCTGTTTGTATAAATTAAATGCAGTTTGTAAACTTTAGAATAAATATCACGAATAATGTTAATAATGCAAAGATTTTTTTTTGATTTCTCCTTCCTTACTAGTGATTAAAAAGGGTCTTTTATAACGACTCTTTTATAACGTCACTCGGACATAACGTCATTATTTTTTTGGTCCCTTCAATGATGTTATAACCGAGTTCCACTGTATTAATATAAAAGAGAAGAGAATCGACCCTGAGATTTCCTGAGTCATATTAATAGTTACAGTAAATGGACTATATAAATTTTGAATAAAAATTACAATATTATTATTATTATTATTATTACCAGATACCATTCCATGTGTTTTATTTATAATAGAAATAGAATTAATAAGTATATTACAAATCGGTGTCAACCACTTGGGCTTAATTAAAAAAACAATACACATTTTAAAAAGTGTTACAAATTGATGCTTACAACGTGAGGAATAAATAGGGTAAAACCCGTTTTGTTATAAATTGGCGCTCAACCTGTGAGGCTGTAATTAGGGAATCAATAGGCAAATAAATAATAAAATAATAACAAAATTCAATTCCTAATTTTAGCTGGCGGCTGATATAGGTTCAATAAAACAAAAATGCACAAACGAGCAACATCAAAGAAGAGAGCAGCAGAAGCAGAAAAAGAGATTAGTATGGAAGACACAGAGGCGACACCAGTGGAAGATGTAGAGATGTTACTACCTCCTGCAGAACCTAACAAACCTACACAGCAAAAGGAACAACCCGAGAAACTGACACAAACAGGGGATAAAGACTTACAAGAGACCATGATGAGGATCCTAATAGGAATACAAGAAGATAACAAGAAGACCAGTAAGAAAATAGAGGAGAATAGTAAGAAAATGGAGGAGAATAGTAAGAAGATGGAGGAGACACTAAGTAAGAAAATGGAGGAGAATAGTAAGAAGATGGAGGAGACACTAAGTAAGAAAATGGAGGAGAAAAGTAAGAAAATGGAGGAGAAAATGGACGAGTTAAAAAATGACAATAAATCCACGAGGGAAGAGTTAAAGCAAATCAATACAGAGAATTTAAAACGAATCAATGAAAGGTTTGAAGAAAATAATAGAAATTTTGAGAAACAAAATGAAAATAATAGGCAAATGAATGAGAAAATAGACAGTATTAAAATAAGTTTGGGACAACAAATTAACGAAAAAATCGAAGACGATAAGAATATAAGACGATTTATAAACGAACAAAACCAAGAACTGAGAGAAAATATTCATGGGAGGATGGAGCAGGTTAATGAGGTAATTAACCAGAAGATGGATGGAAACACTGAGGAAAGGAGACAAGAGATAGCCAAAACAAATGAAAGAATAGAACAAATTAACAAAACCATTGAACAAAATAGAGTGAATTTATGTTCCAAGATAGATCAGGTAAAAGAAGATAGTCGTGTTCAAATAGAGACGACACAAAGGGAACAAGTAAATTTGGAAAAGGTTCAGAAACAATGCGGAGAGAGGTGTGACAACATTGACATTTCAATAAATAAGATAAATGACCAAGTCAGACAGAACCAAGAGGAAATAGAACTAGTGCGAACTAGACCAACTAATATTAATAGTATACCTACAACCGAGAGTCGTGAAGGAATTAATTTTAAAAATTATCGAAAAAACCCTATGGAATTCGTAGCGAGAATAGATGAACATTTTAATAAATATCGTATAACAAGGTGGAACTCAAATAGAGAAATGTTGGACGAATGTTTTAGAGAAATTAATGATAACTGGTGGGTTGCAACAAGAAATGAAATTACCGACTACCCACAATTTAAGAAATTATTTAAGGAAAAATACTGGTCAGAATCAACTCAACATATAATACGAGACAATATCACTCATGGGAGATATTACGTCAATCGTGGTACTTCACCGACTACATACTTCTTAGGAAAGGTGTGCTTAGCTAAACATTTGGAGCCTAAAATACCTGAGGAATGTCTGGTTACAAAAATGGCATACCATTATGATGAGAGGATTTCTGGAGCCCGATTAGGCAATCAAATTAAAACTATATACAGGCAATGGCCAGCTTACTAGAGAATTACGAACATGAAAATTATTACCGGAAAAACAGGCAGAGAACCAATAGATACAAAGGAAGAAATAATAACCATGGAATGAGTAATTACCAGCTTAATAACCACAGAAATAACTATAATTACAATAATGGTAATAATAATAGCAATAATAACTTAAATAATAATAATAATAATAACTACAATAATAATCACCTTCAAGTGAATCATAACCGAAATAGTATGTATCCAAATAATAATAATAATAATAGGAATAATCAATATAATAATCATAATGGTAATCGCATATACAGACCCTGAATCAACCATATTCGAGCAGAGGAACATGAGTCAAGAAGATACCAGCGTCGTAGAAATAATAGTTTTAGTAACAATGACTATCGTTGGGGCAATAACGAAAATTGTAACCATTGTGAAAACCGATATAGGAGTCGAAGTCAAGGGGACAACCGCATGCCAGGGACATAAATAATGAACCATTGAATCATTCTCGCAACGAAGAACGAGGAACAAACCAAGAATTCCAGTCAAATCTACCGGCATTCTCAAATAACGTTACTGACAACATTCCCTTAAACGACAGGAGGCAGTGATAAACCTTCGCGACCCCTCACTGCTCCAATCAACTGGGTATAGACAACGACTGAACATAGGGACGGACAAATCAAAATTCACAATTATATATAATAATTATTTAAAAAACATTCGAGAAGAATTGTTAGAGGAGACTGCTAATAACATTATCACCCACAACCATGATATAATATACATCAACGCTGAAGTGGAAAGAGTTCCCACCAAAATTATGATTGATATGGGCGCTAACGTGTCTCTAATTAACGCTAATGAATTAGAAAACATACAGAGAAAATGTAAATGAATAATATCAACATTACCTGTCACTAACATAACCCTCATAGATGCTACTGGAAGACAAAATAAGACTGTAAGAAAACAGGTGTCATTAGATATAACAAGCAAGGGTGTAATAATTAACAACATGTTTAGTAGCAACTGGCTTACCATTCCAGTTATTAATGGGATGTGACGTACTTAGAAAGTACTCAGCAATTATCGATCTGAGTAAGGAGAAAGTATCTTTATACGCAGCAGGTATTGTATGGATAGCCGAATTAACAGGTAGCGATAGTGAATATCCCAGCGGTATCCACCAACAACTGAGAAAATTAAATTATATGAAAGATGATACAATCAATAGGAAGGTGATTTATAGCATTTCCAATGATGACTTATGAATGAAAAAATTACAAGAGATAAGAGAGTTTCAGTGTGAAGAAACAAGTAGTCATTTAACCAAGGATCAGGTAGAAACTTTAGTTAGAATATATGAGAAATACAGGCACGTTTTTTCAGAAGAACTGGGGAAGGTTAAAAATTATTAATGTGAAATTCAGTTGAAGGAACCAGTAGAATTCTGCAAGAAATCATACCCAATAGCATATTCATTGAAAGAGTCGGTTAGAAATGAAATCACAAGGATGATGGATAACGATATAATTGAACAAAGTCAGTCACCTTTTACAAGCCCCATAATAGCAATTCCTAAAAAAAAATGGACAAGTTAGACTGTGTTTGGATGCACACGAAATTAATAAAACCATTATAAATGACCGGACATCACCCGGTGAAATTGAAGAAATTTTTAAAAAATTCCATGGTAGTTCATCAGTAGCTGGGACACTGTGAGTGGTTACTGGTAAGTGGAATTACATCCGCAGAGTCGGCAATACATGGCCTTTATTTTTGAGGGCCGTAATTACCAATTCAAAAGGTTGCCGTTTGGACTGGTGAATTCGGTAGCAATCTTTGTCAGGTGTATGGATAGGATCCTTGGCCAAGAACCGCTTCAGTACACCACTGTGTATGTAGATGATCTCCTTATTACGTCATCAAATTGGGAGGAACATTGTCAACGGGTGGAAAATGTGTTAAAAAAACTATCTACTAATAACATTACTTTGAAATTAGAAAAATCAAAATTAATTCAAAGAAAGTACAATTCCTGGGATTTAACTTGAATAAACAAGGAATTTCACCACCACAAGAAAAAGCCGAAGCCATTCAAAAGTTTCCAACAACAAAAAACAATTACAATCGTTTTTAGGACTCTGTAATTACTACAGAAAGTTTCAGAGCAATTATTCAGAACTGACAGCGAAATTCCAAGAACAGTTATCTTCTAAGAATAAGTGGACATGGGATCCAGATCAAGACATTATTTTTCAATCAATAAAAAGACAAATTTTTAGAAACTATAATATTACACCATCCAGATTTCAATCAACCGTTTTTCTTAAATTGTGATGCTAGTGACATCAGCCTTGGGACAGTATTATATCAAGAAGATAAAGAGGGTAACCATTTGGTTATTAGCTTCGCCAGTAGAGTATTGAACCACTGTGAAAGAAAATATAGCATAACCGAGAAAGAACTGTTAGGTGTAGTATTTGCATGTAGCAAGTTCCATACCTACATTTTAGGGTATCCTGTAACCCTCAGAACGGATCATAAATCCATTTCATTTTTGAGAAATTGCAAATTAAGTCACGGTAGACTTACAAGACGGGCAATCGCTTTGCAAGAGTGTAGCGGGTCATTTTTGGGTGTTTTATTTTAACCGTTTGGAGCATTTATATATTTGTATTCATTTCATTTTCGGTCGGGATCCTTGTAAAATATGGCTAAATAACTGTATTATTGTGCAACGTATTTGTCCGTATAACAGACCAGTGTTGAGAAACAGTTGGAAACAAAGCAATAAGACGCAGGTTGTTGTTGAGTAATGCGGTGAAGAATTTACCACCCTAACAATTCGCAGAAATCTGTACTTGTGCAAACAGCCCATAGACACAACTGTATCACCACAAATCTGAGTGACGGATCCAGCCACAAAACCGGATGTCCTGGGACTAACAAAATCCAGAAATGTGCTTTTTGAGCGGCAGGAAGTCATGGCTAAATCTGGCTTTTCCAATGACGTCAGCAGAGCCAAGCCCAATATTAAGCTCTGGTCACCCACATATATCAGCTCCATTCCATATATAAGATGGTTACACGACAGCATAGGAGCAAGGAGCGACGACGAAAACATCGTGGCAGTAAAGAACCAGCTTCCCTCCAAAGGTACATGTACCTGTTACGTTCTCGGTGACGGCACGGTCGACTTTAAGTAGAGACGCCATACAGTCAACAGGACGCCAACTCCAGTAACCGACGCTCACAGTTTTGGTTTCGGGCCCGGTCGGTAGTGTTATAAAATGTAATTAATCCAGTAGGACCGACCGGGACCCAAGAAATTAATCCACCACAGTGAAAAATTTGTGACATTGTAGGCAGTAAAACGATTCAGTACAGACCTTTTGGAAGCGCGGAACAATGCCACGTGTTTGGTCGGCCTCGTTCTAGTGCGGTTCCCTGAGTTAAAACGAAAATTTTTAAGATGTTGAGGGGTTAATAAATAGTGTGTATAAATGTGTGAGTGCATTGCAGGCTGGGCAGTCTAGTAGTAAGTAATAGAATGTAAATATAATTGGATAAAACATAGTGTAAAAGTGTACGAAAATTCTAAAGTCAAGTTGTTAAAAGATTAATAGCATAAATATTTTGTTGGTAATTGCTCATTAAAAAATAATGATTCTCTTTGAAATAATGGGTTAGTCTAAGTTATTTCGTCATTGCCACTTCCTCATTTCTGTGGAAAAAATTCGTCTAACGAAATCGGGGGTTTTCTGAGTTTTATTATAGTCAGATCGCGGGATTTTTTATAAGGGCAAGAGTGTATAAGTTTTCGATATTTTACTTTCTAGGAAAAATATCGTGGCGACCTTGGGCAGTTTTCAAAAGATAAGTTTTACGGGGACCATGACGGTAAGTGAAATTCTGGCAGCGGTAAGTATTATTTTATGAAGAGTGGAATGTATTAGATATCAGGGTAAAAAGTGAGTAACATCACAGCGACGCCCCTGCCAGGATGTTCGTATATAAATTTTATAGGAACTAGACCTATTTTAATACACAGAAAATAGGATGTGGTAATGACGAATTTATAAAAACGATTTATCGTATATAATTACGCACGTAGGTTAGGTTTGTATCATTGCGATTTACAGAGATAAAGTAAAAATTACAAAAATGGAAAATAATCAATTTGAGAATAGTGAGGTAATGAGTATGTTACAATTACTTTTAGAACGAAATAAAGAAATGAAGAGTGATTCTGACGCTAAATTCAATGTATTAAAAAATCAGAATAATGAGTTGAAACATGAAATACAAGAAATTAATAAACATTTAGAAAGCACTAACGAAACAATAAGAAACAGTTTAAATAAATTAGAACAGAAGTTTGAGAAATTAGGTGACAATGTTTTAAATATGACAAAATGTAAAAATGACGAAATAGTAGACAATTCTGAGAGTATAGTGGGGGTGAAGAATAATGTAGAAGCAAATGATGAAAATATAATAACAAATAGTACTGATGAAGTTTTAGAATGCGATAATGAAATGTTAATGAGTGTTTATGAAGTAGAGAGAGAGGGGAAGGATAATGTAGTAATTGAATGGGGACAGAGGGCAAATTTTCCCCTTATTGTTTATAATGATGATGATGATTTAATGTTGTTTTTTCAGGGCAAGAGACCCTTATTGTTAAATGAAGTAATGTTGTATAATGTTGTACCCTCTGTCCGTAATAATTGTGAGAGTGTGATGTGGTGCTATGAAGAAAGAGAGTTATGTATTGAGAGTGAAATAGAACTATATAAGTTAGAAAGAAAGTATAATGAATTGAGAAAAATATTAGAAGGGGTGATGATGAATCATGTGAAATACGTACCTGTTGAAAGAGAGATAGAGAATAATTTTGATAATATCTTACCTGACTATAATGATTTACCTGACGTAGTAGTTGAGGAATACAAAAATGAGAAAACGATTTACCTGACGTTAACAAATAACACTGATATAGACGGGACAATCCTAACTGATGTTGACATGATGTATAATGGTATAATGGATGAAATAGAATTGATGGATTATTATGATAGTAATGATAACAAATTGTATGTTGATAAAAATGATGAATGTTACAAATACACTAGATATATGTATGATGATGGTGGGTGAGCTAAAAGATCAGTGTTGGGACATTTTTGAATATTGTAAATTATTGGTAATGACCTTGCTGATTTGGACATTTGAAGTGAGATACACTTGAACAGTTTTGACGCATATTTTGTAAATAATATTGAATTCATGTGTGTGTATTGTGAAATGTTAGAAAAGTAATGTGTATATGTTTTAGAAAATGTTGTGTTAATAATAATAATATTATTAATATTTCTGCATTCTAATTAAATAATGAAATAATTATGAAGACAATAGTTAATGATTTGTAGAAGTTTGATAATAATTGAAATATGTTATTTTAATAATCAATTGAAGTAAATAATTTGAAATGTTTTAAATATTTTGATTAATTCAAAGATTATATGATTGAATTTTCTGATGGATTTAAATGATTTAACGAGAAGTGAAGTTGGTAATTAATTGATAAGTTGCTGATTTGAAATAACTTTTTGTTAAATGTTTCAGAGGTTACTTGGAGTAGTGGTGTATGGTGTATATAGTTATGTATGTCAGTATAGGAATTATGGACTGTAAGTATGAAATTATGATACAAGTCAAATATAATAAAATGTACACAAATGTTTAACTTAATGGAACGAATTTTAACTTCAATAATGAAAATAATTTGAGATAATGATTTAAAGGGTAATAATAACTGAGATATGATGAAAAATAAATATTAATAATGAATTTGAAAATTTTAAGTAATCTAATTGTAGAAAGTTATGAAGGATGATTAATGATTGATGATAAATAAATATGTATATTTCATATAATTTGTTCAATTTTAAGATGTGTTTTCATTGTGTTAGGAAAATCAGCTGATCAGCAATACCATGTCACTGGTATATTGGTTTGTAAATGTTACAAGTAATTAATGTTTAATGTACTACAGATATTTTGAAGTAAAGATAAAAAGAATATGAGAAATAAAATAACAATAATTTATGCAAATTAATAAAAGATAAGTCATGGGTGATAAATGTTTTATGGGACATGTAGACCTGTCCAAATGGAATTAAAAGTTGAATGTGAAATGATAGAGATGAATATGATGTAAGGTTGTTAAAGTTGATGAGATGTAACAGAGTTGGTGAAGTATTAATGTTGACACAGTGGTAATGGAGACTTTATGTAGATTTTGAGTGATATATTGTTGTTTTTATAGTTAATGAGGTTATTTTGTGTATTTGTAGTAAGGTAATGAGATTGAGAATTTTGGGGATGGCAATTTTGTATTAGAGGGTAGTGTAATGTAGGAGTCCGCAACAAGGGTTGGGACGGGATAGGGATAGATTTTAGTGGGGAAGGGGCCGCCTTAGGTAGAATCCGGGCCGCCAGATAAGGGAATTGAGTTTTTTGGGTAGGGGAAACACGTATCCTATATACAAAGGGTTAGAGAGTATTTTATAATGGGAGAAGGCGGCGAATTGTGTTAAATGATAAGTTGGGGTTTAGAGTGTTCTGATTAGTAGAGATTTTGATAGAGATGGGTGTCATGATAATTGAAGTTGATTAATATTAGAGTCAGAGGGAGAAAGTTCATATATGTATACAGATCTAATACAGAAAAACGAGAATAAATAATTTATATCACCCACAGTAAAGTATAGCGAGATTGTTAAATGAAGAGTAAGATTGTTAAGCAAAAAGAGAGGTTCATGATAAAGAATATACAATTGTTTAATTTTTTCAACCAGTGACAGAATTTTGATAAAATTTGAAAATAATGTAAAGTCAAGAATTGTTTATTTTAAATAATGTAAATGCCAATTTGATTATTGTAATAATATTTTGTTCATTTTAAAGATATTTTGTTAGTATGTTTGTATTTCAAAGTTAGGATATTACAGATGGTCAATGTGTTTTCAGAAATCATATATAACATATGTAGGTCAAGGATTTTGGACTTGACCTAGTTACGATCAGCTGATGAGTTCATACACCTACTAAGCTTGTGTATAGTAGGAAGCCAATTGTAATTTGTTTGTTTAATTAATTCAAACCAATATTTGAATAGTTTTAATAAATATTTAATAAATAAATTTAATAAATATTTAATGAATAATTTTTTTTGAATTTTGAAATTTAAAATTTTGAAAATTTTAAAATTTTTTTGGAAAGAAAAAAAAAAACGTGCTTTTTTGCCTGCCAGCGAATGACTATTTTAGAAAATGATTTTTTTTTGTGTGTGCATTAACCATGTTTCTTTTATTGTATTGCATTGTATTGGTAGACTATAAGTGGTTCTCATGTTAGAGTAAGGATGTGTTTATATTAGTAGAAATGTCTAGGTTGTCATTTGAAACAAAAATTAGAAAAACCAGGAAGAGAATTTTTTTGATAAACGATTATTTTTTTGAATTTTGAATTTTTTTTAATTTTGGATAAACTTTAAAAGGAAGTTTTATTTTTTTTTATGTGTTATGGTAACCTGTAACGTGAGTGTGTGTGAGCCCAGTATTTGCTAAAGGCAGCCCAGCTTGCAAAAAGGGGAACCATATCGGCGGAGGAGCTGGGATAATTTTAGCCAGGGATTGAGGATTTTTGGGGGTAGCATGTTAGAAGGCGAGGCGTGCTGTGGTGCGAGTCTGTTCGATTTCTCGGTGTTGGGATCTCTTACGGAGAAGTCCAGTGATCTCGTTCAGATGAGTCCATGGTCGCTGAGCCAGGGGGGTCATGTACCCATGAGATTAAGAACAAGGGGGTTGTTGGCACCAGTTCCTCTCCGGTCCTCTTCGGGGTTATCGATGAGATTTCTTCTGTCGTGCACAGCAGAATTCTCATCGAGGGGGTATTGTAGCGGGTCATTTTTGGGTGTTTTATTTTAACCGTTTGGGGCATTTATATATTTGTATTCATTTCATTTTCGGTCGGGATCCTTGTAAAATATGGCTAAATAACTGTATTATTGTGCAACGTATTTGTCCGTATAACAGACCAGTGTTGAGAAACAGTTGGAAACAAAGCAATAAGACGCAGGTTGTTGTTGAGTAATGCGGTGAAGAATTTACCACCCTAACAATTCGCAGAAATCTGTACTTGTGCAAACAGCCCATAGACACAACTGTATCACCACAAATCTGAGTGACGGATCCAGCCACAAAACCGGATGTCCTGGGACTAACAAAATCCAGAAATGTGCTTTTTGAGCGGCAGGAAGTCATGGCTAAATCCGGCTTTTCCAATGACGTCAGCAGAGCCAAGCCCAATATTAAGCTCTGGTCACCCACATATATCAGCTCCATTCCATATATAAGATGGTTACACGACAGCATAGGAGCAAGGAGTGACGACGAAAACATCGTGGCAGTAAAGAACCAGCTTCCCTCCAAAGGTACATGTACCTGTTACGTTCTCGGTGACGGCACGGTCGACTTTAAGTAGAGACGCCATACAGTCAACAGGACGCCAACTCCAGTAACCGACGCTCACAGTTTTGGTTTCGGGCCCGGTCGGTAGTGTTATAAAATGTAATTAATCCAGTAGGACCGACCGGGACCCAAGAAATTAATCCACCACAGTGAAAAATTTGTGACATTGTAGGCAGTAAAACGATTCAGTACAGACCTTTTGGAAGCGCGGAACAATGCCACGTGTTTGGTCGGCCTCGTTCTAGTGCGGTTCCCTGAGTTAAAACGAAAATTTTTAAGATGTTGAGGGGTTAATAAATAGTGTGTATAAATGTGTGAGTGCATTGCAGGCTGGGCAGTCTAGTAGTAAGTAATAGAATGTAAATATAATTGGATAAAACATAGTGTAAAAGTGTACGAAAATTCTAAAGTCAAGTTGTTAAAAGATTAATAGCATAAATATTTTGTTGGTAATTGCTCATTAAAAAATAATGATTCTCTTTGAAATAATGGGTTAGTCTAAGTTATTTCGTCATTGCCACTTCCTCATTTCTGTGGAAAAAATTCGTCTAACGAAATCGGGGGTTTTCTGAGTTTTATTATAGTCAGATCGCGGGATTTTTTATAAGGGCAAGAGTGTATAAGTTTTCGATATTTTACTTTCTAGGAAAAATATCGTGGCGACCTTGGGCAGTTTTCAAAAGATAAGTTTTACGGGGACCATGACGGTAAGTGAAATTCTGACAGCGGTAAGTATTATTTTATGAAGAGTGGAATGTATTAGATATCAGGGTAAAAAGTGAGTAACATCACAAGAGTATAATCTCTAATATGAATATATTCCAGGAAACAAAAACGTAATAGCGGACGTGCTATCACGAATCAATTTAAATACACAGACCTTTGAAGGAGACCACGAAAACATAATTAAGGTTTACAATATTATCAAGAGTAGGTCCGATTTAGAAATGTTACTTCAAGATATCAGAATTCATCAGCAATCAGATCCAAAATTAAGGCACATCAAGGAACGATTGGAGGAACCAAATGACAGTGTAAATAAATTTTATTGTATATACGACGGAATATTGTTTATAAAAAATACTTTAAACCAAGATGATTGGAAGGTGATCATACCTAAACCTATCGAAAAAGAGTTAATTATGGATTATCACTTAAGGTATGGCCATATGGGGGCAGGGAAAGTTGTCAAAACGTTAGAGGAGAACTGCTACATAAAGAATATTAACAGGAAGGTTATAAATTATATAAAACCATGCCACATTTGCCAATTAGTAAAAGCAAACAATGAAAAAAAGGAAGGTACAATGATACCAATAACGTAAAAACAAAAATTAGAAAAGATATTTTTGGACATTTGTGGACCGTTCCCGCGTAGTGGAGGTAGATACCAATATAATTACATTGTCATTATTATGGACCATTTCACCAAATTTATTAAACTATATCTGATTAACCGGGCAACCACCCAAAAAATCCTTGAAATATTGTCTACAAAATACATTCCAGAAGTAGGAGTACCCAATTCTATTATTACAGATCATGGTACACAATTTCGTGGGAAAAGGTGGAAAAATACTTTATTAGAGCTAGGAATTAAGACATACAAAACTTCGGTATATCACCCAAGTAGCAACTCAGCAGAAAGGGTATTGAGAGAAGTTGGTAGGATACTAAGGACATATTGCCACGACCAACAATGAAAATGGCAAGAATACCTGTCTGCAACCGAAGAATTCATTAACCTAGCTTATCATCCATCCATCAACTGTACTCCATATACTGCCATGTACGAAAAAAGACCCCCCCCCCCCCCGAGCAATCCAAGAATTAATAAATTTTCCTGCATCACAAAGATATCAATTCGATAAAATAAAGTTTTATAATAAAGTAATAGAAAACCTTGAAAAACGTAAAAACCAGTATAAGAAAAATGAAGATAAAATAATACAATATGAAGTAGGGGAAAAGGTATTGCTAAGAAATAGAGAACTACCTAGAGCATTGGAGGGAATCACTAAGAAACTATTGTTATTATACGTAGGACCATATATTGTAACCAAAAACAATCATAATAATACATATGAACTAGCTGATACTATTACGAAAAAGACTAAAGGTAATCATAACCAAGCATCACTTAAAAAATATTATGAATAATGAAACATAACATAAGCAATTATTTCTTCCATACCAAAGATCATGTTCAGAAATAATTACTTCTGAAGGAGGGCAATTATGTAACAACACCAAAATTCTAAAAGTAATAAGTACATCTTATCAAATAATTATGGGAAGAGATTTTGGAAAAGAAAGAAAAAAGAATAATGATGTTCAAATTAAATAAATCACACCAAAATTCTAAAGGAAATAAGCACATCTTATTTAAATCAAGCATAAATAATACATTTAGTAGTATAATAATAATAATGGGGCGCAATATTAATGACAATAGGCCTAAGAGAAATTTAATAAACTAATTAGAAAATGAACTTGCTGAAGAAGAGTTGCAGTATAAAAGCAGATAGAATAATAGAAGAAGAATTAAAACTACTATATTACAAGAGGTATTGAATAACAAAGGTGAATGACATCAAGGCTAATAAATCAGTGAACTGTGAAGCGAAGTTATAAATAAAGAGAAAGAAATCTACTTAAGAAATATACCAACAGTAATATTGAATATAATATAAATAAATGGAGTTATTGGAAGGCAAGGTAGAATAAGAAAAAACATGCAGAAGATAAAAGATTCCAATGGTGTGTATAATGATATAAGATTTATAATTATTTTATTTATAGAGTGTAGAAAGCTAAGGCGTCACTCTAGAATTATTTTATGGGCAGCAGCCAAAGTGCACTGTACCAGGTATGTGAATGTTCAGATGAGCAATTGGACGTAAAAGGGCCACTCAACGCCGATATTCATTCATAATACCATATTAATAGGTGGAATCATTTAACATTAGTATGGAATCAATTTTAATAAAAGAATGGAATATATAAATAAAATATACAATGAACCAAGAGAAAACTCAAGAATTACAATTCGTTAAAGCCACCAATACAAATAAATAAACTCCAGAGATAAGAGAAGAACATAATTGGTATTGAGAAGAAAGGTAGGTTTCAATTTGCCTATAATAATGAAGAATTTGTTTAATAAATATCAATCTTATCACCAAGCAATATTAATACTATCATATCATACACATCAACTATTGAAGACATCAGCAACCAATAACAACAATTTATCTAAACAAATCAAAATCAAAGTAATTTGAAAGAAGAAACAGTAATAAATAAAAGTATGAACCTAATTAAAAACCAAAAGTCCTACAACAGACATTACTATGACAACTTACTATACTATATAGACAGTACCCAGTTAGATTTGGAGTAGTCCATAAACAATAACTAATGATGAGAAATTTAATAAATAATGAATAAATCAAATAGAATGGCACATAAAGTACAATACAGATTTAGAGATAAATGTAAAATGTAATTAAGATGTGATACAAATGTAATATAAGACAAGTGTGATTACTTGGTAAGAGGATGTGAGATACGTTGGTATCCAAGTAAGAATAACTGTGAGTGGGTAGTAATTATAAACAATTATTTAAAGAAATGAATTACTAATCCATAGTAGCGGATGATACAGACATTAACATTTAGTTTTTTCTTTATTAGTGTTTGTGTTATATAAGTTTAATAGGTATTGATGACACAGACAATGGTTTAAAAGTGTGCATTCAGTTAAGCCCTAAAGGGAATTATAGTAATTTGAATATTAATTTGTTAATTAATAGTTTGTTTATATTTAAAGAAGTTAATTAATAGAAAACAAGTGTAACCAGGATCGATTATGAGTCTTCCAACATAAAAATATAATCAGTCAAACATAGGCCTAGATCATTATGTTCAGCAAATAGTAAATTCTTCCAACATATTTGTCAAATTACAAATAACTATAGTATTTGGTATTAAAATTGTTCATAGTTTTGTCAGATACAATAATATGTAAATTGTATTAAGTATTATGATGTAATAACTAAAAAGCAACTTGTACATAAAAGGTAAAATAATGTATTATATAAAAATAATATCCTGACAACTAAATCTCAATTTGAACAAATATGACCAGAGTAATTTATATGTCTCCAGGAAACAAAAAGAAAGAAAAAGAATTTATGATTATTATGGCAAAAAAAAAACAAAAAGGAGAGTTGAGTTGAATTTTAAGAAAAAGCTAAATATTTATACAAGAAAAAATATGAATCCTATTAAAACACAATATAATACAAAGCAAGAAACACTATATCAATGTATAACAGAATGTAAAATTTGAGTAAATAAAGAAACAGCATAAACAAATCAGCCTTTAAACATTACTGAGCCAACAACCAGAAAAGAACATTAAATTAAAAAAAAAAAAAAAACGAATGAAGTTATGGAAAAAACTAACCTTTAAATGAAAACAATTTACAATTGCAGAACAACTACACTTAAATTAACTTAATAACAGAAACACTGGACTTCAATCATTATATTCCACTAGAATGCTTCAGATAAACGAAATGACAAGATGTAACATTTATTGATCACAAAAGAAGTGGATTTCTTCATTTGAATAATATAAACAAACTGAAGACATTGGAAATTTTCATCACTGATACAGGAGGCTGTGTGAAACTGAACTGAACTGATAAACATTGTGTAATGTATATATATTATTATAATTAATATTAATTTTATATTATTTCATTATTATCTTGTTTTGTAATGTAATGTACTTTCTGTACTTGTTTTTTCTTTATAATAACTGAACCTTTTATATCAGCCAAAAGGACCTTAAAATAATATTAATATAAAAGAGAAGGGAATCGACCCTGAGATTTCCTGAGTCATATTAATAGTTACAGTAAATGGACTATATAAATTTTGAATAAAAATTACAATATTATTATTATTATTATTATTATTACCAGATACCATTCCATGTGTTTTATTTATAATAGAAATAGAATTAATAAGTATATTACAAATGGGTGTCAACCACTTGGGCTTAATTAAAAAACAATACACATTTTAAAGTGTTACAAATTGATGCTTACAACGTGAGGAATAAATAGGGTAAAACCCGTTTTGTTATATGGTTCATAGGTTGAGTCAATCAATTAATTGTAAAATTTTTTGCATAATGTTGATGTTGTAAGGGGATGACGCAAAGACAATTGTAGTAACTTTTTAATATCACTTTCATGTATTAAATAATTAAGAGATTTTTGTGTAAACCATTGTTCTACAGAGAGTAAAGAGGGAAATTAATTAAAGAAAAATAAATAAGCATCATTCATTACATAACATGTGTTAGCATAATTATTTTGCAATCAAAACCAAGTAATCCTTCTGCAACTGGTTTCGTCTGTAGAATCCTGGAGTGAAACCCGAAGGTAAGATATTATCATTTGATAAAAATAGTTTCACCATGTCATGCAATTTCTTCGTTATCTACAGAATGCATGCGCAGGCAAATTGCATGCAATCGGTTGCATAGTGTAATAGGCTGGCTACATTTGAATCAATGCCTCACGAGTGGGTGAAACTAAAAGTTGTATGAGCAGTTGCAAGGCTTGCAACTGTCTTCCAATCAATTGCAGACTGTGCAACCAATTGGAGTAAGTGTAATAAGCTACATTTAAACCAATGCCCAACTTTTCCTGCAATCAGTTGCATAGTGTAGTAAAGGCCTAACAGAATTAGTTACGTAAATGGAATATACTATCAAGTAAACAAGACCTCATTTGAAAGTGAGAGCTAAATATAAAAAAAACTTAAACAGTTCAAGTCCATTCCACCCTAACATATGGAACAGAATCATGGACGATGATCAAAGGCTCATGTCTAGAATTACTGCTCAAGAAATTAAATATCTGAGGAAAGTGGTGGAAAATCCCAGGAGAGAGACCAAATAAGAAACAGAAGCATAACATGAAACCCACGTTTCTATAAGAAATAGAAAGTAAATAATTTAAAATAAATGGTGAGCCTTAAATCATCTGACAAAAATATGTTTTTTTTTATATCTTCTAGTGACAAAAGGTTTTGCAAGGTTTGGTCACTGACTACACTCACCTGTGCCAAGGTTTCAATAAGATTTATTGTTGTCATCAAGACCGATATATGGACAACACAAGAAATAATACAGCAGAATCAGTTAATATGCAGTGATTATTATATCTTATTACTATAAGAATACAAATATGTCTTATTATTATTCTGTACGTAAACACACATACATACATTCATTATTATGTGTCATTCATTAGCATATTAATTGTCTTCCTTGTGTACAGATGCTGATGAAGACAATACATTTTGTCAGAATGTTTTTAAAACTGTGCCTAGTTAATGACCAAACCTCACAAAACTTTTCAACATTTGTGTATTCATTGTGACAACTAAACTAGGATAATTTCTAATGTCAAGTGACTAACAGGTCACTCCATAGCACGGCTACCTGGTAAGAATGAATCCTACAAGATATCCCAGAAGGATTTTCAATAGAAAACTTTTCTTGGGTTGAAACAGAACTGGTTTTGAATGTTATGTTTCAGTTTTGTTAAAGATCTTACTTTTTTTACAACCAACTGCAAACACAATGTTTTAGTTTATATGAAAATTAGCAACAATAATTACCATATATCAACAAAAGTTAACAACTGCTGGAACCACACACTATAATATGTTTATTGTCATATTTATTACGTGATTTACAACATAGTACAATCTGGGTCACACTGATTATTGAAGTATAATGTGAAAGTATCCTATGATATACAAGTTTTATGTCTGTATTACAATGATTGAAAATTAATATCAATAAGGCACTTCGATTTCCTGACTGTGGTATCTGTTTGATAAATCTATACAATGAACAATTTTTTTTTTTAATCTGAATGCATTATTATATGGTACATAAAATCTGTCAGCATATTTGTATTTCTTCAGAAGAGAAATGAACTTTCATACAAGAAAAGTCAGAATGTAAAAACAACTCAATTTTGAAAATTTGAAAATAATTTTGAAAATAATAAAAATATCGACAATGGGTAAAATGTTTTTTCACACCAAGTTGGTTTCAAGCTGATGATTTGTCTAGAAATACGTATATCCAGACTGAACTGGTAATGGTGCCAACATTTGGATGCAATACAGTTTCACTCTCATTGTAAAGTATAATACAATAATGAGTTCATAACACATTGTTGGGAAAAATTTTGAGATTTTATAAGAGTACTACTATGAAACTGTTTAATTTATTAAAATGATTCAGATGAGAAACTTTTCAGGAAGAAAGTTAATTATTTTTCATACACCATTTCATGTTCTGTTATGATTCCTTACATTTTGATATTAATGTTACATAAGCAATGAAGTGAAATCATACTGCTAACTGATGAATATTAATACAAACTCCTGTAATTCCAGTGTTGCCATCATAATACCAGCAGACACTCTAACGCATATGTGCTTTACGGGATCCTACCAAAATGTCAAATAGAATTTCTGGATGTTTTCATATGGCTGTTTGTCTACATTTTCTTCATGATACATAATTGTTATAAAAAATTAATAGTCAATTGTCATTAAGTAACTCAATCGAGGCTATTTCCTATTAATCAATTCTGAACCGACCATTAACAGGCTGTATTGCATCATTCACCATACATATTTTAGTAGTTAGGTTATAAATTTTTTTACACGAATGATTATGAGCTAAAGAACGTTATGAAATTAAAAATTGTCACAAGCATAATGTTAGCTGATGTATAAAATTAACTCTGGTTAGTGGAGGAAACAGTTTGTTTTCATATTGGCACTTGCTTTAACTTATATTGATTCACCAACTTGGAGATTTTTTTGTGATTGAATAATATTGATTATAGCATTTTTTTTACATTCACTGTTCATTATCCCATTAGTCAGCTTAATTCAAGAACTGAACAATTCACAGTATTATATCACTGGATATGAAAGACTATTTTCTACGACAAAGGTGACAATTGGAGGTCTAATAAATAAAAACATGACGGTGAACTGACATGGGTCTTTACAAAAGCACTTTGTTCCAGAAGAGAAAGGTTGTCTTGTGAAATCCATGACTAAAGAGTACATATGAACACATACCCTATTATCAACTGAAAAAATTGACTCAACAGATTATACATGGACTATCTTTTAAATAGCTGGATTACTAAAATCAGTGACCTGTGTTTTTAAGACCAAGCTGACCACTGGTGAACAGAACAAAGTAGAAAATTATGACTACTTCAGTAGTAAGCAGGATACTAATGAAGAATTTATCTGTATAAATCTATTTGGTTGAGAATGACAATTAATATAAAATCTGATGTACATTCCAGGCAAGAGCTACAGCTTAAGACCATCTGACCACTGGTGAACAGATCAAAGTAGAAAATTATGACAGTGAACCTAAAGAAGCATCCTCTCCAGACATGGCAGAATCAAACATAGTAGAAAAACTACCAAAAACCCACATAGTTTTACCCAAAAACAACTTACATAATGGTTTAAAGAAAACATTCTCAGGTACCTTATGGGGGGTATCAAAGAAACTTCTGATGATGCAGAAAATGCTACAAAACCAGAGCAGAGAGAAATGTCACGAACAAGGAACCTAATAACAATAAACGTTCCATATAGTTTTGCACCTACAACTGGTATGCCAGCAACAAGCAATAAAATAAATTATGTGTGTGTCCCAAGCAGAAGGCACAAGCTACTTGGCAAATTATAAGAACCAAAAACCTGCTTCTTCACAAACTAAGTATACAGAAAATGAGAATGCTTACTCTCCTGATGATGAATATAATGGCTTTAATGATCGCAACACACTTTCTGGAAATGAAGAACCTGTTTCTTCTTCAGTAGAGCAAGAACATAAGATAACAAAAAACTGCATTCCTGAGAAGAAAACTCACAAAACACTGCTAGGAAGAATGATAGTGGATCAAACAGTGAAGACATGAGAAAAGATGAAATTATTCTGCCAAACAATCCACTTCAAGTTGATAGGAAGTTATCTGAAAAATTTACAACCGTTTACAATAAAAATAATAAAGCATTTACTGAAAATAAGCAGGATACTACTGAAGAATTTAGCTATATAAATCTATTTGGTTTAGAATGACAATTAAGACAGAAGAACAGTTTTTGTTTAGTACTGTTTCAGACAGATATCAAAAACTCTTTTAAGCATGCAATTCATCCTGGAGTACACAAACTCTACAATCATTATGATAAATTTGTTGGTCTCATATGAAGGAACTACATGAAGTTTCTAACATAGACTTTGTGCACTTGAGCTTGAACATCTGGAAAGTTATGGTGGTTCATGTAATTGTGCTCATAACTGGCGAGACAACTCAACACGGCCAATATAGCCAAGTGAAGAAATACTTTCCAAGTGAATACGGATTTCACACACAAATATTGGACTGTTACTGCTGAGAAGAAACTAGCACAAGTGCTTATTCAATTAAAACCAATCAGATTATGTTAAAATAATTTTTTTTTTGTTCTTCTGTTTTATGTATTTTTCTTTCTGTGCTACCAAAATTACTTTTCAGCCTTCTATGAAAATGCCTTCATGTTTTCTTAATTCATTATCATCTTACATATAAACGAACCTAAAAGAAAAACACTCTTACAGATAATGTTTTTCTGCAAACAGTTGTTACAGTACAACAAAAATGACAAGGTCATTCAGCATAATATGGAACGATCGTTCAGAAATGATTATCCAACACCACTCACACACATTTATATGCCGACACAAACCATCCACATAACTTTCAACTCACAAATTTCAGATGTTGAGAAAGACTGTCTACATACAAACAAACCACCAATCTCACCCTTTTTCAGTCCAGAGTATCTTTTCCTTGCAGTTTAATTACTATTTTTATACAACCTTATCACAGAGTGAACATCATGTTTCATCCAGAAAATAATTTTCAATGTGCAGTGTTAAAACCGAAATACTGAAAAATGATTTGCCACTTTTAAGTAAAAATACCTCCAAGTATATAAAATTGGTTTTTGTCACATACTACTGACTCCATGAAGTACATGAACCAAGTTTACCAACTTTACATGCAGAAAATATAGATTTTTATATTTTGAACTTGGCACATTTTACAAAACAAACACTAGAATAATGCCTGCATAATGTTAATGATGATTAATATTATAAGAAAATTAATGTTTTCTTATGATCATTGCAAATAAAAATAAACCAGTTTAAAAGAATGGTTTAAAAACACTTATCTTAAGAAGTAACAAAGAAAATTCAATGTTTTGTATCATGAGAAACATAACATTTTTCTATATAGATAAATATAGTCTTTCAATACACTCTTGATATTTATTTCTTCTGCAACAAATGGTACAAGAATCATAATAGAATTTTCTTGCACTGAGGTCAAGAAACAAATTCTAGAAACCCTACAAAGAAATGTACAAGTCTCTGAAACCGTACTGATCACAAAACTGAGACCTCTACAAAATCATCTGAAAATCCTAACCCATATTGAAACAAAGTGGCCTATGTACTATGTATATTATGGTTTTTTGATTTACAAAACCTTGAGCTCATTAACTCTGCAACAACAATACTAGTAACGCTTAAACAACAGTTATCTGTTTATCAATCTGGTTACTACCAAATATTTATATTCAATTAAAGAGTTTTATATGTTAGTAAGAAACATCAATAAAATACAAATTAACTGCAAAACATTTTTACACTCAGAATTACATGCAGGTAGAGAATCTGGCAGAAAAGCTTTCAGCTGTCGTTACTGACACATAACCCAATATCCGTCATATTGTGGTGGGCGCTGCTCAGAAACCCAGTCAACCTTCAACTGTTACTGAAGTAAACAACATTGCATTCTTTAGTGCTGTGCATTTTGAAAACATTGTTCATTTTATTACACCACTGTAAACAATTACTATCAATTAATGTTTTCATAGTAATAATATATAAATACCAGTGATAATAAATTATAATATATTTTTAATAGTACTGCCATAATAATTTTATTACATTTGTATAATAACTAAAGAAATGTATGTTTTAAAAAATTGTAGTAGGAATCAATGGAACTTCCCACTGCTACTGCTAAGTTAACTGAATGAGCACAGATCTTTGCACAGCTCAGAACTGTGGGCTTTTCTGCTTGTTCCTCTATATTCTGCATTAACATTTTATTAAATAATTCTCAAATTTTTCTATCTATTAAAAGAAAATTTAAAATTTTTTAGTTTTAAAAATCTATTCTACTTATTCTTTTACACTTCTCATTATATCTACTCTACTTACATCACATCTGTGTACTACCAAGTTTTAAAAAGTATTACTTATTATCTATTCAAAATGACGAAATAAGATAATGCGACAATCCTTTATTTGCGACATCCAGACTTTTGCATCCTAAACAATGCAAACAACACATACATTCATACATACAAATCTGTCATATGTGCATGTAAGTTACCACGGTGTTGATAAAATACACATAATTATTTAGCGACAGGTAATACTTTCATAAATAACACGCCTGCAAAGTAAGAGACAAAAGAATTATATAAAATTTACATTACATGCGTGTAGTCCTAAAGCATACTTTTAACAATACTATTTTTAATTAAAATATGTAACAAACGAACATAAAACAAATGACGGTTTATAATAAACATACGTATAACATTCGTACCATTCCAAATGATGAGAACAGTGTTATTGTAATATCACAAATTTTAATGCCTTACAGTTTCTTAGGTTTATTTCTTTGTTAGTTGTGAGATCCATTATTTAATGTACAGCTCGAATTATCACGTTGCCATTCAATCAGTGGTTCTCAACTTGGAGCAGCTTGTCTTGTATCCATGGTTTTCAGTTAACGTTGCAACTAATTTTTTGTCCATGCAAATATTATTTCCAATTGTGGTGACTTTACATATTTTACAATTATAAAAACCAAATGAGATCAAATTAGATTAAAAGACATTCGTTGGATGTGCATTGAGCAACAGAACAATTTACAAAATTATAAAATAAAATTTGCTTTTGACTTTTTCTTTTTATAAATAAAATATAAATATGCTTCTTCCAATGCTGATTGTATAAAATACATCCAGCTTACTTTAAAATGTGCACACGGTTCTTTGTAAAGTGTAAGGGTACTATTTTTTTGTGTTCCTATACAATTATAATCCCACAAGCTTCCAAGGTTGAGTACAACTAATGTAACAATACTATCAAACTACCACGTTATACTACTACTAACCTGTTGAAATGTTTACTAAATGTTAACAAAATGAAATTAATATAAAAAAGTATAACAATATATTGCTATGTTTATGTACAATCTAAGTCTTTCAACATTTTCTAAACAGGATGTCTGTTTTTTTGCTTGCTTTTAACACAGATATATTACCTAGCATATTAAATACATCAGACTATTCAAGAATACCAAGCAGAAAAACTTTCATCATGCTGTTCTTACATCTTCTACTATGTACACATTCACAAAGATTTCAATCTCTACCAAACTTACTTGTAGTAAAGTAATTATTGAACTTTATACCCACATATTTCAGTAATTAACAACTTCCATTCATTGAAATAAGATGAAAAGAACAAAGAATTACTTTATTTACATCAGTAACAAGCAATAAATAACAAGAGATACTCGACTGTAATGGACAATTTGAAAAAAAAATCTTTAACAGATCATGATATGCTACATTCCCACAGTATAGATCAGAAAATTGTATCTATACAAAGAAGGTTTTCATAACATGGATACGTTTTTTTCATACAGCAGAGTAAATGCTACACAGAACAACCTTTGATTGCACACTTAATCTACAAGCAATTTGCTGACAATACTACTGTACTGTAGAAAAGTGGTTCAATCATTAAAATTCCATATGTTTTGACCCCATCTGCAGAAGTCATATTCATAGGTATTCTCAGTTGACTCTACCATCATCATCTAATGGACAGAAACTTTTGTAGATGGAGTTAAAACGTGTGGAATTTAATGACTGGAGCACAGTTCATTAACCTGATAGTTTTATCAACCAATAGATCTGGCTATAAAAGCTTAAACTCTGTAACCAATGTTTATTTATGTTACTCGTATTAAGAATTACCATGAATATGAGTTCTACTCAGATTAGCATATAAATATGACATACTTACCTTCAATACTTATGACCAGATGAGGAAATTAAAAAAATAAATCTTTCTGTAATGTGGTAAAGCCTCTTTACAATAGAGTTTAATCAAACAAAACAGAGGCTTTCAAATACAAACCAAAATACTGATTGTCATAACACACTAACGTCAGATAGTAACATCTAGGGTACTATTGGTAGAATTTTACAGGTTACAGAAGTTCATTTGACATTTTGATACAAACATTTGTTGTTATAAAGACCAGCCATGGTTACATTTGTAGTAACCAGCTTTTGGTTTAAAACATGTTTTTTGGTATCCCAGTCGCGTAATTTTAATAATTAAAAATTTTAAAACCACGTTCATGGTATCCAAGCCACTATATAACATAATAAATTAATATAATTTACCTCCGAAATTTTAGCCGCACACGCGAGTCCTAGAGTGCGCACTCCACGATCGATCGTGACACACTCCGATTTTTAATAAGGTAATTTATTAAAAATTACCTTAATAAACGTCTTGCGACTTCTCCTTATTTTGTCCTGATGCGTTTCAAAACCTAAGGTTTCATCTTCAGCGGATAATCACTCTTCCGTCGTCAAACGTTAAAAATTAATGACACAATGACACACATACACATAATTTATACTACAAACTTGGGTCTTTTCACATTGCACAGTGCGCACTGTATGGAGGTCCAGTTCATACTGTCAAACTTATCAGAACTCAGGTCCAAGGTGTATATTTATTAATGTTATCTAGTATTGTCTTGTGTCTCGAACTTAAGAGCTGTATCAAATAAATAATGCGATTTGAAAGATAACTGCTCATTTAAAACATTTCCAGGATTGGTTTTAAATGCCTTGTAAATCTCATATTCCTCGAGTGTGTCCATACAATGTCCCTTGGCACAATAATGTAATGGCTTGAAATTAGTGTCAAAATCTGTATATCCATGGTTGGACTCTATGAGGTAACGAGCGTAGTTGGATTTAATACGTTCTGACTTTGTAATTTTGCTCTTAGGCAAATGTTCCCTAAACCGCTCTTGAAATCGTCTGCCAGTTTGGCCTATATATATCTTGTTGCAGTCATTACATGATAGCTTGTATACACCTGTTTGTTTCGCTATAGGTATTTTGTCTGTTGATTTCAGCATTTTTTGTAAATTATTATTGGTACGGAAAATCACTTGGAAGTCAAATTTGTTTAAATTGTTTAACATGAAGAGGACAACAAAATTAATTTTTTGGACCTAACCATAATAAAGAAGGCAAATAAATTTCAGTACAAAATTTACAGAAAACCTACAACCACGGATTTGACTATAAACGCAGAGTCACACCACCCATATTCACAAAAATTAACAGCTTTCCATAGCTTTATAAATAGGTTAATCAATATACCACTGGAAACAGATGATTTTAAAGATGAATTAAATACCATACAATATCTAGCCACAAGAAACGGATTCAGTAGCACATTAATAGATACACTATTGAAGAAACATTTAAAAAACAAACATAATAATAAAAATAAACTTAAAATTAATAGAAACACTAATATTGTGAAATATATACCAGCAGAGTATACAAATATAGTGCCGCTTATTTTAAAAAACAATTTAAACAAATTTGACTTCCAAGTGATTTTCCGTACCAATAATAATTTACAAAAAATGCTGAAATCAACAGACAAAATACCTATAGCGAAACAAACAGGTGTATACAAGCTATCATGTAATGACTGCAACAAGATATATATAGGCCAAACTGGCAGACGATTTCAAGAGCGGTTTAGGGAACATTTGCCTAAGAGCAAAATTACAAAGTCAGAACGTATTAAATCCAACTACGCTCGTCACCTCATAGAGTCCAACCATGGATATACAGATTTTGACACTAATTTCAAGCCATTACATTATTGTGCCAAGGGACATTGTATGGACACACTCGAGGAATATGAGATTTACAAGGCATTTAAAACCAATCCTGGAAATGTTTTAAATGATCAGTTATCTTTCAAATCGCATTATTTATTTGATACAGCTCTTAAGTTCGAGACACAAGACAATACTAGATAACATTAATAAATATACACCTTGGACCTGAGTTCTGATAAGTTTGACAGTATGAACTGGACCTCCATACAGTGCGCACTGTGCAATGTGAAAAGGCCTAAGTTTGTAGTGTAAATTATGTGTATTGTGTCATTAATTTTTAACGTTTGACGACGGAAGAGTGATTATCCTCTGAAGATGAAACCTTAGGTTTTGAAACGCGTCAGGACAAAATAAGGAGAAGTCGCAAGACGTTTATTAAGGTAATTTTTAATTATTTTGGTTTAAATACAGACTGTCCCTGACTTGTGTAAGAATTCCGACCTGCAGACATTTTCATTTTGTTTACATTGGATTTTCCCTCACAGATGCTATGTTTGAATATTTCCAGTTGCCATGAATTGTATTTTAAAAACTTAGGTGTTCTTGATACTGCACACCATTAAAAGTGTTAAAGTTTCAAAGCAAGATTTCCATTTATTATTGGCAACTATTATTCTACACTTGTGACCACAAGACCAGAAATACAAAACAGCCAGAGAACATCAAGCTTACAATTTACTAAACTGTCCATTCACAAGTGTAACAGCACAGATTATGGTACACATGTGAAGTGGTTCTAGAGTGGTACCGCCAAAGTGGTTTGGCTGATACCGCCAAAAAATTACCCCCCACTTACAAGTATAGTGTAAAGTAAAGTGTCTCGAGAGGAGAGAAGGGAGACAACCTCTGTCTCTGTCACACACATGCTTCTGATGGTCTTGTCAGCCTTCTTCCAGCTGATGTTCACACTATGAAATACTGTACAAGACTATTGTGTGTACGTGCGAAATGACTGAAAATTTTGTTAGCCTCGCAACGAGGTGTTTGTCAACTGTGCATCTCTATGTGACTGTTCATAATATTTTTCCAGGTCTATAGAACACTGCTGTGTTCCTGATTATGTAATTCTCCCATCATGGTAAAAACCGAATAACTTAAAGCATATTTTTATAATCTTCTCTATGGAGGATTTGGCACTACCAATCCAATTCTGGTGCCAATGAATTTTGAACACCATATTTTTTTTTTAAATATTACGATACTAGTCCTGTTTACACTAAATTGAGCATTCTGTAACTCAGTAAGTACGGCCAATAATCAGTTTCAACTGTTACAGAGACTTGGTGACTCATCAAAAGACATAAATATTATTATGTTGTAATGCTATTTAAAAATCCAATAAAACAGCTGCCAGATACCTCAGCAGTTTGGTGACAGTCATATGGAAAACAATATTTAACCTTTAAATCCCATAACATCAATTCTCATGGGTAAATTATTGTAATAAAGACTAGAAGCATTCTTCCACCTCTGGGGTTTCGCATTCTACCTATAATGCCTCTGCTTTCTTAGTCTATCTCCATCTTTCTTTCTCTAGATAACAACAATTAACCCTGATAATTTACAGGTCACTGTAAAATGATATAATTGATGGGGTTTTGTGAGCACATCCAAATGTAAGAATGGTAGTTTTCACTAAAATTATCTACAGAATGAAAAACAGCTCTCAATAAGACATTAGACAAATCATACAAGGGGATAATACAGCAGAGCATCAGGTTATCTGAACACCAACTATCTAAGAACCATCAAATACTACCCAATAAGTACCCTTTTTCAACTCCTTGAAAAAGAAAAATGTGTAAATGAATTGGTAGTATCAAATGGTACAGAGAAATTTCGCCACAATACATACTCCTGTTTTTAATGTAATTGTTGACACAAGACATTTTATGTTTAACCACATGTGATGAATATCTTATGGGAGCTTCCAAATGTATTCATCAATTCCACAAAACACGCCAGTAATGTTACACTCTTTAAAGTGGCACCGTTTGTGTTTTGTGGCTTTTAATTATTGTGCTCTCAGCTTTGTTACTCTAACAACCTGTAAGCCTTCTTCATCTGCTAATAGAAAACAGTTTTTCAAAAATGAACAAAAACTGGAATTTAGGACAAACTTTTAAAGGGAGGGGAATCTATCATCTCTGGCCAATTTTATAAAGCTAGAAATGGCACAATAGTGCTATAAAAACTAATAAAGAAGTCATTTTAAAATATATGCCAAAAATGTGAAAACAAAGAATTTCATGATTGGATAACAATACATCTCTAGAGAATGGAGTTTATTTATAGTCAATTCAGAAATGTAATGTGTAATGTAAAGGAACCAATATCAGTCCTGTAATGGGACAAATCTAAGGGATAGGGGTTTTATATTTAATAATCAGTAGCAAACCATGCTAGGCAACACTTTATACCCACCCAGTGTGTGACTTTTGTGAATGGCTTGTATCGTCGAGCGAGGTACGACTTAGTACCGGACTGTGAATTCGCGGAAAAATACACCTTGGAAATTCGAAGAATCGACACGTAGGAAATTAAAAGAAATTCTTTAGACGAGCTTCTGGAACATTCGACGGAGACAACCAATCAGAGCTCAAGTCTGTGGCAACGTGTCCGGCTACACCCAAGGGAGAGCGTACCCAGGCCGAGCTGGGCTCGGCAGTCGACTTTAAACTCCAGAACCGTGCGGTTCAATAAACAAGTGCTCGAGCAAAATTTAGGTTGGCCGACAAATAGGTTATTTTATTTAATGTAAAAACAACCGTAAAGAATGTGCGAGTGAGTCATTAACAATGGTCCGCAAAATTTAACCGTAAAAAACATAGTTTGGTGAAAGTTCTATGCAACAAGTGAACGACATGGTAGTGCACATATCGGAATTCAACTGAAAGCTAAGTAACATGAATGACTCTCGAATTTAACGTCAGTAAACTCTTCGTCGTAAATCTCAGAATAATCAAATAATGAGCTCAAATTAAAAGGGGGTGGAAAATAAAATTGTAAAGAGAGTGAATGAGTGTATGTATACGTAAATAAATGAAGTACTGGTTTGCTAAATATTAAAATATCTATCTATATTAGTTGATCAAATTCAAATTTGGTTGAATTAAAACTGCTGAGTTTTAACTTGTGTTAACTGTCTCACAAAGAATGTAAAAGATATTCATATAAGTCAAAAGAAATCATTTTGTGTCTTAGGAATAAAATAAGATGTTTATGTTATTTTGAATGTTCATCCTCTTCATTCACAGCACTTAATGAATATTAATTGCTACACTTCACATGTGAAACTTACTTTGTTTATTTTCCTCGTACGACGTTTCAGCGTGATGTTCGCCTTCCTCAGCGAGGTATGATACAGAATGTCCGGAACTTGTAACGGTTTTTTCTAGTTGGTAGGTTGTGTGGGGGGGTGTGTGGAGGTGGAAGGGAGTTGGAGCGGGATTCCGAATTATTGTACGTTTTGTGTATAATTGTTGTTTCCAAACAACATACTTAACAACCAATTACACTTTAAATCACACGCACTCTTTGACACAATTATACACAAAACATACAATAATTCGGAATCCCGCGCCAACTCCCTTCCACCTCCCCCCCCACACAACCTACCAACTAGAACAAAACCGTTACAAGTTCCGGACATTCTGTATCATACCTCGCTGAGGAAGGCGAACATCACGCTGAAACGTCGTACGAGGAAAATAAACAAAGTAAGTTTCACATGTGAAAGTGTAGCAATTAATATTCATTAAGATGTTTATCATTAGAATCTTGCGTTAGTGTAATTATTACGCCACACAAAATCCAGCAACCTATTTCTGTAGCTTACGAGCTCGTCTATAAGACCTTGGCGTGACATCAAGGTAAGTCACAAAGGTAAGATTAAGAAATTTCTATGTTTGAAATTAAATAAACTGTTACAGTCCTTCACTATTCAAAAGACTCAAATGTTTTTGTATTTGACTTGAATAAAATATTAGCAGTCCTTAAATTTCAAAATCGAGCTATTCAAAACAATAATTACTGTTTGAACAAAAACTGAGTGAGAACAATAGTTATTCCGTTTCAACATACTTTTAGCAATATATGCAACCTTCCCCATTTTGTCATGTCTTGTATTACAATTTTTTATGTTTAAATATTCAAATTTTCATACATGCAAACTACCCTCAGTACCAATCAGTTCGGTTAACTGACATTCTGCTGTAATAAATTTATTTTAAAATTTCTTTAATTCTAAACTAGCTGTGGAGACATTACATCAACACCTCTATAATGTGGTTGATGTAAAATCATGTTACTCTTATTGTGGACTTTTATTGCTTTACCAAATTTTGTACATACTCCTTGTAGTTACTAACCTGCCCAGAAATATCCATTTAAATTAAAATTCATTTAACTTTATGTAAATATTTTTTTTCAGAATTTTATATTGTTTACATAACATTATCATAGTTATTATGTTAAGCATTATAGTAAGAACTGGATTTTGTTGATTAGCTAACCATGTTCTAAAATGACCCTCCCCATTATGTTGTAAACAATGACACACTGTTGAAGTTCCTTAATCCACATCTAGTAATAAACATGTATTGTACATCGCTTTATAACACGATTAGGTAAACTGTAAGCTTATAACACCACAGTTAATGCTACAAATATATAATTCTCCAATTAAAACACTGTGAAAAGATTCATTGTTATCTAAAAACTAATTCAGTTCAAAAATACTTCCATAAAATTAAAAATGTATTATAAACACAATAAACATAAAATAACAAAAACCAAAATTTTTAACAGACATTTAAATAACAATTACAATTATCTCTTGATAGCAGAAACCTTTGTGTTTTTTCTTATTAAACAAAGTGAATTACATTAAACTCTTTATAGTAAACATGAGCAGGTATTGATGAATATCGACTACTGCGTTATAACAGTTTTGTCCTGTATGCCTTTTTTTAAATCTGTAATAACTTACAAAAATTCTGTTTAATGTAACCAAAAGATACCTCTAAAATGTAAACTAGATTTGTACCACAAGTGTTGTACTCTACAAAAACAAATAAATAAAGGTTATACAAAGGATATGTATTACTATTGCTACAATACAAAATATATAGTGGTACGTTCATTACATGTGGAGTGATACTGCATGATAAACCCTAATGCATGTGGTACTTTACCATTGTTTTTATATTTTGTATTATCGACAATGAATGATAACCAATCAGTTCGCCAAACTGGTTTTACACATATCACATTCTCAAAAATAAATAATTTATATAATCATACAACTTACAAATGTTGAAAACATTTTAGTTAATTTCTAATACTCTGAAGACTATCCACACCGATTAACATTATTTAATCAGTGGTTGTTTGTTCATTTTTTTGCTTACTTAACTTTTTTAATTTTCATACATGCAGGGGGTGGTTCTGTGACTACATCCACATGCTGTGAATTACAAAAATTAACAGTTTCTGTGTCACATTATGCACTAACTTACACAAATTCTACTTACAATTAACGTAATAGCCAGAAAATATAATGCAGATTAAGCTTATAAAATAAAAAAATCATTACCATCAAGATGAAAATTAATCCTAATGAAGTTGAACATCTTATTACTAGCATATTTACTCACATTATTCTTCCCCTTTCTTTGCTGATTATAAAGTGAAGGAAAGGAGAATTATCAGGCTTGAACAATGTGGAAAGAATACCAAAAGATAAGAATTTTCTGTAACTATCTGGTGAGTTCACTTTCTGAATTCATGAAAGGTAGGTAAAATTATATGAAAAATTAAAAGTTTCTTCTAATCCATATGAAGATAGCATAGGAATAGGTAGGGAGATATATGTGAGTACATATACTAAATGACAGATGCTAGACAACTTACAGCAAACTTTTCAGAAATTAAGTTGTACACTGCAACTATTACAGTATACACAGGCTTACTCTGACAACCCACAGGTCACAGTCAAATGATGCAAATGATGTGGTTTTAGAGAGTGTGTAGCCAAACAAAATGAATTGAAAATGGTACTTCCATTTCACACACACACACACACACACACACACACACACACACACACACACACACACACACACACACACACACAGACTTGTGTTAACAAATAACCTTTCTATGAGGTCATTATTACAATAAGAAAGAAGGATTAATTTAAAACATACAAAAATTTTAAATAATTACTTTTTAGCCACTTATTGATATCAACAATTACATAACACTTCATGTGAAGCATTTTTGTTTTTATACAACATCAAAAGTCACACAAGTAGCAATGGCTAAAATATATTACAGTAAATATAATTTATAAATTTTTCTACTCTAGTATGAAAACAATCATTAAATTTTACCAATATGAAACATAAACATATATTTTTTATTTCCCTACTGTTTTACACACAAACTCCACACACAATTTAGACTTAATGTATATTTGTATATACACACACACATATACTTACTTAAAAATTGTTACATAAAAATCATATAATAATTAAATTTATAAGTAAATATTTTAGAATATTTTTTAAGAAAATATTTTTATTTTGAACTTATTCACAGTGTCCATATAACTATTATGGATAACAGATTTAAACAGCAAATGTAAAGAAGATATTTTCAAAACCAAACAAAAAACAGACTACAACAGTTTGAAAATCAAACAACTATTCGATAACATCTGGAAAAAATGATCAAGTTTGCAAAAAAGGAGTCTCACGAATTTAATGGAAGCACTTAATTTTGATGGTTTTATGATAAAACACCTCTCTTACATAACAAATTAATACAACATAACTATACTCTTTGCATATCATTCTTATGTTTGTTTTAGTCTGGCTCTTGCTCTTCATAATCTATGATCAGGATCAAATTAATTTACTGTGATAACAAACAACACTTTTTCAACCTATATTTTCCTATACAAATTTTTATATGATCATGAACACCTGATTGAATATGTGAAACCATTTATATTAATTACTTTAACAAGCAATATCATACAGTTGCATACCATTTTAACAGTGACTAAAAACAAAAATTAAACTTGTTACAAACATAAACTTGTGTACCTATACAAGCATGCTCCTTATAAATAAATTGTTAAGCATTCTTTTAGTTTTCTCTGTCCTTTATGCAAATGGAATTGACTATGTATAAAATATACACCACACGATTCACACCACACGAACATAAAACATATTTTATACTACAAATTGAAACGCTACCATTGTACATAAGAATAACATGTCACACAGACTATATTTTCACACTTGTATGAGATAAAAAATATTTAACTACAAAACTGTACTGCTTCGCTTAAAATTATAGCTGTTGAACTAATACAGTGGGCACTCCTAACCAACCATTCCAGTAACTAGCTTTAAAAAGAAGACTTCCAATTTTCTAAGTGAATAAAGTGTCAATTTGGAATTTCAAAATACAAATAAAATACTAATGATCAGATAATGAATTTAACACTCTAAAAGATTTTTCTTTGTTAAAAATTGATAAACTGCCATTTCAAACCTCATCTTTGTTTTCTTTATTTTCCTTTGTTTAGATACAAGTTTCAGGTCTCAATCTGTTCATGTGTCACAAGCTCAAATATTGAAATATAAAATGCATTTGCATTAAAATTTGGATATAATTTATTCAAATAAAAAAATGTTTTCTCTACACTTTGACGTGAGAAAAATGTGAGGGCCATTCAAATTTAAATTATAATTTGGTTTGAGCTCCAAATAAATAAAAAAATATCTCAAAATTGAAAATTGATAGCACTGGAAATCATCACAGGAATAAAAATATTAACCTCTCTCAGTCATTCACCAACAAGTGTGTATTGTTGTCCCTTTATAAATATGAGTGATGTAAAAGTTATTCATGCATGGAGCAACACTATACTATTAAAGTTCTCATAAAAGAAAAACGTGAAACCACCAAAAATGTATGAAAGACAATTTGGTGAGGAAACACTCAGCCATAAGCATCTATATTTTTATGGTACTCGCTGACGTGTCAAGGATGAATGCACCCACAATGCCCGAAAACATCAACTGAAGAGATAGCTGCCAGGATCAACACACTCATTCAAAATAATCATTGAATCATGGTATAGAATATTGCTTCTACTTCGCTAAACATTGCACTACATATTAGTGTTGGTCGTCCAGATAAATGTATCATAAATCAGCTTCACTATCAGAAATTATGCACATGTTGGATTTCAAGAATCTTCATTGATGAACACAAGCACACACGCCTGCAAGTAACTATATGCACAATATGAAGTATTGTCACTACTGATAAAACCTGGGTAAACACTTTTACCCCAGAAACCAAAAAAGCATTGATGCAGTGGCAGCATCCTTCATCTCCAAAGCTAAAAAGCAAAACACATTTTTTCCTGCAGGAATAATTATGGCTTCATGCTTTTTGGATATCAAAGGCATTATACACACTGATATACTAACAGAACTGTGAGCTATAAACTCTAAGTTACACTCCAATTTCTTGAAGGGCCCCGTAAAAACGGCCCAACTGAAATAAGTCTAAAAAACCCACATTCTGTCAGTTTCTTAGAGGATAATCTGTGTCCTCATGTCACCACTTATATGACGGCAACAATTCAAAAATTAAAGTGGACCGTTTTCCCCCATCCACACTATAGTCTGCACCTCAACCCCTCTGTCTTCCATTTGTTTGGATTCTGAGGGGGGGGGATTTTGTTCCAATATAGAGGTCATTGAAGCTGTTCAAGGGTAAGTGTGTCTCTTGAAAATTTTTTTTTCAAGGAATATGTAAATTACTGTAAAGATGGTGCCTGTGCATTAAAAAGAAAGGAGCCTGTATTGAAGAACTGAAGAATGGCAATATATAAAATATTAGGTTTATGTTACTTTATAAGTACATAAAGATTATATTTTAAATTTGAATGCTTCTCATATATAGTGTATTTTCTTTTTCGTTTTTGTAATTCAGGAATATAATTTTTAATTTTGGCCTATTCATATTGTAAAGTGCTTGGTTCACTAATAAAATTTAGTTACAGACTTTATTTACCATTTCACTTATTTATGATAACCGACAGTTCTCAAAAAGATGGAGAACCATGCTGTTACATTTTGGTTAAGAGAGATGCCACTGTATAGTGCTGTATTTTGTTTTAGACGTCTACATAGAAACAACAGAAAATCAAACACTGTTTCTTCTTTACAACTGCTATTTATTAAAAGTGAATTATAAAAACAAATTGTCTATCAATAACTAACCACCTATGACAAAACTAACTTTTCAGCCTTTTTATGCTCACAGTCACGTTGATCCCATACAAAAATTGTATTAAAAAAATAGTGTAAAAAATTTTTTTTACAGCCAAACTGGAATAATAATCATAGTAACTGTTGTATTATTAATATTATTAAAAAATGTGTACTTGCGCAGTTTCATTACAAAATGTACTTAAATTCAATATACACTCTGACTATGAATATATAAAAATATATAATTTGTTTACCTTTTGTTTAGATAAATTGTTTAACATTATACCTGTACACATGATGTTACAGGTGAAAGTATGAGTCATAGTCCATCATTCGGAAAAACGATTCCATTTTCTGCAGTAATGGATGGTGACGGAGAACAACGGCTTGCTGACTCATAACTGCTCAGGCTAAGCTCATCAAAGTTTTCCAAACCTTGACAACCTGCAACACACAAAAACTATAACAAACATTTTACGAATACAAGACTTTTTAAGACTACAAACAAAAATAACGTCTGTTAAAAACTAACAACAAACTTGCTTAAATAGTAATTAAAACTATCAGTATTTCAATAACTTGACACACAAGAAACATGTTTTTTACTTATATATAGATGCATTTCATGACAATCATCACATTGTGTTTCAATTAAACATACTATTTGAATACTACAAAACAGTACCCCCATCATCAGGAGCACAGTAGACATCAGAACCAGTTTCACACTGATGATGTGATGATCGTCATGAAATGCATCTGTGCATAAGAAAAAAACGTTTCTACTGTGCTGAGTTATTGCAATAGTGATAGTGACAAAAATATAATAAAGACATAGCAGCAACAGATAATTTCAGTAATGAAACATGGTAAATACAGAGTTTGTAGAAAAAATACACGTGATATCAAGCCTGGCCAAACGTTTTTTAATATGGCTAACAACAAAAATTCAATAATATGTCTGTGTGTGACTTATAAAAACCAAATAACTATAACAATTATGACAGACATTACACATAATGGCCATTGTTATCCAGAAAGAGTAAATCTTGAATACTGTGATAGAAACATTATAGTTCATATTGAAGCAACAAAATTATAAATAGCTACTAAGAAAGATTTAATTTCAAATTAAGAAAGCTAATGTATATTTCAGCTTTCTAATAAAAGTTAATTCTACTGAAGAATGATTATTCTTTGTAAGTAATAATAAAGAATCAGTGGCAACTTATCATAAAATAAAAAAAAAAAAAAAAAACTGATACAAAGCTATAATTATAATATTTAAGAGTGCCATAAACTTTATTTTTCATGTCTCTGTGTTTCAAACACAAGTATTTGTACATACATGCAAGAACCTCTACTGGTATCGATAACCAAGCTTGATAATACTCATATACAAGAAATGGAAATAACAAAAGTTATTAGACAAAGCTGCATCATTTTCTACAGAAAATAAATTTAAGCAAACTGGCTAAGAAATAAATATATGCTTGGTTTGGCTGAACATCTGCACTGCTGAAACATAAGTTTCTGACAATCTAATTTATTTGATGGATTAAGAAGAATAAAAGTCAACTTACTGCCACAATAAAAACCACTAAGTTAAATATATCCATTAGTGAATATACTGTTTAGCACTACAATAATAATGTATTCTAATCACTATAAAACAATTTCCACATGACTGATTCTGTGTTGCTATCTGTGTGTATATTATTATTGTAGAAGTCACCTGTGGCATAATTAAAGACTAGGAGCTTAATGAAATGGAAGGAGAGGCTAGAATTACTAACTTCGACAAAAGTTTCAATTAACATAATTTCATCAAAACTTTAATGTTTTCTGATAATAGCAGGCAGTGAACAAGGTAGCCGCAGAGGGGCCTCTACTATATAAATTGCAGCAGGTGATTAGAATGTATGGGCTGGAAAATCTCTGTTGCCAAGACTAGACCTACGGCTTTGAAAGGTTGCTTTCCTGTATGATTAAATTAATAGTGAATGTTCAAATAACTAGATCACATCAAGCATCAATTTAAACGTTCCTTGGATGTTGTTCATCTTACACTGGAGAGATAGCTGTTAACAAAAAACAGAAAAATGTGTGGCATGCTGAAGAGAAAGGACGGAAGAAATACTCTTATGAAATTTAAAAAAAATGATAGCAATGCCACATGGCCTTTATAATGTAAAAGAAAGAGGAATACTGGATGATCAAAGAAAAGATGAGAGCCTGAAAAAGTAAATCTTAAGAGTTTCTGCGATATCAGAAGGGTAGATAATGTCATGGCATATATATGTGTGTGCTCTTTTTTGCTAGATGGGGCTGATAATATCGTGTCTACTTATTTATACTTCACTATCTGATAACTTGGCAACAGTAACAACCTGCACACATGCATATTACACTGGACCACCATAACAATATTATTGCTGTTTGGAAATGCTGTATCTTTCTTGGATTTCGTTGTCCATGACGTGTCCGTTACTTAACTAAATATCACTATAGTATTGACGACTCGGAACACTAAGTTTTTTATAAGTAAAAACGTAAAGTTTTACCTTACAGCCTAAACCGGCTTTCACCTTTAGAAGGCTTCATCAGAGGCTGCCATAGGTAGCGTTGTCCGTCTTGTTGTTGGCGACGGGATAGTTATTTGAAAGATTGAAGCTGTGTGTGTGTGGTGAGATGTGTTTGAATAATGCGTGCGATTTGAATTGTGTCTGTTCGTTTAGGATGTCGTTTTTATTTGTTTTTGTGTGTTTGTATATTTCTAATTGTTCTAGAGTGTCTAGTTTTCGGCCTTTTGTGTGTACGTGTAGAATGTTCATGTTATTGTCGATGTTTTTATATGTGTGGTTTGCTTCGATGAGGTGGTTTGCAAAGGTAGATTCTATAGTGGTGTAGAGTGCTTTTGTGTGTTCAATGTATCTCTGTTTGAAGCTACGTCCTGTCTGGCCTATGTAGAATTTATTGCAATTTGAGCAATTTAGCTTGTATACACCAGGTAGATCGAATTTGTTTTGTGCTTTGGGCATGCGTTTTGATAGTGTGTGTTCTGTTTTGTTAGTAGTTTTGTAAGCGATTCTGTATCCTGCTTTTTTGAATTTCTGGGCAATTTTTTCAGTTTGTTTGTTGATGTATGTTAGTGTTATGAATTTGTTGTTTTCTGTCTTTGTCTGTTGTTTGTTTTGTGTTTTGTGTAGGAGTTTACTGACTATTGTTCTGTCATAACCGTTAGATTCTGCTAGATATTTTATCGTGTTTAGTTCGTCTTTGTAGTCTATTTCATCTAAGGGGATGTTGTTAAGTCTTGGTTATTTCGAATAACTATCCCGTCGCCAACAACAAGACGGACAACGCTACCTATGGCAGCCTCTGAGAAGCCTTCTAAAGGTGAAAGCCAGTTTAGGCTGTAAGGTAAAACTTTACGTTTTTACTTATAAAAAACTTAAGTGTTCCGAGTCGTCAATACTATAGTGATATTTAGCTGTATCTTTGTTACATTCCCCATAGATCAACCACTGATAATTAATACAGTGAAACATTTGGTATGCATGTTTTCCTTTTATATAAACTTCTGAATAAAGTGAAAATTACAGACCAACCTGTGAAACCTATAAAAATTAGTTCACACGGGTATTGTCATAATCTACTCTACCATAACTATAAGGAAACTTTGTTATGACTTTGTTTTAATGTGAACAGTGCTTTTTTTTTGTAGGGGAAGAGATGGTGGAATGGATGGCTCAAAACTTGGAGGGAGAAAGCATTACTGTCTGCAATGCATGATAATTTTTAATCTACTAGTAATGAAAAATTAGAACTTTCAAGTTGTAAGATGAATTTAGAAATAAAAAGAAAATCAATTCACATTAAAAATTACTCTAATTCACTTTTATTACTTTAGTTTCCTAGTACACATTATATTCTAATAGACATAGAATGAACTTCGGTTTCTAATAGAAATCGAATGACTGATTTTTTTTTAAGCTTTATAAGCTGTGCAGAAAGATTTTACATGTAATTTCCTTTTCTTTAGCCTCTGATTTTAAATGCTCCAAGTTTTTTTTACACATTATCAATTTTCACTCCAGCCTTATGGCATCACTGTCCACTGTCCTTATGATTAAACACTTTTTTTTCCTAACAATGTGAAGTTGCTGGTTTCTGTTTTTCTTCTTCTTTTAAAACCCATCCTTCTGAAGTGCTTGAAAAGCCTGACTGACACAAGCCTGTAACTGTGCACCTGAAGACTGATAATACCACCAAGCGTAAATCAGGCTGAGTCAAAGCCAAAATCTCCTAATAGTGTTATGGTTCACATACCATATAAATAAAGAGAAAGATGGGGCCACCTCATGTTGATGAGGAGTGAAATATTACAATATATTTCATTATACAGTTGTATATGTATTCAAATAAACTACAAATATAATGGGACATAGTAGACCTATAAACTACACTGCCATAAAATGTTAATAAGTAATGAAATAAACAATGATAGAATCACCCGTTAACTATATTACACTTATATAACATTCAAAAACGTTAATAAACCACAATAGAATCACTCATGACATACATGTACACATAAAGAACAGAAACAATAGAACTACTTTTCATGTCTAATAAGTGTTTGTCATGGTTACCACTGCTGACACTACGCGTTTTAGTGTAATAAAAGGCACATGGTACCACTAGTGTGCCAGAGTATCTTAGTGGCACGAACTTTGTAATTATTTTTCCAATTTTTTTGTATCAAAATATGATATAATTTTTCTAATGTGTGTGTGTAAAAATTCTTTCAAAAAGGTACCAGAACGGCATTCAGGCGCGTTCCAACACAAGAAAAAAAGCACTAAATATGAACAAATAATTTAAATTACATTTTATACATATTACAAAACTTATGATACACTAAAGACACATGAATTTCTGGAGCTTGAAATTATATTTCTAATAAAAAAAATTTTTTGGGAAAAAAGAACCGACTTCGAAAAACGCACTAAAAAGTATGCAATAATCGATAAAAAACGCACTAAAAAGTATGAAATAATCGATCAAAAACGCACTAAAAAGTATGAAATAATCGATAAAAAGTATGAATAATCGATAAAAACCTTTTTGAAGTTGGCGTCGTATTTCAAACTGACTTATAGAATTTTGCTCACGAATACAAATTAGAGCTTATATTGGATTGGGTCCAAGTGTTTAAAATGTAAACAACTAAAAACACACAGTGCTGAGTATATATATATATATATAGGTTCTTTTTGTTCAAACAAATTTTTTTATTCAGGAGACTGCGTGAGACACAGACGTAAGTTCTTCAATGAAAACTCAATTTATCGGTTGATAATTCGTGTCGTCGTTAGTCTTTTAATTTATACGTATTCTTAAGGCAGAATTACAATAGAGCTGCAATTTATATTTAACCTTGTGTTAAGTTGCGTCTGAGCCTTCACCGAGTGTGGATGTATAGTGCTTTATTGCGGTAATGTTTATCTTACGTGTTCCGCGAAGTATGATCAGTGCTCGCCGTTATATATTTACTGTCTTGTGTTATGTACGTTAGCGTGTGTGCACTATCAATATGTAGTAATTGTGTTTCCATCTCTTTCTACATTGCAGGTTAGACGTCGTAAAGAGCGGACCTCAGTTCAGTGCAGTCTCTTAGTGTACTGGTTGTTGATATCTCTGTTTTTGTTCGGTATTGTTTGTTGCTTGTGATCGCTCTGAATGTGCTGTCTTGTATGATTGTTCATGCCACGGATGCTCTTATCTCCGGTGGTGCATGCGTGAATCTGTATGTGGGTGATTGTGTGATAGTGTGTGTTTGCAGGGGACTGCTTGTGTGACGATTTTAAAAAATATCGAAAATCGCACAAATAAAAAATTTTTAATTTCTAACAAGTAAGAGTATTATCAACCCTTACCTATACCCAGATTCCTGCATCAACTTGAAATTGTCCCGTACCAACACGCAAAGAAAGGTGTTATTTAAATAATAATAATAATTACGTTAATTATGTAAAATACGACTATATAAATAAGGAAATCTCTAATTCGTAACAAAGTTAACAAAGTATTTACATTCTAATTAATGAATAATTAATAATAAATAAAAGAACGAACTATTTTCTCAGTGCGTAAATACGCGCCAGCTTACTGAACCCTCGCCCCTAAACTATGCACACAGTCGCCAGTATAACTTCGACATGTAAAGATGTGAGTTTTGTGTTGTCCACATCTCTTTTAAAATATAAAACTGTAAGTTGTAAAATATGTAACTTACCAGACTTTAGTACTGCAAAGTAAGAACTATAATTAAGGTGTAAAATGTGAACTACAAACTCCAGACGTAGAAAACGCAAGCTACAACAGTATGAACTTCAAGTAATAATCCGATCGTCGAGACTACAAGACATAATCAACCCGATGTATCTTCAAGAGGAACCACGTACTCCACCCTAGAAGACGACAGAAGATGACCACCATGGACACAACAACAACCTCATGTTAAATTCAGGTGATATCCAAACACAACATTTGTACATATTCGTTTCAATAAGAGAAGTAACAAAAGAACACTAAAGAACTTTTAATAATGTAAAGAATAACTTATCAGATTTGTAACTTTTGTAATGAAGTAGTAGTAACAGCACTATATCTAAATGTAAGGTAATTCTGTAGTTTACAACCAATATTATTCTTCCAATAATTTGGTTAAAATTGTGATAAATTAATTTTTAACAAAGTTCAGACCCGGATCCGAGGTATTTAAAACAACATCTAGATGAGTACTTTTGAGATAAAAGAAATAATACATTTAATATTTTTAAAGCATTAAAAGCAAAATTTACTAGAGTAATTCTTTTTGAAAAACAAAGTAAATCATGAGATTTGAATAGTAATAAAGAGATGTTTTTGCTAACACCAAGTGAGTGAATAAATTTATGCAATCCTTGTCTATTTCCTATGTAAAAATTGTGTTGTAATTTGTTGGTAAGGAAGTTTTACTAACAACGGCAGCTAGTTTAATTAACTGGTAACGAATTGAACTAGTTCCCGACTTTTGTGTTGTCTTAACAAGGGAGACGTCACACTTGAACTGGTCTGTGCTGTGGTGTATAGTAACAGCCAGCTTGAATGCGTTCCATAGAGTTGATAAGATAAATACTAATTAATTACTGACGACCGCCTGCAACTTAGCCATAAAAGATTCTACTTGAGGCCTGTAAAGGGTTATATAAAATTATACTAATCTCATCAACGAACTGACGTGATTCGAGCAATTTAATAATGGTCGTGACCATCACGTTGATCGTGTAATATATATTTATAATATATATACTCAGCACTGTGTGTTCTTAGTTGCTTACAGTTTACACTTGGACCCATTATAAGCTCTAATTTGTATTCGTGAGCACAATTCTATAAGTCAGTTTGAAATACGGTGCCGACTTCAAAAAGGTTTTTATCGATTATTCATACTTTTTATCGATTATTTCATACTTTTTAGTGCGTTTTTTATCGATTATTTCATACTTTTTAGTGCGTTTTTTATCGATTATTTCATACTTTTTAGTGCGTTTTTCGAAGTTGGTTCTTTTTTCCCAAAAAAGTTTTTTTATTTCAGACTTTTTAGTTGTAACGACTGAGTTTCATTTCACTGACATGGAAACATGGGTTGGCTAACAAAAAATGGCGTATGAAGAAAAACCGTTTGCGCGAAACACAAGAGTCAAAATCCGAGCACCTTTCTCGAGTGAAGAAGAAAATGGCAGACGTTCGCCACGAAGAGTCTCCCAGCAAATATGTGGAGAGACTCGCACGGATGCGAGAATACATGAATTATAGATATTCGAAGGAGACAGAACAGGAAAAAAAACACCGACTTAATCGAGCACACCATCGACTATCAAATGAATCAACAGAAGAACGGTCACACCGTCTTTCCTTGATTCAGAAACGCCTTTCAAATGAGACTGCCGATGAACGAGCACATCGCCTCTCATTGATTCATAACCGGCTTTCAAATGAGACTGCTGAAGAACGTTCACAACGACTATCTAACGTACGTGAACGTAATAATGACATCCAGCAGAACGAGACGGCTGATGAGAGAAGTAGTCGCTTACAATGAATGCGTGAAACAATCAGCAAGAAAAGGCAGTCATTCGATACGTCCGATTTCAAGAAAGCAATCAATATATTTTGTGATGTGCCCTGTGCAATATGTAAAAAGACTCTATATCCACAACAGCGGTGCAATTTGAATACAACTCAATTGTCATCAATGATACATTCAGATCTAGTTGAATTGAGGAGTGTTGTGGCCTGCTCTCGCTGTGCGACTAATCTTAAAAAACGAAAAATTCCACCTCAAGCCTTCTGGAATAAAATGGAAATATCATCTGGGCCTGAAGAATTGGCCAATTTATCAGACATTGAGCAGAGACTCCTGAGCAGAATTGTGTCTCATCTCAAAATCATTAAAGTTCACAATCGATTCAGTCAAGATTGGTGCAGAGGGCAAGTTATTCTATTTGCGCAAGATGTTGTTGAATTGGCTGAGCAACTTCCGCTACAATTGAGCCAAGCTGGAATTGTTATAGTGGCAGAAAGTCTGGAAAATCTTCAGCGCATAAGACAACTGAAAGTCGACATTCACAAATTAAAAGTAGCCTTGCAGTGGCTAATGAAGAATAATCCTCTGTATCATGATGTGGTTCCATTCTTCCCCGATAATATTGACGTTGCTCAACTAGCACAAATTGTTGGTGATCCTATAATTAGGAATCCAGATGAAGATGTTCAAGGAGTAGAACCTGATACGATGAGTAGATACGTAATTTTGTCGGAGAACGTGTCAATTTTGCGTGGTGTATTCCATCAAGCCAACGACAGAATTTGATATCAGTTCTCGTGGAAATCAATGTACAGCAATAGCAGCGATTGCTTGCATTGCATTTTGTCTACTCGATCCGAATAAGTGGTGTGCAAGGCAAGTGATATCGACTATGTACTCGTTACGGGAGATAGGTTATACCGAGAATGTATAGTGAACCGGGTCGCTCCTGATCCAGCGGAAGCGAATACCGAATATTTGCGGGTGACAGAGCTCCAATCTCATACGACATATAACAATCGTAATGTTGACATCCATGTTTGTGATGAACTTGCTTTAGATGGCCATCTCATTAATGATGATACTGATGCTGGATTTCCAAACTTGAAAAATGCTCTAACCACGTTTTTCTCTGAATATACATGTGGAATACTTACAGCTAACTTGACATCCATTGCTCTATATCGTAATAACCAGGCTGATGTTACTTATTTCTGGTTATTTGGTTCGCATTCGAGAGGACCCAAAGGCTATAAAGCACCAACGAGAGGTGTCTCTTGCTGCATGCGTTTCACATGCATTTACACAAATTTTTACGTCGAAACTTGTACACTAAAACTGGTAATTTACTTACTTTGAATATATACTCTTTGACTCCGTTAGGGATAATACCAGAAAATATAGATATTCAACCACGTGAAGATGAAACTTCATCTGAACCTCGGCTGACGGAAGATGGAAATCCTCCCTTAATCGAAAAGGATATCAATGAAATAGATGTTAGAGCAGCAGAATCTATTGGTGAAAATGCAGAAATCCAAGCTGTTTTTACCACCAACATGCTTCACTCGATAGATGATGGAATACCTGATGTTGAAAGTGTTATTACTATTGATAATAATAATTTGAACGATGGTCAAGTAAGATTAGTCGATGTACGAAGAAAAACAGCACCGCCTTTAAATATTGAAAGAGAACGACGCATGGAAGAGTTGGCTTGGTATTTTCTTTTTCCTGATGGTAAAAATGGGTTCGGAGAGCAGCGAGAAATTCCCATAACCCCTATTTTCAAGCACGCGTCATGGGCAGTGACAGACGATTTCAACGGACAGACTACCTTTTCTTTGCTTTATCTATTGTCGAATACTTTCGTGCTAAAGCTAGTGTGTCCGTCTCATGTAGAATGCGACAAGGAGATCACACACCGCAGGGTTTGACAGAATTTGTAAAGAAAGAAATAAATAGGTGTTAAGATGCGACGATGATGCCCCACGTTGCGAGCGTCAATTTGTAAAGAAAGACTAATAAAGAGTCCTTCTTAATTCAGCCCCACGTTGGAGTCGTCAATTTGTAAAGAAAGAGACTAATGGACGTCCTCGTTTTCGTTTAAGCCCCACGTTGCTGGCGGCAATTTGTAACAAAATGAAATATATAGAATGTGTCGAGTACGTGTTTAAATAAGTTCCACGTTGTTATGTGCCAATTTGTAAAGAAACTAATATGTGCCGGTACTAGCGAAAATGTCCGTCTTATTCAAACCCCACTGTTGTAATCAATTTAGTAACGAACTGCTTGTTAATTATGTGAGGACGTATGTAATAATGTATGATACCAGCTGGAGACGTCAAATTATAAAGAGATCTTGTCTATGAGTGTAATTAGTTATAAGAGACTCCGGTGTAACAAACTCCAAGTAGTACGTTGTAGGTGGCGATTCGTAACAATTAAAATGCTGTTACCTGGTTTAATTAATATGTTATTAACTAATATACCTTGCGGTTGTGACCAGTGAAACCCTCAGAACACAGATTATTAAGTCCACAAACTTAGAATTATATTCCTGAATTTATAATGGTAGTATTCTGTAGACTTAATTTAATTCTCAGTGGTTGTTTAATATGAGCAATATATATGGAGTATTTACTGAATGTAAGTGGTTTTTGTCTCAACCCTAGTCCCTCAACGATAAAAATTTCATTCAAATTTAGTATGGCAAAACCCGTTAGTTCAGCAATCTCCCGTCTCACCAGCCGCAAACTTGGAGCGCTGTTATTATAAATAAGTGTGCGTATAGGTTAGTTATTCTGAGTGTTTGTATCAATCTGTTAATAAATTATTACACCAATTACATATAGTATTTTCTCTGCAATGATTAAAACGTTATCTCATACAACAAATGTACTTTATTTATTTTTCTCTGGTATTTAACCAGTTACGTTGTCTCAGACAAACAATAAGACAATACAATCGACTATCCCAACATGTATCGATTCTTAATTATTCGAATTCTAAAAAGAAAAACATATATACTTTGAAAATAATGACAAATAATTCTTATACCAGGGTTCGTGTAGTTCTTTGAACCATTAGTAAGGCCAGGTAAAACGCATAATTAAGGTTGTTCAATTTACAAAAGAATAAAATTATTTACTTAAAATACAATGATATGAAAATAATTTGTTTTTTTATTACCCAAGCGGCGAAAGCTTCATTAGGCGGTGAATGTTTGTCAACACGGTCAAAATGCTGTTTATCTCGTCTTCACCCAGTAAAACTGCTCTGGTCTTCAATGAATGGATGATGATAATCCCACGGGAACTCTGGTGCTTCGATTCTTCTTTTGCGTCTTCACAATTCTTGGTCCCAACGAACTGGAATTAGGATCTCAGCTTACGCTGTCAATGAAGGTTATTTCGTCAACCGAATCTTCTGTATTTCCAAATATTTCCGTTAATTCAGGCTTCAACTCTTTATTGGTCTTCAATTTATAGCATGAATTGGTTTGATACCAAATTCAGCGGAATTGTTTAGTGAATGAGGTGAGACGCTTTCAGTTCTTTTTTATTGTATTCATTGATAATTTATAGGGTTATTTAATTTGTATGATTCATTAACATTCCAGTATAATTGTTTTGCAAAATGCTTTTTTCAATTTGGATATATATTTTCTTTATATTTATTCATATATTTTAAATATATCGGTTCATTTCAACCTAATAGCTTGTAACAATCAGTACCATCTATTCAAAATCAACAAGTTACTAAAAATCAGTTGCCTTAACAACCAGGTTTTCTATATATCCTTGAGCCGGCATTATAGAATATTACTACTCCTTTCCAATAAAATACTCCATGCTTGGATTAATATTGAATCACATAAAATTCTCCCCTAACCTTCCTTATTAAACAGTAAATGTTTTACTAGAGTTTCGTTGGACTGGGTTTACTAAAAAGGTATTAATTTCCTTTCACTAATATGGAATTTAGGCCTATAGATTCATTTACAACCATTATAACATTATTTTGTTTTTAACTTAATTTTCTTTTTACCTGACCTACTGTACAATTAATTATTGATTACATAGTTAATTACATGAATTTTAATTTACTGGTGGTTATTTGTTTTTACATTAATCAATTGGTTCTGGAACCCTTTATTAATTTATGACATAATTGTCAGAACTACTTGTTAGACTTGAAACACTGGTCACACTCCTGATCCAGTTTATAAACATTAATTAGAACAACAGTATCTTTCAATTTTATACAATACTGACAACTTAGTACCGTGCCTAACATTGGTAACTATATTGTGCTGTATAAAAACAAATCTAATATAAAATATAAACATAATTATTGAGTAAGTATTATTATCAAACAACATCATTTCATTTTTAACACATTCAACATACAATATAAATATTCTGTAGACCTTAACATGTCACAGTACAAAACAAACATTTCATTACATCCAATCATTCATTGGTTTGGCTCTTTTACATTTAATATTAGTCATTGCCTCCTTTTTACTTGAGGTCCTTCTCAAACATATGAAATATCGAACAACCTTAAGTCAGGGTATGGTCTTTGACCATATTTCATTCAGTCTTTTATGTAACATTGGGGAACCTCAACTATGTTGCGTTACATAACACCCCCCCCTTCGAAATAAGTTTATTTTGGTATAAACAAAGTTTGGCAAGAAATAAACTTATAATTTGTATCTGGCCAATTGGTTTCCTATTTATAGTACTTTTATATTTCCCAATTATTCGTTATTTTATTATCTTTTCTTCGTTCCTTCTTAAAGTCAATTATTTCCCAAGTTTAAATCTTATTTCTACAATCATTCTTGTGACATTCTTCATTAATTATACATTTTGGATCTGGTTTTATTTAATTCTCTATATTTATTTGTGAGTTTTCCCTCTAATATTTAATTTTCCTAAACCTCCCTAACATTATAACTGGAATCGAATCGGTGGTGCTCTATCGGCTAACCAATTACCGTCGTCCGTTACATACTTTCTGGGATCAGAGGAACATCATCTCTGCCCAGTCAAATGATTGCTGGAATATTCTACAGTCAATCTTCATTAATAAACCTCGTAAGGTAGTCATCATGTGACCTTCAATAAAATAATAAATAATAATCATATTCTAGGGATTATTCACTGTACTTTAACTCAGATCATATTATTTCTTCATATTAATTCTTCCTTCTATTATACACTTTTTCTCTCCAATACTTGGCTATTTTATTGACATTTATTAATTGGGTTTTGTTTACGGATAATTCTTAACCATTAGTTTTTTTTTCTTTTCTTGTGATCCTTTTGATGGTTCCATTTTGGCTTCTTCATTCTCTTGTCTTCATTGGCTCATATTCCTTTGTGATCAATACAGCTGGTTATGAGATTTTGGTCAGTACTATATATTACATCATGTAGCTATATTCTTCTGGCACAATCATTATTATTTCTTTTACATTCTAATTTATATTTCTCGCTATTATATTATATCAGATAAACTCATCTTGTTTTTTGGTTTTGATGATTTTTATTAGGTTGAATTAGTGTAAAATTTTTTTCTTCTTTCATATCAGTTTAAAGCAATTTCTTCTAAATTGTATAGTAAGGTGGTCTTACTTATTTTCCGACTTTGGTTGTTCTTTTTATCTTCAAAATTCTCTTTCTTATATAACTCATAAATTGTTTTCTTAGATACTTGTTTGTAAGTTGAGCTTACTTCATTTTTTGAATTTTGGGGTATTTATTCTTTTTTCATTTTAAATCATACTGTTTCTGAATAATTATGAGTAAGTTGTTCTTACATCCTTTGGAATTTTGGGTTTTTTAGTTTCTTCATTTTAAATTGTATTGTTCGAAATAACATGAGTAAGATGTCCTTACATACTTTTAGAATTTTGTGGTTTTTTCGTTTCTTCATTTTAAATTGTATTGTTCGAAATAACATGAGTAAGATGTCCTTACGTCTTTTGGAATTTTGGGTTTTTTCTCTTTATGTATTCCATCTGTCGGCCGTGGCTTCTTCTTCATTTATTTCTTGTCTTACATCCTGGGATGTACTGGGTCGGTGGCCATCTCCTCTTAGGGGAATCCAGCGTTCTGGTGGGTTCTGTTGATTATAAATTATTCGGACATTCCTAGATGGATCGTCCCTTCTTTGGTTCTCGCTTCCGGATCTGGATTCTCCAATGTTATTGCTCCGTTGTAAACACTCATTATCATTCTCCCCTTGGTGTTGATCACTCCTTGGACCATTCTCTTCGGCCCTTATAAAATTCACCATTGGTCTGGAAACCCGTAATGGACGATCCTCTTCGTAGTTAACCCGGCGGTAGTCCTCCTGACTCCGACTTCTGCCCCTATTAGTTCTAGTCTCCCTTCTATCGTTATTACTGTACTGGTTCCAATCGGTGTCCCTATCAAAACTTCGACGTCCTTGGTAGTATGTCCTCCCGTTATAATTGTCGTACGCCCCCACATAATTAACTCTTCTGTAGTTTTGGTTTTGGTTATTCGGGTTACGGTTACTGTTATCATAATTTCGGTTGTTCGTGTTCCGATTCTGGTAATTTGGGTTATACGACCGGTTATATTGGTTGTTCGGAATACTCTGTTTATTCCCGTAATTGTTTCCGTTGTTCCTTGGGCTATTGTTGTTATTTTGCCGTTGGTACGCCTCATTACCATAATTACCAGGCCTGCCATTATAGTTCGTCCGGTTATTCGCCTCATGACTGTTATGGTTATTGTTTCTAGTGTTATAGTCTGGGAAATCCCTGTTCCCGTACTGGTCGTTTCTCTGACGACTCCTTCGATAATGTACTTCACGCTCGTGCTCTTCCAATAGCGTTGACATGGCCTGTATAGTTTTTATTTGTCCACCCGATCGTGCTATTGATATACCGTTATCATAGTGGTATGCTAACCTGGTGACGAGAATTTCCTCTGGGATTTTTGGTTCAAGATGTCTTGCTAAACATACTTTTCCCAGGAAGTAGGCGGTAAGTGTTGTTCCCCTGCTGGCGTCATATCTTCCATAACTGATGCTCTCCCTCACTACGTTCTGGGTGGCGTCTGACCAGTATCTGGCTTTAAAAGCTATTTTAAATTCTTCGTAGCTTCGTATCTCGTGCCTGGTGGCTGTCCACCAGTTATCATAAGTTTCTTTAAAATGATCGTCTAAATAACGACGAATTATTGGCCACCTGTTTTCACCGGTTCTCATAATTTGTTCGCCGACCCGTTCCAAGAATTCCATTGGATTTCTCCTGTATGTCTTAAAGTTGATGGTCTCCCGGTCGTCTATATGTTGTGTATATGGGACAGTGATCGATCGGTTGTCAACTGACCGTTGTAGGTTCTCGATTCTATCCTGGTTACGTTGTCCTTGCTCCTGTACTTCGTTCATGATCGTATCTAAATTTCGATGCTGGTTTCCGCAATCAGTTCGTATTGATTCCACTTGAATTCGGTTTTCTTCTTCTATATGGCCTAGCTTGACCTCTAGTTCAGCTCTATTTCGTGTAATAACTTCATCGGTCGCTTTCAGTTTTCTATTTGTTTCCGCGATCTCCTGTTTTCTTTCGCCGTCGTTCTTAACTACCTTCTGGCTGATTGCCTCACTAGTGTCCTCAATTTTCTTATTGATAACTTGTCTTAATACTTCATTCTGTTTTTCAACATTTTCCCTTATTTCCTGGTTAGAATGTTCAATTCTCTCATCGATTCGTATAAGATTATCCTCATTGATTTTCTCAAGATCTGCTTTCATTCGTTTATTGTTTTCCTCAAGTTTTTCGTTCATTAGTTTGTTATCGTCTTGAATCTGTCTCAAATTCTCGTCATTCCTGTCAAACTTTTCATTCATTTGTTTGATTAAATTTTCGCTCAAAATTTCGTTTTGTTTTCTTGAGTTCTCATTAATACTGTCTATTTTATTTTCCAGCTTTTCTGAATTTTCATTTATACTGTCTATCTTTTCATTGATTTGTCTAAAATCGGCCTTCAATCGTTCATTATTTTCATTTATGGTTTGCCTTAAAAGTTCACTAGTACTTTCCTTAATACTGTCTATTTTTTCATTAGTTTGTCTATTATCTTCTTTGATACTGTCTATTTTTTCATTAGTTTGTCTATTATCTTCTTTGATACTGTCTATTTTATTTTCTAGCTTTTCTGAGTTTTCTTCAAATTTTTTATTTAATTCTTCCTTCTGTTTCCTGGAATCTTCTTTGATACTGTCTATTTTTTCATTAGTTTCCTTAAATTTTTCGTTAGTTTGTCTTAAACTCTCATTAGTTTGTTTATTATCCTCCTTCATACTACTCATTAATTCCATTAATTTTTCCCAATTTAATCCTCCTTTGGCTTCCGCTTTTTCTGGTTGGTCCCCTTGGGCATCCTCTTCCACTATTTCCGTTTCTGTATCCCTAACTATTTCGATTTCTTCTGTATCACCTGTCTGTTGATCCATTTCACTGTCCGTGACTAATTCTATTTCTTGTTCCTGTCCACCTTCTTCCTTCTCCTTCTCTTCTGCCCTCTTCTTCGATCTGCCTCTGGTCTTCTGCATTCCTGTGCCTCTAATGGTTGCCTGCTCAAGTTAAGTAACAAATAATATGATTTTTTACTTAACTAAAGCCCACTCGTTGAGCGCCAATTTGTAAAGAAAGAAATAAATAGGTGTTAAGATGCGACGATGATGCCCCACGTTGCGAGCGTCAATTTGTAAAGAAAGACTAATGAAGAGTCCTTCTTAATTCAGCCCCACGTTGGAGTCGTCAATTTGTAAAGAAAGAGACTAATGGACGTCCTCGTTTTCGTTTAAGCCCCACGTTGCTGGCGGCAATTTGTAACAAAATGAAATATATAGAATGTGTCGAGTACGTGTTTAAATAAGTTCCACGTTGTTATGTGCCAATTTGTAAAGAAACTAATATGTGGCGGTACTAGCGAAAATGTCCGTCTTATTCAAACCCCACTGTTGTAATCAATTTAGTAACGAACTGCTTGTTAATTATGTGAGGACGTATGTAATAATGTATGATACCAGCTGGAGACGTCAAATTATAAAGAGATCTTGTCTATGAGTGTAATTAGTTATAAGAGACTCCGGTGTAACAAACTCCAAGTAGTACGTTGTAGGTGGCGATTCGTAACAATTAAAATGCTGTTACCTGGTTTAATTAATATGTTATTAACTAATATACCTTGCGGTTGTGACCAGTGAAACCCTCAGAACACAGATTATTAAGTCCACAAACTTAGAATTATATTCCTGAATTTATAATGGTAGTATTCTGTAGACTTAATTTAATTCTCAGTGGTTGTTTAATATGAGCAATATATATGGAGTATTTACTGAATGTAAGTGGTTTTTGTCTCAACCCTAGTCCCTCAACGATAAAAATTTCATTCAAATTTAGTATGGCAAAACCCGTTAGTTCAGCAATCTCCCGTCTCACCAGCCGCAAACTTGGAGCGCTGTTATTATAAATAAGTGTGCGTATAGGTTAGTTATTCTGAGTGTTTGTATCAATCTGTTAATAAATTATTACACCAATTACATATAGTATTTTCTCTGCAATGATTAAAACGTTATCTCATACAACAAATGTACTTTATTTATTTTTCTCTGGTATTTAACCAGTTACGTTGTCTCAGACAAACAATAAGACAATACAATCGACTATCCCAACATGTATCGATTCTTAATTATTCGAATTCTAAAAAGAAAAACATATATACTTTGAAAATAATGACAAATAATTCTTATACCAGGGTTCGTGTAGTTCTTTGAACCATTAGTAAGGCCAGGTAAAACGCATAATTAAGGTTGTTCAATTTACAAAAGAATAAAATTATTTACTTAAAATACAATGATATGAAAATAATTTGTTTTTTTATTACCCAAGCGGCGAAAGCTTCATTAGGCGGTGAATGTTTGTCAACACGGTCAAAATGCTGTTTATCTCGTCTTCACCCAGTAAAACTGCTCTGGTCTTCAATGAATGGATGATGATAATCCCACGGGAACTCTGGTGCTTCGATTCTTCTTTTGCGTCTTCACAATTCTTGGTCCCAACGAACTGGAATTAGGATCTCAGCTTACGCTGTCAATGAAGGTTATTTCGTCAACCGAATCATCTGTATTTCCAAATATTTCCGTTAATTCAGGCTTCAACTCTTTATTGGTCTTCAATTTATAGCATGAATTGGTTTGATACCAAATTCAGCGGAATTGTTTAGTGAATGAGGTGAGACGCTTTCAGTTCTTTTTTATTGTATTCATTGATAATAGGGTTATTTAATTTGTATGATTCATTAACATTCCAGTATAATTGTTTTGCAAAATGCTTTTTTCAATTTGGATATATATTTTCTTTATATTTATTCATATATTTTAAATATATCGGTTCATTTCAACCTAATAGCTTGTAACAATCAGTACCATCTATTCAAAATCAACAAGTTACTAAAAATCAGTTGCCTTAACAACCAGGTTTTCTATATATCCTTGAGCCGGCATTATAGAATATTACTACTCCTTTCCAATAAAATACTCCATGCTTGGATTAATATTGAATCACATAAAATTCTCCCCTAACCTTCCTTATTAAACAGTAAATGTTTTACTAGAGTTTCGTTGGACTGGGTTTACTAAAAAGGTATTAATTTCCTTTCACTAATAGGGAATTTAGGCCTATAGATTCATTTACAACCATTATAACATTATTTGGTTTTTAACTTAATTTTCTTTTTACCTGACCTACTGTACAATTAATTATTGATTACATAGTTAATTACATGAATTTTAATTTACTGGTGGTTATTTGTTTTTACATTAATCAATTGGTTCTGGAACCCTTTATTAATTTATGACATAATTGTCAGAACTACTTGTTAGACTTGAAACACTGGTCACACTCCTGATCCAGTTTATAAACATTAATTAGAACAACAGTATCTTTCAATTTTATACAATACTGACAACTTAGTACCGTGCCTAACATTGGTAACTATATTGTGCTGTATAAAAACAAATCTAATATAAAATATAAACATAATTATTGAGTAAGTATTATTATCAAACAACATCATTTCATTTTTAACACATTCAACATACAATATAAATATTCTGTAGACCTTAACATGTCACAGTACAAAACAAACATTTCATTACATCCAATCATTCATTGGTCTGGCTCTTTTACATTTAATATTAGTCATTGCCTCCTTTTTACTTGAGGTCCTTCTCAAACATATGAAATATCGAACAACCTTAAGTCAGGGTATGGTCTTTGACCATATTTCATTCAGTCTTTTATGTAACGTTGGGGAACCTCAACTATGTTGCGTTACAATATACATGTGGAATACTTACAGCTAACTTGACATCCATTGCTCTATATCGTAATAACCAGGCTGATGTTACTTATTTCTGGTTATTTGGTTCGCATTCGAGAGGACCCAAAGGCTATAAAGCACCAACGAGAGGTGTCTCTTGCTGCATGCGTTTCACATGCATTTACACAAATTTTTACGTCGAAACTTGTACACTAAAACTGGTAATTTACTTACTTTGAATATATACTCTTTGACTCCATTAGGGATAATACCAGAAAATATAGATATTCAACCACGTGAAGATGAAACTTCATCTGAACCTCGGCTGACGGAAGATGGAAATCCTCCCTTAATCGAAAAGGATATCAATGAAATAGATGTTAGAGCAGCAGAATCTATTGGTGAAAATGCAGAAATCCAAGCTGTTTTTACCACCAACATGCTTCACTCGATAGATGATGGAATACCTGATGTTGAAAGTGTTATTACTATTGATAATAATAATTTGAACGATGGTCAAGTAAGATTAGTCGATGTACGAAGAAAAACAGCACCGCCTTTAAATATTGAAAGAGAACGACGCATGGAAGAGTTGGCTTGGTATTTTCTTTTTCCTGATGGTAAAAATGGGTTCGGAGAGCAGCGAGAAATTCCCATAACCCCTATTTTCAAGCACGCGTCATGGGCAGTGACAGACGATTTCAACGGACAGACTACCTTTTCTTTGCTTTATCTATTGTCGAATACTTTCGTGCTAAAGCTAGTGTGTCCGTCTCATGTAGAATGCGACAAGGAGATCACACACCGCAGGGTTTGACAGATAACATGCATCTCATTATGCGAAATATAAGAGGATCCGCATCATACTGGAGACGGGTTTGTTTGGAATTAATTGGAATGGTCAGGAGCCTGGGAGCTCCTACATGGTTTCTAACCTTCTCCTGCAATGACTTGAACTGGTTGGATATGCTGGAAGCGTTACTCATTGCTGCTGGTCGTAATCCGAGTGAAGCTAATAACTTGACATTCTCCGAAAGACTGTCCTTGGTTCAACGTTACCCAGTAATTGTCGCACGGCAATTTATGGTACGAGTCAATGCACATATCCGATATTTAAAAAATAACCCAGACTGCTTGGGTGGTGCTATAAAAGATTTCTGGTACAGGATAGAGTTTCAAAACAGAGGAAGTCCTCATTTGCGCATGTTGGTCTGGTGTGAAAACGTTCCCGATTTTGCTACAAGGCAGGGCATGGATGTGATTGACAAAGTTGTGTCTTGCTCATTGGATTCTGACGATGCAGTATTACGACATATAGTGGAAAGTGTACAAATGCACAAACACAATGCTACTTGTTACAAAGACCGCAACAACTGTACCTGTCGATTCGGATTTCCCAGACCAGTCAGTGATCAAACAGTGTGTCTAGGTCCAGACAAAACCCTTGCGAATAACGGACGTTTTTGCATCCTGCGAAGAACTGCAGACGAAGTTCTTGTAATTAATTGTAATCCGGATCTTCTAACTCTCTGGGAAGGAAATATGGATGTACAACCATGCGGTTCTATCACCTCCGTTGCATATTACATGGCGAAGTATGCCAGCAAGTGCGAGCCGAATGACACTGGCGATGTCATTAAAGGAGCCATATAAAAGGCTAAAAGACGAGGCGGAAATGTATGGAATCAATTATTTTCTGTATCAATGGCAATTCTTTCTTTGCGGTTAGTCAGTGCCCCCGAATGCGCTTACAGATTGTGTCACCTTCCACTGAAAATGTATTCACGCAAGGCTGTTTTTATAAATAGCTGCAAGCCTGAACAAAGATTTCGAATTCTACGATTAGAAGGTGATGAAGCTTCAACGTTCAATAACATTTTCGATCGCTACATTGAGAGACCAGATGAACTCGACGATTTAAGCTTGGCTGAATTTGCTGACAGATACGAACCGATGTCGAGTAAGGTTTGGGCAGAAGATGATGGAGATGTTGAACTGGATGAAAACATCGAGGAAGAAAGTTCAAGGTATATATTTTTAAGGAATCGTACACGCATGCGAATAAGAAACAAGCCAGCCGTGCTGCGCACTCTATATTATACGTTGAACAGTGATAGAGAGGGTTATTACTACATTTTAATCGTGTGTCATATACCGTTTCAAAATGAAAACGAACTTCTACTGGACATTGAGTCTGCAGAAGCCTGTTTCCTTAGACGACAACATGAGCTGAGGCCGTTACTCGGAAATTTAACTACAGAAGAGTTTGCTCACGTAGAACAGGTTATTCAGCAGGCTTTGGCCCAAGCCTTAGCCTTTAACGTTGTACGTGAAGCTGTGAATGGATTGAACAATAATGAACCTGTGATACATGCGGATGAACAAATAATATATGACCCAGATGATTTCTGTTTAGCAGAAGATGAAATTGCAGGAATACCTGATGGTGTATATGTAGATGGTGTCAGAAGTCTAAATGTGCAACAAAAAGAGCTTTTCAATGAAGTTACTGCAGCTATCGAAAAAGATATAAGAGGCGATGATATTCAAATGTTGCAATTCATAACGGGTGGTGCGAGCAGTGGCAAATCGTTTACTTTGAAACTGTTGGTTGAACACGTCAAACGTTGTTATGGACCTACAGTAGACGTGTTAGTAAAACCACAGTTTATCGAAGTAGCTGCTTTGACTGGCGTCGCTGCTCGCCAGATATTTGGCAACACCTTACACTCAGTTTTTTCTCTACCAATTGAAAAGGGTAAGACCATGACGCACCGAGAGATGACAGGCCAACGACTCGAACAAGAGAGAAGGAAATGGCATTACATCAAATGGCTGATAATAGATGAGATATCCATGGTTTCTTATGAGAATCTACGTATGATACACCTGAGACTGCAAGAATTTAAAAACAATGACAAGTTATTTGGTGGGGTGAATATATTGCTGTTTGGTGATATTATGCAGCTTCCTCCAGTAAAAGGTCACTGGTGTTTTGAACAACCATCATGGTGTGCAGCAGAAATACATCTATGGCGTCAGTTCTCTTTCTGCGAATTAACCATTAATATGAGACAGCAGAACGATGTTGAGTTCATAGATTTGTTGAACAATCTGCGATTTGGCGAACTAACCACCGCCCAATTAGAATTGTTGTGCGAGAGGAGAAGAGTCGCATTAACAGGAGATTTCGCAGATGGTGCGGCAGTTAGAATTTATCCAATGATCAAATTGGTCGATGGATACAACTTGAAAATGACCAACATCATTGCCGAATCTTCTCATATTTATGTCATGAATGCAGTCGATGAATCTCGTGAGCCTGCGACGTATGGAAGAAAACCGCCGAGCAACGTAATTCCAGCGGAGGACTCCTGCATACGATAAAGCTAGCCAAAGGGTCACGTGTGATGCTTAGACGCAATATTTCAATTTCAGATGGACTGGTTAATGGTGCAATGGGAGTAGTCGAGCAGTTTAAATGGGCAGCACTGCGAAAAGACCAATTAGAAGCTGGAGAATTACCAGAAGCGGTGTCGATAAAGTTTGATGATGACACAATAGGAGCTCGGACAAAAGATGCTAATGGATTAGTTGCAGTCGTTCCCGTCACTACAACATACCAAGCAACAAAAGGATATGGAGACGTTGAGCGCAGAATGCTCCCCACAATCCTAAGTTGGGTGGTGACAGTCCATAAATTGCAAGGCGTCACACTGAATAAGACTGTTATTGACCTTGGCAAAAAATTATTTGCCAAAGGCCAAGCTTACGTAGCCCTCAGTAGAGTGAAAAATTTGGATGGCATAGCGATATCTGATCTAGACAGCAATAAATTATTAAAAAATCCCCACGATTCAAAAGCGCTTAAAGAAATGCAAAGAATGAGAAGTCTGCCACGTAGAGTTGACATTTAATTTGATACTTGTCATATCGTGTTCCTACATTTGGCAGGGCGGTTGGGTAGAAGCCAGGTGGAACTCGAAGTGCAGCCACCTCCACGTGGTGAGTTCTGGGTTGTTTTTTTTTTTTAATATAAAAATAAAATTATATATTATATATTAGCCATGTTCATGAACATTATATAACGTTCAGCCATGTCCGAGTTTGTATATATGCAATTCAGTACAGGTATCAGAGTCGGCAGCGGCCGAAAAGTACGGAAAAATATCTAGAAAAAACTAAATTACTGGTCAGATACTGGACCAATCCTTACAAAATTGGAATGGGACCACCATGGGATCATCCTCTTTAATTTAAAAAAAAAAGTTCATTCAAATTGGTCCAGTAGTTTCGGAGTAATGCGCGAACAAACATAGGAAAAAATATACAGGTCGAATTGAGAACCTCCTCCTTTTTCGAAGTCGGTTAAAAATACCAAGTAACAATAACAAAGATGACAGTTGCTAATATAATTAAATTACCTTATTCGGTCCACCTTAGTGACACTAGCTTCTTTCGTTCAATGACGCGTTTCGGGATGAAATCCCATCTTCAGATACACAATATCAATCAAAACGTAAATGTATACCACATTTTGTGGTTATGTCATAATTTAAAATGTTTAAAATCTTTTAAATAAAATATACAAAACGTAACAACTGAATCGCTCGGAGCGCTTGCATGCATGCACGCTGTACCGCGATTTCCTTACGACTGGCTATAATTATTATTCAACCGTACAGCAGTGTCAAACAGGTTATTAGATCCGAAGTTCATTTGATCATTTAATATGTTAATTTTGGTTGTTGCGTTTTTTGTAGCTTTATATATTTCGAACTCCTCTAGGCTATCCATTAATTTACCCTTCTTGCAAGTATGTAACATAGTTGCTACTTAACTTAAAGATGCAACAGAACTAAAACATTCACTCATGGTCCATGGTGAGAATCTAGAACACAATATAAACAACAATATTGCTGGACTCGTTCAAAAACATTGAGAATACTTTTTCAAATGACCACATTTATTTGAACGAAATTTTAATATTTTAATTATTATAAATAATTAATTTATTTCAAATAATAAGCCAGGAATAATATGTCAACACTAGGTTGACTGTAAAAACAATTCTCCTAACATATGTACTGCTGTCACTATTAGTCTTTCTTGATGTTTCAGGATTTAAATTTAAGGCTGTCAAGAAAGCTTTGAATAATAACTGTAATTACACAGATACATTTCTGGTTTATAGTAAATTAAACTATATAACAGTACTGTCAAGACCATACATGAAACTGTATAAAGAGGTAAATAAACTACTGAACAAAATCACAGAACAGAAATGAATATCAGATGATTTGAGAACCACTACTTTTATCCTTATATTACAAAAAGGGGATACCACAATAGCAAAATATACTGCAAAATCAGTCTGCTATACAGAATGCTAAAACTATACACCAAAATAGAAATGAAGAAACTAAGTTCATTAGTAGACCTCCAAGACAAACAACGAGGAGTCTGCAGAAGATCTAACATCATAAGATCTTTATTATGTGCCAAATGTATGAGAAGTCATTCTGCACACACACTTTGTGGATTTGGACACGGTATTTGACAGAATAATGCTACAAGACGGCATACGCCACATCGATGATTAAGAAGAAAGTACTCACATCAGTATCAGAAATTATCACACACACACACACACACACACACGAGTGCACATTATAACATTGCCAAACCCTGATCATATTTGATATCAATAAGTATGTAAAAAATGCTAAGAAATAATATATTTTGATAAATAAATAATAACGAGAATGAAAGTAGTAATTATAATTAAGAGTGAAGGAGGAAGAATAGCAAACCAAAGGTGATTATTAAATAAGAAATACAAACTAGACTGACAGACAAATGACCTTGACCCAACCCCAGAGATTGGCCAGATATTAACCAAAATAAAGCGAGACAAGATGGAAGTGAAGGAGAAGAAAAATGAATTTAAATAATGGAACAAACCAACTGCAAAGAAAATAAAATGAACCAAGGTGATGAAACACAGACAAATAATGTAGAAGAGGGAAGGGGGTGATGATACCATCCAATATCATAAAGTAAACGTAACCGGTGATTAACCAATATAAAAAAGAAATGTTAATATTATCTATGTGACAAATATGACCCATCTATATATATAAAAATTAGCTGTCACAGTGTTTGTCCGCGATGGACGCCAAAACTACTCAACCGATCTTAATGAAATTTTTTTCAAAATGTGTGATTTGTTCCAACTTAGGCTATAGGATAGGTTTTATCTCAATAAATACTATAAATATTTTTTTATTGCAAATTAATTGTTTCTATAGAACGAAAGGTCGCTAAATATTTATGTTCTATAATTTTCCGGCAGATGGCAATGTAAGTCAGTGTATTGTCTGCAATCTGCTGTCAACTAAGTTACGTTAGCATCAAATAGATGGCGCCGTACTTCAATTCATAATCTCTTGATGCTACAATTTATTTCATGGCACACGTGTTTTCTAGATTCACAGACGACATAACCGTACTTTTTCTGTTTATTCGTATATCATTATTACTGTTCTGATTCCGGTATTAATTCGTATGTTCTTATTCATTACTAAGAAATAATTGTGATTCTTGAAATTTTGAGTATAACTTTCATTCTGTTTTTCAATTTACTATTTCTTTGATGTGAATAAAAAATGTGTAAGTACCTACTTGATTTTTATTCTATTATTATTTTCTTTAGTTGATAGGGTTAATAATAATAATTATAAAGCACACGTGTTTTCTAGATTCACAGATGACATAACCGTACTTTTTCTGTTTATTCGTATATCATTATTACTGTTCTGATTCCGGTATTAATTCGTATGTTCTTATTCCTTACTAAGAAATAATTGTGATTCTTGAAATTTTCAGTATAACTTTCATTCCGTTTTTCAATTTACTATTTCTTTGATGTGAATAAAAAATGTGTAAGTACCTACTTGATTTTTATTCTATTATTATTTTCTTTAGTTGATAGGGTTAATAATAATAATTATAAAGATAATAATAATTATAATTATAATAATAATAATTATAATAATATTAATAATAATAATAATAATGCTTAATAATAATAATGCTTAATAATAATAATGATTATAACCATGGTATACTTGCTTGCGTCTCTTTCTCTTAATCCGACTTAATTTTGATTGTTTTAATTATTTTTTCCAGAAAAATGCCGCCAAAAAAGTCTAACCTCTACAATCGGCATAGTAGAGAGTCCCGGCGCAAACGTTTTGAAAGAACTCACCAGTCGGCCGATCAAATTGAGGATAGAAACGTATCTCAAAGAACCAGGACGGCAGAGAACCGTATGCAAGAGTCTCGAGATCAGCGTGATGAACGTCAGCGACAGAATCTATTGAGAACAAGAGCAGCGCGTGAACAAAATATTGCAACATACAGAACGCGAGAACAAGAGAGACAGGAAACCAGTCGCACATTCAATCGTTCATATTTCGTTCGTCTTGCGTTCGAATATGCACCAGACATCAATTATTCTGCACATCCTAAAATTAGCATCGGTGCAATGGACAAAGAATGTCAATTCTGTCGGGCATTAAAATTTCACAATGAAACACCTGGCATGTGTTGTGCGTCAGGGAAAGTCAAACTAACGACTCTTCCAACTCCACCAGAACCTTTAAAATCACTTCTTACTGGCCAATCGCACGATTCAAAATTATTTTTGAGCAAGATTTGAAAATTCAATTCTTGCTTTCAAATGACGTCATTTGGGGCAAGCAAAATTTGCGATCTATCAACCAATGGACGCAATTTTGAAACTACGTTCAAAATACAAGGCCAGGTATATCATACAATCGGGTCGTTGATGCCAATGCCTGACGTCGTACCAAAAGTCTTACAAATTTATTTTATGGGTAGCTGTGAAGAACGCGTGACAACTCGGTGCCAGCATAATTATACTGAACGAGCAGAAGAGAGAACAATTGTAGAGTTATTGGAAAATTTGTTGGAAAGTCGTAATCAACTTATTCAGTTGTTTAAACGAGTGTCGCCACAATTAAAAAACGACAATTTTCAAATCGTTATTAATGCCGACAAAGTGCCTTCAGGAGAACATGCTGGCAGGTTCAACGCGCCAACTGTAGATGAAGTTGCTGTAATAATGGTTGGCGATCCAGTTAATAGCCGGGCCATCAAAATAACACGTCGAGACAGCACTATAAGTATTATTTCTGATATTCACCGTTCATATGATGCCCTTCAATACCCGCTGACATTTTGGGATGGACAGGATCAATATCAAACAGTGTGTGACGATTTAAATAAAAGAAATAATCAAGAAAATAAAAATTAAAAAAAAATTAAGGTTGCGAGCTCTTAAGCCATTTAAATCTCACTGTATTAATATAAAATACCTGTATGTACTCAGTATGAGAGGAAGCAGTAATTAATTAGTTATTGAGAAGAAATACTCTAATAAAAAGATAAATTGTAAAGAGTTATTAATATCGTATTTAACCCTTTGCTTGTAAGCAGGCGCTGTCCTGTTGATTCCAGACTCGACATGCTTTCAGAGTCTTGTGTGAGTTAGAATAAGATAAAAAAAATTAATGTTAATAATAAAGAAATCTGAAGACATAAATAGTCGCTAACACAACTGATATAAATTATGTATATTTGTTTAGGGATAGTTTGTATAAATAAAAATGTTAACTTAAATATAGTTAGGAACTATATTCTCGCGCGGAAATTGTCCCACTAACTTTTGCCCAGTACCAGGCGAAGGGAGCGGAATTTCTCTCTCTTGCAATGTTGACTTCGTACAGTATAGACGTAGGAGCTGTGCGCTTAAAATATGTTAACTACATTTTGTCTCGTCTTAAGATGGTGTGCCAGATGCCGCTGTTCAAAGCATCTGGATGTAGTAATTAATGTAGTCATGTGAATAGACAATAAGTTTAAAGTAATGTAAAACAAAAAGTATCGAAACGTAAAAAAGAGTGTAACACAAGATGACTTCGTGCTTCAACTAATAACAACAATTCCAAAGTCATACCCGGAGATGTGAACTATCAGAAGCCACAAACTCTACTGCACGTGACAGAATATGCAGATCAGGACATCCGAGAATCTACAAGATCATCGTAGATATCTACACTATATATTGTTCAACCTGCGAACTTTTGGAGCCCTTTACAGAGGAAGGCCAGACCGAGATGACGACGTAGCTGTTCCTGTTTCCCGAGACGGATACCCCAGGACGAGTCTTCTGCATACCAATTAAAAGGTGACTCGATAGCCTGTCTATCGAGGGTTACTAATATTTGTTACACAACACATCTTGAAAGAGACTTTTCAGAAACTATTAACTTTGTAAAGACTTATAAATTAAATCTAAGAATTTCATGTAACTATTCTAACTTCATACGTTGTAACAGTTTATATGCTAATGTAGAGTAATATAATTCAAGCAATAATACCATTCTTCCAATGGTAGAATAAAGAAAGTCTTGCAAGCTAATATCATGAAATGAGTATAATTAAAAGTCTTAATTACAGAAATACAGAAAGTTGACCCGGATCCGAGGTATAGCTATATAAAATCAAGTTTGATCTCAAAGTTTAAAGAAAACTTTCAAATAACTTAATAATTGAATTAGTAATGTCATGGGATCTGTCAGTAGATGTTTTTTAAATGTTAAATAAAGAGAAGTCTTCTTGTTACACACATATGAGGAGTGCTTAAATCAATTGTATACCTTGCCATTGTTTCCTTACACAGTTAGTAAGTAATTTGTTACATTAATTATTTGTGATCAATTCTGTTACAACGTAGGCAGCCCATCTAATTAACGGAGTTTAATTATGAGGGGTTCCCTGGATTTGTAACGCGGAAAAAAGACGTTACAAGTGTGATCCAGTGACTGGTAATGAAACAAACAAAAAAGTAAGTTCAATGAACTACTACGCGCACCGATTAATGATTAGGCGTTACCAGGACAACTATATCCTTTTATATCGTCAGCTCTATCATCAATACGTAATAGACATGTACGCTAAGATTGAAAGCACAACCAAGCAAAATTAAGATCAGAGGAATACATCCATCTACGAGATGCTATTACCGGAAATATTGATGGAAACTTAAACATTAATGACATCGGAAATGCGTTCATTTTACCTTCAAGTTATATCGGAAGCCCACGAAATATGCAGGAATATATACAAGACGCCATGACTTACGTACGTCATTACGGTCGTCCAGATTTGTTTATAACGTTTACGTGCAATCCGAATTGGGAGGAAATACAAACTTTGCTATTACCAGGTCAACAAGCAATACATCGTCATGATCTGACGGCACGTGTATTTAAACAAAAATTGAAATCTTTTATTGATTTCATAGTAAAATATTCAGTTTTTGGCAAAACAAGTTGTTGGCTATATTCGATTGAGTGGCAAAAGCGAGGTTTGCCTCACGCCCATATTTTGATTTGGCTTGAAGTTAAAATCCGTCCAGATGAAATTGATCAAATAATTTCAGCTGAGATTCCCGATCCAGCAATTGATCCAGAATTGTATGAGATTGTCACCAGTCACATGATCCACGGCCCATGCGGTGTTTTTAATATGACATCGCCATGCATGGAAGATGGAAAATGTAAGAAGCGTTTCCCAAAGCAATATACGAATGATACTATCACTGATATCGATGGTTATCCTTTGTATCGTCGCCGGAACGCTGAGAATGGTGGACACACTTTCAAAATGCGAATCTCAAATCCTACAAATCAAGTTGAAATTGACAATCAATGGGTGGTACCCTACTCACCGTTGCTTTCGAAAACTTATAAAGCTCATATAAATGTAGAGCTGTGCAGTTCTGTAAAATCCATTAAGTATATTTGCAAATACGTTAATAAAGGTAGTGATTTGGCCGTTTTTGAAGTACGAAATATCAATAGAAATGACGAAATTTTACAATATCAAATGGGTAGATACATAAGTAGCAACGAAGCTATCTGGCGTATTCTAAGTTTTCCCATACATGAAAGAGAGCCTTCCGTCCAACATCTTGCAGTACATCTTGAAAACGGCCAACGGGTATACTTCACAGAACAAAATGTCCTCCAGAGAGCACTTGAGCCACCAAAAACCACTCTAACTGCATTTTTCACGTTGCGTCAACAATCTGATGCTTTTGGCCAATTTTCAAAAACATTGTTTTACACTGATATTCCACAATATTTTACATGGAACAAATCAGGAAAAAAATGGGTACCACGTAAACAAGGAGAAACGCATCCTTCAATAGCGGGCATATTTAAAGCCAAAACTTTGGGACGGCTTTATACAGTACATCCAAAACAAAGAGAGTGCTTCTTTTTGCGTTTGTTATTGGTAAATGTTCCTGGACCAACTTCTTTTGAATTTTTGCGAACAGTTAACGGTCAAGTGTTCAATACATATCAAGAAGCATGTCGCGAGTTGCAACTGCTGGAAGATGACAATCATTGGGACCTGACACTTGCTGATGCCGCATTAACGTCTATGCCGAATAATATTCGCCAACTGTTTGCAATTATTTTGACGACATGTTATCCAACACAATCATCGACTTTGTGGGAAAAATACAAAAACTACATGACTGAAGACATACTACACCGAGTTAAACAAGCGAACCAATGCTTAAATATGGATTTTACACCAGAAATGTATAATGAAGCATTAGTATTGATCGAGGACTTATGTGTTTCAATTTCAAATTTGCCACTTAATCATTTTGGTATGCCATCACCAGATCGCCTGGCTAGACTTAGTTAACAGTGATTTGCAACGAGAAAAACAGTTTAACAACCATGACTTAGCTACAGTAGTTGCAAACAATGAGCTATTATTGACTGACGAGCAGAAGAATATTTACCATCAGATTATGCTGGCTGTTGATGCTAAACAAGGTGGCTTTTTTTTCTTGGATGCACCGGGTGGGACCGGTAAAACATTTTTAATATCGTTGATCCTTGCCAAAATAAGATCACAACAGAAAATTGCATTAGCAATTGCATCATCAGGCATTGCTGCCACTTTGTTGGATGGTGGGCGAACGGCACATTCAGCGTTCAAGCTGCCATTAGATGTTCATAACAAGCCAAATGCAATGTGTAACATTAAAAAAAGAAGCGGAATGGCTGCAGTGTTGCAGGAAAGTTCAACAATAATCTGGGATGAGTGTACAATGGCTCATAAGCATTCACTCGAAGCATTACATAAAACTATGCAAGATTTAAACGGTAATGATAGACTGTTCGGTGGTGCTATCTTACTATTGTCTGGTGATTTCCGACAGACATTGCCAGTCATTCCTCGCTCTACTTTTGTCGATGAAATAAACGCATGCCTAAAACAATTGTTTTTATGGAGAAACGTCGAAACACTCCGATTGACAATAAACATGCGAGTTCAACTCCAAAATGATCCAGCGGCACAAGTATTTTCTAAGCAATTGCTGGATATTGGAAACGGTGAAATTGATTCTCGGCCTAATACACAATGCATAACAGTGTAACCCATTACACCCGAATTGTACATTATTATCACTGTAAAATGTAAATAATGTACAATTTGTGTGTAATGGGTGTAACGTGTCTTCTCTATCCGTAGTTCAAATGCATGCAACTTCCGCAGATTTCGTCCGTTGCGAACGTACGAATAACCAGGTCTCGATGTTCTTACCTGTTGTTCACTAGGGGTGTGAAAATCCCGGTGGCGCCAAATTGTTTTATTAAAACAATTAAAATAAAATTCAAAGGTGTATGACCAGCGCAGCTCAGGTGGTTTGAATAATTTAAATATTTCCGCCAGCCTAAGCCGACTGTAGCGACCAGTAGTTCGATGCGTGGGCTGTGCAAATCGTTAGTCGTCAACACTACTTGTCTGCTAAGATGTACATAAAATATTGTGCACCTCCTAATGAAATTATAACACCGTGGTTACACTCAATACTTATATATTTTTTTATTACTGATTAGTTATTCATTTAACACAAATTATTCTACTACAAAAGCTCCGGTTATATATATGAGACAACTACAGGGTTTGACAAATCGATATTTGAATTGATAAACAGACTTAGTAATGGCGTCTGTTGGAAATTGTACACAAAATATTAGAGTTCGTTTGTCACAGGTTCTTGAGATTACGTTAAAAGGATTACAAATGTTTAAAACAATAAAAATACACACCCTTACATCAGTTAAACTTAAATAACATATTGTGTAGGTATAATTTGTTTAGTGTAGTGTAGTAAAAGTGTTTACAAGTTATGGATAATTAACAACAGGTTATCTTTGTCAGTTTATAAATTTTCAGTGACTTAGTATTCTTTTTAATCTTTGAAAGTAATTATTTTCAGTTTAGTGAGATTTCGACCTTTAGTGAGAAATAATTAACGTGAGTTTATTTATAAATTTGGGTAGTTTAATAGGTACTTATCACTTCAGTAGTTAGGACGAGTTCATTCGATCTGGCCTTATTGTTATACTGCAATCCTCTTTAATTTGTATTGGTTCGGGACATCAGGCACCTTTTCCAGTTTAATCGGTACGAATTTATTTTCTTTTTTCGTTAATTCGGCCTCGACCTCAGTAATATGGTTCCATTCATCGTTTTACTTCTTGGTATTCACTTGGTAGTAACTTCTTCTGAGGTTTTCTATGTTTTAAATGACAATTTTGGTCATTCGAAAACTAGCGTCTATTCAACGAAAGCGTCATATATCCCATAAAGAAATCTAACGGTAATTAGACACCAAACGACTGTTGTCATAGTAACCAAATAATCCTGATTGGTTAATTCTGAAGTAGTCTATTGTTATCAAATTTTGAATTTTTATTCAAAATAACTGCATATCTTCTTTTTGATTATATTCTTCCGTCCTCTTCCCTACATATTAAATCTTATCACCACTGTTATTATTTCCTTTCAAAGATTAATTTGGTATCCCATAATGTATGTTTTTATGAAATATCAATGTTTGTACAAATCTGTTAATATTTGGTATTTACATTTCTCTTTTAAACTAAGTTCTTATTCTAATATTTTTTCTTTAAAATGATTTATAAATTATTCTCGGCTATTTACTTGCCTTGACTTTCTTAATCTCCTGGTTGTTTTTATACAGTTTGCAATTATTTATCATTGACAGTTATACATTTCCTAGGCCTTAGTAGCCATTGATTATTTCTATTTAAATTATTCTAATTATATTTCATCTCATTACAAAGTTTTTGTTCTGTTGTTATAAATGATTTGTTTAGTGGTTGTTATGTCTTGAGTTTGTTTTTGTTCTGAACATATGTCAGGATTATTTTTTATGTCTTAATACTTAAAATATAACACTTAGGCCTATGGACTGTAAGTTCCCTCCAGCCATATCCTCTTCATCATTGAAACAAACAATTCTTTACAAGTTATTAGTAACTGTTGTTTTTAACATTAATTTCCTTCTTTACTACTATTCTGAGTAATAAACATCATTACTTCTTGTAAATTTATTTAACTTAATTTCCCTCATAACATAGGGTATTTACTAACTATATTTTTAATTACTTAAGTCTTTACTAATACTTTTCTACATCCCATGTTAACACAAACAGTTTATTTTACCTGGGCTTTCTCCCCTGAATAATATTGTATTCTTTATCTATTTTTAATCTAAACACTATCTCTAATTACCCTTACTTCTATAATTTTTTACAATTCCACTCTTAAATCTTTCATTAGTCCGTCATTGATTCATTGAGTGTTTACTTATCTATCACTATCTTTTTAATTACACTATTGCTTACAATATCCTTTTTCATACATCACTGTCACTGTTATCACTTTTTATTTTACACTTATTGGTGGGTAAACCCTATTATTATTTCTCTGTGTCACTTAATTATTTTCATTATATTTCTCACCATCTCACTATCATTACTAAGTTTATTTGTATCTAACGAGTTCATGTCTCTTTCTAGATTTCTTATTTACATATACTACTAATTCGTGGGTTAGTGTATTTTTATTTAATGGGTTTTTATTAATTATGGGTCATATTTGTCACATAGATAATATTAACATTTTTTTTTTATATTGGTTAATCACCGGTTTCGTTTACTTTATGATATTGGATGGTATCATCACCCCCTTCCCTCTTCTACATTGTTTGTCTGTGTTTCATCACCTTGGTTCATTTTATTTTCTTTGCAGTTGGTTTGTTCCATTATTTAAATTCATTTTTCTTCTCCTTCACTTCCATCTTGTCTCGCTTTATTTTGGTTAATATCTGGCCAATCTCTGGGGTTGGGTCAATGTCATTTGTCTGTCAGTCTAGTTTGTATTTCTTATTTAATAATCACCTTTGGTTTACTATTCTTCCTCCTTCACTCTTAATTATATTTACTACTTTTATTCTCGTTATTATTTATTTATCAAAATATATTATTTCTTAGCATTTTTTACATACTTATTGATATCAAATATGATCAGGGTTTGGCAATGTTATATAATGCCCTTCCACCAAAATTGATCATTTTATAAAACGTGATTCTAAGTTTGATGAAATTATCAATTGTATCGTATCATTTTTTTTTCAAATTCTCCTGCTTCTCATTCATTTTTTATGACTAATTCTGTATCTTTTAATTCCATTCTTCTTAGTCTTTTCTTCATTATTTTCTCATATTGCGAACTGGCTTATTGATTTCTTATTATATCTTATTCCCTATAAATCTTATTTTCCATCAAAACTACTCTTATACTGAGATCAGGGGAACATCATCCCTGCTTAGTAAAATGATTGCTGGATTCATTCAACAGACAATCTCAATTAATAATTCTTAAATACAGTCAACTCGTGACTCAAAATAATAATAATAATAATCATAATCATAATATTTGTTGGGAATCTTTTACCTTTATATTTCATTATTGTTCAGTTCGAGTCATATATTGTTTCATCTTTCTTTATAGATACTACTTGATAATAATTGAAGCATTGTTTTTTATTGATACAATTCACACTTTTATTCATTTTTAATTACTCTTTGTTTCATCTCATTTCACATTATAACTCTTAGAATGTTTATTTCATTTATTTCGTTTTTTGATCATTGGTTTGGGTAATTTTACTTCCCCTCTTTCTAAATAGTTGTGGAAGTTGATCACTTTGATTGATATTTTTTTTTTTCATAATTTTTTAGATATCATAGTAAGTTATTGCTTCTTACTAATTAGGAATTTTTGTAGCTTATTCCTTTATAGTATGTTATGCTTTTCATGCCTCATTTTTTGGCTAAATATTATGGTAATTTAATCTTATTTTGTAGGAATGTTTTGTAACTACACTCCTCTATTATTAATTTTTATTTAAATATTGTAGTAAGTTGGTTGCTCTTACTTTATATGAATGACTTGTAACTTTTATCTCTCCATTTTTAATTGTTCTAAAATATCGAGATGTTTGGGTAAGCTTTTCTTACATATCTTTGTTGATTTTTTACAATTTTTTATTCATCATAATGGTTTCTCTAATGATTAGTGTAAGCTGTACTTCAAATGTTTTGGAATTTTGACATTCTTTAGAGATCTTTTCTTTATGACATTGGCAAACTGGTTTGTTTGTCACGTTATTTTTTTTTTCTTTATTTAAAGTATTTTTTTGGTTTTTTTTTCTTTAAATTTTTTACAGCATTGTTGATTGTCATAATATTTCTTAACTGAGGCTTGATTGTATACACCCTTTATTTTCTTGGTGACAGGGTGAGTGATCTCGTAAGTGTTATTGCCCTTGTCTCTTGTTATAGTGTATGGTCCCATATTCCAGTGTTCATCTGCATTTGGTTTATCCATTGTCAATGATTACATCAGTTTCCTCTGTTGTTCGGACTGCTCTGGTGTGCATCACTGTTTCTGTCTGTGTTATATATGTCTCTTCTATCTGGTACAGCCACTCTTCTAATACCATGTGTTCTCTGGCATCAGTGCCTACCTCAATCACTTGATGATGTTGTTTACTACTCAACGAAGTTAATCGTATCTCCGTTATTGATCTTCTCACTGATATTGGTTTATTTGGTATTTCTATCTCTGGTAATTTCCCTTTTCTTGTATACTTTCTTAATTTGTCATACATTGTTTTGTTGTGATGCTTTTCAACTTTGGATATCCTCCATTTAAAGATAGGTTTGCTGAAAGTTTTACTTGCTGGTTGATTGTTGATCCCTCCTAGAATTTCCTTCAGGGTTCTCCTGCACTCCATAACATTCATCATTTCCGTATGGTCATTAATTGGTCGATTAAACGTCTCAAGTAGTCCGTTCTTCATCATCTCCAATTCCTCTTTGGTATTGATTCGTTTTCTCTGATGTATTCTCTTAGCCTTCTTAATTATCTGTTTTTTCTGTACTCCTCTACGGTTGGTTCCTTTGTGTTTACTTTTCTCTTTGTTTTCGTTACCTTTATTTTGATGTAACAATGTATTTGGGTCTTCTTGAATTTCTGTTTTTTCATTATTTCCTTCTGGAGTGGTGTTTATTGTTTCATTCACCTTCTTGAACCCGTTACCTAATGTCTCATTAAGTAGATCTATTTGGTAATTGGTTTCTTCCCCTTTCTTATTCATCTCCATTTTTGTCTGGTCGCTTTCTTCATGACGTTCTCTGAAAATTAGTCTTATTTGCTGCTTCATTTCTTCTTTATTTTTCTCGTGGTCCTCCTTCAGCTGTTTCTTCAATTCTTCGTTTCTTTGCTGAATTTCCTCCAGCAATCGTTGTTGTAGTGTTTCATTATTTTGGTTGACTGTTTTCCTCAATTCTTCCTTAGTACTCACTATTTTTTCGTTGATCTGTTTCAAACTTTCCTCGTTCTTGTCGAATTCTTCCTTCTGCATCTTGAAATTGTCACTGGTTTCTTTCTTCATTCCGTCGAATTTCTCTTCCTGTTTCTTAAAATTTTGGTTTATTGATTCAAATTTTTTATCTAATTCTTCCTTATTTTTCTTAGAGTCTCCTTTAATTAATTCCCATAATTTTTGTAAATCCATTCCTCCTGTGGCTTCCCCCCTATCTCCAGCCTGTGGTTCCATTTCTTTGTCTTGGCTTGGTTCTGTTGTGGTTATTACTGTCTCCACTTCTTCAATCGGTGTTCCTTCCTCTTTTTCTTCCATCTCCTTCTCCTTTGCCAATTTTTTCGACAATCCTCTGGTGTGCATATTGTAACCTTTCGTAACCGCCGCTAGAATTTATAGGGTTTAATTGTATAATTTCTTAATTATTCTAGCCCTACTAGTTGGCGCGCCACTTTGTATAATAACGGTTTACTCTGTAAAATGTAAATAATGTACAATTTGTGTGTAATGGGTGTAACGTGTCTTCTCTATCCGTAGTTCAAATGCATGCAACTTCCGCAGATTTCGTCCGTTGCGAACGTACGAATAACCAGGTCTCGATGTTCTTACCTGTTGTTCACTAGGGGTGTGAAAATACCGGTGGCGCCAAATTGTTTTATTAAAACAATTAAAATAAAATTCAAAGGTGTATGACCAGCACAGCTCAGGTGGTTTGAATAATTTAAATATTTCCGCCAGCCTAAGCCGACTGTAGCGACCAGTAGTTCGATACGTGGGCTGAGCAAATCGTTAGTCGTCAACACTACTTGTCTGCTAAGATGTACATAAAATATTGTGCACCTCCTAATGAAATTATAACACCGTGGTTACATTCAATACTTACATATTTTTTATTACTGATTAGTTATTCATTTAACACAAATTATTCTACTACAAAAGCTCCGGTTATATATATGAGACAACTACAGGGTTTGACAAATCGATATTTGAATTGATAAACAGACTTAGTAATGGCGTCTGTTGGAAATTATACACAAAATATTAGAGTTCGTTTGTCACAGGTTCTTGAGATTACGTTAAAAGGATTACAAATGTTTAAAACAATAAAAATACACACCCTTACATCAGTTAAACTTAAATAACATATTGTGTAGGTATAATTTGTTTATTGTAGTGTAGTAAAAGTGTTTACAAGTTATGGATAATTAACAACAGGTTATCTTTGTCAGTTTATAAATTTTCAGTGACTTAGTATTCTTTTTAATCTTTGAAAGTAATTATTTTCAGTTTAGCGAGATTTCGACCTTTAGTGAGAAATAATTAACGTGAGTTTATTTATAAATTTGGGTAGTTTAATAGGTACTTATCACTTCAGTAGTTAGGACGAGTTCATTCGATCTGGCCTTATTGTTATACTGCAATCCTCTTTAATTTGTATTGGTTCGGGACATCAGGCACCTTTTCCAGTTTAATCGGTACGAATTTATTTTCTTTTTTCGTTAATTCGGCCTCGACCTCAGTAATATGGTTCCATTCATCGTTTTACTTCTTGGTATTCACTTGGTAGTAACTTCTTCTGAGGTTTTCTATGTTTTAAATGACAATTTTGGTCATTCGAAAACTAGCGTCTATTCAACGAAAGCGTCATATATCCCATAAAGAAATCTAACGGTAATTAGACACCAAACGACTGTTGTCATAGTAACCAAATAATCCTGATTGGTTAATTCTGAAGTAGTCTATTGTTATCAAATTTTGAATTTTTATTCAAAATAACTGCATATCTTCTTTTTGATTATATTCTTCCGTCCTCTTCCCTACATATTAAATCTTATCACCACTGTTATTATTTCCTTTCAAAGATTAATTTGGTATCCCATAATGTACGTTTTTATGAAATATCAATGTTTGTACAAATCTGTTAATATTTGGTATTTACATTTCTCTTTTAAACTAAGTTCTTATTCTAATATTTTTTCTTTAAAATGATTTATAAATTATTCTCGGCTATTTACTTGCCTTGAATTTCTTAATCTCCTGATTGTTTTTATACAGTTTGCAATTATTTATCATTGACAGTTATACATTTCCTAGGCCTTAGTAGCCATTGATTATTTCTATTTAAATTATTCTAATTATATTTCATCTCATTACAAAGTTTTTGTTCTGTTGTTATAAATGATTTGTTTAGTGGTTGTTATGTCTTGAGTTTGTTTTTGTTCTGAACATATGTCAGGATTATTTTTTATGTCTTAATACTTAAAATATAACACTTAGGCCTATGGACTGCAAGTTCCCTCCAGCCATATCCTCTTCATCATTGAAACAAACAATTCTTTACAAGTTATTAGTAACTGTTGTTTTTAACATTAATTTCCTTCTTTGCTACTATTCTGAGTAATAAACATCATTACTTCTTGTAAATTTATTTAACTTAATTTCCCTCATAACATAGGGTATTTACTAACTATATTTTTAATTACTTAAGTCTTTACTAATACTTTTCTACATCCCATGTTAACACAAACAGTTTATTTTACCTGGGCTTTCTCCCCTGAATAATATTGTATTCTTTATCTATTTTTAATCTAAACACTATCTCTAATTACCCTTACTTCTATAATTTTTTACAATTCCACTCTTAAATCTTTCATTAGTCCGTCATTGATTCATTGAGTGTTTACTTATCTATCACTATCTTTTTAATTACACTATTGCTTACAATATCCTTTTTCATACATCACTGTCACTGTTATCACTTTTTATTTTACACTTATTGGTGGGTAAACCCTATTATTATTTCTCTGTGTCACTTAATTATTTTCATTATATTTCTCACCATCTCACTATCATTACTAAGTTTATTTGTATCTAACGAGTTCATGTCTCTTTCTAGATTTCTTATTTACATATACTACTAATTCGTGGGTTAGTGTATTTTTATTTAATGGGTTTTTATTAATTATGGGTCATATTTGTCACATAGATAATATTAACATTTTTTTTTTATATTGGTTAATCACCGGTTTCGTTTACTTTATGATATTGGATGGTATCATCACCCCCTTCCCTCTTCTACATTGTTTGTCTGTGTTTCATCACCTTGGTTCATTTTATTTTCTTTGCAGTTGGTTTGTTCCATTATTTAAATTCATTTTTCTTCTCCTTCACTTCCATCTTGTCTCGCTTTATTTTGGTTAATATCTGGCCAATCTCTGGGGTTGGGTCAATGTCATTTGTCTGTCAGTCTAGTTTGTATTTCTTATTTAATAATCACCTTTGGTTTACTATTCTTCCTTTGGTTTACAATATAATCTTAATTATATTTACTACTTTTATTCTCGTTATTATTTATTTATCAAAATATATTATTTCTTAGCATTTTTTACATACTTATTGATATCAAATATGATCAGGGTTTGGCAATGTTATATAATGCCCTTCCACCAAAATTGATCATTTTATAAAACGTGATTCTAAGTTTGATGAAATTATCAATTGTATCGTATCATTTTTTTTTCAAATTCTCCTGCTTCTCATTCATTTTTTATGACTAATTCTGTATCTTTTAATTCCATTCTTCTTAGTCTTTTCTTCATTATTTTCTCATATTGCGAACTGGCTTATTGATTTCTTATTATAACTTATTCCCTATAAATCTTATTTTCCATCAAAACTACTCTTATACTGAGATCAGGGGAACATCATCCCTGCTTAGTAAAATGATTGCTGGATTCATTCAACAGACAATCTCAATTAATAATTCTTAAATACAGTCAACTCGTGACTCAAAATAATAATAATAATAATAATCATAATCATAATATTTGTTGGGAATCTTTTACCTTTATATTTCATTATTGTTCAGTTCGAGTCATATATTGTTTCATCTTTCTTTATAGATACTACTTGATAATAATTGAAGCATTGTTTTTTATTGATACAATTCACACTTTTATTCATTTTTAATTACTCTTTGTTTCATCTCATTTCACATTATAACTCTTAGAATGTTTATTTCATTTATTTCGTTTTTTGATCATTGGTTTGGGTAATTTTACTTCCCCTCTTTCTAAATAGTTGTGGAAGTTGATCACTTTGATTGATATTTTTTTTTTCATAATTTTTTAGATATCATAGTAAGTTATTGCTTCTTACTAATTAGGAATTTTTGTAGCTTATTCCTTTATAGTATGTTATGCTTTTCATGCCTCATTTTTTGGCTAAATATTATGGTAATTTAATCTTATTTTGTAGGAATGTTTTGTAACTACACTCCTCTATTATTAATTTTTATTTAAATATTGTAGTAAGTTGGTTGCTCTTACTTTATATGAATGACTTGTAACTTTTATCTCTCCATTTTTAATTGTTCTAAAATATCGAGATGTTTGGGTAAGCTTTTCTTACATATCTTTGTTGATTTTTTACAATTTTTTATTCATCATAATGGTTTCTCTAATGATTAGTGTAAGCTGTACTTCAAATGTTTTGGAATTTTGACATTCTTTAGAGATCTTTTCTTTATGACATTGGCAAACTGGTTTGTTTGTCACGTTATTTTTTTTTTCTTTATTTAAAGTATTTTTTTGGTTTTTTTTTCTTTAAATTTTTTACAGCATTGTTGATTGTCATAATATTTCTTAACTGAGGCTTGATTGTATACACCCTTTATTTTCTTGGTGACAGGGTGAGTGATCTCGTAAGTGTTATTGCCCTTGTCTCTTGTTATAGTGTATGGTCCCATATTCCAGTGTTCATCTGCATTTGGTTTATCCATTGTCAATTATTACATCAGTTTCCTCCGTTGTTCGGACTGCTCTTTTGTGCATCACTGTTTCTGTCTGTGTTATATATGTCTCTTCTATCTGGTACAGCCACTCTTCTAATACCATGTGTTCTCTGGCATCAGTGCCTACCTCAATCACTTGATGATGTTGTTTACTACTCAACGAAGTTAATCGTATCTCCGTTATTGATCTTCTCACTGATATTGGTTTATTTCGTATTTCTATCTCTGGTAATTTCCCTTTTCTTGTATACTTTCTTAATTTGTCATACATTGTTTTGTTGTGATGCTTTTCAACTTTGGATATCCTCCATTTAAAGATAGGTTTGCTGAAAGTTTTACTTGCTGGTTGATTGTTGATCCCTCCTAGAATTTCCTTCAGGGTTCTCCTGCACTCCATAACATTCATCATTTCCGTATGGTCATTAATTGGTCGATTAAACGTCTCAAGTAGTCCGTTCTTCATCATCTCCAATTCCTCTTTGGTATTGATTCGTTTTCTCTGATGTATTCTCTTAGCCTTCTTAATTATCTGTTTTTTCTGTACTCTTCTACGGTTGGTTCCTTTGTGTTTACTTTTCTCTTTGTTTTCGTTACCTTTATTTTGATGTAACAATGTATTTGGGTCTTCTTGAATTTCTGTTTTTTCATTTTTTCCTTCTGGAGTGGTGTTTATTGTTTCATTCACCTTCTTGAACCCGTTACCTAATGTCTCATTAAGTAGATCTATTTGGTAATTGGTTTCTTCCCCTTTCTTATTCATCTCCATTTTTGTCTGGTCGCTTTCTTCATGACATTCTCTGAAAATTAGTCTTATTTGCTGCTTCATTTCTTCTTTATTTTTCTCGTGGTCCTCCTTCAGCTGTTTCTTCAATTCTTCGTTTCTTTGCTGAATTTCCTCCAGCAATCGTTGTTGTAGTGTTTCATTATTTTGGTTGACTGTTTTCCTCAATTCTTCCTTAGTACTCACTAATTTTTCGTTGATCTGTTTCAAACTTTCCTCGTTCTTGTCGAATTCTTCCTTCTGCTTCTTGAAATTGTCACTGGTTTCTTTCTTCATTCCGTCGAATTTCTCTTCCTGTTTCTTAAAATTTTGGTTTATTGATTCAAATTTTTTATCTAATTCTTCCTTATTTTTCTTAGAGTCTCCTTTAATTAATTCCCATAATTTTTGTAAATCCATTCCTCCTGTGGCTTCCCCCCTATCTCCAGCCTGTGGTTCCATTTCTTTGTCTTGGCTTGGTTCTGTTGTGGTTATTACTGTCTCCACTTCTTCAATCGGTGTTCCTTCCTCTTTTTCTTCCATCTCCTTCTCCTTTGCCAATTTTTTCGACAATCCTCTGGTGTGCATATTGTAACCTTTCGTAATCGCTGCTAGAATTTATAGGGTTTAATTGTATAATTTCTTAATTATTCTAGCCCTACTAGTTGGCGCGCCACTTTGTATAATAACGGTTTACTCTGTAAAATGTAAATAATGTACAATTTGTGTGTAATGGGTGTAACGTGTCTTCTCTATCCGTAGTTCAAATGCATGCAACTTCCGCAGATTTCGTCCGTTGCGAACGTACGAATAACCAGGTCTCGATGTTCTTACCTGTTGTTCACTAGGGGTGTGAAAATCCCGGTGGCGCCAAATTGTTTTATTAAAACAATTAAAATAAAATTCAAAGGTGTATGACCAGCACAGCTCAGGTGGTTTGAATAATTTAAATATTTCCGCCAGCCTAAGCCGACTGTAGCGACCAGTAGTTCGATACGTGGGCTGTGCAAATCGTTAGTCGTCAACACTACTTGTCTGCTAAGATGTACATAAAATATTGTGCACCTCCTAATGAAATTAAAACACCGTGGTTACATTCAATACTTATATATTTTTTATTACTGATTAGTTATTCATTTAACACAAATTATTCTACTACAAAAGCTCCGGTTATATATATGAGACAACTGGGTTTGACAAATCGATATTTGAATTGATAAACAGACTTAGTAATGGCGTCTGTTGGAAATTATACACAAAATATTAGAGTTCGTTTGTCACAGGTTCTTGAGATTACGTTAAAAGGATTACAAATGTTTAAAACAATAAAAATACACACCCTTACATCAGTTAAACTTAAATAACATATTGTGTAGGTATAATTTGTTTAGTGTAGTGTAGTAAAAGTGTTTACAAGTTATGGATAATTAACAACAGGTTATCTTTGTCAGTTTATAAATTTTCAGTGACTTAGTATTCTTTTTAATCTTTGAAAGTAATTATTTTCAGTTTAGCGAGATTTCGACCTTTAGTGAGAAATAATTAACGTGAGTTTATTTATAAATTTGGGTAGTTTAATAGGTACTTATCACTTCAGTAGTTAGGACGAGTTCATTCGATCTGGCCTTATTGTTATACTGCAATCCTCTTTAATTTGTATTGGTTCGGGACATCAGGCACCTTTTCCAGTTTAATCGGTACGAATTTATTTTCTTTTTTCGTTAATTCGGCCTCGACCTCAGTAATATGGTTCCATTTATCGTTTTACTTCTTGGTATTCACTTGGTAGTAACTTCTTCTGAGGTTTTCTATGTTTTAAATGACAATTTTGGTCATTCGAAAACTAGCGTCTATTCAACGAAAGCGTCATATATCCCATAAAGAAATCTAATGGTAATTAGACACCAAACGACTGTTGTCATAGTAACCAAATAATCCTGATTGGTTAATTCTGAAGTAGTCTATTGTTATCAAATTTTGAATTTTTATTAAAAATAACTGCATATCTTCTTTTTGATTATATTCTTCCGTCCTCTTCCCTACATATTAAATCTTATCACCACTGTTATTATTTCCTTTCAAAGATTAATTTGGTATCCCATAATGTACGTTTTTATGAAATATCAATGTTTGTACAAATCTGTTAATATTTGGTATTTACATTTCTCTTTTAAACTAAGTTCTTATTCTAATATTTTTTCTTTAAAATGATTTATAAATTATTCTCGGCTATTTAATTGCCTTGAATTTCTTAATCTCCTGATTGTTTTTATACAGTTTGCAATTATTTATCATTGACAGTTATACATTTCCTAGGCCTTAGTAGCCATTGATTATTTCTATTTAAATTATTCTAATTATATTTCATCTCATTACAAAGTTTTTGTTCTGTTGTTATAAATGATTTGTTTAGTGGTTGTTATGTCTTGAGTTTGTTTTTGTTCTGAACATATGTCAGGATTATTTTTTATGTCTTAATACTTAAAATATAACACTTAGGCCTATGGACTGCAAGTTCCCTCCAGCCATATCCTCTTCATCATTGAAACAAACAATTCTTTACAAGTTATTAGTAACTGTTGTTTTTAACATTAATTTCCTTCTTTGCTACTATTCTGAGTAATAAACATCATTACTTCTTGTAAATTTATTTAACTTAATTTCCCTCATAACATAGGGTATTTACTAACTATATTTTTAATTACTTAAGTCTTTACTAATACTTTTCTACATCCCATGTTAACACAAACAGTTTATTTTACCTGGGCTTTCTCCCCTGAATAATATTGTATTCTTTATCTATTTTTAATCTAAACACTATCTCTAATTACCCTTACTTCTATAATTTTTTACAATTCCACTCTTAAATCTTTCATTAGTCCATCATTGATTCATTGAGTGTTTACTTATCTATCACTATCTTTTTAATTACACTATTGCTTACAATATCCTTTTTCATACATCACTGTCACTGTTATCACTTTTTATTTTACACTTATTGGTGGGTAAACCCTATTATTTCTCTGTGTCACTTAATTATTTTCATTATATTTCTCACTATCTCACTATCATTACTAAGTTTATTTGTATCTAACGAGTTCATGTCTCTTTCTAGATTTCTTATTTACATATACTACTAATTCGTGGGTTAGTGTATTTTTATTTAATGGGTTTTTATTAATTATGGGTCATATTTGTCACATAGATAATATTAACATTTCTTTTTTATATTGGTTAATCACCGGTTTCGTTTACTTTATGATATTGGATGGTATCATCACCCCCTTCCCTCTTCTACATTGTTTGTCTGTGTTTCATCACCTTGGTTCATTTTATTTTCTTTGCAGTTGGTTTGTTCCATTATTTAAATTCATTTTTCTTCTCCTTCACTTCCATCTTGTCTCGCTTTATTTTGGTTAATATCTGGCCAATCTCTGGGGTTGGGTCAATGTCATTTGTCTGTCAGTCTAGTTTGTATTTCTTATTTAATAATCACCTTTGGTTTACTATTCTTCCTCCTTCACTCTTAATTATATTTACTACTTTTATTCTCGTTATTATTTATTTATCAAAATATATTATTTCTTAGCATTTTTTACATACTTATTGATATCAAATATGATCAGGGTTTGGCAATGTTATATAACTGGCTCCCAACGGCCTACCTTTCTCAATACTTGTTGGGTGTGATGTACTCAGACAACACTCTGCCATAATTAACCTGCGACTAGGAGAAGTATCACTAACCACAGAACAAGGGATATGGTCAGCGGATCTAGTGAATGGTGGCAACTTACCATTAATAACAAACAGCTGCAACATGATCCAAAACTATTATTGCCAACAATCACCCGAAAGAATATTGACAGATTGGAAGGATGAAGAATTATGGTCAAGCAAGCTGGATGAGATCAGAAACTTCCAACGAGAAGAACAAGATCCACAGATTAGTGTGCAACAGTCAGAGGAACTCATAAGTATATACAACAGATATAAACACATTTTTTCTGACGCCCCAGGCAAAGTAAAGAATTATCAATACCGAATACGATTTAAGGAACCCGTTGACTTCAAGAAAAAATCTTACCCCATTGTGTACTCACAGAGAAATGCAGTGAGGGCAGAAATCAATCAGATGATGGAAGACGATATCATTGAATTAAGTCAATCACCATATACAAGTCCAATAGTGGCGATACCAAAAAAGGACGGAAGGGTGAGAATCTGCCTCGATGCAAGAGAGATTAATAAAATGATAGTGAACGATAGAACATCACCGGGTGAAATAGAAGAAATCCTTAAGAAGTTCCATGGTATAAAATACATCAGCTCGTGGGACACGGTATGTGGCTACTGGCAGGTGGAGCTACATCCGAACAGTAGACAATACTTAGCATTCCTGTTCGATGGGAGGAACTATCAGTTCAAAAGACTGCCATTTGGACTGATAAATTCGGTCGCAGTATTTGTTAAATGTATGGACCAAATACTGGGACAAGATGTACTGAATTTTACCACCGTGTACGTTGATGACCTGCTAATAACATCATCAAATTGGCAAGAGCACTATGCCAGAGTGGAAACCGTACTAAAAAGGTTATCAGATAATCACATAACCCTTAAGCTGGACAAGTCAAAGTTTATAGCCTGAAAAATACAATTTCTAGGATTCAATCTAGCAGAGGAAGGCATATCTTCTTCGTCAGAAAAAGTTGAGGCGATACAATGATTCCCCACACCAAAAAACAACTTCAATCTTTCCTGGGAATCTGCAATTATTATCGTAAATTTCAAGATAATTATTCCAAACTAACAGCAAAATTCAAAAAACAATTGTCAGTTAAGGATAAGTGGACTTGGGGGTCCGAACAAGATGAAGTATTTAACCAAATAAAAGAAAAGTTTTTGAACACCGTGATCTTACATCATCCAGACTTCAAAAAGCCATTCTTCATGAACTGTGACGCGAGTGATGTCAGTGTAGGTGCGGTATTATACCAAGAAGATGAGAAGGGACAGCATATGGTTATTAGTTTTGCAAGCAGAATTTTAAATGGATGCGAACGAAATTATCACGTCACGGAGAAAGAACTACTTAGTGTCGTGTTCGCCTGCAACAAATTTAGGACTTACATTCTGGGATACGATATAACAGTGAGAAGTGACCATAGATCCATTTCATTCCTTAAGCAGTGTAAACTCAGCCACGGAAGATTAACTCGATGGATATTGTTGCTACAGGAATATCACATAAACTGGGAGTACATCCCAGGGAAGAAAAACATAGCTGCGGACATTTTATCCCGTATAAACGTCCAGCAACAAACTTTCGAGGGTGAGAAAGAACAATTAGTTAAGGTGTATAACATTATCAAAAACAGAGTAGATCTAGAAAAAATAACCCAAGAAATAAGAAGATGTCAAACTGTGGATCCAAAAATAATGAGTATCCGGGAGAGAATGTTAAAAGATGAAGAAACCATTCTACAATATTATAAAATACATGACAACTTGCTATTTATTAAAAACAATCCTGCAATCGGAGAATGGAAACTAGTAATACCATCTATAGTGGAGGAACAATTGATACTAGACTACCACATTAGATACGGCCATATGGGGGCTGTAAAAGTGATAAAAGCTTTACAGGAACAAGTTTACATCAAAAATATTTATCGAAAAGTAAACAAAATTATTCAAAAATGTGATATTTGCCAAAAGGTAAAATGCAATAATTCAAAAAAGGAAGGTATGATGATACCTATAACATCAAGTCAGAAATTAGAAAGGGTATTCCTTGATATATGTGGTCCGTTTCCTATCAGTGGAGGAAGACACAGATACAAATTTATAATCATCATGTTTGACCACTTCACCAAATATACAAAGTTGTACTCCATTAACCGTGCAACAACAAAGAAAATAATTGAGATTATATTAACCAAGTTTATACCAGAAGTGGGAAAACCGACGGCCGTAATAACAGATCACGGAACCCAATTTAAGGGAAATCTTTGGAAAAATAAGCTCTGTGAACATAATATTAAAACTTACAAAACATCCGTTTATCACCCCAGCAGCAACCCAGCTGAGAGAGTACTCAGAGAAGTGGGTCGAATACTAAGAACCTACTGCCACGATAAACAAACAGAATGGCACAATTACGTGAAATCCACTGAAGAATTTATAAACTTAGCTAACCACAACTTTACGGAAGCTACACCATATACAATGATGTTTGAGCGGCCACCGCCTAGAGAGATAACTGATATGATCCAATTCCCCACCAACACCGAATATCAATTCGAGAAAAGAAGATTCTACAACAGAATAGCCGAAAAGGTAGAGCAACAAAAGAATAAATACGCTAAGAACCAGAAAAAGACTATTAAGTACGATGTAGGAGAAAGGGTACTTTTAAAAAACAGAGAATTACTCAGCTCCATAGAAGGCATCACTCGAAAGTTACTATTATTATACGTGGGACCATACACTATAACAAAAGACAAGGGCAATAACACTTACGAGATCACTCACCCTGTCACCAAGAAAATAAAGGGTGTATACAATCAAGCCTCAATTAAGAAATATTATGACAATCAACAATGACTGTAAAAAATTTTAAAGTAAAAAACCAACAAAAATACTTTAAATAAAGAAAAAAATAACGTGACAAACAAACAAGTTTGCCAGTGTCATAAAGAAAAGATCTCTAAAGAATGTCAAAATTCCAAAACATTTGTAAGTACAGCTTACACTAATCATTAGAGAAACCATTATGATGAATAAAAAATTGTAAAAAATCAAAAAGATATGTAAGAAAAGCTTACCCAAATATCTCGATAATATTTTAGAACAATTAAAAATGGAGAAATAAAAGTTACAAGGCATCCATATAAAGTAAGAGCAACCAACTTACTACAATATTTAAATAAAAATATAATAATAGAGGATTGTAGTTACAAAACATTCCTACAAAATAAGATTAAATTACCATAATATTTAACCAAAAAATGAGGCATGAAAAGCATAACATACTATAAAGGAATAAGCTACAAAAAATTCCTAACTAGTAAGAAGCAATAACTTACTATGATATCTAAAAAATTATGAAGAAAAAAAACATATCAATCAAAATGATCAGCTTCCACAACTATTTAGAAAGAGGGGAAGTGAAATTACCCAAACCAATGATCACAAAACGAAATAAATAAAATAAACATTCTAAGAGTTATAATGTGAAATGAGATGAAACAAAGAGTAATTAAAAATGAATAAAAATGTGAATTGTATCAATAAAAAACAATGCTTCAATTATTATCATGTAGTATCTAGAAAGAAAGATGAAACAATATATGACTCGAACTGAGCAATAATGAAGTATAAAAGTAAAAGATTCCCAACAAATATTATGATTATGATTATTATTATTTTGAGTCACGAGTTGACTGTATTTAAGAATTATTAATTGAGATTGTCTGTTGAATGAATCCAGCAATCATTTTACTGAGTAGGGATGATGTTCCCCTGATCTCAGTATAAGAGTAGTTTTGATGGAAAATAAGATTTATAGGGAATAAGTTATAATAAAAAATCAATAAGCCAGTTCGCAATATGAGAAAATAATGAAGAAAAGACTAAGAAGAATGGAAATAAAAGATACAGAATTAATCATAAAAAATGAATGAGAAGCAGGAGAATTTGAAAAAAAAAAAATGATACGATACAATTGATAATTTCATCAAACTTAGAATCACGTTTTATAAAATGATCAATTTTGGTGGAAGGGCATTATATAACATTGCCAAACCCTGATCATATTTGATATCAATAAGTATGTAAAAAATGCTAAGAAATAATATATTTTGATAAATAAATAATAACGAGAATAAAAGTAGTAAATATAATTAAGAGTGAAGGAGGAAGAATAGTAAACCAAAGGTGATTATTAAATAAGAAATACAAACTAGACTGACAGACAAATGACATTGACCCAACCCCAGAGATTGGCCAGATATTAACCAAAATAAAGCGAGACAAGATGGAAGTGAAGGAGAAGAAAAATGAATTTAAATAATGGAACAAACCAACTGCAAAGAAAATAAAATGAACCAAGGTGATGAAACACAGACAAATAATGTAGAAGAGGGAAGGGGGTGATGATACCATCCAATATCATAAAGTAAACGTAACCGGTGATTAACCAATATAAAATATCGGTATGGAGAACCATACATGACTTCCATATTCTAAGATTTATATTTAAAATCATTTTCACCCAAACAGCCAGGCTGTGTCTTACCTGCCTTTTTATTGCTGTATTAAATGAAAAATATTATATTACATTAAAATGAAAAAATTATAATTTTATTGCCTGGCAACAAAATTATTTTATTTTTAACAATTACCATTGTTTCAAAAAGTTTAAATAAATTTTCAAGTACTTTACTCTTGTGAAAACGTAAAAGGTTGCAGGTAAACTACCCCTTCCCCTTAACCGATCTTCACCAAAATCGAAAGTCATTGACACCTCTACAATTCAGGGACGTATGCAAAAAATTATTTGATTCTGTTTGAATTTGCGGCTGTTATCGTTTGCCATAGAAAATACGCTTGATAAAAAAACGTTGCAGGTAAACTACCCCTTCCCCTTAACCGATCTTCACCAAAAACAACAGGTCTTGAGTACTCTACAAATCAGGGCTGTATGCAAAACATTATTTGATTCTGTTTGAATTTGCGGCTGTTATCGTTTGCCATAGAAAATACCCTTGTTAAAAAAACGTTGCAGGTAAACTACCCCTTTCCCTCAACCGATCTTCACCAAAAACAATAGGTCTTGAGAACTCTACAATTTAGGGCTGTATGCAAATAATCTTTTGATTCTGTTTGAATTTGCGGCTGTTATCGTTTGCCATAGGAAATACCCTTGTTAAAACATAAAACGTTACAGGTAAACTACCCCTTTCCCTTAACCGATCTTCACCAAAATCAACAGATCTTGAGAACTCTACAATTCAGGGCTGTATGCGAAACATTATTTGATTCTGTTTGAATTTGCGGCTGTTATCGTTTGCCAAACAAACAAAATTACCCTTGCTAAAAAAAAACCGTTGCAGGTAAACTACCCCTTTCCCTCAACCGATCTTCACCAAAAACAATAGGTCGCGAGTACTCTGCAAATGAGGGCTGTATGCAAAAAATTATTTGATTCTGTTTGAATTTGCGGCAGTTATCGTTTGCCATAGAAAAAAAATCTACAGACAGACAGACACACAGACACACAGACACTTTTCGGAAAACGTCTTTTTTTCATGTTTTGAGTGTAGTAGAACCAGAATCTGCAATAATCTCGAACACGATTTTTTTTGCCATCACCATACTTCCATTCCTTAAGGAATATGGAAGTAAAAAGAAATGTTAATATTATCTATGTGACAAATATGACCCATAATTAATAAAAACCCATTAAATAAAAATACACTAACCCACGAATTAGTAGTATATGTAAATAAGAAATCTAGAAAGAGACATGAACTCGTTAGCTACAAATAAACTTTGTAATGATAGTGAGATAGTGAGAAATATAATGAAAATAATTAAGTGACATAGAGAAATAATAATAGGGTTTACCCACCAATAAGTGTAAAATAAAAAGTGATAACAGTGACAGTGATGTGTGAAAAAGGATATTGTAAGCAATAGTGTAATTAAAAAGATAGTGATAGATGAATCAATGTTGGACCATTGAAGGATTTAAGAGTGGAATTGTAAAAAATTTATATAGTTAAGGGTAATTAGAGATAGTGTTTAGATTAAAAATAGATAAAGAATACAATATTATTCAGGGGAGAAAGCCCAGGTAAAATAAACTGTTTGTGTTAACATGGGATGTAGGAAAGTATTAGTAAAGACTTAAGTAATTAAAAATATAGTTGGTAAATACCCTATGTTATGAGGGAAATTAAGTTAAATAAATTTACAAGAAGTAATGATGTTTATTACTCAGAGTAGTAGCAAAGAAGGAAATTAATGTTAAAAAACAACAGTTAATAATAACTTGTAAAGAATTGTTTGTTTCAATTATGAAGAGGATATGGCTGGAGGGAACTTACAGTCCATAGGCCTAAGTGTTATATTTTAAGTATTAAGACATACAAAATAATCCTGACATATGTTCAGAACAAAAACAAACTCAAGACATAACAACCACTAAACAAATCATTTATAACAACAGAACAAAAACTTTGTAATGAGATGAAATATAATTAGAATAATTTAAATAGAAATAATCAATGGCTACTAAGGCCTAGGAAATGTATAACTGTCAATGATAAATAATTGCAAACTGTATAAAAACAACCAGGAGATTAAGAAATTCAAGGCAAGTAAATAGCCGAGAATAATTTATAAATCATTTTAAAGAAAAAATATTAGAATAAGAACTTAGTTTAAAAGAGAAATGTAAATACCAAATATTAACAGATTTGTACAAACATTGATATTTCATAAAAACATACATTATGGGATACCAAATTAATCTTTGAAAGGAAATAATAACAGTGGTGATAATATTTAATATGTAGGGAAGAGGACGGAAGAATATAATCAAAAAGAAGATATGCAGTTATTTTGAATAAGAATTCAAAATTTGATAACAATAGACTACTTCAGAATTAACCAATCAGGATTATTTGGTTACTATGACAACGTTTGGTGTCTAATTACCGTTAGATTTCTTTATTGGATATATGACGCTTTCGTTGAATAGACGCTAGTTTTCGAATGACCAAAATTGTCAATTAAAACATAAAAAATCTCAGAAGAAGTTACTAGCAAGTGTATACCAAGAAGTAAGACGATGACTGGGACCATATTACCGAAGTCGAGGCCGAATTAACGAAATAAGAAAATAAATTCCTACTGATTAAACTGGAAAAGGTGCCTGATGTCCCAAACCAATGCAAATTAAAGAGGATTGCAGTACAACCCATTAATAACAGATCGCATGAACTCGTCCTATCTACTGAAGTGATAAGTACCTATTAAATTACCCAAAATTTATAAATAAACTCACGTTAATTATTCTCACTAAAGGTCGAAATCTCACTAAACTGAAAATAATTACTTTCAAAGATTAAAAAGAATACTAAGTCACTGAAAATTTATAAACTGACAAAGATAACCTGTTGTTAATTATCCATAACTTGTAAACACTTTTACTACACTACACTAAACAAATTATACATACACAATATATTGTTTAAGTTTAACTGATGTAAGGGTGTGTATTTTTATTGTTTTAAACATTTGTAATCCTTTTAACGTAATCTCAAGAACCTATGACAAACGAACATTAATAATTTGTGTATAATTTCCAACAGACGCCATTACTAAAAGTCTGTTTATCAGTTCAAATATCGATTTGTCAAACCCTGTAGTTGTCTCATATAAATAACCGGAGCATTTGTAGTAGAATAATTTGTATTGAGTGTAACCACGGTTTTATAATTTCATTAGGAGGTGCACAATATTTTATGTACATTTTAGCAGACAAGTAGTGTTGACGACTAACGATTTACACAGCCCACGCAACGAACTACTGATCGCTACAGTTGGCCTAGGCTGGCGGAAATATTTGAATTATTCAAACCGCCTGAGCCGCGCTGGGCATACACCTTTGAATTTTATTTTAATTGTTTTAATAAAACAATTTGGCGCCACCGGGATTTTCACACCCCTAGTGAACAACAGGTAAGAACATCGAGACCTGGTTATTCGTACGTTCGCAACGGACGAAATCTGCGGAAGTTACATGCATTTGAACTACGGATAGAGAAGACACGTTACACCCATTACACACGAATTGTACATTATTTACATTTTACAGAGTAAAACGGTAGCCGTACTCACGACTACGTTACAACATGCAATATAAAAATTGAGAGTAGCGGGGAAGTTATTACAGCCAATTACTGTAAGAAAGGGATGAAGCACAATGATTCACTTAGTCCTGTGCTCTTCAATCTAGTAATAGAGAAAATAGTAATAGCTGTGAACACGTGAAAACATTTAAAATTTGTAATGATAATGTCACATTTAATAATAATGCCAACAATACATTATTGGCTCTTGAGCTAAAATTAAAACTATGATTACCTCTGTAACTCCGGTGAGAAGGAAGTAGGTACTATACATGACAAAATTGTGGAGTAGATAATGAAGTTATCTAGGGATGATGATAATAAGTTATGGTTTTATAGGAAAAGTGAACTTCCAAGTTATGAAAGCAAACAGGATGTATGTATGAATGATTGTATGAAACAATACATTTTCGAGTTTAGAAATAAAAACAAGAATGTATAAAAATTACAGTGAGATCTATACAGATGCATGGAGGAAGAAGAAAGATCAGATACTGTAAGAAGCAGGAGATAAATTGTTTTCATCATTAAATCTATGACCAAATTACTAAATGACAAAAACTTGATATTTAAGTTTATCTGTTTCCACATGTCAACTATTTTGACCCCTTTTTGGGTACAGGTGTGCTAAAATCTTGAAATTTCCAAAACTGTATACTATATACAGATTCTGGTTAAGATTCTCTTTAATTTGATACCCCACTTGGATTTTGTGATTTATCAAACTTTTTCCCCACATATAGGGCTCCTACCATCCCAAAAATAGAAATTTTCAAAAGTGAACACTATATTCAGACTTTGGTTAAAACTTCCTTTAATTATATACCCCCCCCCCCATATACAGCCCCTGGCCAAATTATTAGCCCACCCCTGTAAAAAAGAAAAAACTGACAGCTTCTGCCAGTGAAATTGGTTTCTCACTTTGTTTAGATTGATAGCTGTTTGTTTAGGACACTGACAGAAAGGCAGTGTATAAAGAAATTACAAGAAACCTCAAAGAAGTGGTGAATCTTTGTATAAAAGATCTAAATAAACCTGTATAAAGAGTTACTTATCCATCACAAGATATAATAGGATTGGATTATACTTTTATGTAGATTTCCACACTGAACAAATTCATTGCTTTTTAAAATACAAAAAATCTATTACCTGACTCAGTTACCACTTAACGCAGGAAACAAAAAATTAACTAAGGGAGTTCGGAAATGTGTGTCTCACACAAACTGAGTGGTAAAGCTCACAAGCTGGGAGTTTCTAACTTTATTTCTGGGAGAATAAATTTTTAACTCCCACAGGACTTGTCAGTTGACTGTACCTATGGTCGACAGTATGGGGGAAACCATTATACCCCCACACAACTCACAGCACAAATGCTGGTATACTTCTCCTTTTATTTAAAGAGTGTCAACTGAGACAAATCCAAGATAGTAAATAATAACTTCAATTCTGTTCATAAATTCACAAATAAGTGTATAATAATGAGTTACAGCATTGTTGTTAAGAAACCTGATTATACTCTGTGTGAGTGTGTGTGATTTATGAATACTTGTAGATATTCGTAAAGAGCGTGAGCAACACACACATATATTAGAACTATTCTCTTTTACATGGTGCACAGTTCCCCTTATCCCTTAAAGCTCAACCTGATGTTTAAGTATGTATTTCTTTATTTATAGTTTCACATATTATGTACATGTATGACCTTATTATATAAGGTCATACATGACCTTATATATTATATATTATTATGACCTTATTATATAAATACAATAAAAAACTCTTAACAACCGACACTATTTGGATAATATATAAATCCAACAAGTTTGATAAAAACGTTGAGTGGGAGCTAAATCAAAGGAATATAAGATTTTAACAAGACATTTTTATTGTTATGTGTGTACTAAATTATTTTTAAAATTGTAGATTAATGAAGGAAAACTAGCCTACGTAATTGAAATCAGTATTTTTTTTAAGAATCAAAAAGATCTTAGTGACAATAAAATGATTATCACTAGTAGTGAAACTTCTTAAAGTGAAAAACTGTTACACATTTCATTACTATTATACAAAAAGGCAAAACAAATGTGAACACTTTACAGTAATAATAACTTTATTTAAATAAATTTCTTTTTTTTGTATAAAAGGTACACTTTCCTTTTAAAATTACATACTTCAGATTTACAATATTTTTGCCAAAGTAATTTGACTCGTGAAATTATACAATCCATTTTATTCTTGTGACATCTTATACCTCCTATGAACAAACCGGTTTTATAACTGTCTTTTAATCAAAATATTATAAAAATAGTTATGCATTATCACATTATATTACTTAAATAACATAAATAAGATTGTATTAAGGACACACACACACACACACACACACACACACACACACACACACACACACACACACACACACACAATTTCAGTTTTTGGAAAGAAGTCTGAAAAAACATTTATCCTTTCTAAATTTGTTATATGGAGACTTGCTATGGAGGGAATAAACTTTATACTATCAAAAAAAATTCTGAAGTTGCTCATTTTTTATAAGCTTATATGACTAGTAGAACATATTCATTTTGCAACTCAATACAGTAGTAGTCCTACCACATTCCTTGCAGAAATTCTACTTCCCTTGGATGTAAGAACATAAAACACAAAAAAAAACACAATTTAGTATACCTACGATAGAGAATAAATAAACCCTGTGCAAAAAAAGGATGGCTGCAAGTCCTAAAAATAATGTTTCCAGACTTATGCACAGGAAGATTCAAACAGGTATAGGTACTATTCATTAATCATAAATGACAATTCTAAAACAAAGCATAAAGGCTACGTTTAATGAAATTTACCTACATGTTAACGAAAATGTTATTCGCTGAACTGCTGAAGGGAATTGAAGATAGTTCAATGATAACACAAAAACAATATTTGCTTGTTTGAAAAGTTTCTTTTTCTTGAGACAACACGCACTTTAATGATATTTGTTTACTTGAGAATGTTTCCCCATGAATAAAGTGTACTATGCACAGCAATATGCCACTGAAATGCTAAACAAAATCTACATGTCACATACATAAAGTATTATAACCAAGTCCCAATTACTAGGGATTAATAACACTGTTAGTTCTGTTAGACATGAGAATAACTGATATCAGATAATACTATTACATTTAATCTATTGTTATTCCAGTCTTATTACAAAAGTATCTAGTAGTTTTGGTCTCCATTTAAGCCATTCTTTAGTATAAGCAGTATTTTTTAATAATTTTAGTAAAACGATTATAATAGATTATTGTTAGAGAAAAACTGAAAAGATATTTTGAACCGCTGAGAAAATCTGTGACGGTCCAACCAGAATACGTGGCATCCCATAGTCATGAATTAGAAACACAAGGGAGGAGGAAAATAAGAGAAATACTGGTCAGCAGTAAAAACAGGAGGTTTTGCAGTGGAATGTGCAAGTTTCCTCAAGTTAAAAAATTGCTGTGTTAATTAAAAAAAAAAAACAAAATAAAAAGATTTTGTTATTTGCCAAAACAATCCACAAATATCAGATGCTTGTCATAGGAAGGGGGTGCATAATTCTAGTGCAGAAAATGTGGCGATGGTATTAGCCAAGTTTCCATATCGCTCTAACTGCACAGTGAAGCACTGGACGCATGTATACAGAATTGGTTTGGTGGCCACAAACCTCTACACTCAAAAGGGCAGACATAGGAAATTATATTAAAATTATATCATACAGTTTTACCCTTTGTAAAAATGGACATCAACATCTTAAATATTTGATGATCAACTCCCATGGGAGGAGGAAGAAGTTTTGTGGAGAACTATAACAAGAAGACAAAATAGGTTAGTATGGTCCTGGGTGAGACCCAAGGGATTAAATACTTCTGTAATGGAGGGTTCAGTGCAGTGGAAGAAGTGATGGGAAAGACAGACTGTTCAGGATGTGGAATGGTATACAGGGGAAGAGAATAGACCAGTAGAGGACAAGCTGGAAGACTATATCAGACCAGTGAGGTGAGTGAGTGTGATAGAGAGAGAGAGAGAGAGAGAGAGAGAGAGAGAGTTTGTTTCTTTTTAAGAAACTGACTTGAAAACTTTTACGGGGTTACTGGTTGCAGAAAGGTGGTATGTAAGGACTATACCACCTTGTTCCTGAGCATACTTCCTCGTACTCTTCATTTAATGGTCTTTTTGATACAGATGCCTCATTATTTCTATTTATGTGTCAATTCCATTTTATAATAATTATCATGATCTTCAACAAGGATTAAGCAAAAAACAGTTTGTTCCAGTCCCAAGCAAAGACTACAACTGGTCACTCTAACGCTTTTTTGGACGTCCCACACCTCTCCATCCTTTCGGCTTATAATTCAATAGTGTTTGGGGATACGGCACTCATCCATTCAGTTACAATGTTCCAACCATTTTAGCCAATACCAATACCATTTCAATCTCTTACTACTTTATCCTCCCCATCTATTCTTTTCTTATCTCCTTGTCATTTAATCTCCTACACACTGCTTCACTTACATTCTTCAACCCAAATTCTGCTCTTATTAATTTCTTATCCTCTTCAGTTCTCAGTATCCTTTCTGATCTTATTCAGTTTTTCTCATATTTGCCTGTCAGGCATATTGTCCTCATTCTGTATGTTATCACTTATTTTAATACTGATCTATGTATACTCTTTGTTATATTACTAATCATCTGTGTCTCACCTGCTCTATATATTTGGACTATATATTATAACTTACTGGTGTGTCTCCTGTTTCATTGTCATACTTACCACAGTTTGGTTGTTAAACAGTGTCACCAACACCTCATCTCTTTGACCCACTCCTCTATTTGTCTGTTACCTCCTCGCTCGATCATTCCATCATAACTAATTGGGATAATTTTTTACCCTTGTAAAGACATTTTAATTACTCTTACTTAGAATTTTTTTTAGAATTTATTCATTGGTAATTGGACTAACATTCTCTCTGATCAAAACAAATGGCCCCCTACAGAGTTTGTTTTATGTTAGAGACTTATTTTACAAAACGTGGAATTATGTGATTTATAAACATTGAATAGTTGTTTGTGCTGGAAACAACAGTAAATCATACTGTATTACCAGATTTATTCTTTCTAACAAAAGTCTGAAAGCAACGATCATAGCACAAAGTAGTCTAGAAGTAAGAAACTAGACACCAACTTGCCACAAACATTTCAATGAAGCCATCTGTAGATGTTTTACATACATTGTTTGTTACTGAAGAATTGACATGGAAATAATGTGTGGTATTAAATTATGTATCGATGATTATGTTATGTATATATCTGTACTCCATACATATGTACAGTGTATAAAAATTTCATTTGTAAGAAGAAAATTCTTTTAACTTTTCATGGTAATTTATAAAACTTTTTACTGTCCTTATGTTAACATCATTCCTGTAATGGCATTATTTCAAAAACTCTGTTTATTAATATATTTTTATCCATTTACAAAGTATACAGAGTACACAATATATTATGTAATATACCCACATCAGTAGCATGGGGAATAGTGACAAAATTGAGTCTAATGAACAGAAGGGGACGAGGCTGTGTGAAGAGTTGAGGTGGATGACTTTATGAATATGAGGACTTGTGGAAAGTTCGATACACATGGTTTTCTAGGAGAGCTTGGTTAAAGACAGCAGGTGGCTAGTAAGAATCCTATGAAGAAGAGAAAGACAATGAACATTAATTTGTATAAATCAAGAAAAAACTGAAGACCTTTTAGGTGGATAAACAGAGTTACTGGCAGCACTGAAGAGACTCTGGTCATCCTGGCAGCTACAGGATGATCTGTTCAGCAACAGCGACTGTAAACTTCCAAGAGTGTTTCAAGAAAAACAAAACTAGACTATATGAAAACTAAATTTACATATTTCTGTTGTAGTTCTACGATATCTAGAAGGTGATGAAGGCACTGAAAAAAGCCACAATTCTTTGTTAAAAACCATCTTAGAAAATCCTAAATATTTATTAGCTAGAAAAAACGTTTAATGCAGACGTTTAACCTTAATATTTAACTGGGCAAGAAGACATATGACTGTCTCCAAACATGAAAAAAAGCAAAGAAAATGTAAGTGGTTGGGACGTATCTCAAAAACCGATGAGAACAGCAACAGACAAGAAGAGACACCCCAGCAGACAAGCACACATAAGACTGAACTCCACTGGTGCCAAGAAAAGTAGGAAGGCCAAGGATGCCATTGCATTACACGGTAAAGAGTTGAAGGAGGCAGGGCAGCAAGACCTACAAGGAATCAAAAGCTTTGGACAGGAATAGAATCCACTGCAATGTCTTCAAGAATGCCCTGTTTTCCCCAACAAATTAAGTCAACACAAAATAACTGAAGATCATAACAATGTGGGCTACAATATTTCATTATTTAATTGTCAACTGGTGCCTATCGGTTCAAAGGTTTCTATAACAGCAGTTAACGGTACATTTTTTAAAAATGATCCATACTTGATCTTACATACAGCAATTTAAATTATGCGATCGACAATCTGCAGAAGACTGACTGTGACATTATCAGTCGGTTTAATATAAACAATTAAAAAAAAATTAATGGTATGTTAAGATCTACACACACACGCATGCACGTGCACGTGCACGCACGCACGCACGCACGCACGCACACACACACACACACACACACACACACACACACACACACACACACACACACACACAGTTATATCTCCAAAATACATTAAAATTCTATCCATTAGCATATCTGCAAGGTGAGTTTTAAAATACACTTTTGATGATCACTTTATTAGAGAATAATTATGTAATTAATTTAAATTCAAACATAACAATGAGATCACCTTAATATTGTTAATAAAATGAGGTGCAGTATTTTATGGGATTGTTGTAGTTTCCATGATTGTACTACTTAAAAAAACATCTATTTGTTATACACTGAATCACACCATAAAATGATATTTATTATTAAAACATTTCCATGATTTGTCATAATAGACAATTGTGGTTCTTTTAATTTTTTATTTAAACAACAAAATTTTATGTACACTGAATGTTACAACAGAATTTTCAATGGTGAAGCATTGTTTGTTATACAAAGTTTGCTTAATTATTGTTTGATATATCACTATGGTACTTGTTTTTCGTAAGTTTAAAACTGTTCCCTCATATTTAGTACATCCCTAACAAATTATTAAGTTCTAATTACAATAAATTCATGCCTAACAGACACTGATTTGGTTGTGCACACATATAAACAAGAAACTGAAGCATGTATATAATAATAAAATAATGACATTCAGTATTTACTCCCACTGAGGAAGAGGCACATCACCTTGAAACGTATGGGAAAGTGATAACCAAAGTAAGTTCATATGTGAAAGTTTATATATATAATAATAAATAAAAATAAATAAAAAAATAATTGTAATCCAAATTAATAATACTTGTATCTCAAAAACAAATTTTATTTACTTTAATTTAAAAAAAAAAAAAAAATTCTACACATCTTGGTTAACCAAAATCAATTATTTATAATTTATAATCTTGGTTTTTATAAATTAGTTCAACTATACTTTCTTCTCAGTTACAATAATATAACCAATCTACATAAAGCAATCTATAATGTGTACGTTAATTATGGACAAGCATGACTATTTCAAGTTTGAACAAAGTTTTAACAAGACCTGCAGCCAGTTCAGATTTAGATTTGTACAAAATAAATTTTGATGCAAATTTTGCACAGAACGGTTTCCAATGTTACTACATCTACAAACCCCGTGTTGCATAACTTACGACATTAAAAAAAAAATAACATTGATATGTAGGTAAATAATAAAGTGATGGTTTATATGTATGACTAGTTAAAACAGTGAACAAACATAATGCTGCAATAACATCATCACCACTATTGCTATGCGGTCACATACAAATGTGGTATTAGCATAGCATACAACATAATGTTGCTACAACCATAACATAGGATAATTGGTTACCATTATTTTGATAGGTCCAGCCCTCCACAAATATCAAAACCAAACTTTAAAAAATACGTGTATATAACTAGCGCTTATTAAAAAAAAAAAGAAAAAATTGAACACTATTGGTGGGAGCACAGAGATAGAACCAACAATTATTTGCAATAGTTCTGACAGGCTCTGTCATTTACAAAGCCCAGTAACTGGTAGTAGTGCTGTTAAAAATAAATGCTTCACAATAACAATTATCTAGAATGAAAACAATATTTTTACACACAACAATGATACCAATGTGCACACTTTACATACAACCATTTGTGAATATATTATCTAGTGATTATATATAACTCTCGACTTCTGGTAACTGTTCACATAAATATACATTTTCGCAAACACACAATACACATAGTCAGCAAACTTTTCACTCTCTGGCTTCATGTGCAACAACACACGCACACAACTATACTACACTACATTTAAGTAAAGGTACATCATTGTTCACATTAATCCTACTCTCTACACAACCATATATGTTACATACTGTGTTACGTGTATGTACAAAATGAACATCTGTGGTAATCTTACAATAAACATAATACAATCATAGCACTCTTTGTTCTTTCAGTGTTGGCACTTTTCTTTAATGTCTTTGTGGTTGGTGATGCATGTGAATTTTAAACACGTAAAGTTACACATGAGATTATGTGTCTCATTTGAGTGCTATGCTAAAACTGAGTTCTAAGCAATTCTTCTCTGTGTACAACTACTGAATGTATGCATGTCTGCATCTTCTCTCTAACCTCATTCAAGCTCAGATATTTAAGCACTAGCGCTTAAACATGTGAGTAAAAAAAGTCATTAAAAGTATGTTAGCTTGGTTACATCCCTCATGACTTGAATGTTAAACTACTGCTTTCGCTCATAAAGCAAACAAACAAGCCATAGAAAAACAAACAAGTTTGTTTTTGCTGTCATTTGTAAGAATAACTGTAATTTTTTCTATGCTATGATATGGATCTGGAAGATTTAATTGATCTTGTAAAACTTGAAGACTTATCACAAGAAAACCACAATAGGGATATTAGAAGGAAACTGTGGAATGGGAAACTCTGGAATGAAGTAACACTTAAATTTATACACAACTTGTAATAAAAATAAACAGATAAATATATTAAAAAAATTATGTATACATATCTTAGTCAAATGAGAAGACATATGAAATGGAAGATGCAGAAGGCAGATCATTATTATCATTCAGGAAGTCTTCTACTCATCGAAGGCTACTAACCTCATAGTAAGATTTGGTCAATGCAGCCATTAACTACAATTTTAAGATACATTTTAACTGAAAATACTTTTTCAGATAAAATTTAGCTTCTAGGATGCCAGTTAGTCAACCAGATAATTTTTTAGACCAAGGTCAATGAATAGTAGTCTCAGGATTATATCTTCTCCTCTTCTCATTACAGTATTGTTTTTCATAATTGTGTAATATTAAGTATTTCTTTCAGCAGTACAGAGTGTGGGAAGTTTTACTGTTTTTGGCAATCTGGTAATGATTTGTCTAGAATTAGCAGAAAGTGTCTGGCTCATTCTAAAATGTTCATAAAATTTTTGTTGCTTCTTTAATAGATCTAAAAATAAAAATGAAAATATGGAATTCATCATGTTTTGAAAATATGTTATTCACCCACTGGTCATTTGCAGAACTTATAATTTATGTGAATTGCCAGTTTCTTGAAATACGTATAAGGATTCATTTTTAAATATTGCTCATGAAGAAAAACTCATTAATACTAGGAGGTAATGCTCATAAGGCTCACACAAGTACCTTGTAGTTAGTGAACTCAGATTTTCAGAACTATTCAACTTGTATAGTACCAACTGCTGACTTGCCATCACCTTGCAAGGGAAGATTGCTTAAATGAATGCCAGATTATATTTTGGTCAGTGCAAGGGAAGGACTGAACTGGTTCGCAAGTGACATGGGCTACTATCTTAGTAAACGTGATGAATGATAGACAGAAATGAATGACTTTGTCAGTGCAGTTAATTCAACAGTTGTGGTATGTCTAATAAGAATAGTAAAAAGTGCTGAGAGAAAAAAAGTAAAGAGATCATAGTACAAAGATGTAAAGAAATAGAGAACAAATGGGAGGGGGAGGAAATTATTGATATAGCAAGACTACACACCTACAGGGTAAGCAAATCATAAATAAGTAAGTCTTTAACTTTGGTAGTTATAATCAGAATGATCACAGTTGCACACCACTATATAAAAATTATCCCGATTAGCGCTTTCAAGCCTCACAGCCCATCGTCAGATCGGAATAGGCAGAAATTATTTTAAAACAAACCCTTCACCCCTCTCCCCCACCCTGCTCACACACAACAAGCTATAATATAAATGACCCTTCCCCACCCCCTAAACCCTGTCCCACCATCTGCACAGTTACATATTTTTCTAGCAAATTCCTTGTGTTTCAGTGTTGTGTGTGTGTGTGTGTGCATCCTTTTAAACTTACCCTCTTCCTCTCCACACACGTGGGTCATTTATATGACCTCATTTATATGAGCCTCACACTGTGAGGCTTGAAAGCGCTAATCGGGATAATTTTTATATAGTGGTGTGCAACTGTGATCATTCTGATTGTGATTTCAACCACTAACACAAATTTCTTCATTAAACGTTTGGTAGTTATACACACCTTATTACAGATGACACAGAAGTTTATAACAGACCTCAAATTTTAAACCAATGTCAAAAATATTTTTAAAATTCACATGTTCCTACACACGTCTGACAAACCACACCACCTCAGAAATTATTAGAAGAAGGGCTGACCTGCAATTCACAAAATGTCAAAAGGGTATTTCTGCTCCAGGTTCAAAATTTACATGATGCTACATGCAATTGGCTGTTACAATTCAACAAGTCGAGTACACAGAAGTAGTGACATTTTTTGCATACATATTTTCCTTCTACTAATTTTGACCATACAACCGGTCCACTGTTTTGCATTAGATTCTTATATAATCCTTTCTGGCCAGTGGTAGACATAGTTTTCTTTGGAACGTTCAGGCATTCCATTAGAGAATTTGCAGTTTACTATGTGTCACTCATTTTTTTACCTATGTGTCATATAACACTTACCCAATGATGCTTCAATTTGCCATAATAGTATAGCCACAGTTCTCTCTCCTGAATATGGACTTATCGACAACAATGAGGACACTAAAAGGCAAGGCCTCCAGTTACTTTTACTCTGATATGAAAAGTAATGACATAAACAGGTGCTTCAAAATACACAGAAAACAGTAATTACAAATTTTAGTGCATATGGGTGATCCACCATACAAAGGCTATTAAAGGTACTGTGCTAAAACTGATAGTGAACAGTGTTTGACATATACACATTTATAATATATACAATATTATTATTATTATTTATTATTTACGTATTTGATAACAACGAAGAAGAATTTGTGTCATGACTCAGATAATAGTTATCTTGTACTATTTTGTAGTTAATGTTTTGGATTAACTGGGCTAAAATATGCCTGAGAGACTATACTATGCACTATAAAAATAAAACCAAGCAAAACATTTAATCATCATATTTACAAACTGATTAAAACTTTTTAAACCACAAGTTACAACGTGCTTAACAGGAATAAGACTAGTGTATTTTAATCACTTTTATCTAATAACAAAAAACGTATTGTCTCATTTAAATTTTAATCCACAAACTTTCACTGTCATTTTTTATAATACACATTATAAACATTAATAATCTATTTAGAGTGTTTATATTTTCATATCGAACAACATCATGACATCCAAATAGAGCATTTAGAGAGCAAAAAATAAAAAACGTTTCAATAACAAATGTTAAAAAAAAAACAATACTACATACAACATTACACAGTTTACATGTAAATTATTCCTTACAAAAATAATTACTTTACACTCACAGAAGTTGTGAGAACAGCCTAATGAAGTTTTATTTACACATAATGCAATGCCATTTAACTTGGCATTGTTTTTGTTAATTCCGTTAAGGAATTTTGTGTTTCCCAACCACCTGGCCTACAACATGGTCAACTTTTGACTCTTCTCTCTCTCAGGTGCGAGCGCGCGCGCGTACAAACACACACACACACACACACAGACAAGTTACAAGTGTCAATACTATTGAATTTCAATAAATTTTTGTTACATTTCTGTGAAACTTACAGTAAAAACATTAGCTGGAAGAAGGCAATACATTAATTTTAATTTACTTATATAACAATATAAATATTAGTACATAATTTTTTCCTACAGGCAAACACACAATGAGTTTTCATGAATTGATACAACTGCCTGTGTGTCATTCTTCCCACAAACCACACACAATTTGTATTCTTGCAACTTTCGATACACTCCATGAAATTGACAATTTAAAATTATATAAAATACTGTTTTATACAAATAATAATACTTTATATTTTTTGACAGAAGAATGTATTTTTATTGCTTTTATTTACAGTGTTTCAAGAGTTTTATAATACACTGTCATCATCAGAATTACATAATAAATCATTAAATATATATTATTTTTCAAATTTATTTATTTCAAGATTAATTACATAGTCCCTCGGGGGAGCCTGTAACCCCTAGAGGGCGCGTCCCCAGGTGGCGGATAGGGGAATGTCCTAACCGATCTGGTTCTTGCTAGATCGGCGGGTAGGAGGGAAATAAAATACCTCCCGCGGACCAACAGGCAGGGTAGGTAGGGCTCTTCAGCCGCAGAGAAGGCAACCTACCTAAGAGAAGGACACTCTGAAATCAAACCCTGGCCCTCCAGGATGGGGGTTGAGTTGTTAGGCTAGCAACCTACACTTGTAAAAGCCATAAGATGCTAACAAACCCAACAAAAACCAGCCTCGGATGGTGGACAGGGATTTTGGTAGACGAACACAGCAACGGAAATGGACTTTGAGTTTGGCTATATGGAATATTCAAGGAATCAGAAATAAACAGCAAGAAATACTACAAGGATGCCTGAAATGGAAAATAGATATTACTGTCCTCTCGGAAACGAAGAAAAAAGGAAATGGGAATGAAAATTTAAAAGAATACATACACTTCTTTTTGGGTGTAAAGAAAGATCAAAGAGCTCATACAGGGGTATCCATATGTATTCATAAAAAATACTGGAATCAGGTAAAATCATGGGAGCCCATTAATGAAAGGTTTTTAAAAATGACAATTCAGCTAAGAGGGAGAATTATTACAATAATTGGCATATGTGCTTTAACTGAGGATGCCACAGTTCAAACCAAAGACAATTTTGAAGAAGCTTTGAGAGAAATCATAGAGGACATCCCAAACAGTCACGAAATAATCCTTGCAGGAGATCTTAATGCAAGAGTCGGAAAACAAAGAAACAGTAAAGTAGTTGGCACACACGGAGAAGAGACAGTTAATAACAATGGTGAGAGATTAATCGATTTATGTGAACAATATGAATTGAAAATAATGAATACCTTCTATGCTCACAAATACATCCATAAGTATACGTGGTACCAGAACACAAGAGGTCTAAGATCTATAATAGATTATGTAATATTGAGACAAAGATCTGGTTTGAGAGTCCGGGATGTGAGAGTGCACAGGGGAGCTGAATGTGGGTCAGATCACAGATTGGTCATTGCTAAACTGTATATTCCCTTCATAGGAGCTCATGTAGAAAGAGCAGAAAATGTTGGCCCGAAAATTGAAGACGCAAAATATAATTTGAAGAGCTTTCAGCACGATAGCACAAGAATGCTGTATTCGTGGAGATTAGAACAAAAGTTAACGACAGCAACCAGATCCACTTTAGAAGAATACGAGCATATAAAGAAATGTATTAGAGAAGCGGCTGAGGAAGCCCTAGGAAGACAGAATCGGAAATCAAATAAACCATTCTGGTGGGATAGTGAAATAGAAGAGAAAATCAAAAAGAAAAAGGAAACATATTTGAAACTACTACGAACTAAAGATGAAGAGACTAAAGAAGAACATAAAAGAATGAATAGAGAAGTTAAACAACAAGTAGTGAAGAAGAAAAATAATGCTTGGGAGAAAAGATGTGGATGCATAGATAATCAGCTGGGAGGTACACAAAGCTCAGAAGCTTGGAAGACAATTAAAGCCATTAAAACTACAAACCGGACACAGATATTTTGAACAACTAACCTGAAACAAAATGGATACAACACTTTATGGAGCTATTGGTTGAAACAAGGAACAAATTCATTCCTAATGACCATGAAATAAAAGTATCTGGAGAAATTGCACTGAGTATTGAAGAAGTTCAAGAGGCAATAAAAGGTACAAAATTGAGGAAATCCCCAGGTCCGGGAGGAATAAACCCAGAATTAGTTAGATATGGGTCCCCCAAGCTGTTTGAAATGCTCAGAAAATTATTCGATAGATGCCTAAATGGAGAAGAAGTGCCAGTGGAGTGGCGAACATCGTATATCTCACCAGTCCATAAGAAGGGTTCAAAGTTGGACCCTAGAAATTACAGAGGAATTGCTGTGATCCCGACCATCGGGAGAATACATTCAAGAATTTTGAAAAACTTAATTGAAGAAGACATCAAGACCAAGCAGCCCGAAGAACAATCAGGTTTTAGAGCGGGACGATCCACGGTGGACATCTTTACAATCAAAATAGCAGTTGAAAAGAGAGTACAGCATAATAGAGAAACGCATATAGCTTTAATAGATTTAGAAAAGGCATACGATAGCGTCCCACTCTCACAGTTATGGAAGGAGATGGAGCATTTGAACATAAATGCAAATTTGATTGCAGATATTATCAACAAAATATCACAAGGGTCAAACTGGGAAACAAACTCACTCTCCCATTCGAAACTACAAAAGGCGTAAGACAAGGATGCTGCTTGTCCCCTACCCTCTTTAAAATATACTTAGACAGATCTCTAGTAAGATGGACAAAGAAGTGTAAAAGCATGGGGCTGAGAGTAGGAGATGACAATCTGTTCACTCTATATTTTGCCGATGACCAGATTGTGGTAGCGGAGGATGATGAAGACCTCGAGTATATGGTCAGAAAGTTAAAAGAGGAATATGACGCAGCTGGTTTGACGACGAACATGGCAAAATGTGAGTACCTGATAGTGGGCAACGAAGAAGTTAAGGACTTAAAATTGGAAGTGGACAGGATAAGAGGTGTTGAAAAAAGTAAATACTTAGGCGTTATTTTCAACAAACAGGGAAGCAGCAAAGATGAAATTCAAGAACGTGTTAACAAGGGGCGAACCGTTATAAGAACACTGAATTCGCTTCTATGGGAAAGAAGTATAACCAGAAATAGAAAGAAACATATATATAATAGCATGGTGCAAAGTGTAATCCTTTATGGAGCAGAAGTTTGGAACGTTTCAAACGTAAATAAGAAAAAACTGATGGCAGCGGAAATGGACTTCTTCAGGAAGAGTTCTAGAAGATCAAAATTAGACAGGGTTAGAACTGAGACTATTAGAGCCGAGATGAATATTGACAGGACAATAATAGATGAAATAGAAAGGAGACAATTGACTTGGTTTGGGCATGTGAAGAGATTGGAAGATGACAGATGGCCCCGCAAAATACTGGAATGGATACCACTGGTGAGGAGGAAAAGAGGACGTCCACGGAGGAGTTGGCGAGATGACGTAGTGGAAGCAATGGTTGCAAGAAATTTAGAAGAACTTACATGCTACGATAGGTTACAATGGAAGTTGGGGACGGAGAAACGGCGACAGCTGTAAAGATCTGTTATATATATATATATTGTAATGGAAACTAGATTCCCTCTCCTTACAGCCTCACTGTTGGGCTGGCCAATTTGTAATAAACTAAGTATTGGTGAGCCCTTCTTCGATCAGCCCCCACGTAGGAGTCGTCAATTTGTTATGGAATAAGTATGTTAGGTACTAGCGGTGAAACGTCCGTCTTATTCAAACCTCACTGTTGTAAACCAATTTTATAAAGAACTACTTGTTAATTATGTGAGGACGTATGTTATATTATATGCTGCACGCTGGAAACGTCAAATTATAAAGAAATCTTGTCTATGGGTGTAATTAGTTATAATAGACTCCTGTGTATTAAACGCCAATTAATACGTTGCAGGTGGCAATTCGTAACAATTACAAATGTTGTTGCCTGTCTTAATTAATGTTTTATTAATGAATATATCTTTCAGTGGTGACCGATGGAACCTTCGGAAAATAGATTATTAAACAAACAAATTTATAATTATGTTCTTGAATTTATAATCGTACTACTCTATAGACTTAACTTAGTTTTCAGTGGTTGTGTAATATTAGCAATATGTATGGAGCATTAACTGAATGTAAGGGGAATTTGTGTCAACCCTAGTCACTCGATGGTAGAAAATTTCATTCAAATTTAGTATTAAACACAAGCTAGTTCAGCAATCTTCCGTCCCACCAGCTGCAAACTTTGAGCGCTGTTACTAGTAATAAGCGTACTTATAGGTTAGTTATTCGTTATGTTTGTATCAATCTTTTTGTAAATTATTCCACCCACCACATATAGTATTTATTCTGCAATAACTTAAACGTTATCTCATACAATAAATGTACTTTATTTATTTTCTCTATTAATTAACAGGTTACGTTGTCTCAAAAAACAATAATACGATCCAATCGATCATCCAGACATATATTGATTATTAATTACTCAAATTCTAAAAACATATACACTTGAAAATAATAACAAATAATTCTTATCCCAGGGTTCGTATAGTTCTTGGAACCATTAGTAAGGCCAGGTAAAATGCATAATTAAGGTTGTTCAATTTACAAAAATAAAATTATTTACTTTACATACAGTGAAATGAAAATAAGTTGTTTTTTTTACCAAACCGACGAAAATTTCGTCTGGCGGTGGACGTTTGTCAACAGTGGTCCAAAACTCAGCTTATCTCGTCTTCATCCAGTGAAATAGCTCTGGTTTTCAATAAAATTGATGGTGGTGTGTACTGGTAAACCCTCAGGAAATCTTCTGGCTTCTATTCTTCTTTTACGATCTTCACAATTCTTGGTCCCAGTGAAATGGAATTAGGATCCCAGCTTCTCTGCTGCTAATGAAGGTTATTATGCCAAATCGAGTCTTCTGGTATTTCCAATAATTCCGTTAGTTCAAACTTTAATTCTTTTACTGATCTTCGATTTATAGTATGAATTGGTTTAATACCGAATCCAGCGGAATTATTTAGTGAATGAGGTGAGAGGCTTTCAATTCTTTTTTACTGTATTCATTTACAATTTGAATGGTTATTTAATTGTTATTACTCATTAGCATTAAAGTATAATTGTTTTACAAAAGGGGTTTTTCAATTTTGATACATATTTCCTTTAGATTTATTCATATTTTTTAAATATATCGGTCCATCTCAACCTAATAGCTTGTAACAATCAGAACGAATTAATTCAAAATCAACAACTTCTGCAATTCAGTTGCCTTAACAACCACGTTTTCTATATATCCTTGAGCCGGCATTATAGAATATTACTACTCCTTTCCAATAAAATACTCCATGCTTGGATTAATATTGAATCACATAAAATTCTCCCCTAACCTTCCTTCCTGAACAGTAACTGTTTTACCAGAGTTTCGTTGGACTGGGTTTCCTAAAAAGGTATTCATTTCCTTTCACTAATATGGAATTTAGGCCTATAGATTCACTTACAACCGTTATAACATTATTTGGTTTTTTTAACTTAATTTTCTTTTTACCTGACCTACTGTACAATTAATTATTGGTTACATGGTTAATTACATGAATTTTAATTTACTGGTGGTTATTTTTTTTATATTAATTAACTGGTTCTGGAACCCTTTATTAACTTATGATATAACTGTCAGAACTACTTGTTAGACTTGAAACACTGGTCACACTCCTGATCCAGTTTATAAACATTAATTAAAACAACAGTATTTTTCAACTTTATACAATACTGAGAACTTAGTACAGTGCCTAACATTGGTAACTATACTGGGTTGTATAAAGACAAATCTAATATAAATATAAACATAATTATTGATGAAGTATTATTATCAAACAACATCATTTCATTTTTAGCATATTCAACATACAACATAAATACTCTGTAGACCTTAACATGTCACAGTACAAAACAAACATTTCATTACATTCAATCATTCATTGGTCTGGCTCTTTTACATTTAACATTAGTCATTGCCTCCTTTTGACTTGAGGTACTTCTCAAGCACATGAACTATTGAACAACCTTAAGTCAGGGTATGGTCCTTGACCATATTTCATCCAATTTTTATGTAACGTTGGGGAACCTCAACTATGTTACGTTACAATATATATATATATATATATATATATATATATATATACTACATTTAATATTTATAATGAATTTACCTCAAGATATTTCTTTTCCTTGTTAGGAACATGTTTCGGGTACCATCTTGTACCCATTCTCAGCCTTCCAGTTTTTGTGTCTGGTAAAGTACATATGTGTTGGTTGACTATTATTATTGTGGCTTCCTGTTGGCTTCTGGTACTTCAAATTGGTTTTATTGTGTGTGATTGTGGTGTATGTGTTAGTTTTTTGTGTATTTTTGATGTTGAGTGCTTTGAATATTGTGTCATTTTTTGTACTGATTTGTATTTGTTCAGGTATTAGTTTGTTTTGGGTTTTATGTTTGTATATTTGTAAATTTTCCCAAATGTTCATTATGGTGCCTTTGTGTGGTATATGTTTTATCATTATTAGTGTCACATTGGTTATGTCTGGGAATTCATGTCCTGTGTTTATTGCATGTGTGGCTAAATTGGATTTATAAATTCACAGGACATGAATTCCCAGACATATAAATCCAATTTAGCCACACATGCAATAAACACAGGACATGAATTCCCAGACATAACCAATGTGACACTAATAATAATAAAACATATATAAAGAGAACAGAAAAAAGAGGGAGAAGTTGAAGAGAAATATCGAGTCATTAAAGGAAGATCTAAATAAGAAAATGGACGACAACAGCAAGAAAATGGAGGAGAAAATAGATGACAACAGTAAAGCATTAAAGGAAGATTTAAATAAGAAAATGGATGACATCAGCAAGAGAATAGAGGACAACAACGCGAAGATAAATACGAAGATAGATGGAGAAATAACGGGATTTAGAAGAGAGATCGCGGAAGTACACGAGAGATGTGAACAGTACAATCAAGAGTTACAACAAACTAGAGAAGAGATCGATGGAAGAATAAACAGCCTTGAAGAAATTAACTAAGTCAGAATAGACTCTCTAAAGAGGATGAATCAGGAAGAAATAAAACGCGTACGAACGGACGTAGGGGAGAGATGCGAGGAAATAGACGCAACAGTAAACAACGTACGAAGCCTGACCATCAATAATAAAGAGAAGATCGAAGAGTTACGACAACGGGAGATCCTGCAGATACGAGAGGAACTCAAAACAATTCATAACCGACCAGCACCGGGTCAATACATCCAAAACACTGACAATCGCGACAACATCAATTTTAAAAATTACAAAAAGAATCCTATCGAATTTCTAGAAAGGGTAGAAGAGAACTTGGCCAGAATTCGAGAGAATAGATGGACCATGATACGCAGTTTGATCGATGAGTATTTTAAAGAAATACACGACAACTGGTGGACGGCAACCCGACACGAAGTTCAAAATTATGAGGAGTTCAAGACGCTCTTCAGGGCTAAGTATTGGTCAGAGTCCACACAAAATATTGTACGGGACGACATATGCAACGGGAAGTACGACGCCAGTCGAGGGACGACACCAACCGCTTACTTCCTCAGTAAAGTATGCTTGGCGAGAAACCTCGAGCCTAAAATACCGGAGAATGCCTGGTCACGAAATTATCGTATCACTACGAGGAGGGAATAGTGCGAGCACGGCAGTGGGGACAGATTAAAACCATCCAATCTATGGCGGCGCTACTCGAGAACCATGAGCAGGAAGTCTACTACCGAAGAAGTCGTAGGAGGAACGATTATTACCTGGATAGGAATAACCAAGGTGGTAATAACAACCCAAATTACCGGAACAACCGGAATAACTACGACAACAATGTCAACAGAAACAGCGAAAACAATCACCGACCGAACAATCCGGGTAACAATCACGCTGACAGTAATAATAATAACATGAGACGGCCTCCATATAATAACTATAACCAAAACCGACCAAACAACCAAGGCGGGAATAATCAGCACCAACCATACAGAAGGGTGAATTATGTCCAAGCTAATAATGATTATGGGGGGAGGTGATATTACCAGACGCCGGAGCTTTAATGGATATGATGACAGGGCATACCACCACAACGACAGGGGAAATTCAAGGAGCGAACCACAAAGGAGCCGAAGTAATGAAGACAGCCGGAGGAGAAACCCCGACGAATTAAACCATCACCCTGGAGGACCACCCGAAATAAACGAAATGAATCGAGCAAACACGCTGGACAGAAGGGAGGAAGAGAATGAACTCTCTTTAAACGAACAGCGGCAGTGAGAAACCAACAAGACCCCTCACTGAACCAATCTATTGGGTACAATTACGGACATGACAAACAAAACTTAGACAAGACGATAACTATAATACGGAGTCATTATTTAAAGAATATCAGACAGGAGCTACTTGAAGAGGAGGAGATCAGCAATGTCCACTGCAATAATCAAATAGCATATGTGACTGCTGAAATAAACGGGGTGACCACCACATTGATGATCGACACGGGTGCGAACGTCTCTTTAATTGATAGCACTGAGATAAACAGAATACAAGGAGAATGTAAATCGGTAATACCAAATTTACCGATCAACAACATAATACTAGTGGGAGCGACTGGGCGTCAAAATAAGACCGTCAAGAAGCAGGTCAGGGTAGAAGTGACTAGTCATGGGGTCAAAATTCCTATGATATTTTTAGTAGCCAATGGCTTACCTTTTTGCAGTTTAATCGGCTGCGATATTCTGAGAAAATACTCAGCAATTATTGATATGAGCAGAGCGAGAGTAACTCTGAGCTCACGAGATTTGGAATGGACGGCTGAGTTAATTGGAAGCAAAGAAACCCCTCAGCACCACACCATTTTCCACGTTAGGGAATTACAAAGTTCTAGGAATCAGACACCCAAGGAGGAAATCAAATACCAACAAAACAATAACAGTTTATGGAACGAGAAGATAGAAGAAATCCGCCAATTTAAGTCGATAAAGAGAGACAACCCAGTAAATCAAGATCAAGTTGAAAGGTTAATAAACATACATAACAGATATAGACATGTATTCTCCGACACCCCGGGTAAGGTCAAGAATTATCAATGTGAACTAAAATTTAGAGAACCGGTCAATTTTAATAGGAAATCCTACCCTATTGCATATTCTCTAAAGGAGGCAGTCAGGACAGAAATCAACCGACTATTGAAGGATGACATAATTGAGTGCAGTCAGTCACCTTATACCAGCCCTATTATAGCTATCCGGAAGAAGAACGGGAAAGTAAGACTTTGTTTGGATGCTAGGGAGATCAATAAAACTTTAATTAATGACAGAACCTCTCCAGGAGAAATAGAAGAGATTTTGAAGAAGTTTCATGGCAAGCAGTTTATTAGTTCCTGTGACGCAGTTTGCGGGTACTGGCAGGTGGCGCTACACCCAAACAGCCGAAGGTATATGGTGTTCATATTTGAAGGGCGCAATTACCAATTTAAGCGATTACCCTTCGGATTAGTGAACTCTGTAGCGGTGTTTATTAAATGTATGGACCAGGTATTAGGTCAAGAAGTGCTCCAGTTCACTACCATATACGTAGACGATCTACTCATAACTTCTGCCAATTTGGAGGATCATTGTTGTAGAATAGAACATGTATTAAGAAAGCTGTCAGTAAACAACATAACATTAAAACTAGAGAAATCGCAATTTATAGCTAAAGAAGTACAGTTTTTAGGTTTCCATTTATCAGAGCATGGAATAACCCCATCAAGAGACAAGATAGAATCAATCCAACAATTCCCCACCCCGAAAAACAAAAAACAGTTACAGTCTTTCTTAGGTCTGTGCAACTATTATTGTAAATTCTAGAGTAATTATTCCGAATTAACAACTAAATTATCGCCACAATTATCTTCAAAAGACAAATGGACGTGGGGACCAAACCAAGACACAGTATTTCAATTGATTAAGAACAAGTTTCTGGAAACTGTAATGCTGCATCACCCAGATTTCAATAAGCCATTCTACTTTAATTGTGACGCAAGCGACATCAGTTTAGGATCTGCATTATACCAAGAGGATGAGGAAGGAAACCACCTGGTTATAAGCTTGCCAGTAGAACACTGAACAAGTGCGAGCGAAATTATAATGTGATAGAAAAAGAATTGTTAAGCATAGTGTTTGCATGCGGAAAATTCAGGACCTATATTTTGGGATATTCAATAACCGTGCGGACTGACCACAAGTCCATATCATTCCTAAAGAACTGTAAATTAAGCCACGGTAAGCTAACAAGATGGACCCTAGCCTTGCAGGAATATAACATCAGTTGGGAGTACATTCCAGGCAAGAAGAATATAGCAGCAGACGTATTGTCACGTATCAATATAACCAATCAAACCTATGAATGAGAGAAGCAAACAATTGCAAAGGTCTATCACATCATTAAGGGTCGATTGGACTTAGAAGAAATAGTTAAAGGAATCGAACAACACCAGAAGCAAGACATCAAGTTACTGCAAATTCAACAGAGATTAGGTGCACAGAACAATAGGATAATACCTTACTATTGTATACACCACAATCTTTTATTCATCAAGATGAGGTACCACAATAATACTTGGAAGTTGGTAATACCCTGAACGCTAGAGAGGGAAATTATTATCGATTATCACATACGTTATGGACACATGGGAGCGTTGAAAGTGATAAGGGCACTGGAAGAACACCTGTACATAAAGGACGTAAACAGAAGGGTGCATAATTATATTAGAAATTGCCACATATGTCAATTAGTAAAATGCAACAACGATCAGAAGGAGGGGATAATGATACCTATAACTTCATCAAACAAATTAGAAAAGGTTTTCGTAGACATCTGCGGTCCTTTCCCTCGCAGTGGAGGTAGACATCAGTATAAATACCTCATAATAATATTTGACCATTACACGAAATTCACAAAATTATACCCGATAAATCGTGCCACCACCAAGAAGATACTCAATATCATAATACAAAACTATATACCTGAAGTGGGGAGTCCGAAGACTATCATAACAGATCATGGAACCCAATTCAAGGGAAGGAAGTGGAAGGATACACTGGTGGATCATGGTGTGAAGACTTATAAAACTTCAGTGTACCATCCCAGCAGTAACCCTGCGGAAAGAGTGCTGAGAGAAATGGGGAGAATCCTCAGGACATACTGTTCCAACCAACAGCGGAAATGGAATGAATACATAGCAGCAGCAGATTTCATAAACCTAGCTCATCACTAATCCATCGAAACCACACCATATAATGCCATGTTTGAGAAACCACCACCCTGAGAAATCACTGACATTATTAAATTTCCCCAAAGCCAGGAATACCAGTTCAACAAAGTCCAATTTCATAATAAGATTATAGAGAAGGTAGAAGAAAGTACCAGAACAAAACACCACAGAAAATAATACAGTACCAAGTAGGAGACAGAGTGTTAATAAAAAACCAGGAATTACCCAGTACAATGGAGGGTATCACTAAGAAACTACTATTACTGTATACAGGTCCGTATACCATCACCAAGAATAACCAGAACAACACATATGAAATTTCAGATCCGGTGAATAAGAAGACCAAGGGTACATTCAACCAAGCATCATTGAAGAAATACTATGAGTAATGAGAGCCATAAGTAATGATAATTTCTCCCATACCATGAAGATATCATCAGAAATAATCATTTTTAGGAAGGAGGCATTATGTAATGTTACATAAGATCATGACCACCAGGGTCCCAATCAACCAATAATCCAACAATAACAAAGCATAAAGGAGGCTACATACAACTTTAATGTTTATAACCAAGACAAGTAGAAGGTGATTTTAAATAAATAAAGAATACATCTTTAACACACTGATGAAGATGATCAAAGAAATAATGACAATGACTTAGACGAAATGTAATTAAATGACAACTAACCCAATCGATTAGGTGAAAACGTGAATACCAATGACAGAGAGAAGAAACTATAAATGGAGTAAAGAAGAACACTACAAAGCCCAACTAGATACAAAAACAGAATGAAGAATAAGATATGCCCTACTCGACAAGACAAGATGAATGGATCATGGCAAGAAAGCCCAGAGTAAAGGACAGAGTAATAATGAAGCCTGATGAACTAATGTAAATAACTATGCCGACAAAGAAAGCGTATAAAGTAATTAAATGAGACAATAAACAAAGGTCAGGAGAGTGAAATAAAATTAGTAAAGGTATAAATTAACTGTGTATCTGGAAGAATAACAGACATGAATCATATAGACCAGCCTTGTAACTACAGCAAATGTAGGGATATTACTTATCGAATGATGTCTATAAATACTGTTTAAAATGGGTAATAGAGACAAAGGGGTGTATAATAAACCTAAAATCATAAATAACATTAGTAATCATATAATAATGTGAAACGAAAAGACATTGAAATCATTATAAAACAAACACATTGTTGTCAAACCATGATAGGACCCTTAACCTCACTATATGTGAATTATGCACCTAAAACAGGAGAGCTAAGTAACTAAATGCCTAATAATCCAATTCCTGTTGGAGGGTAATGAACCTAAATGTTAAAAGGGTAGTACCAACACAGAATTAATGCATAAGAGAAGTAGAATTATATTGTAATTAGCATAAGTACAAACAATAAGTTAGACATTTTGATGTTACCTGATAAATCTTACTACAACTGTAACAATATGGTATAAAAGAGAGGAGAAATTAGTGTCAATAGAACCAGCAAGGTTCACAGTTACTTATACAATGTAGACCAATTGTAATTAGATTAAAATTATCACCAGATACTAGAAAATAGACATACTGGTATCTTGACACCAGATGCAAGATGTTTTATTGTATTAACAAAGCAGATGATATACTATTACCAATCAAATGATGGTAACACCTTTATATAATTATTATCACTATTTTGTAAAGGAGAATGATCACTTAATTTAAAAATAAATAAGAGTTAAGAGAACAATTGTAAAACCATATAGTGCTTTAACTATAGGTGTACCAAAAGAATATAATTCAGAGAATAATTATGTCAAAACCAGCAAAGGTGACAACTAAAAGGTTGTTACAGTTAATCTAAATAAACAAGAAGCAATAGTCAGAAGTAATCCAAATATAATGAACAGACCACTGTTAAAACTAACTTGTGTGGCAATAGGCCTAAGGGAGCTTAGAGTCTGATACTAAATGTTAAAGTTATACAGGGTATCAGACTAAACCAACAATAGTAAAATAATAATATAGACAAAGACACCAACTAATGATTGAAGAGTAACCAATTGTAAACAATGTATTATAAGATTAGAGCAGGATAAAATTTAAGGCCTAGGTGCCAAACACTGAATGTCATTAACCAAAATACACAAGAAGAGGTATTGATTAAGTCAGCCAATGATAACCAGAAGTTGAAGGGGACCTTTAAGAATAGAAATGAAGTGTAACTAATTCTTAAAATACCTTCAATAAATAATATCAGGTAAATCCAAACCATAATGCTACCTGTACAGCAGGGTTTATGATCAATTTTAGAGTTGTTATCATTGATCACTGGTTTATAATATGATTAAAGGACAGAAAGAGACTGAATAATCATCAATAAACCTAATGGTGAAATTGAATTGTAAATAATAGAAAGTAAGATAGTTTTAATTGAAAAATGTAATAGGCCTAAGTGGTGAAATTAAAAAAGTGTCAAACATTAACAGAATTATGGCTTGAGGGGTATCTAATTGATCTAGAGAACAACTGAAAACGATTGTTCAATTGAACAATCATTAGAACTCCCAAGTACCATAAGAAAGTTAAATGCCTTTTTAAATATTTGTGTAAATTGATGGAAATATTTTTGTACTCTCAATACCAAAGACCCACGCCGAAGGAAGCTGTCCGTGAGGTGTCATCGAGATTAGAACCAATCAAATTACCTGTAGCGAGGCTTGACGAGCAAAGGGATGCCAAGCTAAGCGTCATTCTTATTGTACGATCAATGGAGGAAACACGACGAGAGTTCTCGACGAAAAACAGTAATTTTTATCTAACCTGTGCGGATAGTAAACGTCTGATTCAGTGCCAATACGAATCAAATGTCTAAAAGACATTTATAAAGTGAAATAAATGAAATAAATAAGAAAAAGTGCAGTGCGTACACGATTGCCAGTGTACAATCCCGGCAATCACGGTATTATATAAATAAAAGGGAGTATGGTGATATATCATTATTGTAGACTATAAGAAGTGAACATAACTTGACACTGAATAGAGTTAAGAATAAATAAAGGAACTTTAACGAGGTGTTGAACCTCGTAAAGTCAAATAAGAATTAATGAAATTAATTCGAACTATGAATGAATGAATGTTTATTAATATTGCAAGGACAGTAGGTTCTACTGAATCAAACATGTTAAGTCGATGTACCACCATTTAATAACTTGTGGACATGCTAATAGAAATAAGTAAATTACCTGATAAAGGGTATCCAAATTAGTATCCTAATGATAGTTGGATCTACTGAAGAGATCATACCTTTAGTAAACTGAATTTATTTGTCAATTGACCACTTAAATGTTTAACGAACGTAACTGGCATTATAATAGACACGCCAGGTCTAACCTATAAGTTGACGCAAGACGTCTGTTTACAATTTTATAGAAGTAATGAAGTGAGATTATAGTGATCTGAGGTGACCACTCTCCTATTAAATAATAATAATTGTTTTGTTGTATTAACGTTTTCGTATATTGTATGCTCAAAGAACCCCATGTTGATTATTTTAATAGTAAACAAACATTGTAGAGTACGGAATACACATACGCAGATTGACCACCCTGAGATTTTAAGAAGAGTCTAATAACCAATGAAAGGTAATTGTAAAGGTTTAACCTTCGATTGTTAAAGGTTCATGATATAAATGATCAGATATAAACAATAAATAAATTATGTTTAAATGAATAATTAGAGTTGGCCTGATTATTTCAAGTAGATAGGTATTTACAGACTTGGCAGACGACATGCGATGGTTGGCAATGCAAACGGCGCCACGAATTATTTGAATTGATATTGTTTTTTAGGGGAGCTGACACACTTTACCTGCTCCTGAGAACATCACACCAAGTAAGTACCTTTATACAAAAAATGTCTTAATTACAGTTGGAACCAACACCACCGAAAATATCTACTAGAGAAGAGGAAACCAACTCTGTCCGATACTCAACGTTCGACAAACGATGAGCCGGCTAAACCAGAAAAATTAATCTTGAACGCTTTAATTCAATGACTCTAATAATAAATGAAACCACAACCAAATATTAAATTAATTTATAACCAATTAAATTAATTAAACCAAACATAATTAATTACGTAAATCAACAACAGTACGGATCTAGTTACTTCACAAATTGACACCAACTACGGAGGGCTTGTCAACACATACAACATAATAATAACAGTACGACGGATCGAGTTCTATTACAAAAGGACACCAACAGCCATTGGCTTTTAACCCATACGACTCAGTTATGTAACAAACTTCATCATAGTGAGTTGGAATGTTTTCTGAAAATTATGAGTTCTTAAATACTTTCTGCTCCAGCGGTGCATAACTAGAAGCTGTCCGGGGGGGGGGGGGGGGGTTAGATAAGAAAGACTAGCTTGAAGGTTGGACTCCTCATTTTCCTCAGGACAAATGAGATATTTAAGAGTCTTCCCACAACATACAGAACTGGTTTAGAATAGGCCCACGTTAAGTGTTTATAGGAATTCACTGAAATTTTTAATAGATCTGGGGGGGTGGACTGACCCCCTGATACCCTCCTTAGTTACACTACTGTGTCCCTCCACCCTTTTGCTACCGTAGTCAGTTTAATGTTCACTTAAAATAGAAACAGTGTTCTTCCTTGTTTGATTTTTTCAGTGACATCCATGTATATAATAAAGTGTCTACTACTTACTTATCCTTATTATTATTTGGTGTTCTGCCCTAAGGCAGGTCTTCAAATGGTTAAAGCTCTCCAAGCTGTCCTATCGCATACCAGTCTTTTCGTTTCTTCATAACACCCTCTGATTTTAATGCTATCAACTTCATTCTTCTACACCCTCTTCTTTTTTCTCCTTCTATGACACTCTCCATGGCAGTTGTAAGCAAGCAGTCTCTTCTTAAACAATTACCTAACCAATTCCTTTTCCTATTTTCTATTACCTTCAGGATTCTTCTCTCTTCCCCTATTCTTCTTAAAACTTCATCATTCCTTACTTATCCCTAAAGGCCACATATTCTTGTCACTCCAGTTCTCTTTGTCTCAACACAAGAGCCAATATCCCATCTCATAAACATGCTCCCCCAAATGTATGACAAGCCAGGCTGCCCCGACAATCTGTTCCTCATATCAAAGGCCTATTTCCATTAATTCTATGAATTACTCGTCCTTTCATACAACATGTTCTCACCAATCTGTTACAAAACCACATTTCCACAGTTTCAAGCTTTCTTCTCTCTTGCCCCTACCTACAGTCCAAGACATACATCATCACGTTCCACAATTATTATGTTCTAAATAATGACTAGGTTGCTCTAATAATTGTTTAGGACTTGACAGTGGTGGAGACATTGAAAGGCCTCATCTAGTATGAAATGTATAGCAGTTCTACAATAAACAATGACAAACTGAAAGTTTTTTCTGTTGTCCCACCTTGCAATAGAATACCATATTAGTGTAATAACTATATAATGATAATTAATAAAAAGTTCTAATGCTTAGAAAATCTGTTTAAATGTAATTATGGGAATTTTTAATAAGGAAACTTTTTGTGAAAAGCTTGTGCTCTCAATTAAAAAATACAGGGAAATACAAATTTTACAGCTGATTCTGCTTGGCTAAAAAATTCTAATCATGGCAAAGGTTTCACGTCTAAATGTTCAAGGTGGAAAGAAAATTCTGCTCCTTATCATAAATACTGTTATTCTGCTGTCAGCTGCAATCCAAACCATTCTCATCCAGTGCTGAATGATCATTTTCTATGCTATATAAACTGCTGCTGATTTCACCCAAGCACTCGAGTCTATGATGACACATCATCTACAAGTACTACTGGTACATGCTACCTAGTACATTAAGCTTTGACAAGCTGTCATACAATTATTCCAGAGGAGTGGTCCATGTTTAGAACCATGTGACACCTCATCTGATCCTTTGTTCTCTGTGAGATCATCCTCTGTTATCATACTATATTTTTTTATTTACAATCAGCCATTGAGTTCTGTAGTCTCAGTCTATTTAGAGCTTCCTACATGCAATACCACCTGGTCTACATTTTTCATGTTCACCTAGACATACAGTCACTCTTTATCAGTGCTTGGAGCAGGAATATTCACACCAGTTAGGTTGTGTTTCCTTTTTCAAAGTCGTAAAATACTCAAAATGGGTTTGTTTGCTATGCCTTTAACTACGTAAATATGCATTGTGCATAAAGTCAAATGGTTTATAACTGTTAATGAGTCATTTCACATGAGATGATTCTGAGCCTGTAGATGTAACAGGCAGTGGTCAATACAAACACTTCACTGAGTTTTAATTGAAATATTTATTGTATTTCTCTAAAATTATTTTGTACATGGTATATTGGTTTGCTGTGTCTGTCACAAAACTGGTCACATGTTTCTCTATACATATGGCGAGTCTAGACATTTGTATGCTTTGGTAAATGCAATGCTTTGCTTTGTGTATGTTAGGATTCAGTGGAAATGTACTAAATGATAATATTCAGTATATGTTCACATCATAATTTGATTGTATATGTAACATCCCTGCTTGTTTTCTTTTTAAAATGTGTACTGTGTTTGGCCAGGGGCGGTAACAGGGGGGGGTGGTCAAAGGGGACAGCTGTACCGGACCCTGAGCTCAAGGGGGCCCCGACAGAGGCTCCATTTTTTTGTGTAAAACAATTTTTAAGAATAAATAGTTTTAGTTTGGTTATGATTTAGAAAAATAACAAAATATTTCTAATTAACCGCAGCAGGACCAATATTAAATTTGAACCTATTTGATTTAATAGCTATGAGGGCATATTATTGTTTACCCGTCTCATTGCTTTCTCCCCTATCCACTACCAGTGTTGTTTAATTTGGATGACAAAATGGCGAATTTGATAGTCGCTAGTACATTTTCGCAACAGCAGCTATATTCAGATCATTACTAAAACTATTGTGACTGTCAGTTCGCATGACATGTAGTCCAAGCGCAAAATTGGAGTGAAAAAAGTATTAAAGCAATGAAACAAAAAAAAAGAATTTCAGTATGTAACTTATAAGTCTTAATGTATTTTGCAATAATATAAAATATAAAAAATTAAGTATTATACCTGTTATTTGACAGTCTGATATTTGAACCATGACGCAAGACCGCCTGAACAGTTGTGTTTTACTTTCCATTGAACAAGAAATTTCAAGGAAAATAGATTTTGACAGTGTCATAAAAGACTTTGCTACAGCCAAATTAAGTTGACTGCTTTAATGCATCGTTAATTATAAATTTCATTTAATACTATTGAACTTTTACGATGTGTATATTAAAAAAGGTTGTAACCTACCAATCTACCATTAAGTTTTATGTTTTTGTTAATATAAAGTCGTTTTAGAATTTGTTTTTTGTGTACACTTATGTACACTATATAAATTTCTTTTATTAAATTTTCAATGTTTGTTGACACAAAGTAAACATGATCTAGAGTTTCAATTTTAGTTTTCTATGTTCCTTAGTCACCCTCTACGTGTGTAATATTTAAAAGTGATTGTGACGGTGGTGTGTTGTGAGGGTGTTTGGGTGCGGGGTCGGGGTGGAAACAAGGTGACTTTATCTGTACCGGGCCCCACAATTTCTGTTACCGTCCCTGTGTTCAGCTGCATATTTACTATAGAAACTGTATGTAAATTACATGTAGATGTAGGCAAATATTTTATTATTAAAATTTATGTACTTTTCATCACAAATCATCCATGATCAGCTTGTTTTATGTTACCTCCCTTACTTCCAAGTTTTTCTAATTTCCTTATCGACTACTGTGATATAGGCTATAGGCTATAGTTATAAGTTTCTGGTATCCAAGCCAATTATGACCTCAATTACCTCCAACAAAATGAGTCCACGGTGTACTTTTGAACAGACACGCAAAAACCAAACTGTGTAAGTCATTCTAAATATTTTGGAGGGACTTCTGAAAAAGGCTGAGTGCTTCACACATATATATACTCGCCACCACAGAAAGTATGGTGCATAAACATGGACCCGTATTGTGAACCAAAAAGGACAATATCCAAAATAGTAACAAATGCAGTGCATTTGGGTCCTACCTATCCATTATGAGAGGACGAAGATTTTATCTAATGGTGAAGGCTTATCTAGTGACAGTTCATCATCAGATTCACCATACTCAATAATGCCCTCCTAAACCCATATTGGTAATCCATAAGGACATCACACACAGCTTTTTGTTATCTATTGTACACAATTAAATTCAGGATATTCCAGGCATATTTAGCACATGTAGTGACCAATATGACAATAGCTAAGAGAAGAGTTTTCCACCTTTGAAGGCGCCCAAGCCTATCTTTTTCAGCAGGACTTTAAACTCAAACCCAAAACTGTAGTCAGAAGTAAATACAATAACCACCTAAATACATGGTTAAACAAGATAGTTACTGTACATCTAGAGTCCTTTCATTTAATTTGGAATACTCTGAGAGTAAAACTTTTAGTGCCTGGAATATACCCTTAACTATTTATATAAGTTGATTAGGTTTGATTCAAGATCTTCAGAGACCATCTATTTTGGCGTATCAGACAATACAGTCTCCTTCTGTATCACACGATCTGTCTTAAGCAATGTACAAATTAGACTGCATTCAAACAACTATTTCACTTACAGAACTGCAAGAGAGCTGAAGTATTTCTTCAAACAAACTTACATTAAACAGGTTACACATGTCATGTTCATTGATCTGTAAAATTTGTTTTTATAAACACCTATTTACTATGTTTTTCACCCTCAGCATTGTGTGGAACTAATTTCACCTCAATTTACAGTTTCAGATTTATCACTGAGCACGCTGTTCCACAAGTAGAGTAAAATAATAATAATAATAATTATAATAATAATAATAATATCAATACAACATGGCTGACACCAAAAATAAAAAATGTTGTTCTTTACTACTAAGGTGATCTGGTTGTCAAATTCGTAAATCCCACAAAAATGTAACTTTCATATCAAACCAATTCCATTAGTTAAATGTCTCATGTATGTGCTCAAAAAAACCTTTGTCGAATATAAATTTAATGAACACATACACGCATGCTCACATACATAGACTCATAAACATTAATGAAAATACGAACCGTTACCGGTATTGAAACAGTTCACTGCACAGCTGCACAAAATCTTAAGATTTCACAGTATTAAATAAATTACTTTTTGTCTATGTAAAATAGATTAAACTAAATTAAAAATGTTTTTGTATAATTTGTTGGACATTCACAAGCTGTTCCCAGTAGTTAACAATTATACAGGAATATACATATTCTCTCTTTCATACCCCCGCCACACACACACACACACACACACACACACGCGCGCGCGCGCGCGCGCGCACAGAGTTTTTATTCTTCAATTACACAGTATTAAATGATAATTAACAATTATAGCAGTAATAAAACAACAATGTATAAGTTTAATATGAATATACATGCAACAAAAATATGAAAATATATTAATAAAATTATTAAATAAGAAAAAACTACATCTAAAATAAATAAAGTTAATATTTTATAAATTAAATGGTAGAAGAGAGTATTATGTTATATCTGTTGGCATGACTTAAACAGTCATACATACATCTACTAAATAACAACTATTTTTTTATAACTAAACACTACCAATCTGGTTACACTTTAAACTGAAGAGACTGACACTATATGCCGGTTTGGCCTGAATATAAGACGGCATCACATATAAGACAACCCTAGATTTTTGAAGGTGTTTTACAGGAAAAGAAAGGACCTGCATATAAGACGGCACTGAATGTTTTGAAGTGTTGTAGAGAAAGACAATTAAATGGTCTAAATATCATACCTTGAAGTTACACTAAGTAAATATGGCTATTTTACATTAAAGGTAAAATCATAAGTGTTAAAGTACCTTACTGTTTTTAGTTCCATTCATCATCCTCGTTTTCTTCTTCTTCTCCAAGTTCATATTCAGAATTGGTACTGGAATCAGATTCATAACTGGAGTAGTCTTTCCACAAAATGTCATCCTCACTCCCATCCATGTTATTAGAAACCACATTTTTTAAACCCCTTTACAATGGATTCACTTTTGATTTTTCCCCAGGCTGTGATTATCTACTGGGCCAGTAACCGTATGCTTGGTTTCTTCAACTTGTCTGTCGGAGTCAATGCATGGTTTCCATTATTTAACCAGTCACTAAAGTTCTTCTGTAAGTAGTCCTTAAATGGTTTATTAACAACCACACCTAAAACTTGAAGCTGAGAAGTCATTCCCCCAGGGATTATAACAAGATCAGTGTTTATTTCTGCAACCAGCTTTTTTATTTTCTCACTTGTGTGACCGTGAAAAAACTACGTCTCTGCCCTAGTAAAGCACCTGGTTGATGTCCCCAAACAACCTTAAGCCAATGTGCCATAAACTCTTCAGTCATCCACCCCGTTTCCTGTGATGTAAAAACAATCCCAGCTGGTAACTGTTCCTTCGGAAGCATTTTTCTCTTCAAAATAACGTATGGCAGAAGTTTTCTTCTATTGGCAGTAACTCCTAGCATCACAGTATTGCGTGACTTTTCGTTGCCCATAGATTTAATTATAACTGATTAATGCACCCTTTCTGTCCACAGTAACATTTGACAGCATATCGAAAAACATTGGTGTTTGGTCAGCATTTGCCATTTGGCCAAGCAGGTAATTGTGGGCTTTCCTCAGTTTTATAATATATTGCTGATAAGCGATCAATTAGTTTGTATACTCTGCAAGTAGGCATTGCGCAAGTGTAGTCCCGACGTCATAAACACAGACCTGGACACCGCATCATACGTTTACACCAGCCCAAGTACGTCATATAGAACAACAGAAACAAATGGGCTGTTGTATGCACTTTATCGTTCCGTACTCAAAAACATATGGCGGTGTCCTAGGAAACGCATCCGATAAAATGTCGGGCGAGTTGTTTAGACACATGGGTCGTAATGGTTTCGTTTATGCACTCGTGCGAGTTTTTATCGTATGACTTTCAGACATCAGTGCTGCCAACCTTTCTGTCTAGAGTCGGCGAGGCCAGTTATGCCAAGTAATCAGTGTATTCACGTCGTGGTGTGATTTTATTAATTTGTTTTGTAAATACGGAAGACGTTAAGACAGAAAGGCTCACTGACGAAATCCAGAACAGGAGAGCACTATGGGATCCTGCTTTCGAAGCTTATAAAAACGAACCGATATGCGGCATACAGCACTCACGGATTCATTTTCAGTACTGATGACGGCAACACTGATAGAGTTTGTTCACACCCACTATCAATATTTTTGACGCACGATAAAAATTGGAGTCGACTCGGATGCAAAACTTATTGTACAATTTGAATTGGATCCGTAAAAGGGGCCTTAAAGTGAACAACTTTTAACGTCTGTGACACAATACGGTACTTCAGCCGTGCAGTGGTGAAAGTGTGCTTGGGATTTTCACCTTGAGCTTGACCTTGAGCACATTATAAAATGGGCATGTTGATTCACGTTATGCACATGGCAAGCCTGTGCATTACAAAATACGCTAGGCACTTAACACAAAATTTTTAAATGTTAAGTTGCACATATAAGATGAGTATGATTTTCGGAAGGGTATTTTATGGAAAAAATCGTCTCATATTCGGGCTAATACGGTAATTAAGTAACTGACACTGTTTTATAAAGTAAAAAACAAAACTGCTCCAACATGTAATTTATAAAACTGTCATATTTTTGTATTGTACTTATAACCAACAAGTTAGTTAATAAAACTGATACAGTATCGTATCAGCTAATAGAAATGGAGTTATGAACAGTGCACATAGCGCTGTCAAAAATGTTTACTGAATCAATAAAGTAGAAAAACAGTTTTCAATCCGCATACAGAGGCACGTTCATAAACTAATTACCACTTGTAATATACAATTGTTTGCTTCATCACTATATTGCTTACTTTTGATTGTTGCACCATTAATTACCAAACTGCTAATGAATAACAGCTAACGCCAACCAATTTGTGGTGAGTATGGAGAGTATAACCTACACAAGACAGTGTTGGTGAGTTGTTTGTTGTACATTAACAACTTGAGAAACAAAACATGTTGTAAATAGTGAACAACACAGGGATATAGAAAAAAAAACATTTTAAAGTGTAAGAGCATTCTGGGTTATAGATTTCATGCTGTCAGCCTACAACACTTCAAATGTTCAGCATGGGTATACTGCAACTACCAAACTTTACCCTAATAGAAATTAAACCTACAACTAACAAAACAAAAACTAGAAACATTACAACAGTAGTAAGTATATCTAATAAGAGAGTTGAATTTATACTGGAGATCAATAACGTCAGATTTATATACACAATTACAAACTATATGTAAAAATCATGTCTTACACTTCAGATACTGTGTCACACACACTTTCAGTTTAAAGTGTATTAACAGTATAAAAAACACACCAAAAATCCACACAAAATAATATTATTAGTTATAGAACTAGTCAAAACTAACTTACAACTACAAATAAATAATTTGTACATTATTAAGTTTTTTTTAATTAAATAAGGGATACAGTTATACACAGAATTCAATGTTTTTGCATGATGTGTGCTGCTTCAGGTGACTCTACACATGTGTACACTGTTAAAATATCCCAGTTGTTTCCACTATATTTTACTTTGACAAAAACATAAAGAAACGTAAGCTCTCTTTCCATAAACAATGAAAATAGTATTGTTTTTAAATGTGCATAATGCATGAATGTCCACCTTTATACAACTGAACATATAGATGGGTCATTTCAATATGATAATTACCACATGTGTAAATTGCTATAATTCTACCAAAGATTTTAAACGGCTTGAGTTTTCATGTTTGAGGTATCGAAAATACAAACATGATTAGTCAAAATGACACCAGTTTCAACCAATAGTCAATACCATTTATTTAAAACAACTTGTAAGGGTAAGCACATATAAACTGAATATCTCTTAAGTGCAACTGAAGATGAAGGCCTGTTTGCTCAAGAAGAAAAACCAGATGACTGAATATTGCACTCTTACAATGACATAATAACATCTGTATTCCACATTTTATATTTTCTGTGCAGCTTCCACAAAAGATTATATCAGAAACACACTTTCTTTTTTTACTAACTCCAGTGATTGAGTGACCAGATAACTTTTTCTTTTTTGTTTCTTGTCACATTTTGCATCTAGTTGGGATACATACATAGACCAAGAACTCACAACACTGGTTCAAATGTTGTTTGGTTTTGTGAACTAGTTCCAAGGAACAAAACTGGCCAAAGTTCAGACTATAACATCATATAATAAACTATTGATTTTTCTAATAAAACATAAAATTACCCTATGAACCCTTTCAATGTCACAGTGTAACGGGACAAACAGCCTGATTTCATAATTATGGGATGTAAAGATTTCGTAATGTATTTTTATTGTATTTATGAATGTCAAACATGGTTAGGTCAGTTTTACCCATGCCCAAAGAAACAACGCATATTCAACAGAGCAGAATGATTCCTAGGTCACAGGCTTACGTGCGGAATAGAATGCATTCGATGGTGGTAGTAACTAACACAGATTCTCAATATAAAATTTCATTGGCCAGCAATGTGTGTCGTCATTAATAAATGATAATGACGTATCAACAATAACGTATAAAACAGGGCGTTAGCCGTAGAAACAAAAGACGGTGACGTCATGATACTACTACATACGCAGATTTTGCGTATGACCTGTTCTCAGTCTGCATTATCAACTCAGAGCGTACACACGTTCAATTGTGTGCTGGTCAATTATTGCCAGCAGAGGTGATAAAAACTTTGTAAAAATGTAATCAAAACATACAATTAAAGTCAGTGCACAGTTTTAAGAATGAAGTAAGCAAAATTCAGTGAAACCAAAAAGAAAACAGACAGATCACAAAGTTCGGCCGAACATCCGCCGCCAATCATGGAAAACGTCTGAGGAACGCCATCACCACAACAATTCAGGGAAGTCCTAAAATTCAAAATTCTAAATATTAATATGAGCTCAGAAATTTTATTAATCAGATATGTAATAACAATCAATGTATGAGATGTACGAATGAGAGAGTGAGAGTAAATGGTTGCCAGCATTTAAAAGCAATAACCTGAGGCGTTGGTTCGTGTTATACATATATTTTTTAAATGAGCATAACGTAATAAGTAAATTTGAATTGAATACTGCAGTTTTAAAACATATTTGCGTGAAAGATTAAAACCAAGAAAAAAGCAAATGTTATACAGATGTTAAAGTATGGTAAAGAGGCGGAAGTCATGAAGCCGCCATTTTGCTAATTGTTTTAGATGAGAGATGACCCCATTTGTTCATAACATTTAAATATTGCAAATAAAAATAAATCACAAGTTGTTTAACTACATGTTGTATAAATGGTTATTTCGAAAACCCGACTACCTCTGCCTTTTGCTTAACGAAGCCCTGGACCCTAGAGATAAAAATAATGCTGTTAATAAAACCACATGTTTACACCGGATGTATGGTGAGTACTTCTTTATTTACAATTAGAAACATAAAAAATAATTTATTACAGAAAGTGAAATGTTTGAGAGTTAACAGATAGCGCCCGAACAAGGACTTTATATACAAAGTTACATTATATAAATAAGCCAAAGAGCAGAGGCAGACGGGTAGCGAAATATACGTAACACAGAAACAACACAGGTTAACAGTATAGGTTATGTTATTGTCTGAATAAAATACAGACTACTAAACAACAACTACTAAAAATAAAAATTTATTATTAGTACAATTAAAATGGCAAATAATAATGAAACAAGTAAAACAGAATCAGAAATAATGGGTGACAGTATTCACTCAACACCAGCCCCAACAAAAAGAGTTGAGGAAAATGATATCATAAGAATGATGAAGTTACTTTTTAACGAACAGAGTATCAAGTTCGATACAAAATTAGACAATTTTAATGAACAATTAAATGATATAAAAAAGGAAATTAAAAACCAAAATCGTCATATTGATAGAAGAATAAATGAGATGCATGCACGGTTAGACGAGATAGAGTTAGAAAATAAGAAAGTAATAGACAAATTAGATATAAACAAAGACAAGGTAAGTGGGGGAGAAAATTATGATAAAATAAATAAAAACATGGTAATAGATGATAATAGTGTGGATGTTGGTAGTGATAATGAGATTATAATGAGAGTAGAGGTTAATGGTGAGGAGATAGTTGTTGATGAGAGTGAAAGAGGGGGTAAGGAGAGTTTAAGTGAATATAGTGGGCAGAGGGCAAATTTTGCCAGTGGTAGGAGTGGAGTAAAGACTCCAAAATTGTTGTTTGAGGACTAAGGTTCGTCTAGAATTTATGTGGGAGACATGTGGTCTCCAAATGGTCCCTTAGTTGTACCTGGTGAGCCCAGGGTGTGTTTTTATGAAGTAGTAGTGCCCTATGCAAATATATAGAGAGAGAGCGTAGCGTGGTATTGTTGGGAGAAATATTGTGAGAGAAAGAAAGAAATAGAGATTTTTAAGATGAGTAGAACTTATGAAGAATTTATGGAAAAGTTAGGAGGAGAGATGATGTATAATAAAAGTAAATACTTACCTTGTAATGAAACTGAAGTAGTAGGAGATAAGGGAAATAATGACTTTATAAATTACCTAATTATGACTAATAATACAGAAGGTGACAGGACAATAACCAATCATGACAGATTATATGAGTTTGCGGAAAATGATGAAAACTTGAATGGTATATGCATTTATGATGTTAATATAAGAGATTCAATAATAAGCAATGTATATAGATAAGACTATTGTTTGACGATGGAGGTTAATTATTTTATTGTGTTGAACATTTAAATATGTGATAGTGTTTTTCAAGATGGACTGTTTATGAACTGATTTTTGGTAAATGGTTAAATGATAATGTGGATTGTATTTTTTTTTGTGTATTAATGTCAATGTATTTGTGTATTCTTGATGTTATGTATTTTATGTATTTTTTATGTAAACCATGTACTGTAGAATTTTAATTATTGAAGAAAGTTTGATAAGGAATTTGAATAATTATGAGATTTAGATTCTAATGGATAGTAAATGATTAAATAGGTAATATATTTGGATATTGAGTTGTTTTAGGATTGTAAGATAAGTGATGAATTTTCTAGTGGTATATTAATGTAAAATGTTAAAAAGGAGATAGAATTTGGGTGATAATTATTAAAATAGAGGCATGGGAGTTAGTTAAATAGAGTTATTGGGAGTTAGAGAAAATAAGATTTTGAGATACAGATAGTATACAAAGAGGGTGTTAGATATTTTAGGGACACAGTAGTTAGTGATTATATGTAGAGAGGTGAGTAATGTGAATGGTATATATATTTGTTGATGATGATATTTTGTAGTAAGGGTCCGGTGTAAGGAGTGATCAGCGTGCGACGTGGCAAGAGACTAGCGTGCAGCCGGGTATGGCAGGCGGAGCAATTTGGGTTAGAGTGTTTGCCGATATTGGTGGAGGGCAAATGGTTAGGAATGGATATGGCCAGGTAGGGAACACACATCCTAGTACAAAAAAACGAGCGGTGCCAGAGGATTTAAATGGGATTAGTGAAGGGGGTTATTATTGAGATATTGGTGTCATAATATATAAATAGGGTTGTTAGTAGCGGCTGTTAGTAAAAAAAAAAAAAGAGGTGAGTAAGGTTAGATAGACAAATGCCAGAATAAGGTATAGATAATAGGGAATAATAGAGAGTCCCCCAAACGGATAAGTATTGATGAAACAGTTAGAAAAAGAAAATTCGTAGTAGAAAGGTGATGTAACAGAAAGGTTAATGATAAATTGGAAATTTTTTTTATAGAATCTAAGGATATAACAAATGTTAAATAATAAAAGTTAATAGAGAGTTAAAACAGTAATGTCTTATAAGTTTTGATACAAGTTGTGTAAATATAAATTGTTTAAGGTAAATGTAACAATGTTAATGTTTAATGTACAATGTTTTGTTATGTTTTTATTATGTTGATGGTACAATAGCGTGTGTGGCTGGGAGGTTGCTACAGGGGTAGCAACGACAACAAATATTAAAGAAATAATAGTGATATTGGTGTTGTTTATCAAGTAGATAATTAAGATTCTGTTGTAGGGAAATATAAGTTTAAAGGAAGCTGAGTAAAGAAAATATAAAGAGTTTTGAAGTGTTTGCCATAATAGGTATATATTTTGATTTTATATGAAGTAAATTAATAGAGATAGTGGTTGTTGCTTGGAAAATTATAATTTGTTTTATGTTTAGTGTAAGAATATATTTTCTTGTAGTAAAGAGAATAAATATGACTGACGGGAGTCAGAGAGTTTTACTAAATGCAGGAATGTTAAAAGGAGAAGGGGATCTTCTATCCTAAATCTTGTGATTTGTTGTTTGAGAATTTTAGGTTAAGCAAACCAACGCCTCAAAACACAAACCAATGCATCTAAGGGGAGACATATCAGTTGTGGATATGGGAATAGAGAAGGCCACTATATTAAAGTTTTATATTACATGTTTCAGAGTTTGGTGGTGGTGTGACAGCGGTCCTGAGCTGGCCGATGTGTCAGAACAGGAGCGTAGGGGCCTCATAGCCTTATGGTGTTGGGATCTCTCCTGAGAAGTCCAGTAAGGTCAGACGGGTACGATCAGCATCATTGGACCAAGGGTAAGTGATTATAATTGTTTGTTGTTGTTGTAAACCGTTAAGGGGGTTGTGGCAACATATCTGGGCTGATCCCTTTAGAACGTGTGAATGAGTCAATGAAAGTTTTCATGCTTCGGCATCAAATCTTTCATTGAGGGGGTTTTGTAACGGGACAAACAGCCTGATTTCATAATTATGGGATGTAAGGATTTCGTATTGTATTTTTATTGTATTTATGAATGTCAAACATGGTTAGGTCAGTTTTACCCATGTCCAAAGAAACAATGCATATTCAACAGAGCAGAATGATTCCAAGGTCACAGGCTTACGTGCGGAATAGAATGCATTCGATGGTGGTAGTAACTAACACGGACTCTCAATATAAAATTTCATTGGCCAGCAATGCGTGTCGTCATTAATAAATGATAATGACGTATCAACAATAACGTATAAAACAGGGCGTTAGCCGTAGAAACAAGAGACGGTGATGTCATGATACTACTACATACGCAGATTTTGCATATGACCTGTTCTCAGTCTGCATTATCAACTCAGAGCGTACACACGTTCAATTGTGTGCTGGTCAATTATTGCCAGCAGAGGTGATAAAAACTTTGTAAAAATGTAATCAAAACATACAATTAAAGTCAGTGCACAGTTTTAAGAATGAAGTAAGCAAAATTCAGTGAAACCAAAAAGAAAACAGACAGATCACAAAGTTCGGCCGAACATCCGCCGCCAATCATGGAAAACGTCTGAGGAACGCCATCACCACAACAATTCAGGGAAGTCCTATAATTCAAAATTCTAAATATTAATATGAGCTCAGAAATTTTATTAATCAGATATGTAATAACAATCAATGTATGAGATGTACGAATGAGAGAGTGAGAGTAAATGGTTGCCAGCATTTAAAAGCAATAACCTGAGGCGTTGGTTCGTGTTATACATATATTTTTTAAATGAGCATAACGTAATAAGTAAATTTGAATTGAATACTGCAGTTTTAAAACATATTTGTGTGAAAGATTAAAACCAAGAAAAAAGCAAATGTTATACAGATGTTAAAGTATGGTAAAGAGGCGGAAGTCATGAAGCCGCCACTTTGCTAATTGTTTTAGATGAGAGATGACTCCATTTGTTTCATAACATTTAAATATTGCAAATAAAAATAAATCACAAGTTGTTTAACTACATGTTGTATAAATGGTTATTTCGAAAACCCGACTACCTCTGCCTTTCGCTTAACGAAGCCCTGGACCCTAGAGATAAAAATAATGCTGTTAATAAAACCACATGTTTACACCGGATGTATGGTGAGTACTTCTTTATTTACAATTAGAAACATAAAAAATAATTTATTACAGAAAGTGAAATGATTGAGAGTTAACAGATGGCGCCCGAACAGGGACTTTATATAAAAAGTTACATTATATAAATAAGCCAAAGAGCAGAGGCAGACGGGTAGCGAAATATACGTAACACAGAAACAACACAGGTTAACAGTATAGGTTATGTTATTGTCTGAATAAAATACAGACTACTAAACAACAACTACTAAAAATAAAAATTTATTATTAGTACGATCAAAATGGCAAATAATAACGAAACAAGTAAAACAGAATCAGAAATAATGGGTGACAGTATTCTCTCAACACCAGCCCCAACAAAAAGAGTTGAGGAAAATGATATCATAAGAATGATGAAGTTACTTTTTAACGAACAGAGTATCAAGTTCGATACAAAATTAGACAATTTTAATGAACAATTAAATGATATAAAAAAGGAAATTAAAAACCAAAATCGTCATATTGATAAAAGAATAAATGAGATGCATGCACGGTTAGACGAGATAGAGTTAGAAAATAAGAAAGTAATAGACAAATTAGATATAAACAAAGACAAGGTAAGTGGGGGAGAAAATTATGATAAAATAAATAAAAATATGGTAATAGATGATAATAGTGTGGATGTTGGTAGTGATAATGAGATTATAATGAGAGTAGAGGTTAATGGTGAGGAGATAGTTGTTGATGAGAGTGAAAGAGGGGGTAAGGAGAGTTTAAGTGAATATAGTGGGCAGAGGGCAAATTTTGCCAGTGGTAGGAGTGGAGTAAAGACTCCAAAATTGTTGTTTGAGGACGAAGGTTCCTCTAGAATTTATGTGGGAGACATGTGGTCTCCAAATGATCCCTTAGTTGTACCTGGTGAGGCCAGGGGGTGTTTTTATGAAGTAGTAGTGCCCTATGCAAATATATAGAGAGAGAGTGTAGCGTGGTATTGTTGGGAGAAATATTGTGAGAGAAAGAAAGAAATAGAGATTTTTAAGATGAGTAGAACTTGTGAAGAATTTATGGAAAAGTTAGGAGGAGAGATGATGTATAATAAAAGTAAATACTTACCTTGTAATGAAACTGAAGTAGTAGGAGATAAGGGAAATAATGACTTTATAAATTACCTAATTATGACTAATAATACAGAAGGTGACAGGACAATAACCAATCATGACAGATTATATGAGTTTGCGGAAAATGATGAAAACTTGAATGGTATATGTATTTATGATGTTAATATAAGAGATTCAATAATAAGCAATGTATATAGATATAAGATAAGACTATTGTTTGACGATGGAGGTTAATTATTTTATTGTGTTGAACATTTAAATATGTGATAGTGTTTTTCAAGATGGACTGTTTATGAACTGATTTTTGGTAAATGGTTAAATGATAATGTGGATTGTATTTTTTTTTTGTGTATTAATGTCAATGTATTTGTGTATTCTTGATGTTATGTATTTTATGAATTTTTTTATGTAAACCATGTACTGTAGAATTTTAAATAATTGAAGAAAGTTTGATAAAGAATTTGAATAATTATGAGATTTAGATTCTAATGGATAGTAAATGATTAAACAGGTAATATATTTGGATATTGAGTTGTTTTAGGATTGTAAGATAAGTGATGAATTTTCTAGTGGTATATTAATGTAAAATGTTAAAAAGGAGATAGAATTTGGGTGATAATTATTAAAATAGAGGCATGGGAGTTAGTTAAATAGAGTTATTGGGAGTTAGAGAAAATAAGATTTTGAGATACAGATAGTATACAAAGAGGGTGTTAGATATTTTAGGGACACAGTAGTTAGTGATTATATGTAGAGAGGTGAGTAATGTGAATGGTATATATATTTGTTGATGATGATATTTTGTAGTAAGGGTCCGGTGTAAGGAGTGATCAGCGTGCGACGTGGCAAGAGACTAGCGTGCAGCCGGGTATGGCAGGCGGAGCAATTTGGGTTAGAGTGTTTGCCGATATTGGTGGAGGGCAAATGGTTAGGAATGGATATGGCCAGGTAGGGAACACACATCCTAGTACAAAAAAACGAGCGGTGCCAGAGGATTTAAATGGGATTAGTGAAGGGGGTTATTATTGAGATATTGGTGTCATAATATATAAATAGGGTTGTTAGTAGCGGCTGTTAGTAAAAAAAAAAAAAGAGGTGAGTAAGGTTAGATAGACAAATGCCAGAATAAGGTATAGATAATAGGGAATAATAGAGAGTCCCCCAAACGGATAAGTATTGATGAAACAGTTAGAAAAAGAAAATTCATAGTAGAAAGGTGATGTAACAGAAAGGTTAATGATAAATTGGAAATTTTTTTTATAGAATCTAAGGATATAACAAATGTTAAATAATAAAAGTTAATAGAGAGTTAAAACAGTAATGTCTTATAAGTTTTGATACAAGTTGTGTAAATATAAATTGTTTAAGGTAAATGTAACAATGTTAATGTTTAATGTACAATGTTTTGTTATGTTTTTATTATGTTGATGGTACAATAGCGTGTGTGGCTGGGAGGTTGCTACAGGGGTAGCAACGACAACAAATATTAAAGAAATAATAGTGATATTGGTGTTGTTTATCAAGTAGATAATTAAGATTCTGTTGTAGGGAAATATAAGTTTAAAGGAAGCTGAGTAAAGAAAATATAAAGAGTTTTGAAGTGTTTGCCATAATAGGTATATATTTTGATTTTATATGAAGTAAATTAATAGAGATAGTGGTTGTTGCTTGGAAAATTATAATTTGTTTTATGTTTAGTGTCAGAATATATTTTCTTGTAGTAAAGAGAATAAATATGACTGACGGGAGTCAGAGAGTTTTACTAAATGCAGGAATGTTAAAAGGAGAAGGGGATCTTCTATCCTAAATCTTGTGATTTGTTGTTTGAGAATTTTAGGTTAAGCAAACCAACGCCTCAAAACACAAACCAATGCATCTAAGGGGAGACATATCAGTTGTGGATATGGGAATAGAGAAGGCCACTATATTAAAGGTTTATATTACATGTTTCAGAGTTTGGTGGTGGTGTGACAGCGGTCCTGAGCTGGCCGATGTGTCAGAACAGGAGCGTAGGGGCCTCATAGCCTTATGGTGTTGGGATCTCTCCTGAGAAGTCCAGTAAGGTCAGACGGGTACGATCAGCATCATTGGACCAAGGGTAAGTGATTATAATTGTTTGTTGTTGTTGTAAACCGTTAAGGGGGTTGTGGCAACATATCTGGGCTGATCCCTTTAGAACGTGTGAATGAGTCAATGAAAGTTTTCATGCTTCGGCATCAAATCTTTCATTGAGGGGGTTTTGTAACGGGACAAACAGCCTGATTTCATAATTATGGGATGTAAGGATTTCGTATTGTATTTTTATTGTATTTATGAATGTCAAACATGGTTAGGTCAGTTTTACCCATGTCCAAAGAAACAATGCATATTCAACAGAGCAGAATGATTCCAAGGTCACAGGCTTACGTGCGGAATAGAATGCATTCGATGGTGGTAGTAACTAACACGGACTCTCAATATAAAATTTCATTGGCCAGCAATGCGTGTCGTCATTAATAAATGATGACGTATCAACAATAACGTATAAAACAGGGCGTTAGCCGTAGAAACAAGAGACGGTGATGTCATGATACTACTACATACGCAGATTTTGCATATGACCTGTTCTCAGTCTGCATTATCAACTCAGAGCGTACACACGTTCAATTGTGTGCTGGTCAATTATTGCCAGCAGAGGTGATAAAAACTTTGTAAAAATGTAATCAAAACATACAATTAAAGTCAGTGCACAGTTTTAAGAATGAAGTAAGCAAAATTCAGTGAAACCAAAAAGAAAACAGACAGATCACAAAGTTCGGCTGAACATCCGCCGCCAATCATGGAAAACGTCTGAGGAACGCCATCACCACAACAATTCAGGGAAGTCCTATAATTCAAAATTCTAAATATTAATATGAGCTCAGAAATTTTATTAATCAGATATGTAATAACAATCAATGTATGAGATGTACGAATGAGAGAGTGAGAGTAAATGGTTGCCAGCATTTAAAAGCAATAACCTGAGGCGTTGGTTCGTGTTATACATATATTTTTTAAATGAGCATAACGTAATAAGTAAATTTGAATTGAATACTGCAGTTTTAAAACATATTTGTGTGAAAGATTAAAACCAAGAAAAAAGCAAATGTTATACAGATGTTAAAGTATGGTAAAGAGGCGGAAGTCATGAAGCCGCCATTTTGCTAATTGTTTTAGATGAGAGATGACTCCATTTGTTTCATAACATTTAAATATTGCAAATAAAAATAAATCACAAGTTGTTTAACTACATGTTGTATAAATGGTTATTTCGAAAACCCGACTACCTCTGCCTTTCGCTTAACGAAGCCCTGGACCCTAGAGATAAAAATAATGCTGTTAATAAAACCACATGTTTACACCGGATGTATGGTGAGTACTTCTTTATTTACAATTAGAAACATAAAAAATAATTTATTACAGAAAGTGAAATGATTGAGAGTTAACAGATGGCGCCCGAACAGGGACTTTTATAAAAAGTTACATTATATAAATAAGCCAAAGAGCAGAGGCAGACGGGTAGCGAAATATACGTAACACAGAAACAACACAGGTTAACAGTATAGGTTATGTTATTGTCTGAATAAAATACAGACTACTAAACAACAACTACTAAAAATAAAAATTTATTATTAGTACGATCAAAATGGCAAATAATAACGAAACAAGTAAAACAGAATCAGAAATAATGGGTGACAGTATTCACTCAACACCAGCCCCAACAAAAAGAGTTGAGGAAAATGATATCATAAGAATGATGAAGTTACTTTTTAACGAACAGAGTATCAAGTTCGATACAAAATTAGACAATTTTAATGAACAATTAAATGATATAAAAAAGGAAATTAAAAACCAAAATCGTCATATTGATAAAAGAATAAATGAGATGCATGCACGGTTAGACGAGATAGAGTTAGAAAATAAGAAAGTAATAGACAAATTAGATATAAACAAAGACAAGGTAAGTGGGGGAGAAAATTATGATAAAATAAATAAAAATATGGTAATAGATGATAATAGTGTGGATGTTGGTAGTGATAATGAGATTATAATGAGAGTAGAGGTTAATGGTGAGGAGATAGTTGTTGATGAGAGTGAAAGAGGGGGTAAGGAGAGTTTAAGTGAATATAGTGGGCAGAGGGCAAATTTTGCCAGTGGTAGGAGTGGAGTAAAGACTCCAAAATTGTTGTTTGAGGACGAAGGTTCCTCTAGAATTTATGTGGGAGACATGTGGTCTCCAAATGATCCCTTAGTTGTACCTGGTGAGGCCAGGGGGTGTTTTTATGAAGTAGTAGTGCCCTATGCAAATATATAGAGAGAGAGTGTAGCGTGGTATTGTTGGGAGAAATATTGTGAGAGAAAGAAAGAAATAGAGATTTTTAAGATGAGTAGAACTTATGAAGAATTTATGGAAAAGTTAGGAGGAGAGATGATGTATAATAAAAGTAAATACTTACCTTGTAATGAAACTGAAGTAGTAGGAGATAAGGGAAATAATGACTTTATAAATTACCTAATTATGACTAATAATACAGAAGGTGACAGGACAATAACCAATCATGACAGATTATATGAGTTTGCGGAAAATGATGAAAACTTGAATGGTATATGCATTTATGATGTTAATATAAGAGATTCAATAATAAGCAATGTATATAGATATAAGATAAGACTATTGTTTGACGATGGAGGTTAATTATTTTATTGTGTTGAACATTTAAATATGTGATAGTGTTTTTCAAGATGGACTGTTTATGAACTGATTTTTGGTAAATGGTTAAATGATAATGTGGATTGTATTTTTTTTTGTGTATTCTTGATGTTATGTATTTTATGAATTTTTTTATGTAAACCATGTACTGTAGAATTTTAAATAATTGAAGAAAGTTTGATAAAGAATTTGAATAATTATGAGATTTAGATTCTAATGGATAGTAAATGATTAAACAGGTAATATATTTGGATATTGAGTTGTTTTAGGATTGTAAGATAAGTGATGAATTTTCTAGTGGTATATTAATGTAAAATGTTAAAAAGGAGATAGAATTTGGGTGATAATTATTAAAATAGAGGCATGGGAGTTAGTTAAATAGAGTTATTGGGAGTTAGAGAAAATAAGATTTTGAGATACAGATAGTATACAAAGAGGGTGTTAGATATTTTAGGGACACAGTAGTTAGTGATTATATGTAGAGAGGTGAGTAATGTGAATGGTATATATATATTTGTTGATGATGATATTTTGTAGTAAGGGTCCGGTGTAAGGAGTGATCAGCGTGCGACGTGGCAAGAGACTAGCGTGCAGCCGGGTATGGCAGGCGGAGCAATTTGGGTTAGAGTGTTTGCCGATATTGGTGGAGGGCAAATGGTTAGGAATGGATATGGCCAGGTAGGGAACACACATCCTAGTACAAAAAAACGAGCGGTGCCAGAGGATTTAAATGGGATTAGTGAAGGGGGTTATTATTGAGATATTGGTGTCATAATATATAAATAGGGTTGTTAGTAGCGGCTGTTAGTAAAAAAAAAAAAAAAAAAAAAGAGGTGAGTAAGGTTAGATAGACAAATGCCAGAATAAGGTATAGATAATAGGGAATAATAGAGAGTCCCCCAAACGGATAAGTATTGATGAAACAGTTAGAAAAAGAAAATTCATAGTAGAAAGGTGATGTAACAGAAAGGTTAATGATAAATTGGAAATTTTTTTTATAGAATCTAAGGATATAACAAATGTTAAATAATAAAAGTTAATAGAGAGTTAAAACAGTAATGTCTTATAAGTTTTGATACAAGTTGTGTAAATATAAATTGTTTAAGGTAAATGTAACAATGTTAATGTTTAATGTACAATGTTTTGTTATGTTTTTATTATGTTGATGGTACAATAGCGTGTGTGGCTGGGAGGTTGCTACAGGGGTAGCAACGACAACAAATATTAAATATTAAAGAAATAATAGTGATATTGGTGTTGTTTATCAAGTAGATAATTAAGATTCTGTTGTAGGGAAATATAAGTGTAAAGGATGCTGAGTAAAGAAAATATAAAGAGTTTTGAAGTGTTTGCCATAATAGGTATATATTTTGATTTTATATGAAGTAAATTAATAGAGATAGTGGTTGTTGCTTGGAAAATTATAATTTGTTTTATGTTTAGTGTAAGAATATATTTTCTTGTAGTAAAGAGAATAAATATGACTGACGGGAGTCAGAGAGTTTTACTAAATGCAGGAATGTTAAAAGGAGGGGGATCTTCTATCCTAAATCTTGTGATTTGTTGTTTGAGAATTTTAGGTTAAGCAAACCAACGCCTCAAAACACAAACCAATGCATCTAAGGGGAGACATATCAGTTGTGGATATGGGAATAGAGAAGGCCACTATATTAAAGTTTTATATTACATGTTTCAGAGTTTGGTGGTGGTGTGACAGCGGTACTGAGCTGGCCGATGTGTCAGAACAGGAGCGTAGGGGCCTCATAGCCTTATGGTGTTGGGATCTCTCCTGAGAAGTCCAGTAAGGTCAGACGGGTACGATCAGCATCATTGGACCAAGGGTAAGTGATTATAATTGTTTGTTGTTGTTGTAAACCGTTAAGGGGGTTGTGGCAACATATCTGGGCTGATCCCTTTAGAACGTGTGAATGAGTCAATGAAAGTTTTCATGCTTCGGCATCAAATCTTTCATTGAGGGGGTTTTGTAACGGGACAAACAGCCTGATTTCATAATTATGGGATGTAAGGATTTCGTATTGTATTTTTATTGCATTTATGAATGTCAAACATGGTTAGGTCAGTTTTACCCATGTCCAAAGAAACAATGCATATTCAACAGAGCAGAATGATTCCAAGGTCACAGGCTTACGTGCGGAATAGAATGCATTCGATGGTGGTAGTAACTAACACGGACTCTCAATATAAAATTTCATTGGCCAGCAATGCGTGTCGTCATTAATAAATGATAATGACGTATCAACAATAACGTATAAAACAGGGCGTTAGCCGTAGAAACAAGAGACGGTGATGTCATGATACTACTACATACGCAGATTTTGCATATGACCTGTTCTCAGTCTGCATTATCAACTCAGAGCGTACACGTTCAATTGTGTGCTGGTCAATTATTGCCAGCAGAGGTGATAAAAACTTTGTAAAAATGTAATCAAAACATACAATTAAAGTCAGTGCACAGTTTTAAGAATGAAGTAAGCAAAATTCAGTGAAACCAAAAAGAAAACAGACAGATCACAAAGTTCGGCCAAACATCCGCCGCCAATCATGGAAAACGTCTGAGGAACGCCATCACCACAACAATTCAGGGAAGTCCTAAAATTCAAAATTCTAAATATTAATATGAGCTCAGAAATTTTATTAATCAGATATGTAATAACAATCAATGTATGAGATGTACGAATGAGAGAGTGAGAGTAAATGGTTGCCAGCATTTAAAAGCAATAACCTGAGGCGTTGGTTCGTGTTATACATATATTTTTTAAATGAGCATAACGTAATAAGTAAATTTGAATTGAATACTGCAGTTTTAAAACATATTTGCGTGAAAGATTAAAACCAAGAAAAAAGCAAATGTTATACAGATGTTAAAGTATGGTAAAGAGGCGGAAGTCATGAAGCCGCCATTTTGCTAATTGTTTTAGATGAGAGATGACTCCATTTGTTTCATAACATTTAAATATTGCAAATAAAAATAAATCACAAGTTGTTTAACTACATGTTGTATAAATGGTTATTTCGAAAACCCGACTACCTCTGCCTTTCGCTTAACGAAGCCCTGGACCCTAGCTATAAAAATAATGCTGTTAATAAAACCACATGTTTACACCGGATGTATGGTGAGTACTTCTTTATTTACAATTAGAAACATAAAAAATAATTTATTATAGAAAGTGAAATGTTTGAGAGTTAACAACAGGCTGATCACATTGGCCACTGGTATGTGTTAAAAGTACCACATCAGATTCAATTGGCTACCAAGTTCCTATAGTAACTTATTAACAGGTAGTGTCACTTTTTAGATATCAAATTCAACATGGCACAAAACTGAATCTTCTTTGTCCAAGAGGCAATGGTTTAACAAGTGATTGAACGGATGTTGCTGTTTACATTTCTGGGAGTTCATTTGTGGGGGAGTGCTTTAGTGTTATGCTAATGTTATTTCAATAAAATTTATTCAAAAAAGAGAAAACTTATATCTCCAAGAAGAAGAAATAGAACTGTTATTAATTGCAGCATATAACACTACAAAATATTAACTGTGACATTTATAACGTACAAATGGTAGTAGCAATGTTAAAAAAAATTAATAAAAATGAATTTACAACTAATATTTGGAAGTTATCTACAGATCTGTTAAATAAGTATAATTTATAAATGTGTTCATCAGTACCATAACCAACAGTTTTGTACAGATTTTCTATATGAAAATTAAAATTGTTATTTTATGTATTACAAAGTATATTTTAAAAGTATTCATAATTCTAAAAAGGTAAATAGGGAATAGTTCTGGCATGTGAGGTGTCTACTTATGTTTTACAAAAGTTCAAAATTTCGTCCATTTATTTTCAATATTAAATTTTTTGTAAACACATATAATGAGAAATCAGCTTGGCACTTTAGGCCTACCTTGAAGAGAATAAACTCGCATTGTCGGGTTAAAAGCTTGCAGGGTGAACAATTATAGTGCCAGAAATGTTAACCAACATAAACGCATCAGATGACAAAGTACTTGACAGTGTCATCCAAAACAATTCTGCCCCAAAACGCCCAACCATTTTAGCCTTACTCGGCATCCGCAGAGCTTTCCATTCTGTCTGGAACAAAGGTCTCATATTCAAAACCATTCTTGAATTGATACAAAGCACAAGTCCACCAGCATCTCTCAGTACCATTCTAAATTAATGCTGGTGTCCCTCAGGGCTCTATCATTAGCCGTTACTTTATATTTTTTTACAAAAGATATACTCCCTCCTATATTTGACATGCCCCTCAGCGAGACTAGCCCAATATGCTAATGATATGGCCTATCGGGTATCTGCTGGAATTTACCGGCAGGCCCGTTCGAGACTACAAATGGTTTTACAATATTTCTTCAACTAATGCAACACCTAGAGGATTTCAGTAAATATAGACAAAACCAAACTATCTGTTTTTAATTCAACAGGATATAATATAAATCACTTCTTTCAAACTCCAGTCCACATTGACCTTCAACTGTAACCCTGAAGCATGTCTGCAAATACCTTGGCATCACCCTTGACTCCAAACTAACCTGGCAGCCACACATCAAACGAACTACCGACCTAGTCCGCAAGCGAAATCCAGACCCTTTGAATTCTCACCAGTAATGGTCGTAGTTCCAGCGTGACCCTTAGTAGAATCTACACCGCATGTGTACGCCCCATCATGACATATGCACATGCCATCCTGCTAACAGCTGACTCTGCCCACCTTAAACCTTACAGGATAACAGAAGATCAAGCCCTCCGCCTAATTTACTATTGTCCTCTCAAAACTCAAACCAGCTATACTGCTCTGTATGCCCTTAATAAACATTTATCAGGCCTAGACTCTTTCCTGTATAAACTACACTGGAAGTATGCCCAGATTGCCAAAAACCATGCCTCCCTCCAATCCATCGCAGCTTCTATCGACAGAACAATCAAGAACATACACAGATCGCATTAATCAGATACTGGTTATCACCAATGAACCTGTGTCAGAAATAGACACAAAAATAGAAGTAACTAATCAACAAATTTCAACTCCCACTCCACTACCAATCAGCACCCCCCCAACCTAAAGAACTCCCTACAGAACCTAATTCTATAACTCCCCTTTACTTCACACCTAATTCTATGCCCTCTTAATTGAGCCCCCCCCATCCCTTGATGCCTCAAAGACGCTACCCTCCACCTTTAGTGCCTTGTGCTACTCAACCCTGTTGTTGCTGTTTTCTAGTTTGGCACATCATATCAATCCCCCCCCCATCACCAAAATGCCTGTCCACACTACTTTCACATACACCCCATACACGTTTTCTTTTTCTACTTGGTACTTCCACCTTCTCGGCTCCAGTCCTGCACTGGCATGTGTCTCCACAATCTGTATTCCATACCGGCAGAAGGGGGGCTGTCCCCAGAACAGCCCGCGACTTGTCCAAGCATCCAAATAGTATGAAAAAAAAGGTGCTTAACTGTTTGAGAATATTAATGAGGCAATTACAAATCAGATTAATTGAGTGTGCAAACAACACTTAATGCTTTTGTGGCAAGCAGCTATTAACTAATTATTGTATCTGACCACACAGATACAACAGGTGAGAAAACAGACCAAACTGATTATGCATTACTGAACTTTGTAATTAAATGGATGGAGATTTAAACAACTCTCAAAGTCACAGTGAGGTGAACATGCGGGCATATTCCCCAGTAATTTGTGTATAACCTCAATGCCAACTTCACACTTATGCTATGACAGTACGACAGCTTGTTAATATAATCTTGTTATCCTTGCACCAGGAATGTGAACAATAAGTAAAAATTCTAAACCATGACGCCACAATAGACGTCAGTCCTTTCACCATACAGAAATCTAAAAATAATGTAAATGAATAACAAATCTTGGCAGTTTCCAACACAAAATACAATTCTAAATAATTAATTAGAGTTTTATAATTCTTACAGACTTCACGTTATGTTACTGGGACACCAGCAAATTTACTGAGTTGTGGTTTTCACGTAAACACATGCATATAATAAAAAACAAGTATGCCTTGAAGTCTTTATTATCATGAACATATCTTAGTGACTGATGATGCTTTCTGCGACAGTGAAATATTTAAAACCAAATTTGTTTTTTTTCTTATACGCGTATTTATTGTAAAAACAGTGAATTCGGTAAATTTGTTTGATTTTTCTGTAAACATTTTCAAAGTGCATTTTGTAATTTTTAAACTTGTTTCCCGCATAGTTAAAAAATTATAATAGACTAGCTGTTACCCATGGCTTCGCACGCGAATATTTGGCTTTTAATAAGTATTTTAATATAATTTTTAGTGTCTATGTCTACATGGCGTTCTGTCAGCTCGTATAACAATTTTGTACTCATTAGTCAAATTCTTTCCAAATCTGTTTTCAACACTTGTACTATTTTAACTTGTACTAAATTATTATGTTGGTGCAACAGCCTTTTGAGATTTAAAAGTATCCGTTTATAAACCCTTTGGAGATATTTATAAAGTACCTGTCAAATCAAAAATCCTAAATTCTTTACAGACGTATTTGTATACAAATTACAAAATATATCGATACAGTCGCATATTAAAAACATTAAAAAGCAGGAACAGATGAAGGTACAGTTCCGATGCTGCTAAATTAATATTAATTGTTTATTTACTTGTTACTATGGTATTAATTCTGGTCTCCATGGTACTGTTGACGTCTTTATACACATCAACGAAAAGCCATAATTAAAAGGGCCTAAATCGTGAGAATGGGGTAAAATATCAAATTCCAAGTTAGACACTATTTTGCGCCTTGTGTCAAAGGTAACCTGTACAAAATTTTGGTGGCAATCAGTGTAACGATGTGGATTTGTATTCAGTACCCATAAATCTTCAGACTTTTAGTTTTATATATATATAGATGTTTCAAAATTATAAGCAGCACACACCATATACCAGTTACAATAATTATCTTCTAAGATTATAAATACCACACCTGTTTAGTAATACATACTTAAAAAAAAAAGCCACAGTATTATACAAACAAATATATACTCAAACACTGAATTTTTATTATTTTTTTATATGTAACACTACATTAAATATTTTAAAATTTTAATTTCATAATTTCTGTTACCTGTAAAGCTATTTATCAATGAAAAAATATCAATTATATTTATGGTAACCCAGAAATATTACATGTTATTATCTTGTCTCACCACAATGCTATTCATAGCAAAAGGCAACAGAGACTTTAATGACTGTCACTATTTTCAGTTTATGAACATGTAGAAACTATTGGTCAAATTTATACTAGTCATTTTTCTTTTTCAAGGTTATGTACTTATAACTCCATATAAATAATCTGACAGAATAAGTATCATAAAAATATTATTCACTAAAATAGTGAATCCAATAAACAGTTTGCTTCCTTTTACATAAAATTCCATCACAATTTACTAGCACACACTTTGGATAAACGAAAACTGTTTTATCACATACTTCAGTAATTAATTTGAAAGTTTTATGTCTACTAAATATGATTGTTAGTTACATTATTTGGAATTACATGTTTCCAAAAATGTTCCTTCCCTTAAACAGCTGACCTAAGGTAGTGAGTTAAGGCATATACAATTTTAGGATTTCTTATTGGCTCTGTAAGACTCGTTCACAAGACAGAAAGGATTTACAAAAGTAGCATGAAAGCAAAGACAGATTGTCTCCAATTATTCTCATAGTTTGGAATCATGAACAAAATCAAGTTCAAATTGGTTGAACTCTATGTGCATGATTTACACTTAAATCATATTAGCTACTGATTCAAGAATTAAATGTGAGTGTATACAGACAATGTGTTTATATTAAGTGTAAAATACACTCTTGAAACTAACCGATACAATAAAATTATCAACATGACTACTCTATAGAGCACATGCATCATTTAAAAAGCTTACTATTATAGTTCAGTCCAAAATTTTTCTGGTAGATGGCTGTCTCAAATTCAGTAATGAAACCAGCATTCTGTTACCATGTGTTTCTGATGTATGAGGGTAAGCTGAAAAGTAATGCACACATGCTTGTAGAACACGAACAAAATTACCTACAGAAGCGCACCTGGCGGCATTCGGGAGTAACATTCCCCCACCAAACGCATGCGCAGTTTGAAGGAGTTTCGTACAACAATACGCTTTAAGTAGCAGAAGTATGGAGACGTGTTGTAGTGCTATGTCAATGCGAGTTAAACAGCATGCGGTTATCAAATTTTTAACTGCTGAAAATGTGATTCCTAATGAGATTCATCATCGTTTAAAGGCTGTTTATGGTGACGATGCTGTTGATAGGTCTACTGTGAATCGATGGGTAATCAAATTTCGTGGTTGCGAGTCTGGAAAAGCCGTAATTGATGACAAAAAACGCAGCGGACGTCCGATCACTGCCACAGACGATGAACATCGCAAACTCGTCGACGATTTGATTCAAAATGCCCGGCAAATCACTCAAAAGCGTATCGCAAACCATATTGGAATATCAAAGGAACGTGTCTATGAACATGACAACGCTTGTCCACACACCTCGCATGCAACCCAAGAGGCTCTGCGAAACCTGAAGTTTGAACCGATTCCACACCCTCCCTACTCCCCTGATCTCGTGCCTTGCGATCTCTATTTTTTTCCTCTACTCAAGAGAGACCTCAAGGGTAATCATTGCATCTCGGACGATGAGGTGAAGGCAGCTGTCGCGTCATGGATTCGAGAAAAGTCGGAAGAATATTTCAGTGACGGGATAAAAAAACTTGTTACGCGTTGGGAGAAATGTGTTAGACTTAACGGCGACTATGTTGAAAAATAAATATATAATTTTGAAGCTAAGGAAATGTATTTTTATTTACTTTTTGCCCCATCTTGGTATTTCTTTTCGTTTGTGTTCTACAAGCATGTGTGCATTACTTTTCAGCCTACCCTCGTACATGGTATTTGTGAATGTCCAGTACATGAGACTTTGTGTTCACTGCATTAGGTCATAACATGAATGCTATTGAATTGAATATCTCAAATTGACAGCAATAGGGATTCTCATATACGCTGATGGGTCTTCAGAGATGATCATTTTGAGAAATTACAACTCTTTAATATTCTGAACTCTATCATACTTGCATAAGTATTCATGTATGACAAAATAATCAATACCGTATTAGATTTTAATCAAGACTGTTAGGAATAAAACATATTACAAAAAATAAAATCGATATGGAGAACCATACATGACTTCCATGTTGTAAGATTTATGTTTAAAATAATTTACTTGAATTCGGTTCGGTAATTTCTAAAAAAAATATCGCCCACCCTCAAACTAATTTTACTATTTATAGATATTTTTGTTATTATGGGGTAGTCGTTTAATATGTTATTTTCAGTCACTTTATCCATAAAAATTAGGTAGGCTTACTTTATTCTTATAAAGAAACCGAACTACGCAGATAATCATCCCTCCTCCGAAGCGCTCTGAAGTCACTAATGGACACTTGAGCATCTTGCAGAGGGTTCATTCCCTAAAGACGAAAAGTCTGTCTATGAACCATTCCTCTGTAAACATGTGCAGTTACACTGCCCAGCGATCCACAGGAAGCAAATCGCTATCCACGCTGGACACTTTTTCGGCTTGCACGCGTTGTGTTGGTGTGGGTTTTGGCACTTTCCATTTAAAAAGCATGCAAATGTAAGAAAATAAACATGAGTGAGGCCAGAAATAATGCAAATTGTGTGTGTGTGTGTGTGTCTTGCCTGCCTTTTTATTGTGGTAATCATAATAACAAAATGGAAATGTAAACATTACATAGTTGAGATATGCTTGCCTGCCACAAAAGATATATTTTCTCTCATACATGATTTAAATTAAAATAAAAAAAATATAGAATTTTGTTAAGTTAAATGAAATGTTTCCGTAGAAACTACTTCTTTGTTGTCAATAATTTACCTTATAAAAGTTTACCTCCTCCATCATCAACTACCATTTTAATTTATACAAAAAATTATTCCCTCCCCCCTTCAACTACCCTTTTCATTTATAGATATTTCATCTACCTTTCTACAGTGGATTATTATGACCTTCTTTTTAGGATACTTTATTTATCAAAATTAAGCACTTTACTCTTGTTAAAACGTAAAACGTTGCAGGTAAACTACCCCTTTCCCTTAACCAATTTTCACCAAAAACAATAGGCCTCGAGTCTTCTACAATTCACGGCTGTATGCAAAAAATTATTTGATTCTGTTTGAATTTGTGGCTGTTATCGTTTGCCATAGAAAAAATTCTATACACAGACACTTTTCGAAAAATGACTTTTTACTTCCAAGTTCCATGGCGAAAAAAATCGTGTTTGAGATAACAGCTGATTCTGATTGTACTACCCTCAAAACATGAAGAAAAGTCATTTTTCGAAAAGTGTCTGTGTGTATGTCTGTCTGTCTATGTGTAGAATTTTTTCTTTGCCAAACGATAACAGCCGAAAATTCAAACAGAATCAAATAATTTTTTGCATACACCTCTGAATTGTAGAGGACTCAAGGCCTATTGTTTTTGGTGAAGATCGGTTAAGGGAAAGGGGTAGTTTACCTGCAACGTTTTATGTTTTAACAAGGGTAATTTTACTTCCATATTCCTTAAGGAAATGGAAGTATGGTGATGGCAAAAAAAATCGTGTTCGAGATTATTGCAGATTCTGATTGTACTACACTCAAAACATGAAAAAAATCGTTTTTCAAAAAGTGTCTCTGTGTGTGTGTGTGTGTGTCTGTAGATTTTTTTTCTATGGCAAACGATGACATCCGCAAATTCAAAGAGAATGAAATAATTTTTTGCATACGTCCCTGAATTGTAGAGATCTCAAGGATTTTCGATTTTGGTGAAGATCGGTTAAGGGGAAGGGGTAGTTTACCTGCAACCTTTTACGTTTTAACAACAGTAAAGTACTTGAAAATGCATTTAAACTTTTTCAAACAATGGTAATTGTTAAAAATAAAATAATTTTGTTGCCAGGCAATAAAATTATAATTTTTTCATTTTAATGTAAATTATGTATGAGTTAATATACGAGGTGTGTTCATAAAAAGACCAAACTTTTTGAGTAACACATCAATCCGCACAAACGACGCGCCGCGACTTTGCGCGCACCTAGCGATAGTTTTTGACAACAAACTACCACTTATTGTGTTCCGCTATTAGCAGTAGCCTTTGAGGTATATCACATTGAGTGGGGACGTGCACACGCTGGCCGGCGGATTAGTGACAAAGCGATTAAGAAAGACCGCGAGAATAACGTGTGCGTATGAAATTTTGCAGCAAAACTAGGTTAAAACTTTTCAGAGACATTCTGGTTTTCAATTAAGCATATGCGGAAGCCTGCATGAGGCGAACGATTAGTTTAAGAATTTTTAAAGAGGGAAAAACAATGGTCGGTGCAGATCAAAGCGATATCGAAGATCATGGGAAGAGAGCTCGTGATGTGGTAATTGTAAATCATCGTTTAAATGCCGATACTTTCTGACAGAATCCATTTAAGATCGTAAAATTAAATTTTGATAGAAAAATTTAAATGTATCGTATCACTGAAAAATTCTTACTGTGTTTGTTGACGACGATCAGAAAGAGACCCGTTTTGAAATCGGTCAACAACTGCGTACCAATGCAAATGGTAATGAAAACTTTGGAAGACAATGGAAATAGCTCTGTAAAGGTTTTACGAAGTCAGCAGAAAAATTTTATACACACACGTTGTGTTAAGATCTTCATTCTCACTTCGTTATAAATCCGCCGGACGGTGTGTGCCCGTACCCACTACAGCGCGTGTAGCTCGAAGACTGAAGATCGTGACGGAAACAGAGAAAACGGCATTCAGGCGTCAAAAACTGTCGCTAGCAGCACTTAATTCTGCAGCTCGCTCTATGCGCTAGTTGACGTGCTACACAAATAGTTCGGTCTTTTTTTGAACACACCTCGTACATGTATAACATAATATATCGTTCGTGGCAGGTAAGCATATCTCAGTTATGTAATGTTTACATTTCCATTTTATTATTATGACTACAGCAATAAAAAGGCAGGGCACACACACACACACACACACACACACACACACACACACACACACACACACACACACACACACACACACACACACACACAAAATTCACGTTATTTCTGGCCTCACTCATGTTTATTTTCTTACATTTGCACGCTTTTTAAATGGAAAGTGCCAAAACCCACACCAACATAACACGTGCAAGCCGAAAAAATGGACATCAATTTGCTTCCTGTGGATCGCTGGGCAGTGTAACTGCACGTGTTTACAGAGGAACGATTCATAGATAGACTTTTCGTCTTTAGGGAATAAACCCTCTGCAAGATGCTGAGGGTCCATGAGTGACTTCGTAGCGCTCCTTCTTTTTCGCGTGTTTGTTCTGTGAAACATACACTGTAGATTCACAGCTTTACTCTAAGCAACACTCAATAGGAAATGTTGAAAATTTTAGTCCACAGTGTACCCTCATTCACACTAAACCTGCTCTGATGTTTTAATTACGGACATCATAATATTAAAACTTTGGAAACTTGAGCACTACTTAATGGAGATCAATCATTAACTTATACAAGCCATTAATTTTATGCATATTTTTTATATATATGTGTACAACATTATCGGCAACAAAGAAGTAGTTTTTGTTAAAATTCCTTCCCGGGATATTTGGCCGTAGTCCAATGTTTTCTACAAAACCAGACGTTTCGGCAATGCCATCAACTTCCATCATCAGTGAAAATCGAGTGCGATAACGTGAGGTGGTATATGTTAGTGACCACAGTACTGTGGTTAAGGCTGAAGCAGTAAGTAGAAAGAAGTAGTTTCTATGGTAATATTTCATTTCGAAAATGATTTTAAATTTAAATCTTAGAATATGGAAGTCATATATGGTTCTCCATGCTGATATTTTTCTATGACGAACGATAAAACTGCCGCACATTCACACAGAATCAAATAATTTTTTACATACGTCCCTGAATTGTAGAGGACTCACGGCTTATTGATTTTGCCGAAGATCGGTTAAGAGGAAGGGGTAGTTTACCTGCAACGTTTTAAGTTTTAACAAGAGTACTTAAAAAATTATTCAAATTTTTCAAACAATGGTAATTGTTAAAAATAAAATAATTTGTTGTCAGGCAATAAAATTATAATTTTTTTGAATGACGCAGGGAGGGCTTAACTTGACCGTTTGGCAGTTATCTGCTGTCTAACTAATTGGCGTATGTTTTCAAAATTTTAAAACTTTTGAACGCATGAACCGTTTTTGGAAAACTTGGCACACATTTCCACACTTCACCCTACAGAACCTTGTTTTTGAGATTGATCACCCAAAAAATAATACATTGTGTCAAAATTGTGAAAAAAATGGTAAAATCCCATGTGAGGTATCAAATTAAAGCGAATTTAAACCACAATCTGAAATTAGTATTCATTTTTGAAATGTTCAACGTTTTTGAATGTCAGAGCCTAAAACGCTGGCGAAAGTTTTGATAAAATCACAAAAATTCATGTGGCATATTTAGTTAAAGCAATTTTGACTAAAATCTGTAATGTTAAGTTTTAAAATTTCAAAATATTTGGACTCTAAGAACCAGTAAAGAGATCATATTTTTTTTAAGTAAAAATCTAACTGAGTGTCAGATTAAAAGGAATTGCCACCCAAATTCGTATGTTCGTAAGTGTTTGTGAATAATTATCTGCGTTTCAGTTTTGTAATAAGAATAAAGTACTCAATTTTTATAGATAAACTGACTCAAAAATAAAATTTTATTAAACGACTACCCCATAATAACAAAACTATCCATAAATAGTAAAAATCGTTTGAGGGTAGGGAATTTTTTTTTAGAAATTATTGAACCGAATTCAAGTAAATGACTTTAAATACACCTTAGAACATGGAAGTCTTGTATGGTTCTCCGTACAGATTTTTTTCATGTTTTGATGGTAGTACAATCAGAATCTGCCGTTATCTCAAACACGATTTTTTTCAGCATGACCATACTGTACTTCCATTTCCTTATGGAACATGGAAGTAACAATAACTACTACAAAAACTAATTCCCATAATTCTGTTGCTTATTAGAACAAAAGTTAAAATGGAATCCTTGTACTGCAAAATTATTTTCAACGTTAATTTGTTAAAAACAAAGTACACATGCTCTTGACCATTTTGGCAATATACTGGTGTACATAAATCTGCAAATACTATTTAATGTACGCAAAATGTTAAATTTAGCATACTGTTAAACAATGAATTTGTTTTTAAATATTACAAAATAATTTGTGAAGTATGGTACCTATATGAATGAAACTTATTTAGCACCTAGAGAAGTAATGTAATTAAACAGTTTATTTATGCATCCATGTGCATTTATGTATGTAGGAAGTCACATACTCGCAAGCACATACACAGTTTGCCATTACAACAAACGTTCTTACACAACATGAATTTACAGACCAAAAATATATAAAATACTGTATGATTAATCCATTTTATTTTTAGTCACACAAAATACCTGTATTTAAATACCATTTCATTTTAAATTCACTTTTGAAGAATAACATTTAGCAAATACTGACTATTTTGTTTCATTCTGAACAATTGTAAGATCACTTTCAGCGAATGATATGAAGGTAACACAAAGTGAAAACACACACACACACACACACACATATATATATATATATATAATAAAAAATCCAAATTTCATTCTTAATCTACATTTTCACAGCCTAATTAGAAAATAAAAAATAAAAAATATGTATTGACGTTCTTGACAATAGTTTTGTAAACGAAAATCAACACACTTTATATATACAGTGTACTGTGGTGTGATTTACAAGCAACCTCTTATGCTGCACAAATCTGTAAATAACTTTACTCTTTACATACACATGACAGTATGTACACAACATGTTTAAAAGGCTTACTGCAAACGAACAAATGATTATCCTCAATCAAAACAATATATTACAATATTCGATCAGTGATTTACATATATACAAAGTAAGGGCTATATATACCTTAGTAAAATTCTTTCACGACTCTTAAAATTTACATTACAATGATATACACTAACAATTAAGATCAATTTGTTAAAATTATTTCAGAAAATATGATACGTTTAAATGAAAGAAATATTTGTCTGTAAAACAATTATTATAAAGAGAATACTTTTTTATACTAGTAGTATGTCATAAAAAGTGACTGAAAACTGTCAGAATTTCTTTTCTGGCTGTTGTCAGTTAAACATTATAGAAAAACTGAAGGGCTCAAAAATGACACAAAAAGAAACCAAGTTTTGTTTTGACATAACAAAAACGCTTATATTACAATATCACCTTCTTTTTTTCTTTTGCTTTTTTGTTTTCTTTGATAATGCTGTTACAGCTGTTATGTCTTCCTTTTCCCCTGAATCTGTATTAGACTTGTCAGGTGACTCTTCAAATGAGTCATTTGATAAGTTCTTTGACTCATCTTCATTATTTTGGTCTATTTCTGTTTCCTGTATACCTTCGTCTTTAGAACACAGTTCATAATTTGATCCCAACGAATCTGTAGCAGGTTCTAGTTCTTCACCTACACTGTCATTACAAGACTCATAAACTGAATCTACACTGTTATTCTTTGCTGTGTCTTTATCATGTGAAGTACGTGTTTTTGATGGCCCTGCTGCAACTGAACTCCAAGAACGGACCTGATGTGTGCCATCATCTAATTTTGGAAAATTACCATTTGGGTCCTCGTTCACTACATCTGAATCAGAAATAACAGTTGTTTTCCAACTTTTCCTCTGGATTATTTTCTCAGTAATGAGTAAATCACTACTAGCAGAAACAGATTTATCAGTGTTACATAGACTACTCTTATCTGTTTTCTTTTCATCTTTTTCATTTTTGATTTGTGGCTTTTGATCACTTATTTTGTCATTTATTTCACTTTTACTACATTCCAATGTATTAATTTTTTCCTTACTACTACTCAACTTTTTATATTTATGTTCTTCTACACTCAGCATTTCCCTTTTTATCTCAGTTCTGGTCACACCTGATTTTTCTTCATCTTCTTCAGTCTCAATACTACTACTTTGTTGACCGGTGCGAATTACAATACTGTCTTTACTTTTATTTTCTGACTCACACTTTCGTAAATTCTTTTTTGCTTTTCCCTTCTTTAGGTTACTTTTCAATTCTGAAACTGCTTGAGAATCATCACTTGAATCTTTATCAGTTGTTTCATCACTCCGCGTATTATCTTTTTTAGAAACTGAATTCTCCTTTTCTTCTTCTTGTATGCTCTTCACTGTTTCAGATTTCTCTTTTACAGACATATCCTTTATTTGGCTTTTAATAGTTTCTGTTACAGAGGCTTCAGAAACTTCATTAGTTGTATCTAAATTTTTATTGTCCATTTGATCATCACTTTTTTCTGATACGTAAGCAATTGCCCTGACTTCATCAAATGCTTTTTCATTACCATTTTCAAATTTTCTGGTCACATCATTGCTTTTTGTCTTTTTCTTCCTCGATTTTGGACTAATGTTTACTGTTTCATCAATGCACTTACTTTTTCTTTCATGGACATCATCAAACACAGGCACATTAGGCTTCAAAACACTTTCTTCTGAGTTCTCTGTATGCGAGACTGTTACCAATAGGCTAGAGTCTAACTTAAATTGAGCATTTAACAAATCTTTATTTTTCACCTTGATAGTTAGCTTTTCTGAAGAATATTCTTTTTCTAAATCATCAGAGGTGTTCTGTGAACCTGGCATATTTGAATTTTTGTTAGTACTGCTGTCTACTAAATTAATTGATTTAGATTCTTTACAACTCATTACACTAGCATATGTCTTTAATGTGTTATCAGTTTTATCTGCAATACTATAACTGGTATCATTGACAAGCCCTTCACATTCATAATTCTTCTGACTTTTTTTATCACTCACATCTTCACCATTGTGGAGAACACTTCTACTACTTCTTTTTGTACCCATAACTTCTGGTACGTTACCTAACTCCAAAACCATATCACACTTACTGGTGCACAACAGTTCATCAGTTTTATGTAGTACATCAAGTTCACACCTTTCCTTCTCATCATTCTCATTTCTCTTTAAATTCCCTTTGCTTACTTTCCTCTTTGATTTCCCATTTTTACTTTTTTTGTCTAATGATTCAACTACTACTATGTCATAATTGACCTCTTCAGTTTTTTTTGTTTCCCCACTTTCATTCATCCTAATTTCTAGAGGCTTACTTTTTCTATTACTTTTAAAATCGACTTCTTTGGTAACATCCTTATTTTTATTATTTTCACTTTTATTTTGTAAATTGGTTTTTTTACTTTCTGACGTATCATATTTCTTTTTCATGCACACATTAATATCATCGGATGGTTCTGGATTAATTTTAATTTTACTATTACTGCTACTTCCTATGCTAGCAGAGTTCTTCTTTTGTGTTACGACTACTTGCAACTTTGGCTGGTCTTTAGGCGTCTCCACGATGTCCGGTAGTTGCCGTGCATGCGTTGGTCCATATGTGGTGGAGATTGTCACTACAGTTCCTAGAGGGTTAACTTGCCGCTCGACAATGGGCGCGCGCATGCCACCCCCCTCGGCTCCCCTTACACCTTACAAACAAACAAACGTCAGAGTCAGTCAGGACACGCGAAAAATATCTGTGATTTTACTGTTACATTAGTAAATTCTACAAAAAAAAAAATTACAATGCAAATCCATGATCATAATTTTAGGTGTGTTAAATATTTTATTAATATACAAACATACAGCAAGGATCAATATATTCTGTGTCTATTACAAGATGTCATAAATAACTGGTATTAACAGATTATGGTACTTACTTACTTATTTTATTATTACTAAAAAACTGTACATATTTTTACTGCAAAAAAAGTTTTATGAGAGGGAGAGGGAGGGAGATGGGGAGGGAGGGAGGGAGGGAGGGAGGGAGGGGAGGGAGGGAGGGGGGGGGGGGAGAGAGAGAGAGAGAGAGAGAGAGAGAGAGAGAGAGAGAGAGAGAGAGAGAGAGAGAGAGAGAGAGAGAGAGAGAGAGAGAGTAGGAAAACAAAATAGAACACACTCAATATTTCACACAATCCATACAATTACTAATATTTTACTTGACATATAAATGTGTGTAAAAGTGAAAAAAATAAATTCCTGTATTTCTAAATGTAATAAACATAAATATTCTCTAGACTACCAGACTGGACTGAGCAAAACCATGTACACATACTATCTATACCTTCATTTATTGAAGTAAAAATTCCAAATACAAAGTACATAAACACTGGCTTCTAGTACAAAATACAAATTAAAATATAGTTACCCTTCCACCTATTTGGCACACCGTGCAGCTTATTAACACCTATTTTCATAAGCTAAAGTGAACATTTTTAAATATTTCATAAACAAATATTTTTGTACACGTATCAATTCTAAATAAATTAAAATAACCTGACTCTGACGTTGTATTGTTTGTTTCATTACTATATTTAACTTACATATTAATATATCTATATAAAACTATAACAACAGCTACTCCAGTGAACAGTAAATAATAAAAAACAAGTATATTTTTTACCAAGTTTTTCAATAACAAACTAACATATTGTAGCTATCAGTTGTATTCTAGTCTCAGAAAATGTTCAAATATTGCATTCACAAATACAGGCATTTGGTTAACTATATTTGATCATAAACTACAATAAACTGCATTAAGTAACGCCACAACAGATTTCTGACAGACATACTTCTTAATTTATTTGTTTATAAAAAGATAGTAATTTCAAAATACACAATAGTTTTGTAAAACCAAAGTATTAACATTTTGTATCAATTAACGAATACAGCGACTCTCATTCTGTGTATAAGACTACCTTTTTGTTTATTAATAATCTTATATATCTTTTTGTAGAATAAGATACTTCAAATAAGAAAATATTTCAATATACTTATTGAAGTAAAATCTTATACTGTTTCTTGTTATTATCAACCAACAGATATTTTTTTTATATAAAAAGCAGTATGCTATAAATATTAAAAACAAAACATATTTATGTTCTTTTTTAGCAAGTTTTAGCCCATCCCACAACTGTGTAGAGCACTTGTTCCACAACCCAATTCACTTCTGATTGTATACCCATTCATGGCCCATAAAAGTTACAAGCAGCACATTAGTCTCTGCCCACAACATCCATAAATGTACAGCACGTAAGTTGTAAATTACGGGTTAGTTAATAGAACTGTAGGTTAGGAAAACTCTATAGTCTGAGTGTGTGGGTTAGACACACAACTTAAATTCAGCTGAAAATCTAATCACAGATTATAAAATATGAGATTCTAAAATCAGGTCATTAGAGTTGGAGAAGTCAAATCATAAAATGGACATAGTATATGGTGTTATCAACAAACAAACCTAAAAATCAATAAGGGTTTTAATATTAAAACAGATGAAGTGTGTGTGTGTGTGTAATTTTTTTTTAATTTACTGGACTATCCTTAGTCTAAGTATATGACATAACAATTTGATGATGGCACAAATAATATTGTAACACCATTTTACAGCTTATTAGTTAATAGACACATGACAGAAATATCTGCAATATACGAAATAAATATATTGGTTTACATACACAGTATATGACAGCAGACTAAAAACACACATTTATATTTATATGCAAATGTAGTGTTAGTTCACTATGTAAACTACACAGTCTAACATCTGACATGGCTAAATATGACAACAGTTTAAATACTGAAAGCACTGTCAGATTATATTGTGGTTATAAATTAGAAGACTATAAAGTTTGAAAAACATTCATGTACGAAGTACTTTGAATGGTGCTTCTGAGAATATTCATACAATCTTCACATGGCCATGGAGGAATTTCTGGTAAATACTAAATGAAATAATAATATTTACTACATACATTCATACAGTGCTAATTTTTTCAGAACACTTCTCTCCAAAAACTTAAAGAGTATATTCATAGGTAATTGAAAAAATGAAATATAATAACTATAGTTTTTACAGATATCATTTCACATACAAAGGGGAATATATCAAGAAACATTCAAAGTTGAATCAAACTCAGCAACAATGAAATGGATTAACTGGTTGCCAGTGTTTCACATACACTTACTATCTCCAGTAGATTATGTGTGTGTCAAAAATACGCAGAAATGCCCAATAACATGAGATAAACTGTAAGGACATAGGTTAAAGCTGAAGAGTTCATAAAAACAATTACAGAAAAGAAAATGAGGTATTAAAACAAGATGGTGGTGAAGAAAAGAGATTATTTCTGAACAATAAAAGATGTTTACTATATTATGTGTTGAGCTGAAAAGAATGGGAGCAACACAGGCTCTATGAAAAACAATAGAACTCAAATAATACCACTTATCACATTCTATAGTGCTACTATGTCAGTCCACTGTGTCTATGTGTGTGAATCTTATTACACTGGTTTATATCTCAAGCACAGTGAAGAGTTTCAATACACGAATTTCACCAATTAACACATAAATACATCAATTAGTAATATATTTTACAAGCCAATTTTAACTCTTAAGCATAGACAAGCTTAACACATGCGTATAAAATTCAAGAAAACCGATGCAGAAACTCCTTGTAATTGTCTCCGAATGTAAACAAACGCACAGTTCAAATGCAACATAGAAAATTATGATCACAATGTTTAAAAACTTTATATCTGGAGTCACCTGATGTTGAAAAAACCTGCCAGATATTGAACCGTGATATACTTGATATTGGCCAAATGTTTCAACTTCGCCTCTAAAAATAATCTTTGGTAGGTGGTCCTGGTCTTAACATTACAACTCTTTGCCATACAGCCTTGGACTATTTTAATGATAGAATGATGTGTCATGCCTAGGACCAAACCACTGAAGATGATCCGAATAGATACAACCGAAAAATCTGACCGAGCCATGAACCATGGTTTAACTTCATGGTCTAACCTCTGACACAATCCACATAGCAAAACAAATTATGACAATTTTTGTGTAATCTAACCAACAAATCTGGTGCAAATCACACAATTTCAGTAGTTCAAAAACTAGGAATATGTAGTACTTTCCTTTTATAAAGATGATGTAGACAAAAACCATAATTGACCATAATACTTAAAACCATTATCATAATTTTTAGTGGTATGAAACCCACCACTAACTCATAATTACTGATGACTGGTTATAATCTTCTCATAATTGTAATCTTAAATAACATAAAATTTAACAGTTATAATGCTGGTTTCTTGGGCAGTTCTAATTTTATAAAAATCCAGTACATGATTAGTTAAATGCTATATGCAGTATTTGTGGTATTGTGTTTATGAAATATGATTAATGAATTGAAGAAAACATATTTACCTGATGTGCGATTCAGTGAACGTGGACTCTCCATCATTGCATCAGCTAAATCTTCTCTGAGCCTTGACTCCCCTTCTCTTGCATTGCTTCGGCCAAGTCTTCTCGGAATGCGCAGGCTGTTATCAGATGTGGTGTTTGGTTCATTTTTTGTATATCAACTCAACCATGCTAGGAGATAATTCAAAACTACCTATACACAAAGAATAGTACAAGTGGAAGTAGAAATATTATAATAACTGCTGAAAATTGCAATAAAACAATAACACATGTAGTTGTTAGGTTTGGAATATACATGCGCTCTGGTGTATCTTAACATATTATTTGTTTTCTCTTTTTTTTTGCTATATTGTTTGTTATAAGTATTAAAGTGCCCTGTAACTGAAAACTGTTAACTAAAAGATGGACAAACTAATAATTAAATTTATTTGTTAACTATAGTTTTGAGCTCATTTAAAAACTTTGAAACTCATATTAAAAATATACTATTGATCAGTTCTCTATAATTTAAATTACAAAACTGTGTTTGTTCAAATTACATTTGATTTCAATATAAAGGGTAAACTTAATTTTTATTACAGCAAAGAGTCATTGTTGTACATTTCAAATTATCAAATCATTAATTTTGAAGATAAATGACTCAGAAAGAATGTTGAAGAATACAGAAATTGCAGTGGTTTCTAAATGTCTTTGAAAAATGTCACAGCTTTGTGGCCCAATATCTTAATCAGTTTTTTACAACAATACTTTTGATTCATCATCTTATGAATATCAAAGCTGACAAATTTTGAGGCAAATATTACTTACTAAGTTGGCAAGCTCAATTCAACAAGAATTTAGGATTGTCTGTTAATTAACCAGTTAATCTGTATGTAAAGTCAGTTAACAATACTTTGAAATTAAAGAAAATTATTTTTAACTCAATTCAAATTTTCTGTCAAAACACTTTTTAAGATTATGACAAACTTCTGTACACTAAAGTTTATTTTCATCATAAAAGGAAATAACATGATTTTACAAACCATTTGAAACTATAAACACTGACACAAACAGCTGTTCTGCAGGTACAGGATATACATTTTGTAGCTATTTCAAAAAACTAACACCAGTTTTCTTACTCAATGAGAATAATGGTAGTACTTAAACTTGTCTTGTGAAAAATAAAAACGAACATAATACTTGAGGGAAATCACAACACCAAACCATGCTTGGGCATTCTTAAAAATTTAGTAAAACTCACTGCTTGAACCTGATTCAATGATTAAAGGCTGACGCAGAGGCATGTTGACAGGATTGGATCGAGGAGCCTGCTGCTTATCGATGTCTACTGCCTCTCCACCAGCTCCATCACACCTGTTAAACATTAAAGTTTTCAGAATCTGCGTGATTACATCATTACACACTGCCATTTCATTTTGAGTAGGGTGAGAATTACAAAAGGTCACTCTTCCATACAGAAGTGTTCTGTGACCTGGCATATTTGAATTTTTGTTAGTATGGCTGTCTACTAAATTAATTGATTTAGATTCTTTACAACTCATTACACTGGCATATGATTTTAATGTGTTAACAGTTTTATCTACAATACTATAACTAGTATCACTGACAAGCCCTCACATTCATAATTCTTCTGACTTTTTTATCATATCTTCACTACCAATTTGGAGATCACTCTTGCTACTTCTTTTTGTACCCATAACTTCTGGTACATTACGTAACTCCAAAACCATATCACACTTACTGGTGCACAACAGTTCATCAGTTTTATACAGTCCAAGTTCACACCTTTCCTTCTCATCATTTTCATTCTTCTTTAAATCTCCTTTGCTTACTATCTTCTTTGATTTCCCATTTTTACTTTTTGTCTAATGATTCTACTATTCACATCTAAAAAGATATTATACATTTATTTTATATCAGGGATGGCATAATATCAATTTATTAACATTACAAAGTTCTAACTTCATACTTAAAGCAACCACTCTTAACATTTTTTTCCTCTGTTTTGTCTTCTACAGAACGTGGTTTTCATAAGACAAACAGAGGTTAAATAAACATGTGTCCATGTAGCCATAATTACCCATATTTCCAACTCAAGATTGGCCTGTACTGTATTTCAAATTGTATTCCTACACTAAGACTGTATTATACTTTATGTAACAATTAGTTGTTGCAATCACCTGTTACCAATAAATCGAGTTTTGTTTCTCACAAAAGCTACACACTACAAAAATATGTGCTACAAAAATATGTGCGTCTACTGATATTATAATTTTTAGAGATGATATTATTACATAAATACAATATGACAGTGTTAAATATTAAACATGTTATCCATAGAATCAAACTCATATGAGGGACTGACTTAGCAACAGATTAACTCGCTGTAATCATAAACACGAGGCAGCTTATAAAGTTACCCGAAGGTACTTATTCTTTCTTTTGGCAATAAATATAAATTATATAATGCTTACTACTTGTAATTATGGTTGGGCGCCAGAGATGAGTATCTCAGGGTTCAATAAATAATGACTCTATCGTTCAGATGCTAATAATATTTATATATTGAATCAATTATTCTAGAGACATGTAAATTGAATTTCACAATACACTGATTATCAAGATTACCATTAATTATAAGACATAAATATTTTTTATCGATACCATATATTAATACACATCATAATATTTCATCATTATTAAATTATTTCATTTACTAACATTTGTAAGATACTAATTTACTTAATCGATTCCAAGTATTATTATATCTTATTCAATTTCATTACGTTTTCGTTCTACAAACTTAATTTGCTACTTTATACATTTACATATCTTTATACATTTACATATCTAACTTGGTATCCTTCCTGTCATGTCATATCACATAAAGTACATTGTTTAGTATCTGAACAAAATGTGGGGTCTTTTAGAATGAGATGAGTATGAGTTTGGTAGACATTCAACTACTATATGTTGAGATTAATTAACTTATGAATTGTGTCATTATGATATACTGTTACTTGTTAGTAGGATCCCTCCTGAATGATCGGCTTGTCCACACTATACACTGCATTTATTGACACTTTCCATTTATCACTTTGCTCTGCTTTTGGTACACACACGTTCGCAGTTGTTAACTAGTTCGTGCACAGATATAGATATATACTTCTTGACTCTTACTTCCGCGCACATAAATAAATAATACTTCTTCGCATATAGCTCGCGTACATATATAAGGATACTCACACGGCTTTTCGTGATAGTTTATATTCTTTACTTATACTCCATTATAATGCTCTATACACTATTTACACTCTGGCGTTCACGTTGCCGTTCTAGTTACATTGATTTAACAATTAAGTTATTCTGCGGAGCGACATAGATTCTCCATTGTCTATGACAAAATTTAACTTGCGACTTCCTTTTTTCTTCAACTATTCTCTTTTTATAGGTTTTTCGTAGATACCCTCTCTTCTGTCATCGTTGGATCCATTTCCATTGGTTCTAGTTTGACTTTTTCCCCGGTACATTGAATGTATCTAGTCGTACATCGCTATTTTTTTTGCGCGCTGTACTGACGCTTTTTTCAATTGGGTGAATGGCCGCTTGGCGCATTTCTTCACCACGTGGCAGTTAACTTGTTAGAAAATGCTACTTTCTAAAATTCGCACCTTACATTGGGGTGTTGGCTATTGTCTTTTGGAGGTAACTGCCTCTCCTTTCTAACGGGACTTGTGCGTTTTTTGCAGTTTTGAACATACAAAGCATTTTATGTGTTTATGACATGCAGGGTGTGGATTACATTGTATTTTTTATTTTGACCGTCGCCAGTGTGTCAGCGCATTTGGCCTCGCCCCTGTCTACCTATTACAGTTTTACCGCTCTATTCAATCGTATTCTACACATTTTTCCTTTTTATATGCATGACAATTTCGTACTAGAACTTACACTTACTACTAATATTTGTAATTCATTTCTATTATCTATGACGTCTACACCTATGGTTTCATTTACCTCCTTTTCTCTGCTTAATAAATCTAATAAAATTTTATTAATCAATTACAGTACAACCTGTCACATCTGGACCTGTGATATCCGGAACCTCCCATATCCGGACGTATCTCCAAACTAATTTTTGCAATTTTGGTTAGCGAAATGGTTAGGGATGTAAAGATACTACTCTTGATGTTTTGGCTGTTCACCACTTTTTCTTCACTACACTTACGTCATTCTGCGATATGGTTCACTATTTTTGAATGTTTAAGTTTTTACAATTGAAATACTTAATTTGGGGCAACTGAGTCTTAGCTTGCGTCCAGCCGACGCAGCGGCGTTAGGTCGACTCAATTTGGCTTCATGGCTTCCAAAAAACGTGTGCATTGTGTGAAGCAGCCGAAAATCGCAAACTTTTTCAAAAACTGATGTAGGCGTACTGTAAGTAAAACTTTTTAACTAATTTTACTTTTTGTATTTTAAAGAGTACAGTGTACAAATACAAATGCTAAACCAATAGAAACGTCTAAAAAAACATGTTCTTCTTCTGTGTATCTTCTGTAATTGTTAATTATATTAATTGAGATTTTGGCTACTTATAGAGCTTTAATTACTGAACACAATGCAGTTTTCAGAATTGCTGTATATTTATTGGTTTTGAAGTTATCGCAGGTTGAACTGCAAAAATGAATTGAATAAAATTCATGTCTGAACCGACCGCGTGCTTCACTGTGACGAAGTTAGAGTGAGATAGTTGCTTATTATACGCTCTCTGTCTTGCTTACGGCGCACAGTCTGTCCCTTTCATATAACGCTCAGATATGACGACATATTATGAATCGTTATATATACCCCTCCTCGGTATAAAAAAAATTGATTATTTATTAGTTTGCTCTATCTTATTATTAACATCGTTAACTCCAACTTGCCTAATGTACTCTATTTGATTGTTCAGAAGAAAACTCAACCATAATTTTACGCCAAATGACGATAACTTCAATGAGTTGAACTGATTTTGTGTATAATACAGTATATTTAATGTATCTTTTAAATGTCAATAAATTTCAAATGAAATTTGGGTATATCTGAAATCCTTGAATAATTTACGCACCCGAAATTTTCGCCGGTATTTTTCGTCAAAAAAGTGCGTTAATTATGTGAGAAAATACGGTATTTATAAATGACCTTGTGATATCCGGATTTTTCCATATCCGGATCGGCCGGTCGCCATATTAGTCCGGATATGACAGGTTGTACTGTACTACTACAACTTTGTCCATTAATTATGACTGTACATGATATGGGATTAATTAATAACTTGTAAAGTTATGTTGCAAGCTTTTATGCATATGATACTGAATTTAAACAAATTTAGTGATAGTATTGTCTTTCATGTATTGTTGCCATCATCGTCTGCATTTCAGATTTATGCCCTAATATCTCTGTTCTATCAGTTTACCAACATCCCTGTCTTTCTAGGTATCAGTCTACCTTGCTTTTGTTTTTAATCCAAATTGTTATACCATCTCCTTCCTATATACTCTTTAAATACTTCATTTAAAAACTGCAGTCTTGTATCTTGTCTAATGTGTTCAATCTTTTTTGTAGGTTATCTTAGTTTTTGCAGAATATCCTTGGACAGTTCATAAAAATGTTCACCACTCTTGAGTTTCTCTTAGAAGTTCATCAGTCTGAACTTTTTCTTATCGTTCACTGAGAGTTCATATTTCACTTCGAAGAAGAAACTGACAGTGGACAAATACTTTGTCTAACTATCACGCAGCTTCCTTGAAGCTCTATGAACTGTTCTGTAAGTATGTCTGAATCTGTTCAATTTACTATCACAACTGGTGTCACTGTAACGTAACTTATTGTGTCACAGATAATTAAAGTTACAAATCTATTCTAAAGTTTGATTGTACACAATTACTTTCGTTCTTGATTATGTATATTCATAAATGCTATGATTTTCTACATAATGTCAGAGACCTATGGTCTACAGCTTTGTAAAATACTGATTCTCCATTCCCCTTTACTTTGCGCCTACCGTTTCTTGTCTTATTACTCTACTGTTACCCTATAATTGGGGATTTATATGAACATTTCCCTGTCTGAATTTGTGAGTACAATCTTGAAATTTCAGTGAAGAGGTTTTTTAGTAAAGAGTACTGTACATTGTACAAGAGATTTAAAAAAAATCCTTGTTAAAAGTTAAAGTGTGTGTGTGTGTGAGAGAGAGAGAGAGAGAGAGAGAGAGAGAGAGAGAGAGAGAGAGATGATTAGGTATCATTGAAGTTCATGAACTGTGTCATTGTTGCTCCTACTAGGGTATTACAAATGACTAGGAAATATCACAACAAATATATATCAAGATCCAAAAGTAGAAAAGAATTAGTGACATTTGATTTCAATTTAGATTTATTCACAAAAGAGAACTTCATTTTGGCATAGCTTCATATAAATCTGCAGATTTTGTACTCTGTAAATGTTTTAAAAAAATGATCTTAAAACTAAAGCAACCACTTCTGAAAAATCAAAATCAACTCAAAAAATGGTTATCTATAAAACTGATATGATTTTGTGATTTGTGATGTGGATAGAAAAAAATTATTATGCCTTAAAGCCCAGAAAAGAATGATAATGCCCAATTTAGTTGAACACAATGACGATCAATATGCAAAGACACCATGAAAAGTTGGCTGAGAGTAATGTTTTCAGACATTATACAAGAACATTTAATGTTCATTTCTTGTATTTTACTATATATTTTTCTTCTGAATGTTTTATATTCAAATGCAATAAAACAATTTTGCATCATATTTTGTTTTAATTGCCTAGAGTTTTTTGTATGATCTAAGTGATATTTGAATAGGTACATGATAATGAATAAATGACTCGACAGTAAATTAATAATATGCAGAAAGGTAAACAGCATTTACAACGACAAAAATAATATTTTACTCCCATAACTTTTTGCAACTTACTATTGACAGAATATCATTAGTTAATTATTAATCAATAATAACAGTATTCCTTGAACACGGTTATAAAAAAATAGTAGTAATAATTTTCATACAACTGTAATGAACTGCTGATTTGTATCTACATGCAATTATTGCCACAAATTGGATTTTTAGGAGCCCTAAAGTAGGAAAATACACCTTTCAAATAGTTTTACTCTAAATATGTGTGCCAAATGGCCACTCATTGGCCGACTAATAACTGATCATTTATAAAATATAAATTATACCATGTAGCTTCTGTTAGACTTAATTATAATTACTTTAATAAAAAACGGAATCTTCAATGGCCTTGCAGCACCTCAAAACATTAAAATATAGCATTCACTTTTTTCATCTTGAAACTGACACCAAAAGGCAACTTTTGTGTACTACTAGAAAAGAAAAATCACAAATCAAAGATTATTTTGTTACTCCACCCTAATGTACATATCTTAACAAATAGCACATTTTTACAATACAATAATTTCTTCCTTGTAAAATGCCTCACCGATCGTTATAATGATATAATGAGACATTTGTGATTGGATGTTTGTCTTAGTCACTGACTTGTCAGATGGATATTCTGCTCCCACCTTTTTTTTTTAACTTAGTACTGATGTAATATCAAGCATTAATTCTTGATAATGGTAGTACTCCTCATAAAGTGACATCAGTTTTGGTAATTTTAATATTATATGTTAACTCCTTTCTATGAAATTTTATTTTTTGTAGAGTGATTTTATAGAAAATTTCATAATGTTCATAAGACTGGTGGCACTGTGATATTACTGTAAAAGGTAAAGCTGTTTTCATACATTTATTTTGTGGTTACTACACTTTTATAAATAACACAGAATTAACTTTTGTCTAAAGCTTGCACGGCCAGTGCTAATATATTCAAAATTACATCTAAAAATTGGGCTGTTAGGCCGTTGATTGGTTGCTACGATACACCATCACGTCGGCAACATTTCGATTTTCCCTAGAGAATCTTACTCAGGCTCCCAAACAGCAACAGGGCGTAAGGAGACAATAGAGGCAGATGTTTACCGAACAATACCAATACCTGTATCAGAGTTGCTTCTACCTGCCAACGTGATGGCGCTTCACATGGCCTAACAGCCTGGGTTTTAGATGTAATTTTGAATATACCACAGAATTGTTTGAATCCCAAAACTGTTATAGTCATCATCATTATAGAACACAGCCAACACACCTTGGTTCATAAGAAATGAGGATCTAAATAGTGACTTGAACATGATTATTAGGCATTTTGCATGGTAATGTAAGTAGACGCTTTTGGCACAATGAAAACATCAGCAACTCAGAACCTTTCAACAATAAAACTGTGGGCTGCTCCCTTAAATAAATGAAACCCTTTCAGCCAGTGTTCTGTATAGTACATAGCAATGTATTGTGATAGAAAAGTAAAAGAAGATACTAGTGAGAATCTCAAATCTATACATTTTAGATTTTCAGTTAGAAACAAATCACTAACATATATACTTATTTATACGTATGACCAGATAACAATAATAGGCAATGAAAGCTACTATACTGATATGCAATTTCCAAAGAATATTAACTTATAATTTTTCCTACCAAAAATCTTTACTGAAATACAATAAATTATAACAATTCGCAAGTGTCTTTGACACGCACCATTGTAAACCAAATTAGGATTGCTATAGAAGGATTATTCCAGAAAAAAACAGTCATTATAAAAAAAGCTTGAGATCCAAATCCAAACACTGTTCAATAAGTATACAAATACTTATTGTTATTTAATGATATTAATAAAAAAAATACACCATAACATATCTCTAAAACATGCAATATGTAATTATTTAATTATAAAAATAGTGATGAGACAATTGTTCTACTAGTTATTCATTAGTTATTGTTAGTTAGCTATTTATTAGTTATTGTTCTATTAGTTGGCAAGACAAACTTACCCAGAAGCAGGATTATATGTCTTGAATGTAAACTGAGGTCCCATCCAAAGTCTCCTGTGAGGACCAGCATGTGTTACAATTTCAACCTAAAACGACAGGACTATACAGAATACATACTGTTTAAGCCACATAATTTTACAAAGTGTTCAAGAAACCTAACTCAAGCTTAAGTAGAGAAAAATCCAATACACATAATAAACTTGGGAACAGCAAAAATTTTTTATACAGTGCAATTTTCACTTTATATCAGTTTTTAAAATTAATGAAAAGCCATATCAAGTCGAAAATATGATTTCAAAAACCTAATGTAAAATTAACCAATGCTTAAAATTTGTTAATTTTTCAAGTCATTCAAATCACTCAGAATATAAATTATTATTATATTTTTAATTTATATAAAGTCCGGAATAAACAGAATGAGTTAAGTCACACTGAACATACTAAAACTTGTAATTCAACATCTAGTTTTTTTTTCATACACTTACGATACTTTGTGATGTACTGTTTTCAACAGTACCTTAAGCCTATAATTTTCTTAGTTCTTTTTTAACATACTCTCACATTTTTAAATATACAATAATATATGGCTCCGTTTGCCACACCTCTAAGAGAGTTGTCTCTTCTAATCATTTTCAAATAAAGTTTGAGTAATTGAGTTATTCTAAATTCCAAATTATAAAAGTCTAAACTAATGACATGAATTAATTCTGAAGTATTCACAAGTGTACATCTATCTATACAAGTATAGTTTTATTTTATAATGTTAGAAAAATATGAGGTTTTTCCATTCATATAAATAATTTTATTTGTAGACTAAACTGATTAAATTGTTATCATTACTTAAAGTTTATAATTACCATCACAGATGCCATAAAAATTGAATTCATAATAAAACATAAATACATACAAAGAATTATTATTTTTTACAATTATTGTTTGGATTTATTAAAAATAAAATTTACTTAAATTGAAATTTTTTGTTTTGAACTGCAAACTGAATCATGATTCTTAGTCACTAAGTCATTTATGAATCAATTTTTTTAAAGAACTATTTTAAATGTGAAATTTTTTCTTTGTATTCTTAAGTTACTTTATAATTCTTTTAAATACTATTAATAATAGACTCCTTTTTGTATTATTAAAATAGCTTAGAAGAGGCAGCTTCGATTGCCACCCTTGAGCTGCCAGGCATATATGTAAAGGTAATGTGGCTAGGACTACATCCATTTATTACTATCCTACTAGTTATCACAGGTGATAAAAAACTAGGGGTGAAAAATGTACTGGACTTTGTAGTCCTGTCAGGGAATACTAGTAGCCAAATGCCATAACCCCTAGTGCATTATACTAAATATTACACTGAAAATTAGAAGGCAAAATCCATAAAACCAACCAGACTTTTTGTTTTCAGAACACACACACACACACACACACACACACACACACACACACACACACACACACACACACACACACACACACACACACGCACGCACGCACGCACGCACACACGCACGCAATGTGCACTAAGAAAACAAAACTGTCATGAGCAGCTACATTAATTACAGAGAAGAGGATACAGTAGTCTTGGTTTGTTGTGTGTTTCTGCATTACTGATGAAGATGTTTGTGTCAGAGTAAACTTTTCATTGTAAGTGTTGTTTTCTGTGTGTGTGTGTGTGTGTGTGTGTGTTGTGCGTGCGCTGAAACAGTTAATTTGATAAAGTAGCTGGCATTCAATGTAATAGTAAAAAAAAAAAAATTTCGAACAACCTATCAACAAAATTGGTTAGTTATGTTTAGCAATTTATTGTTTTAGTTTTTCTTTGTGATTTACTTGTCACAATGTTAAATAAACAAAAAATACTAGCATTAAAACTGAAAATTGTTTAGTACCCGTTACCGTTTTTCCATTAGTAGGAAATTTAATCAGAGTGACATGTCTTACAGTCAGTATGCAAGTCCCTGCAATGACACTGCTGATAGACGATAAATGAACAAAAATGTAAAAAAAAATTATTTTGAATAAATGTTTTGTATTCCTCACACATACCTACAATTTACATAGAATATCTAGTACAACAGAACTACACAAAAAATTGAAACTAGCAACTTTTTAGTTCTTCTTGTTTTATTGACTCTTCAGATGACCTCCATGTGCTCAATCCATTTTGTTTATAAATACTTGACACTTTCCATCTGGGAACTATTCAGCTGCATTTTCTCACATCTTTTCAGTAAACAATTCTCATAGTAGTTGCTACTATTTTCTTAAACACTTCACACCTATGGGATACCTTCGCTTTTAGATGGATTAAAGTCTGACGGAACTCTTGTTGTCTCGCACTGTTCCACACCACAATAGAAAAAATTCCCGATTAGCATTTTCAGGTTTCACAGCTCATCATCAGATCGGGCATATCTGATTATTAATTAAATATTCCACTATGCTCTTCCTTCTTACTGCCTTATCACCAGTCTTCTAGACTCTGCCATCAAAATTAAAAAAAAAAAAAAAATAGTACAACTTGTACTACATATTTTGAACCTTGAAACTAAAAAGACCGTATAGTGTGATAAGGTATATGAAGTGTGTAATGTGATCCTTTCTACACCCAGACTTCAACATTACCTCAAAACCATTACAAGTGATCATTAGTCTGTCTGCAATCTATCTCCTCATTTACAGAACATGATTTTTTATTGAATCATGGTGATACATAATTTTTAATGAAAAATAATACTGTGTTACCAGCACTTTCATCCAATATCCAATAATTTTACTGGTTAGAAAGTACGGCTGCTTTACTTTTATAGCTGCTTCTTATTGCCATCTTCCACCCTCGCTTGCCCTATAACGGCTACTGACAACTCCAGGTTTACAATAGTCTGCCACATTTGAGGTGAGTTCACTCTTGACAACATTAATAATTTGATACAGAAGTATGTTTGAAGATGTAAGCTACATTTTGCCTTACAATAGTAACATGTCTCCCCTTTACAGCCTTGTCAATACCTCTGCATTACTGATGATATTTATGACAACACAGATTATCTCTTCATTTTAACAGAAGCATTTGCTAAGAGCGATTTCCCTAATCCTAGAAAGGAAAAATTAACCTATAGTGGAATCATGTCATAGCGAATACCTAGTGATAAGTGCCATCTACAGATCACAAAATATCTGAAACTACGTTTAAATTAGAAAACATGTATTAACCATCACTTGTATTAATTTTTAAAAGCATTGTGGCTATGTCAGACCCAGTAGCCTTCTTTAAACAACTTCAAAACATAAAAAATAAAAATACAATAAACAACATTGTATCACTCCTATGGTTTTTTTTTGTTACTTTTGTAATTGTACATTTCCCTAAGCAATTAGTTGATTTAGTAATTGTAAATCAACTAAATAATAAATTATTATATTGTACCTGTTATTTTGATGCCTAGGAAAGACAGAGTTATAATAACGTGATGGAAATTGTATGTAATGTATCAGTTGCCACTTTGTGTGTATTTTAGTATAAGTATCTTTTTAACACCGGATGATAAGGGGATTCCCCAACTTTCGGGCGGTTACGGCCTCACCAAACCCTGACCGTGGAATTGGCTCATCTTTAACAGGCTATGGTCAGGGCACATTACATTACGCGCTGCCTAAGTCTGGCCATAGCTTATCGTTGTAAAGGTGAATTTAGAAATTGAAACTTAAAAAAAAAAATTGGGGGAATCTCTAATAAACTATGGAACAGCGGCTATGCACTGAATGGGGTGGTAGACCGCCTTAAGGGCGTATTTGTAGTTCACTGTGGTTACTGGTGTCTTGTACATCAGTAACTCCAGACCTTATGTAAGGCGGAAGCAAGACAGGCCCCATACCGGGATTAGAAAGTATCGGGATGGGTCCCACAGAGTATCAATTGAATACTCAAATAATGTTATTCTTGTGGAAGCAACTGGGTGAGACAGTCCAGCCATAAAAATACAATAGTGTAGTGGATAGGGGGTAGCTACAATACTAGGTACGTATAAAATGTATGTTATGTCTTATGCAATGTATGTTTATTATAACAATATTGCGTCTGTTGTGATCTGACTGGAATAAATTTTTGGTAACTACTTGTATTGTAATACTAGTAAGTAAACATTGAGTTAATCAAGTTTGGACACTGAGAGTTATGCGGCAAATTTAAATGTGTAACAGGTTACTGACATCTTGTAAGATTTTGTTAATGGAACTTTTGTGAACATGTATAAATGTATGAAGTTCTGATATAGAGTTTGAATTTGTAGTATGTTGTGGACAATTAATTACACAATTTAAATGAATGGAATCTTTATTTGATAGATGGCACATGTGTATTTCATTTGTAATTTGACATGAGTTTGATATAACTATTTAGTTGATATAATTATTCAGTTAAGTAATGTGTGTGTTTAAAAAAATATATATATATAAAAAAAGTTTGTTAACTACAGATAGGTTAACTTTAAGTTTCAGTGTAGAGAAATCATTACTTTGGTCAATGCAAATCAGTACTTCTAGGAGGAATCCAAATCAGTGCAGGGATATGGATTAATGAAAGACCATTTAATAATATTTTGCTTGTGTTGTTACAGAATCTATGTGGAACTGTGGGGGCGAGCCTGTGATGACTGGTGTGTCAGGGCAGAGTCGTCAAGTGCCTGTCTGGCTTTACGGTGTTGGGATCCTGATGAAGGAAGTCCAGTAAAGTCATATGGGTATGACCACAGCCACTGGATTAGGGGGGTAAGTACCCAACATTCAATCATAAAGTAAGGGGGATTGTGGTGCCATATCCTCACTGATCCACCTAGGTTTAGGGCAATGAGAGTTTTTATGTTTATGGACATAAAACCTCTCATTGGGGGGGTCTTGTAATGGTACATTTCCTTAAGCATTACAAAAACGTATTTTCATGTGCGAGAGACCTCAGAAAGCGAGCGTGGAATTTGGTGTACATGACTTTTGAGCGAGTTCACACATTCCTGGAGCATTGCATCAGCCAGCTGGACAATGTGCGCACCAGGAAAGCAGTCTAAACTGGATTAACGCTGGAACATGAAGAGAGGTGGGGGCAGGACGCTCCCAACATGGCGTTGGTCAGTCACAATTTTAACGCCGAGCAGTACAGTTCAAACGGTCTAGGTAGTGACTCAAAAAGGCCGTACTTTGTTAAGACGTAGCGAGGTAAAAGCAGCATCATTAGTGCCTCGGTTGACAATGTAAAGCTGTCAGAAGCTCTATAGTTGAACAGTGCGCGCACGCTAAATGTCCAGAAACTCGGCTGTGTAAAGTGTGTAGTATTCGACCGCATATTGTGCACGAGAGAAAACATGTGGCGGAGCTACAACGGACAGTTAGCAGATAAGTAAAAAGACTAAAAAGTTAAATAAAACGAGTGTGGCCCATTTAATTAAATAAACTAAAAAGTATGGACTAAAACTATATTTGTATCAAAGAGAGAGTGTCATAAGAGAAAGGGGGTATAGAAAGAGAGCATGTGAGAGAAGAGGGGTGAGAGAAAAAGAGAATATAAAGAAAAGTACTGATTTTGTATTGATTTTAGATTATAAGTTGATCTAATAATTAGTTTTTTAATAATGTTAATCTAACATTCAAATGTAGTTTTCAAAATTACCAAGTAGGGTTGGTGATTGCACCACAGGTAGTAACTGTTTGGATAAATTACTTTATACTGAAAGATACATATTGTAACCATTTATTAATTGTATAATGATGATTGAATCTTATCGAAACGTAATGTATGTAGCCTCACTTCGGGTTCGTCTATTGGTAACCAGATTTTAATATTTCGTTACGTACAAAGTTATTGTGAATGGGTTACTTATATTTATGTAGTGTGCACTTGAATTACACCACCCGTTGGAAGTGTCAACTTGTAATATAGGTAAATAATGTAGCGACAAACTCGCACTGGAGTCGTCGATGTGTAATTATAAATGTGTTAGGTTGAACGGCTAATGGTTTTGTAAATTGCCGCTTACTCCCACCATGCTCATGTTTCCGTGACGTCACTCAAACGATGCCAACTGTCGGGTCCGCTGCAATCGGTGAATTCTATTTACTAATGTAACAGCAATAATAACGACACACAAATATTATCAAACATATATCCTTGTGGAATCCTTTATTCGGAAAAACACTGGTTGACTGTTTTAATAATTTAAACAGAATAATCGTAATTGTAGCGCAAAATATAATTCTTCCTTTACCAGTTGGCAGCAGTAGCCAAACGTTTAGTCTTTCTTCCAGACCAAAACGATGCTTTTGTTAACGTTTTAAATAAAAATATTAATTATCTCAGGGCGTATATGGTTCGGGGATAATAATTATACAAAATATTACACTATTAATCAAAATACAAGTTTACAATTATAGGATATTACAACGTTAGAATGTTACGTGCACACAGAAATTGTATAGTGGTTACCAGTTTTAAAAAGGTTATGTCCAGTTCAGGCTTTGATAGTTATTACGTGAATTAAAAGTTCTTGTTGTGTTTAAAAAGGTGTTAATCTTATATGGTGTTATTAGTGGTTGTTTCTAGTGTTCGTGTTATATGGTGTCTGTAGTTTAATTGATTATTGCTTAACAGTAGTGTATACAAATGTGTATGTTGTAGTACGATATAATGAGATGTCAGAATCACCAAATCCTCTTCTTGTACTCTTCTTGGTTGAAGATGGGGCCCACGTACACGTCAGATCTTCCTTCTCGTCCCTCGACCACTTCAAATCTTCTTCCTGGTTGTTATTTCTTCTAATCCATATAATGGCTAGTCTTCTGTTATTGCAAAAAGTTTGTGTAGTGTACCTCTAACAGTATTTATTTAGTTGTATTGTTTTTTCACACTTTATAACATATAATGTAAGACGATTTAAGAACGCGTCTATCTGCTAAGATCGTTGTCAAAGAAGTCTCATTTTATTTATCCGAAATTTCTGGTTGCTAAGGGTAAACTTGGAATCTGGTTGGTTAATTCGGATCTACATTGTCACATACTTTCGTTATTTCAAAGTCTAAAATTTGTTCAAAATCTTTAAATTAACATAACTTTTCTATACTGAATGGGAATTTAAAACCATTATCAGCATTATTTTGATCTTCACATTTGTTATATTTAGACACCAAACATGCCTATTTTTATTTAAAAACTATGGATGTTACAATTTTATTATTTGGAATTTTCGTAAATAACTTGATATGTGTTATTTTGTTCCTATATTCCTTGTATACGTTATTACCTATAAATACATCTACCCTTCCACATTTGCTTTACAAAATTTCTAATATAATTGTTCAAAATTTACTAAAGTTGGTTTCACCTGGCCTATGTAATAGTGTTACTTTCATCACCATGTTTTAACATCTTTAACAATTAAACTAACTTCTAACACTCATCAAAATGGTTTAACATATAACGTTATTTTAACAACACAAAAAATATATTACTCCAATAGTTAAATTCATGCCCACATGGCTATGATTATACCAAATCCTTGCACAAATAATTGTTTTCTACTCAGACTGTATAAGTGTTTGACACTTAACAAAACATCTTTATATAGCCCATTCTGCTTTGTCAATTAATCAATTTACCATGGTTTAATATCAGTTCTATTGTTATATTTGTTAACACAACATAAAAAAAATGGAATTAATATCATAAAATTGACATTCCTTTAAACTAGCTGTATCATCTGTTACATACAAAAAACACAACACAAATACTATGATATAACACTGTGCCTAAAACATAAAACATGCACATTTTACAAAACAAATTCTATACTAATTGGTTAGTCCCTTGTCAGCTAATTTACTCATTATTCTGACACTGTCTATGTCATATTTACTATTTATATGGGTTTCAACATCCGTATACTTATTGATGTCTGACTTACAAAAATTACAATAAAGTGAACACTGTTGCTCTACCTCACCACACAGTTCTAATAATCTTGTTACATTTACTGTTTATATGGGTTTCACTCTTGTTATAAATGTTATTGTGACCATGTTATAATTTGTTGTTTACTGGACAACCCTATGAACTCTATATGTGACACTTATTTGTATGGTTCATATATCTATTATCAGGTGTATTTATATTTCTGTTACATCAATTAACTTAATTATTTACTAATATTTCTCTTACATAATATTACATGTTTGGGCCTATTATCCCTCACTTTGTATTTTGATTATCTGGATATAATGATACATTAACTGAAACCATTTGTTTCTTTATAGTCCTGGTTCATAAACTGTTTGTCTTTACAATTCTTTGTTTGGTCAATACTGAAAATTCATGTCATAGTTGGGGTTTGAAGATAGCTGCATCACTTAGCCTAAATCATTAATTTGGGTACGGTCAGTTGTCTTACTAGTCAGTCTAAAATTGTTAGTCGTTCTTCTTCACTATCATCTTTGAAGATATTGTTCTTCTTGTTAGCTTCTTAACCAAAGTCTTCATTAAATCAGGTAAGATATTATGTTGTTCCAAATGTAATGTTACATATTACCCTGCCACCAAATTTGATCATTTTAATAAAATATTGTTTTTGTTGAAATTATCAATTATCTTAATTTTCACATTATCATTTGTTATTCTTATTATGATCTGGTATACTTGTCTTTAATTATAAGTGTTCTATCCCTGGAACATGTTACTTCCCTAGCAATGAACGCTATTTTCCATTTGGGCATTAATAAATTTGGGTAAACTGATAAATATTGTAACGGGTCAAATAAAAGGATTTTATTTTATTAATTTTTGGGGATTTATTAAAAAATATTTTAAATTCATTGTCCATCTGTGTGGCCAGTCCACGTGTTTGAATAAAAGCATTGCGCTAACCAACAAGGAACAATACGCAATAGTTGTTGTGTAACCTTTACAAAAGAATGTGCTCGGCGTCGATTCTAAGAACTTTACATTTGTGTGACGTCCGCGTCCAAACGCACCACACCAGCAAGTGCGCAGACGATGCCACGGTAGTAAAACTCAAAATGGCTTAGAGACGAAAGTTTGTGCGCACATGGTCTCAAAACGACGGATGTAAGTTTAAGCCCGGCCTCTTTTGGTGACGTAGAACAGTGCTCACGGAATATCGTCGACATCCCGCACTAAAAAACTCCTATGTGTCAGGTGTACAGCCACAAAACTTTGACAACTCAGGCTGTGCGCGGCGACGAAATTTGTTCGTCGGCAAGGCTGTAATGTCCGGCATCATGCATAAAGGCAGTCCACGAAAAACCACAACAGTTAACGGACGCAGTTAGTGCCACGTGGGCCCGGTGAAAATAAAATGGGGTTTTTCAAAATAAAGGTTGAGAGAGAGAGAGAGAGAGAGAGAGAGAGAGAGAGAGAGAGAGAGAGAGAGAGAGAGAGAGAGAGAGAGAGAGAGAGAGAGCAGGCTGGGCGGCCTTCATAGATATAAGGTGTAGATTTTAATTCTGACAATATAAGATGTTTTACCAAAAAAATGTAAGAAAATTCTGATTTATTTTGATAATTTTTATTGGAAAAGAATAACAGTACAAAACTGAAATAATTACTTCTTAAAAGAATTTAATTCTCTTCAGAAATGAGTTGCGTAAGTGATTTACTTAACCCGTAAACCATACTTGCATCCTACGTTCGTGCGACCGAATCCTGGCCCAAGAAAATTTTCAACAGGTAGGTAGAATTAAATAATAAATTATGTATTTATATTTGTAAGTGGAAAATATCAGCACAATGGCTTCTGAACAGGGACAGTTTTTATAAATCAAAATTTAATGTAAAAACCACACCTACGAATAAGATGCAAGTATGGTTTGAAGGTTATATAACTGTACGTAACAATTATGTAAGGTACGTAAGTCTAAGGGCAGTATATGTAAATTAAGAAAATCAGTAAATTTACAATTTAAAATGGCAGGTAACGAAAGCAATATAAATGAAACGACTAGTGTCGAAAATTTTGATGAGTCAAACGACATAATTTTGAGATACATTCGACTCCAAGTGCGAGCCAAGATAAAGTAGAGTTAAATTTAACAGATCAAAGCAATGTAACTGAAGATTCGGGCGTGCAATTGACCCCGACTTCAACAAAATGTAACAGCCAATTCAATAATGACGTAATGAATATGTTGCAATTAATCGTAGAACAAAATAAAGAACAAAAGAGTGATTCTGATGTTAAATTTAATAAAATTGATAGCAAGTTTGAGGTACAAAATAATAAATTCGATGAATTAAAAAATCAAATTATCGAAATTAATAAACATTTTGAGAATACCAATGAGATAATAGAAACTAGCTTTAATAGATTAGAACAGAGTATAGAGAAAATGGTAGAGTCAGTTGAAAAACAGATGTATAAAAATGTGGTACTAGAGAGTAAGTTAACAAATGATAATGATGATGTCGAAACTGATAAAAATAATATTGAGAAGGGTAATGTAATTGAAAAGGTAGTAGTAGAGAGTGATACGTTGAAAATAAATATTGAGAGTACTGATGAAGTTGTAGAATGTAATAATGGAATGTTAATGTGTGTTTATGAGTCAGAGAGAAAGTGGAAGGATAGTATAGAGGTAGAATGGTGGCAGAGGGTAAATTTTCCCTATATTTATGATGATCCAGTGTGTTCACAAGTGTTGTTTTTGAAGGGCAAGAGTCCCGTGTTAATGGAAGATTTAAGTTGTTTCCCGTTTTTATACAAGTTTGTACCCTCTGTGTGGAATGGTGTTGAAAGTGTGATAGGGTGTTATGATGAGAGAAATTTAGATAGAGAATGGTGTATTGATAGAGAGACAGAATTGTATGAATTAAAGAGAGATTATTATGAGTGGAAAGAAATGTTAGAAGTGTGTTTGAACAAGAGTAATTTAATTTATGATGAAAAAATAACTGACCTGATATTGAATATAATTACTAATGGAGACTGGACAGAAATAAATAATGTTGACTTGGTATATGATTATTATGGTAAAATAAATGAACTGAAATTTTATGGTTATGACACACAAGATAGCCATATGTGTGTAAATGAAATTGAAAATTGTTATTTGAAACAAATACTAATTTTTGACGATGGAGGTTAAACAATAAAACAATAAATGGACAATTTTAAATATTTTGTTTTATGGTTTTGACCTCGCAACCTTGGACAATGAAGTGTGATATAACTGAATAATTAATGATGAAGAATTGTAAATAAATGTTTAGTGAATTTAATTGTGTGTATTGTAAAATGTTAGGGAAACAATGTGTGTATGTAATGGAACTTGTTGTGAGAAGAATGATATTAGTATTTTGAAATCTAAATAAATAACAAAATTAATTTTGAAAACAGTAATTAGCGAATTGTAATTGTTTTGATAGCAATTGAACTTGTATTTTTAATAATTAATTTAATTAAAATAATTTGAGATGTTTTAGATATTCTTGATTGATTGAAATTTGTATAATTGAGTTTTCTAATGGATTTAAATTATTTTATGATTTGTGAATTTGATAGTAATCAATAAATAAATGTCAAATTGTTTGGTATGAAATAACACTGTTGTTAAATGTTTCAGAGGTTACGTGGAGATATTGGTGTGTATATTTTGTGTTTATGTCAGTAGGTGAATAATGTACTGTAAGTATAAATTTTATGATACCAGTCAGATATAATAAAATGTTTACAGGTATAATAAAATGAAAGAATTTTAAATTCAATAATGAGAATAATTTGAGATAATTGTTTTAAATAGAAACGTTAATTAAAAAGCAATGGTGTGTGGCTCTAGGGGGTTGCTCAGGTGAGCAACGAATTTAAATTTTATAACTTAAAGATGACAACTCATTTTTGCACTAATTAAATGTTTGTATTATGCTTTGATAAATAGGTGTTCACATGTTCAGTATACTGTGTTTATTCTGTTTTATAAATGTATTATGTTATTGTGTTAGGTATAAGGATTGATAAAAATATGTATTTCATGTAATTTGTAGAGATTTGAAATGTGTTGGTAGTGAGGTCATTCACCTTGCTAAGAAAATCAGCTGATCCGCTGTAGAATGTCCCTGATGAATTAGTTGTCAATTTCCAAGGTAATCAATGCGTAAATATAATGTTTTAATGTGTTAAAAGATTTTATTTTAAATGATAGACTGAATTGATATATTTAAGAATTTTAAATGATGAGTAAAAGGTAGATTTTGGGTGATTAATATTTTGTTGGGACATGTAGATCAGTCATAGTTGAATTTTTAAAGTGGTACTAGAGATGAAAATGTTGTTATGAATAAATGTAATGTAGAATCTGAGAAGTATTGATAGTGACACAGTAGTTATGGGGAATATATGTAGAGTAATGATTGATATATTGAGGTAATAAGTAAATGATGATATTTTGTTGCAATTGAAGTGATGTATTGAGAATGGTAATTAGGGGATGGTAATTTTGTAAGAGGAGATGGGGTGGTAGGAGTCTGCAACAAAAGGGTTGGGACGGGAAGGAACCGTTTAGCGCGGGAAGGGGTTGCCTTAGGTAGAATCCAGGAACCAGATTAAGGGAATGAGCTTTTTGGGGGGGGCACACATCCTAAGTACAAAGGGTTAGAGAGTATTTTTTTTTATAACGAGAGAATGATGCGGATTGAGTTTAGTAGTAAGTTGGGTTTAGAGAGTGTTGGATAGATGTTTTTGATAGAGATGGGTGTTATGTTAGTTAAAGCTGTTAATGAGTATTAGAGTCAGAGGGGTAAAGATTATATATGTATGCATACCAAGTGGCAAATTAAGTCATTATAAATAATTAAATCACCCAAACTAATGGAGATTGAGATTGTTAAATAAAGAAAGTTATAGTAAAAATATAAAATTTTGATTGAATCAAGTGACAATTTTAATAGAATCCGAGAATAAAGTAAAGTTGTAAAATGTTTATTTTGAGTAATTTAAATATCAATTTTATTGTTAATTGTATTAATACTTTGTTAATTTTAAATGTCTTATTTTATTGTTTTTGTGTTTAAAGATAGAATTCTAAAGAGGTTCAATGTATGTTATGATGTAACTTATGTATAGCTTATGTAGGTCAAGGTTCTTGACTTGACCCAGTTTGATCAGCTGATGGGTGATGTTCTATACTAAACCAGTTTTGGCAATGAAGTGATGCCAATTTTGTTTCTCAATTAATTTAAATAAATTTAAATAATTTTAATATTGAAAAAAAAATATATATATATTTTAATAAATTTAAATTTTTTTTTGAAAAGAAAAAAAAAATTTTTTTTTGATTTTATGCCTGCCATCTAATTGATGTTTTGAATTCTGATTATATTGTTGTTTGTGTGTATTAATCGTGTTTTTTATTGAATTGTATTGTTTAGGGTATATGTATAATCACATGTTAGGATAAGGAAGTTCATGTTTTTAATAAATGTTCAATTTAGTTGTTTTCTAATTATCAGTAATAATGAAGAGAATTATTCAATTCGGATAAAAGATTTGTATTTTGATTTTTGAGATTAATGGTAATCTAGATTTGGTTTCAATTTTAAGGAAACTCTTAAATTGGATAACAAGATTTGATAGTATGTAATAATAAGTGTGTGTACAAGCCCAGTAACTGCTAAGGGCAGCCCAGTGTGCATGATAAGGGGCAACATATCGGTTGAGGATCTGGCATGATATAAGACCAGGGATTTGGATTTTGGGTAGAAGGTGAGGTGCGCTGTGGTGCGTGTCTGTTCGATTTTATGGTGTTGGGATCTCGCACAGAGAAGTCCAGTGATCTCGTTCAGATGCGGCCATAGTCGCCGAGCCAGGGGGTTGTTTACCCATGAAGTATAAGAGCTAAAGGGGGTTGTTGGCACCATATCCTCACCGGTCCTCTTAGGGGTTTTAGCAATGAGATGTCTTCTGTTTCGGCAGAAGATATCTCATTGCGGGGGTATTGTAACGGGTCAAATAAAAGGATTTTATTTTATTAATTTTTGGGGATTTATTAAAAAATATTTTAAATTCATTGTCCATCTGTGTGGCCAGTCCACGTGTTTGAATAAAAGCATTGCGCTAACCAAGGAACAATACGCAATAGTTGTTGTGTAACCTTTACAAAAGAATGTGCTCGGCGTCGATTCTAAGAACTTTACATTTGTGTGACGTCCGCGCCCAAACGCACCACACCAGCAAGTGCGCAGACGACGCCACGGTAGTAAAACTCAAAATGGCTTATAGACGAAAGTTTGTGCGCACATGGTATCAAAACGACGGATGTAAGTTTAAGCCCGGCCTCTTTTGGTGACGTAGAAAAGTGCTCACGGAATATCGTCGACATCCCGAACTAAAAAACTCCTATGTGTCAGGTGTACAGCCACAAAACTTTGACAACTCAGGCTGTGCGCGGCGACAAAATTTGTTCGTCGGCAAGGCTGTAATGTCCGGCATCATGCATAAAGGCAGTCCACGAAAAACCACAACAGCTAACGGACGCAGTTGGTGCCGCGTGGGCCCGGTCGGCCTGAACTTTATAAAATGTGAATAACTAGGTATAATACCGTTTTCATACCGACCGGGATCCCAGAAAATAACGGCTTACAACAATTAGGACGTGAGAAGTGAAATTGTCAGCGGTAAAGTTATTTAATGTGCACTGAACTGGCGAACTGGGAAACACATGTCCGGGCGGTGTCTCGAGAGAGAGAGAGAGAGAGAGAGAGAGAGAGAGAGCAGGCTGGGCGGCCTTCATAGATATAAGGTGTAGATTTAATTCTGACAATATAAGATGTTTTACCAAAAAAATGTAAGAAAATTCTGATTTATTTTGATAATTTTTATTGGAAAAGAATAACAGTGCAAAACTGAAATAATTACTTATTAAAAAAATTTAATTCTCTTCAGAAATGAGTTGCGTAAGTGATTTACTTAACCCGTAAACCATACTTGCATCCTACGTTCGTGCGACCGAATCCTGGCCAAGAAAATTTTCAGCAGGTAGGTGGAATTAAATAATAAATTATGTATTTATATTTGTAAGTGGAAAATATCAGCACAATATGTGTTAAATTATTTTTATGTCATCTACCTAACCTATTCTCTGTGTCAGTAAGTTCGCCTACACGACCTTGGAATTTTTGTTTAATTGTTTATCAAAATTGTTTTCTTCAGGAAAGTGAAATGGTTCCACATTTCCTCCAAAAAATGTGGTGGCGACCTTGGTACTTTGGGTATCTTCTGGCTGTTTGAAGGTAAGTCAAAAAGAAAAGAAAAGAAAAGAGTATAATCGGGGCTTAGTCATTTCTTCTTTACTTTTATTTTTTTTCGAACAGTTACAATTTTTTCATGTTTTACAAGTATTTGATATGTGTACAATAAAATTCTTTTTCAACACACTACTACCATATAGGCACACATAACACCTTCCTTGGACATCTTGGTTCTAATGCATTATCAATGTCACACGATCCCTGTCCATAGAGACTGTTGTAACAAAATTCTCAAAGGTTACATTTTCTCAGCCTTCATTATCATCATCAGTTTCAAAGATTAGACCAACCATTGCTTTCAAGGTCTTTCAACAGTCTTTTTCACATAGGCGTATATGAAGCCCAATTCGGAATTCTGTTATTATCTGCTCAGTCCAAATGTTGTTACCCATATTCAGACATTTTCCTCATTTAAGTTAAAGATATTTAATTCTTCCTGAATATCCTAATTCTTTTTCCAGACTTGTATGGTGTTCTTCACAACCCAGTATACAAATGTAATGTCCGCTGCTTCAATTTTCTTGTGTTGTTGTTAGAGCCATTCACTCAAGTGGGAACTAAATAACTTTATACAATTCTGTATCTCACCATTTCAGTTTGAACATTTTTTACTTCCATGTTCCTTAAGGTGATGGCAAAAAAAATCGTGTTTGAGATTATTGCAGATTCTGATTGTACTACACTCAAAACATGAAAAAGTCATTTTTCGAAAAGTGTCTGTGTGCGTATAATTTTTTCTATGGCAAACAATAACAGCCGCAAATTCAAACAGAATCAAATAATTTTTTGCATACAGCCCTGATTTGTAGAGTACTCAAGACCCTATAGTTTTTGGTGAAGATCGGTTAAGGGAAAGGGGTAGTTTACTGGCAACATTCTTTTTTTAATCAAGGGTAATTTTTTCCTATGGCAAACGATAACAGCCGCAAATTCAAACAGAATCAAATAATGTTTTGCATATAGCCCTGAATTGTAGAGTTCTCGAGACCTATTGTTTTTGGTTAAGATCGGTTAAGGGAAAGGGGTAGTTTACCCGCAACATTTTGTTTTAACAAGGGTATTTTCTATGACGAACGATAACTGCCGTAAATTCAAACAGAATCAACTACTCTTTTGCATACCTTTCTGAATTATACAGAACTCAAGGTCTGTTGATTTTGTTGAAGATCGATTAAGGGAAAGGGGTAGTTTACCCGCAACATGTTGTTTTAACAAGGGTATTTCTATGGCAAATGATAACAGCCGCAAATTCAAACATAATCAAATAATTTTTTGCATGAAACTCTGAATAGTAGAGTTCTCAAGACCTATTGTTTTTGGTGAAGATCGGTTAAGGGAAAGGGGTAGTTTACCTGCAACGTGTATTATTTTAACAAGGGTATTTTCTATGGCAAACGATAACAGCCGCAAATTCAAACAGAATCAAATAATTTTACGCATACAGCCCTGAATTGTAGAGTTCTCAAGACTATTGTTTTTGGTGAAGATCGGTTAAGGGAAAGGGGTAGTTCAACAGCAACGTTTTTTTTATAAGGGTAATTTTTTTCCTATGGCAAACAATAAAAGTCGCAAATTCAAACAGAATCAAATAATGTTTCGCATACAGCCCTGAATTGTAGAGTTCTCAAGACCTATTGTTCTTGGTGAAGATCGGTTAAGGGAAAGGGGTAGTTTACCTGCATCGTTTTATGTTTTAACAAGGGTAATTTTTTTTATGACGAATGATAACTGCCGGATATTCAAAGAGAATCAAATAATGTTTTGCATACATTCCTGAAGTTTTAAGTACTCAAGGTCTGTTGATTTTGGTGAAGATCGGTTAAGGGAAAGGGGTTGTTTACCTGCAATGCCTTATGTTTTAACAAGAGTAATTTTTTCTATGATGAACGATAACTGCCGTAAATTCAAAGAGAATCAAATAATTTTTTTGAAGAAATTTGTGTTAGTGGTTGAAATCACGAGCAGAATGATCACTGTTGCACACCACTATATAAAAATTATCCCAATTAGTGCTTTCAAGCTTCACGGCTCATCGTCAGATCGGAACAGTGATCTGACGATGAGCTGTGAAGCTTGAAAGCGCTAATCGGGATAATTTTTATATAGTGGTGTGCAACAGTGATCATTTTGAAATAATTTTTTGCATACTTTCCTGAATTTTAGAGGACTCGAGACCTTTTGATTTTGGTAAAGATCAGTTAAGAGAAAGGGGTAGTTTCCCTGTAACATTTTATGTGATAACAATGTTAATTTTTTCTATGACGAACAATAACTGCCGTAAATTCAAACATAATCAAATACGTTTTTGCATACATCCCTAAATTGTAGAGAACTCAAGGCCTGTTGATTTTGGTGAAGATCGGTTAAGGGAAAGGGGTAGTTTACCTGCAACATTTTATGTTGTAACAAGAGAAATTTTTTCATGACAAACGATAACTGCCATAAATTCAAACAGAATCAAATAATTTTTTACATATGTGCCCGAGTTGCAGAAGACTCAAGGCCTATTGATTTTGGTGAAGATCGGTTACGGGGAAAGGGCAGTTTACCTGCAACATTTTTTGTTGTAACAAGAGTAAAGTACTTAATTTTGATAAATAAAGTATCCTGATAAGAAGATCTTAATAATCCACTGTAGAAACGTAGATGAAATATCTATAAATGAAGAGGCTAGTTGAACAGGGTGGGGGTAATTTTCTATAAATGAAAATTATAGTTGACGGGGGAGGGGATAATTTTTATATGTGTACTACGTTATCGGCAACAAAGTAGTAGTTTGTTGTTAAAATTCCTTCCCCCGCGCTGTTTGGCCGTAGTACAAAGTTTTCTGCAAAACCAGACGTTTCAGCAGTGCCGTTGACTGCCATCATCAGTGAAAATCGAGTGCGATAACGTGTGGTGGTATACATTAGTGACCACAGTACTGTGGTTAAGGCTGAAGCAATAAGTGAAAAGAAGTTGTTTCTATGGAAACATTTCATTTCGTAAATGATTTTAAATATAAATCTTAGAACATGGAAGTCATGTATGGTTCTCCATACTGATATTTTCATTTTCCCATACATCTGATTAAATTTATCTATTTTGTTATAAATGTCCCTATTGGTATGTTAACGTATATCATCCTAAAATATGGTTGAAGACACTGATTTGCTTGATTGGTAGATTGTTAATTTTCGTTTTATTTTGCTTAAACAGTTAGTGTAAAGACTTTTGTTTTGCTAACCATTATAATCAGATTAAATTCACATTATGTTTTGCAAAACTGTTGTAAAACTCAATGTTATTTATTTTTTCAGAATCAGCTCAATTATTAGCTTACACTAGATAATTTCAAATTATATTAGATAACACAGCTTGATTATCAGTAAAGAAAAATGCTGAGCCTGACTGTTAAACAATATTTACCCTCTCCTTCCTTCATGTGGCAATGCTGTCAATGTGTATGTTAATTATGTTAATTCTTTATAAATTGAGACGTTAAATACACTTTTAAATATATAAAATACATAAATATTACTTCCACCTACCTGCAAAGTTTCGTTTATCTGGGTCCAGGATTCTTTCGTACGAACGTAAGATACAAACGTGTTTCATAGGTTAGTGAAATGATTTACTATACACATTTTTATGAAGAGAATTGATAATTTAATTCTTTGAGATCATTTAAAATTTTACCCAAAATCTTTGTAATTTGTTGTACATATTAAATTACATTTCTTTGTGCTTTTCTCCTCTTTTGTCATCTGCTACATGTTAACTTAACCTAGTATCTTACCTTACTTGTTACACATACTTGTTACACATACACAGACAGAGCCCAGCCTGCAATTTTTTACACTCACAACCACACAGAAAATTACCCAGCCCTTAACATTTTACAAGAATACCCCTTTACGGCCGGCACGCGGTGACTATTCGAGCTCGTTTCATTTATGTTAATAATTTCGTAGCTGTAGAATATAACTGATGTGATTACTCTCCCATGCTCACTACTAACACTGACACATGTTGGTTACTTTGAAATTACTTTTTAGATTAAAAACTTATAAAATTTGGCCAAGCTCACTTGGCTCCGTGTCGGCGCCGACACAATCAGTGACGAACTGGGGAAGAGTCTCTTTGGGGCGGACGGATCTTCATGCCTGCCGTGAATGAATTTCGTCGTCGCTCATACTTGAGTTGTTGCAGTTTAGTGGCTGTAGGCCTGATATATAGTAGTTTGTTCTGTGTTGTGCGCCGACGATATTTAGGCGCTTCTGGCTTGATGTCACAAAAGAGGCGGACCTTAAGTTTCATATCCGCCTTCATGGGGACATGTGCAAGGCAACAATTCCCCTCTAGGCCATTTTGAGTTTTCTGAAGGAGCGTCACTCCGAGCGTATACCTGTGTCGCTCGTACAGGCGCATGGTCACACTCAAGCAAAGTTCTTGGAAATTTGAGGTGGCTACATACCTCAACTTATTGCACAATGCTATTACGTCTTGCCTTTGTTCTAAACTGTTCCATTCACCACGTAGTCTGTCACAATGGGATTAAATTTTACAATATATTTTTATGAAACCCCGAAAATGAAATAAAATAAAAATACCCACAAATTTGGACCGTTACAATACCCCCTCAATGAGAAGTCTTCTGTCCAGAACAGAAGAAATCTCATCGATAAAACCCCTAAGAGGACCGGTGAGGAACTGGTGCCAACAACCCCCTTGTTCTTACTCTGCATGGGTAAACGACCCCCCTGGCTCGGCGACTATGGACGCATCTGAACGAGATCACTGGACTTCTCTGGGCGAGATCCCAACACCGAAAAATCGAACAGACACGCACCACAGCGCACCTTACCTTCCATCATGCTACCCCAAAAATCCAAAACCCTGGCTTAGATCATGCCAGATCCTCAACCGATATGTTTCCCCTTATATGCAAGCTGGGCTGCCTTTAGCAGAAACTGGGCTCACACACACTCACATTACATACTGAAAATTGAACAATGCTTTGAAAATTTCTTTAAATTACAACTCACTGGTTGTTTTCATTTAAAATCAAACCACAAATTTTGTATCTATTTTGAATTATTCTCTTCATTGGTTTTTTTGTTTTTTGTTATCAGAAAATTATATCAATTGAACACTTCTTAAAAATAAAAACGTCCTTAACCTAACATGTGATTACACCTAGAGTCTAACAATACAATTCAATAAAATAATTCAATAATAATAAACATGGTTAGTACACAAACAATAAAATAATCAAAGTTTAAAAATATCCATTATCTGGCAGGCGCAAAATCAAGAATTTTTTTTTTTTTTTTAAATATTTTCCAAAAAGTTTTAAAATTCAAAAAATTTAAATTTCTTAAAATATTTTCTTTTCATACGGGAATTATTTAAAATTTGTTTAAATTGATCAAAAAACAAAAGTTGAACTAACTTCCTTACTATTAACTTATATGACCTCACTATCAGCTGATCAAAACTAGGTCAAGTCCACACCCTTGACCTACATACGTTATATACAAGTTCTCTCTGAAAATACACTTAACATCTGTAAAATTCTCTCTTACAACACAAAAACATAATAAAATAAAAAAACCTTTAAAATAACAAAATATTATTATAAATAACAATCAAATTGATATTTAAATTATTCAAATTCTATCAAAAATTGTCACTGGTTTTAATTAAAAATTTTATATTCTTGTTATAAATCTCTTTCTTTATTTGACAATCTTATTCTCCATTACTGTGGGTGATTTAAATACTTATAACAATTTAATTTATCACTTGGTAGGCCTACATTTATAATCTCTACCCCCCTGACTCTAGTACTCGTCAACTTTAACTAGCATGACACCCAGCTCTATCACAATATCTATCAAAACACTCTCTAACCCCAACTTACCATGAAACTCAATTCGCCACCTTCTCTCAATATATAAAAAAATACTCTCTAACCCTTTGTACCTAGGATAAGTGTTTTCCCCCCCAAAAAAAGCTCATTTCCTTAATCTGGTCCCTGGATTCTACCTAAGGCGACCCCTTCCCCCTAAATCGGTCCCATCCCGTCCCAACCCTTATGTTGCGGACTCCCACATTACACTACCCCCTATTACAAAATTACCATCCCCAAAATCTCACTCTTATTACCGCACTTCAACTACAACAAAATAACATCATCATTTAATAATATCCATATATCACTCAATACTCTACATATATTCTCCATAACTACTGTGTCAACTTCAATACTTCTCAAGTTCCAATACATTATCTTACAACAACATTACATTATTTTCATCTCTACTATTTCAACTTTAATTTCAACTTGGACTGATCGACATGTCCCACAAAATATTCATCACCCCAAAAACTATCTTTTATTAGCTTTCACAAATCATTTAAAATCTTACTACATTGAATTACTTTCTCATCATTTTAAAATAACACCCTTGACACATTAAAACATTATCTTTAATATTAATTATCTTGAACGTTTACAAACAATTTTACAGTGACCCTTTACTACCGGTCAGCTGATATTCTTAATAAAGTGAAGACACCTTCCAAAAAATTGTGCAGATTACATTAAATACATTTGCTTATCAATACTTACAGCTACCATCAATGTTTCCCCTTTCTCTGATTCTGGTAATTTGTGTTAACCGCCTGCCAGTCGGTTTAGTTATCTACTTGGTTTCAAAATACACAAATTATACAAAACATATACTTTTATCAATTCTTATATCTACCCTACTACAATAAAATACTACATTTAAAAATATAGAATGAACACCTTATAGTGAATGTATGAGCATCTAGTTATTTAAACGGAACACAAGCATTTTTATTAGAGCAAAAATTAGAGTTAGCAATTTTTATGTTATAAATTTAAATTCGTGGCTCATCTGAGCCACCTCCCATCCACACACGCTATTGCAATTTATGTAACATATTGTGTTGTGGTCTCCAAGTTGCATATAACTAACTATATTTAATATTACCTTGTGTATCCAGGTACACTGGTGCTCCTCCTTGCAACTTCAATGTTTCTTTAAAAACTACGCGTTTCGGGACTCATGGTCCCATCATCAGGTTGATAAAAAACAAGAATCACTCACATGGAGTACGTCAACTTAATAAGAAATAAATAAAAAGTTTCACTCGCACATACCGCGTGTATACAATTACACAACTACACGATGCGCATCGTATCGGAACTTGCAAGCGACTAACCGTTACGCGTCGCACTATCTCTACCTTTATCTATGTGTTGTTCCAACACGCGTATGGCCGTATCATACAGTCCGTTGGACTTAAAAGAAAGCTTGTCGTTCAAGAGCTGATTACCTTGGGTTTTTGAGGCCTTATAAATTTCAAATTCTTCCAGCGCGTCCATAAACCTGCCCTTTTTACAGAAATGCAACGGCTTGAAGCTACTTTGAAAACTCGAGTAATTATGGTTCTGGTTGACTATATGCAAGGCAAAGTTTGATTTTATCTTCTGGATATCATCTCTAGGGAGATGTTCTCTGTACCTATCCAGAAATTTCCTGCCCGTTTGTCCAACATAAAAATTATTGCAGTCCTCGCATTCTATTTTATAAATACCAGAACAGTTTTCTACTAGTCTGTTGGTCACTGGTCTCAAAGCGTTCAAAATACAATCACTCGTTTTGAAAGAAACTGCAAAACCGTGTTTTTTAAAAACGTTCTTAATAGTATTAGGCAAAAGATTTGTAAATTCTGTTGGTATATATTTAATGTCACTGTTGTGTGTTTTGTTTATGCTCCTATTTTTATATATGTTCCTCCTCTGCCTCGCTACTATTTTGTCTACAACTGTACTATTGTAACCGTTGGCCACCGCGATATACTTTATCGTATTAAGCTCATCGATGTAGTCTTTTGCCTCTAACGGAATTTTTAGTAATCTGTTAACCAACGAGTTGAATGATGCCATTTTTTGTGCAAATGGATGAAATGAAGAAGCGTGAATAGTAATATCTGTGGCAGTTGGCTTCCTATAGATGTTGAACCTAAACAAATTATTTATTTTTCGCACAGTTATGTCCAGAAAATTTAGGCTACTGTTATTTTCCATCTCCAACGTGAACTTTATTTTTGAGTGTATACTATTCATGTATTTACTCAAGGTTTCTATTTGTCTATGTGTGCCATTAATAACAAGGAATGTGTCATCCACATACCGAGTGTATGAGATGATATTTTTGTAAAGCTTGTTTCTATGCGATAAAATATGTTCATTTTCAAAATAGTTAAGATAAAGATCGGCCAAGAAACCACTAAGTGGCGATCCCATTGCAAGGCCGTCGTCCTGCGCAAAAAATCGGTTGTCAAAAGTGAAATAATTCTGGCCTAATATTATTCTTAGTAACGCGATAAGTTCATGGATTTTTTGCTGATCCAAAGTGCCTGAATCCTCCAGGGTTTTCTGTAAAATATCAATCGTTTGGGGCACAGGAACATTAGTGTAAAGGTTCGTAACGTCAAAGGACACCAACTTATATTGTGGTAACACTACTAACGATTTCACTCTGTCCACAAACTCAGTACTATTTCTGACGCTGTGGTTAATGTCTATTTTAATATTACTTTTTAAGATCTGTAAAAGTTTCTTAGCTACCTTCTACCCAGGTGCTGTGGTAAAATTAACCACAGGACGTATGGGCATATTCTCCTTGTGTAATTTTGGGAGGCCGTTAAGTGCGGGAGCTTGGGCGTGTATTGGTTTTTAGCAGACGCATAGTGCGTGTATCAAATAGGCATGTGGATGTATTAATACAGTTGTTGATATCCCTAACGTATTTTGTAGTGGGGTCTCTAGTCAAAGTACGTATGTTATTATCGTGAATAAACTCATAAACTTTCTGTTTGTATTCGTCTTGATTTAAGATTATAATCGTATTGCCTTTATCAGCTTTAGTTATGATAGCATTATTGTTCTCGAGTTTTTGCTTAATATTGCGTACAGTTTTTATATCCCTGCGATATTTGTAGTCAGGTGGACGCTTTTCACTTTTTAACATACGGTTCAGTTTGTTATTAATGAACATGCGAGCCTCGTTTTGTTTATCTTGATCACTTAGTATTTTTACGGCCACTTCAGCATTAGTTACTTCACGAATAATATTGTGTTTAGATAGTCTTGGAAGGTTATAATTTAGGCCTTTGCTCAATAATTTCTCTTCTACTCTAGTAAAATTTATGTTGCTATCGTTAACCATACGTGTACAAAATGTGTGTTTATTGTATGTGTAACTACGGTCCGTTTGGTACTGTTTTCTTTTTAATTTTTCAAACTTTATTTTTTGTATGTTTACGACCTTACTTATGATATTACGAATCTGCGTCTCAATACATGACAAGACTTCATGAACAACAACCGGGTGAATTTTATTAAGAATTTCCAAGTGTGCATGATACAGTTCGCTGTTTAATTTGGTCTTTTTGGAATAAAAATGTTTAATTTCTTCTTTCATCCACACTTTCTGAGCCAATTTTTGGGCGACAGAAGCCGATGAAGACGTGTTCTTGATGTTAACTCTAACGTAGTTAGGCGTTATATCCATGTATAAGCATTTCTTATTAAATCTGATGTCGAGACTAGCTTTTTAAAAAAAAGCTTAGAAAAGCCAGAAAAGCTTATTCTGGCCTAAGAATAATATTAGGCCAGAATTATTTCACTTTTGACAACCGATTTTTTGCGCAGGACGACGGCCTTGCAATGGGATCGCCACTTAGTGGTTTCTTGGCCGATCTTTATCTTAACTATTATAACGGTTAATGAGATTAAGGGTTTTATTGTTTATTATTCTAATCAAATTTACGTTACGTTTAAGTTAACTTGAAACAAAATAAATGTGTGGTTATTTAAACTTATATTCGTGGTTAAAATATTAAAAGTCTCGTTAAAACAAAGTTCAACTATGTGCGAAGTATTCTTTTGAGATACCTCAATGTTGAGAATGGTTGTTTCTAATTGAAGGTTACTAATGTAGTAAAGTAATTTAAAATAAAACATTCAAAGTTACTCACAGTGTTTACAATGGTTTAATTATACTTGTTTAAAAAAAATCCCCTTGTATTAAATAAATAAAATAGTGAGGTTGATTATACTTAAGTGCTAGATTAACTTAAGTTAAAACATGAAGTATAGCAGTTGGTTGCTTGATAATAGTTCTCGTCTGGTTGAAACTGGTAGTAAAAACTTCTTCTCCAGATTGCAGGTAGTCTGAGTATGTCACGTCTCGTAAAGTCTGGACAATATCATAAACAAATATATGCTTTTACGTACCTGATTGTGTTTACTAGAAGTTCACTAAACTGTCAACTCAGCTTACAATCACCAACTCCCTTTGGTTGCAAGGTTAGGTTACCTTGTTTATTAATTAGTGGGCGCCACACGGATTTATTCAGGGAAAATCCCGTGTAAAACCCACACATAAAAATTACTGGATGATTAGAAAATTTAAAATAGTTGAGTACCACCTTTTGGCAATGCTATTCCAATATGTTAAACACAACAGAAGGTTGTTTAAGCTTGTTAAAAGAAAATATTCAATTATCCTATAGAAATAAATCAAAATCAGGTGATGCTGTTAATAATGGGTTTATTTACACCCTTATAGAGAATTCAAAAAACAAATATAATGCAAACATACAAAGTTGTACAATTAAAAGTCAGTTATTATATGCCTTACATGGCTTGCTCAGAACATGAATTATAAATCTGGTTAAGTCCAGATGCTATTTATTTTTAATATTAAAATTATGATAATCTCAGTAGTGAATTCTTCGAGACACGAAAGAAAACAATTATGCCTACACAATATCCAATAATCCTTTTGACATAAAATTGATCAACAAAGTTTTAGGTTACTTTCGCAAAGTAAACAAAATTAAAAAAAAAACGATTGTTGAAAGATCACGCGTTTCATCAACGCTTGCTTTTTTAGTGACAATATTTATCAAGTGAGAACCCTTACAACTAACATATAGCTTAATTACTAATAACAAATTTGTATAATAAATTGAGACGTGGTGTAATCTTAAAAATGTTTTTGTGTTTTGCGTCAGTACAGGTTATTGTTGAAAAAAGTACAGGTTATGGCGCTCATATCAAGATTAGTAATGATTGCACTGTTACCTTCTGAGTTTTAATTATTCAATTAAAACTTATTAATCACTTCAGTAATCGGATTATAATGATTACTGGGTTTCGGCACTAAACTCGCACAAGAACAGAATAATGCGATCCTCTTCTGATTAAAATGGATCGTGAATAATAACAATAAATTATTTTCTGTTCGTTATTCCCGCACAAAATTAAAATGATACTGCACTTAATCACTGTTGTTTGTTGTAGGTGAACTCGAAGTAGTCGTTTCTTGTTGTTGAACTATTGGTTCCAATGTACTATGTAAATGACGCTGTGTTATTAAAAAATGTAGAGATGACGGGCACACGTCTGTGCTACACGCTAGTCAGTAAAGGTCTGTCTCAAAATTCGCTGTTTCGTCTTTATATACCCCCTTCTTTGAACGGCCTTAGGTAAAAATGTTAATTACTAACTAATTTTCTGATTGGCTTTGGTAGGTGTGTCGGTGTGACGTGTCACTTTTTGGCAGTTGATAACGGCTTTTTCTAACCGTCAAATGTTGCGATGACAGCTCGTTGTCGTTTTTGTTATTATTCTTAAACAGTTTCCCGATGTACATTTTTAGAATGATGCTAACATCTCTCCCGCACTAAATACAGTTGCGATTGGGTTAATATTACTATCAAATTAAAGATTGTTTATTTTCCTTTAATTTGATATCACTCGTTCTCGAATTACTTTCACTTTGACCGACATTGTTATAAAACCAACGTTCGGGTACATCACTTTCACTGTCGTCTGCTATTTCTGAGTCGCCGATTTTACACTTTTGGTTAATATTGCTTGTGTTCACATAACATTTTATTAATCAAATGTTTATGTGCGAACACCATTAATGCTGTACTGACATTTTTTGCTGAACATTACTTGTACACCTAAACTCTATACATTGTAATAAATGATCCTACTGACTATGACATTTCGTTTTATGCTAATTCGTTTTAAACTACTATTTAACAATTAAAATTATGATTAAACCTATTGTTTTACTAATATTTTTTGTTATGTCAAGGCATAACCATAGTTCTGTGTATTTTAGTTTACACTTGTGCTAATCCTCAATAGCCAATTTACTGACTAATGTTTGGTCTCAGCTTGCTAAGACATATCGCCTACATTGAAATTTGGCCTTAATAATGCCTATTGGTTCTCAATTCGGTAAATTGTGGAGACATCTTATTTGTATAAGATTCTCTCTTATAAATAGTTCTCTTTTCTAACAAGTATATTTGATGCTGAAATACATCTTAGTTCTCACTATGTAGCCATTGTTAACATTAGTTTTGACATTCATAATCTACTGGTCATTGTCACATCTATTATCAGCAAAATGCTAATTCTGCTTTCACAGTATTTAACTGCTCATTAGTTCATTTTTTGTTTACATATTACATTCGGTTTACATCAACTATTTACTGAATTGACAGCTGAATGTAAATTTACTCTGTCCATCAGTTCGTTTTAGTCTCAGTCTAGTTGTAGTGTCAAACAGCCCTTGGGTTACTGTTTCATGTGGCACTTCTGCTTCATTCTTCTTTCTTGGTTTCTTCTTTCTTGGTTATTTCTACTATTATATACCTATTTACATGGTTGTTTTGTTTTTATAAAATCTGATAACATACACTTAGGTTAGGTGACATCTTGTGATGTTACACTATTTTGAAAATGAACATATTTTATCGCATAGAAACAAGCTTTACAAAAATATCATCTCATACACTCGGTATGTGGATGACACATTCCTTGTTATTAATGGCACACATAGACAAATAGAAACCTTGAGTAAATACATGAATAGTATACACTCAAAAATAAAGTTCACGTTGGAGATGGAAAATAACAGTAGCCTAAATTTTCTGGACATAACTGTGCGAAAAATAAATAATTTGTTTAGGTTCAACATCTATAGGAAGCCAACTGCCACAGATATTACTATTCACGCTTCTTCATTTCATCCATTTGCACAAAAAATGGCATCAATCAACTCGTTGGTTAACAGATTACTAAAAATTCCGTTAGAGGCGAAAGACTACATCGATGAGCTTAATACGATAAAGTATATCGCGGTGGCCAACGGTTACAATAGTACAGTTGTAGACAAAATAGTAGCGAGGCAGAGGAGGAACATATATAAAAATAGGAGCATAAACAAAACACACAACAGTGACATTAAATATATACCAACAGAATTTACAAATCTTTTGCCTAATACTATTAAGAACGTTTTTAAAAAACACGGTTTTGCAGTTTCTTTCAAAACGAGTAATTGTATTTTGAATGCTTTGAGACCAGTGACCAACAGACTAGTAGAAAACTGTTCTGGTATTTATAAAATAGAATGCGAGGACTCCAATAATTTTTATGTTGGACAAACGGGCAGGAAATTTCTGGATAGGTACAGAGAACATCTCCCTAGAGGTGATATCCAGAAGATAAAATCAAACTTTGCCTTGCATATAGTCAACCAGAACCATAATTACTCGAGTTTTCAAAGTAGCTTCAAGCCGTTGCATTTCTGTAAAAAGGGCAGGCTTATGGACGCGCTGGAAGAATTTGAAATTTATAAGGCCTCAAAAACCCAAGGTAATCAGCTCTTGAACGACAAGCTTTCTTTTAAGTCCAACGGACTGCATGACACGGCCATACGCGTGTTGGAACAACACATAGATAAAGGTAGAGATAGTGCGACGCGTAACGGTTAGTCGCTTGCAAGTTCCGATACGATGCGCATCGTGTAGTTGTGTAATTGTATACACGCGGTATGTGCGAGTGAAACTTTTTATTTATTTCTTATTAAGTTGACGTACTCCATGTGAGTGATTCTTGTTTTTTATCAACCTGATGATGGGACCATGAGTCCCGAAACGCGTAGTTTTTAAAGAAACATTGAAGTTGCAAGGAGGAGCACCAGTGTACCTGGATACACAAGGTAATATTAAATATAGTTAATTTAAGACTGTAGCGCCTTTTTGCTTCCACAAAGACTGCATATTTGGAGGGATTGGACACCTCCGTGTCTTTGCTTCGGCAGTTACGTTTTAACATTGGCGGATATCAACATACCCTTGGTAATATTTAAACGCCCTTAAAACAGGTCTACCACCTGGCTATGCTGTCCCCATGCGGACAGAGTGGCAGCCGCTGTTCCATAGTTCCTGGATTTCCCCTAATTTCACCCCCCATTTAATTTCTACTATATACCAATTTCAAGTCAGCTACGGTCAAGGGACTTGATATGACCATAGCTGGCCGCTAGCCAAATCCACGATTAGTGCTGGTAAGGCAGTAATCGCCCGAAAAGTCGGGGAAATCTAACTTGCATTTCAATGCCTGTTCTACATCGTTATTAATATGTGCGACACGAGCGTCTATCAGTGTACAAATTGAATTTTGTACAAAAAGGTGTGCCGCACATTGTCGCCATGTTGGCCTCCGATGGAGGTAACACTCTCTGTTACCCCCAACCCATTCCACATCTACCAGGGCACAGGCCACCCCAGCGATAGCACCTTACTAACTAAATAATTAAAAGTAATGAACTAAAACTTTCTACCATTGCAGTTCCACACTCCACTGTTCTATCACTTCTTTGAGCACCAATCTACCCCCCAAAATTATCCCCACATCTTGCATTGACAACAAGTTTTTATTTTATTTCACATTCTTCAAAACGTTCCCATGCTCACTGATACTAAAACTTGACAATTATATTTGGTCACTTAATTCTAAAATTTATTTAAATTTAACATTATAAACATCCAAAGGATTTTGGTATTTTTTTTTCAAAATTAATTTTATATATTTACATTGGAGGCTGACTCTAACTATCCTTAACCTAGACTATTATGGTGGTCAGTATCCCCGCCTGAAACGGGGGTGTTCTTACTATGAGGCAAGTTTGGTGATAAGTTCAGATCTACTTTGTGAAATTACTTCCCCTTATAAACCCAACTCTACTCCCTTACCGCTCTCATTTCTCCAGACCCGCCATCTGAACTATCGCCAAATCTGCCTCTCAGCAAAACTCTTCATTTCGGCTTAAACAAAACTATTGTCAATGGCTCAACTTTAATTTTACCATTGACACTGAAAATTTTTAACTTTGCACGCACTGCCTTTTATTTAGGTGCAGCCTCCATTAGGTACAAACACTCTAAGGCAGTGCAGGCACGTGACAGGTACACCAAGACCGCTGCACCTTGAATGTGTTAAAAATAATAATGTGTGTCACGTACCTTTGGGGTCCCCCTCCCCGTTCAAATATGTTGTTAGTTTTCTAGTTTCCAACCAATTTTGGTGGAGCCGGACCATCGTTGTTTTCACCACCCGAAGGAAGATCCGCCAACCATGGCCCGCCTCCAAGTTCCGAATACCACGGCCAGGACCGGTAAGATCGTGACCGCCCGAAAATGGGGGAGGATCCCTTCTGAAAACATATAGAAAACAATTAAATTTCATTCATACAATTAATCATTGATAAAATCCTTATGTTGACCAATATAATTTCAAATTTGTAGCATTGTGCGTTCCCACTATCTCCCTAGTTTCTCTATCCTGTAACACATATGAATTCTTCATTTTAACCTCTATTATCTCGTACGGCCCCTCATAGAGTAAGAAAAATTTCTTGATCTCCTTATCTTGAGCACTCGACAAATCGTGGCATCGCACCAATACCAGCTGTCCAACCTCGTACTGCGTCCACTTACCTTTCATATCATGTCTCTGTTTTCTCTTCTCCCCCTTCGTCAATAGACTTTCATTCGCTAGCCTAAGTTTTACCTCGCGACCAATAGTGTTGGTTTCTGGTGGATACTCAATTAATTGCTCCAAAATTCTCTGCGGATGCTCTCCTCTTATTAGCTCATAAGGTGTGAACCCCGTCGACTCGTGGGTGGTGCAGCTAAGCCAATTTTCAATTTTCATCTGAACGTATAATGGCCACTCGCTGTGTTTGGCGTGGCAGTATGTTCGGAAAATTCTTCCCAACTCCCTCATGACGCGCTCCGCCTGATTGGACTGTGGATGATACACAGCGGTGTGCTTTGGGATGATACCTTCCCATCCGAGAGTCTGGCGCCATCTTCCACTGATGAACTGCGGTCCATGGTCGGACAATATCACCTTCGGTTTTCCCACGTTGATCATGTAGTCGCGTGTGATCTTTTCACTCAGCACCTTACTTGTTGCTCGCTTCACGCTATATAACCTTACATATTTGGAAAATGTGTCAAGTACAACAAAAATATGCATCACTCCACCCCTACCTTTTGGCAATGGGCCGTACAAATCTACAGCTACTAAATCAAAGGGTTTTTCTACTTTAATGTAATTTAGTTCTCCTTCTAACCTATAATTCACAACTTTAGATTTCTGACATAGTTCGGAAACTCTAAGTATTTTTCAGACGCGTTTTTCCATATTTTTAAATAGACAAGATTCCCTTAATACATTCACACACTTCCGTGCCCCAAAATGCCCGTATCTAAGGTGACAGTCCCACACTATTTTCTCTACTAGCCCTTCAGGTATAACTAACCTCCAGTCCCTTTCTCTCCCCTCTACTTTTTTAAATAAACTCCCCTGAAATACTTGAAAATATTGTTTATATCCAAATTCATCTACATCTGATTCTACACTAGTAATTATCTTATTTAATTTACTATCAGCTCTTTGCATCACATTTATATCCTTAAATTCTTCCCCAAAAAGTTTATCTTCCCGGGATAGTCTATAAATCTCTATTTCTTTAATATCTCTACCCGTTCTATTTCTGTCTGTGTCTACTCGTGATAGTGTGTCTGGCACCCTGTTCTCTACACCCTTAATGTATTCCCAAGAAAAATTATACTCTTGAAGAGCTAACACCCACCTGGTTATCCGGCTGTGTGTGAGTTTACAAGTATTCAGGAACGACAGCGCTTTATGGTCCGTCCTGATGATCGTTTTATTACCCAGCAGATACGTACGGAACTTCTTCACAGCGAAAACTATACTGAGGAGCTCCTTCTCGGTGGTAGTATAGTTACGCTCTGCGGCTAGCAACGTCCGGCTGGCGAAGGCAATGGTTTTGTGTTCTTTCGCCTCGTCCTCTTGGTACAGTTCCGCTCCAAGTGCTATATTGCTGGCGTCTGTCTGTAAGTAAAAATTATCATTAAAATTCGGGTGGTTCATTAAAATCATATCAGCGAACTTATTCTTGATTTCGTTAAACGCTGCTCTTTCGTTATCTCCCCACCTCCATTGTTTGTTCTTTTGCAGCACTGCGCTGAGTCGGGCCGTCGTCTGGGCGTAGTTTCGCTGGAACTTACTGTAAAAATTACAGAGACCAAGAAAACTTTGTAACTGTTTTATATTCTTAGGCTCCGGAAACGTCAGGCTACTTTATCCGGATTAGCACGTATTCCTGTAGGTGTTATGATGAAGCCTAAAAAATGTATTTCTGTCTGTAAAAATTTTGATTTGTCCCAGTTCACCGTCAGACCTCCCTGGTATAACTTCTCCAATACGTATTCTAAATGTTCTACATGCTCTTCAAATGTTCTAGAAGCTATCAGAATATCATCAACATATATGGTTAAAAAATCTAAGTTATGGGGTTGCAAAATTTCGTCAAGACACTTGATAAAGCTGGCTACACTGGTGTTCAATCCAAACGGTAGTCTTTTGAATTGATAATTTTTTCCATTGAACAAGAAAGCAGTATATTTCCTACTATTCGTTGCCAACGGCACTTGCCAATACCCGGCGGTTAGGTCTTAAGAGGTCATATATTTTACGCCGCTGAACTTCTGAAAAATTTCTTCTATAGCTTCAGGTGACTCCCGGTCTGGAATGATTATTTGATTGATTTTGCGGGCATCTAAACATAACCTGACTCTACCATCTTTTTTAATCACTACTACTAAGGGGTTAGAATATGGTGATACGGATCGCTCAATTATATCTCCCTCTAACATTTTCTCTAATTCAATCTGAACCGCTCTTCTCTTCGCATATGGCACCGGATAACTTCTTTGCACATAGGGTGCGTGTTCCCTTACCTTTAACTCGCATTCATAGTTTCTTGCCCTCCCCGGTATATCGGCAAACACTTCTCTAAAATTCTCTACTACCCGCCACAACGATTCACATTGAGAACTCCCTATTACACCACCCTCACTACAAAATTTAAGTGGTCTCTCATCCCATAAGTGATCTACATTCTCCTCACATTCTATTTTACTCTCACTACATACATTCATACTAACTTCCATTTCTTGTTTATTACCCCGATTATGTATCACCCTTACCCCCGAAATTCTTACTGCATCTACCACCCGCTCAAAATTAACTCGAACTGGTTCTGCCTCATTGTGCAATACTAACACCCGTTTATGAAAATCAATCACCGCCTTATGTTTAATCAGAAAATCATTTCCCAGTATAACCTCAAGATTTAATCCTCGTACGACTAGAAATGTATTATCGTACCCTACCCCCGTTAATTATCATGTTTAAATGGACTTGTTTCGTGACTCTTTTACTTCTAACGCCCGTAATACCTACAATCGTCACCCCCGCTACTGGCAAAGATGGAATATTTTTATTTACTTCTTTTAATTCGTCTAGTATGTGTTCAGAAATAACAGAGATTTCGCTACCTGTATCTATTACAGTTTTAATCTCCTTACCTTCTATGTTGATTTTCACCTCAGTCAGTCCATTCTCCCGTCTCACAGCTTCGACGTCTTCTTCCTCCAATAATTCCTCGGACAAGTCAGTGATTATAATGTTGTTTCGATATCGGTCATTCATTTGGACCCCAGAAACTTCCGGCGACAACGGTCGGGTCCGGTGTTCCATTGTCTCTCTTAGTTTCCTGCAGATGTGCTCGCCACTGCTGGGTTGTATCCTCTTCCATGCTGGTTTCCTTGCTGTTCATGAGCGTTGCCTCTCGGCGCTCCTCCTTGGCCCTCTCCCCTTCGTTGGTATGCATGCTGGTTTTGTGCGGGTTGTGGTCCCTGTCGCTGCCCCGGTCTCTCTTTCCTGCATCTAAAACAAAAATTCTGTGAAGCATAATTCTCCTGTGAACACGCTAGACAAGTCCACATTGGTCCTCGATTATTTTGTTCTCGTCTGGGGTATGCCGGTCCATTTGTAGGTCCCCTCGGCGGTCCCTGATTACCTCCGTTATTCATATTCTGCTGGTTCTGACGGCGACTCAATTCTTGGTCCCGGATGTTCTGAAACACATCTAAAATGTTTTCTAGTTCACTAATATTGGCTACCTCCCGCGTCATTAGTGTTATTTGTACTTCTCTTGGCAAATGCTTACTGATATGCCTCACGAAGGATCTAAATGGCAATGGCAGTTCTAAGTACTTCGCCTCATTAAATATTCTCATCACATACCCTGTTATGTTATTATTGGACCCCCCAAAATTCCCGGTTCCCATAATTCTACTTCGTTAACACTTCTTGGTCTTCTTCAGACCAATATTTATTTCTGAATGCGGACTCAAAACTTTCAAAACACCCCCATTCCGTTTTGTGTACCTCGGCCCAGATCTCCGAACTACCCTTGAAACATTTTAAAATTTTCAATAATTGTACTTCCCAGCTATTGGTATTAAATTTATTAAACTCTCTCACTCTACTTATGAACTGCATAGGATGCACTCTTTTATTATCACAACTAAATGTTTCAACTCAACTTCACTGCTTACGTCACGAGTCATAATTACTCGCTCGGTAACAGTGTTTACTTGTTGGCTGATGGCCATGCTCAATTCATTTTTAACATCCATGATATTCTTTTCAACGTTTATCAATTTATTGTGACTATCAGATTCAAGGTCACTTATTGTATTGTGTATTGTCTTTAATTCAATCTTCCAATTATTTTCTATTTCACTTATTTTGCTGTTACTATTTTCAATCTGATTCATAGCATAACTAACCTTACATTCAGTATTGGTGTTGCATTCACTTATTTGTTTTTCAACAATTGTGTTTATTACACTACATTGTTCCGTGATCTGTTTCTCTACTTTATTAGTTATATCATTGGTTATATCAGAAACACGGCACTCTAGTTGCTCATTTATGGACTCTGACAATTGTGATTTCATACTTTCACAACGTTCATCAATATGTTTAGCTAGTACACGACTCAAATTATCAAATTGTACATTAATACTCTGCTGCAACTGAATATTCTGTTGTTCGAATTTTATATTAAAATTGCTATTCTGAACGTCAAAACGACGGTCTATTTTATCAAATTTTTCGTCACTAGAGTTAAAACGACTCTCAAATTTTTTGTCAATTGCATCAAACTTGTCATTCTGATTATCAAATTTTTTATTAAAATTGCTATTTTGCACGTCAAATTTTATGTTAATATCACTAGACATGGTTCTCATGAAATTAAATAGATCGTCCAGTGACAACTCTTTTGCTTTACTTGTTACGGGAGTTGATATCGCTCCCAGCGTACTAATTACAGATACTTCTACATTATACTCATTTATTGACATTGATTCCATTTGAATACCGGAGTCAGCATTTATTTGACTCTCGGTCTCTCTGTCAGAGAAGCTGACTTCACTGTTATCTGCCATTTCTTATTCTATACTTGGTACTTGTGCGTAAATATAATACAATCAATATCTAATGTACTGTATAACCGATTTTGCGTGAATAACGCACTTTTGTTTTATTCCGCTAACCTCACACACACGTTTGTATCTTTTCTGTAGGTACGGTTTTTTACTCAATTTTTCAATTCATAAAAACTGTCCCTGTATCGGAAGCCATTGAGACGTTAAATACACTTTTAAATATATAAAATACATAAATATTACTTCCACCTACCTGCAAAGTTTCGTTTATCTGGGTCCAGGATTCTTTCGTACGAACGTAAGATACAAACGTGTTTCATAGGTTAGTGAAATGATTTACTATACACATTTTTATGAAGAGAATTGATAATTTAATTCTTTAAGATCATTTAAAATTTTACCCAAAATCTTTGTAATTTGTTGTACATATTAAATTACATTTCTTTATGCTTTTCTCCTCTTTGTCATCTGCTACATGTTAACTTAACCTAGTATCTTACCTTACTTGTTACACATACTTGTTACACATACACAGACAGAGCCCAGCCTGCAATTTTTTACACTCACAACCACACAGAAAATTACCCAGCCCTTAACATTTTACAAGAATACCCCTTTACGGCCGGCATGCGGTGACTATTCGAGCTCGTTTCATTTATGTTAATAATTTCGTAGCTGTAGAATATAACTGATGTGATTACTCTCCCATGCTCACTACTAACACTGACACATGTTGGTTACTTTGAAATTACTTTTTAGATTAAAAACTTATAAAATTTGGCCAAGCTCACTTGGCTCCGTGTCGGCGCCGACACAATCAGTGACGAACTGGGGAAGAGTCTCTTTGGGGCGGACGGATCTTCATGCCTGCCGTGAATGAATTTCGTCGTCGCTCATACTTGAGTTGTTGCAGTTTAGTGGCTGTAGGCCTGATATATAGTAGTTTGTTCTGTGTTGTGCGCCGACGATATTTAGGCGCTTCTGGCTTGATGTCACAAAAGAGGCGGACCTTAAGTTTCATATCCGCCTTCATGGGGACATGTGCAAGGCAACAATTCCCCTCTAGGCCATTTTCAGTTTTCTGAAGGAGCGTCACTCCGAGCGTATACCTGTGTCGCTCGTACAGGCGCATGGTCACACTCAAGCAAAGTTCTTGGAAATTTGAGGTGGCTACATACCTCAACTGATTGCACAATGCTATTACGTCTTGCCTTTGTTCTAAACTGTTCCATTCACCACGTAGTCTGTCACAATGGGATTAAATTTTACAATATATTTTTATGAAACCCCGAAAATGAAATAAAATAAAAATACCCACAAATTTGGACCGTTACAAAATGATTTGTCAACATACTAGTTCTAAATATATTCTTTTCTTTATATGTATTTATATAAAAAGTTGGATAGATTTTCTCTTCAGTGAATGTTAATTGTACTATCAAACAGTATCAGTGACGTGCATGATAACTTCCTTTATGTTAAAAACTTGTATCTTTTTGTTCTTCATGTACACAAAAGTTAGCAAACAATGGACAAATTTATGAACTGTAACATTAAAAATTGATTAAGACGTTTTTCCTTACCTGTGACAACCACCTTTCATCATCAACATGATTGTTATGTTTAGACACCCGCGATGACTCTGGCTGTGCTAACAATGGATTTGAAGGAGTAAGTGGGGGATGCAATGAACTGAGATATGGTGGTCTCAACAGGACCCACTCAGCTCTCGCTTCTACTAATAGTTCCACTGCTGTATCATCACAGACTTTCTCTTTACTTATACCTAACAAGAAAAACAGAACAAAAAATGTTATTATTTGAAACAGAATGTATTATATATTCAAATGTATGATGGTGAATTGCACACACGCACGCGCGTGCACATACACACACATACACACACACACACACACACACACACACACACACACACACAGAATTATTTAATACCAGGTGAGAAATCTAACAATGTAATGTGCAAGACTTAACAAAAAAGTACCCAAATGAGATGGCATGGTTCCAAGGTACCAACCACCTTTTAATGCTATGTAGTGGAGTAGTTCTTTAGCAAATCTCTCATACTATGCACATGATGCAATACTCTTAGTTTATATTTTATGAAAGCCTGAATTAGGTTAATACAATGTTAAAATTTATAGACATAAAACTGAAAAATCTTGATCAACATTGTAACGGTACAATTCGGGTCCTATACTATTTTGAGAAATAATTGTTATAAAGTATAATTGTTATAATTGTTTTTAAAGTCCCATATAAAAAATTGGTAACGTTTTATTGTGAATTTGCAACGACGTAATATTGAGCGGACAGGATTTGTGTCGAGGTCAGGGTAAAATCACAATAACAGCAAAAAACAGTTAGTCATATTAGAGTGTAAACAAGCCTAACCCAATGATGACATCAGCTACAGGAATGCGATGCGCATTAAATACATATGTAAGCAACGGGGCTTGGCCATTCAAACAAAGGACTAGTGACGTAGTTTGCCCCACCTCCGCATTGCAAGGCTACAAACCGCAGCCAGTTTCGTCTCAACAGTGTTCCACGCCGGCCGGCATACACTAAATTTTACATTTATCTAACTCTTGCAACTACATCAAAAATGTAAAGCAAAATTTAAATAGTGGCCACATCTAAATAAAAATGTGAAAGTACCGTATTATTGAAACAGTTCGCCGAAAACCTCGGGCAAGAGTGCGCAATCTACAACAATGGGACATCTTCACATATAATGCAGCTAAGTAAAATTTGCTGCCAAAACCGATCAAATATAAAATACTTATATTCAAAATTATTCAAATTTATTCAAATGAGCTCATATTAACGAAACTGTACCAGAGAATGAAAGTGAGAGAGTGGATACAAATATGATTCAATATTAATAAGTGCTGGGTTGTGCCAATATTTACGTTTATCATGTTTATTAGGTTAATATTATAACACGTTTGTTTTGGAGGGTTAAAATGTTCTAAGGGTTTAATGTTTGCTAAACGCCTCATGGCATAATATGTACGTGTATGGTACAGCTAGAGTCATTTTTCAATATGTATTTAGAGTCATCTTCAAAATAAAAGGTCAATGGTACGTTTTATCTTGAGTACGATTATTTCAGGTAATATATTCCATGAATAGCGCCTGGGTGTACATAAAGGCATGTGAGTTAGTCAATTAAAGTTGATGGGAGTTAGATAGATAAGAATTTTGAAGAAAATAATACACAAAGAGAGTATTAGATATTTTAGGGACACAGTAGTAGTGATTATATGTAGAGAGGTGAGTAAAGTAAAGGGTAAACATATATTTGTTGATGATGATATTTTGTAGTGGGGGTGTGTAAGGAGTGACCAATGTATAGCGTTGTGGCAGGTAATAGCGTAGTTTAAGGGAGTGTTTGCCGATATTTTGGAAGGGCAAAAAAATTATGAATGTATATGGCCAGGTAGGGAACACACATCCTAGTACAAAGACGAGCGGTGCCAGAGGATTTAAATGGAATTAGTGAAGTGAATTATAATTGAGAGATTGGTGTCATAATATGTAAATCTGGTTGTTAGTAGTGTTTAGTAGAAAGAAAGGTGAGTAAGATTATAAATGTTAGTGCCTATATAATAAGTCAAATCATAGTGAATACAGGAGTCACCCAGACTAATCAATGATAAAAATGTGAAGGGTTAAGTAGAAAATTCATAGTAGAAAGGTAATAAGAAATGAAATAATAATAATGTAATATGAAGGTCAATAATAAATTTGAAATTGTGAAGAATTAAATGGTAGTAAGTTATAAATAATTGATGGCTAATTAATAAAAGTTAATAATTAAAAGTATTAATTAATTAATTAATTAAAATGTAATGTTTATAATTTTATATGCAAATTTAAAGATGTAGGGTGTGTAAATTTTGATCAAAGTTAAAATGTGAATTGTTGATTTTAATGTAATACTTGCAATGTTAATAATGAGTTTATTATTATGTATTATGTTTATTATGTATTAGTGTAGGAATTTGTATGTATGTATAAATTGTTAGTTTTAGGGTAGTTACAAATGTAACTGCATATGACACAACGTGTCAAACCATTGCGATTCCCCATATTTCGGGCGATTACTGTCTTACCAGCACTAATCGTGGTTTTGGACGACAACCAGCGGTGGGCAGAATTTGTAAAACCTGGCCATAGTTGGTTGCCTTTGAAATTGGTTAAATTTAGAAATTTAATGGGGTTTTTAAAAGGGGAATCTAAGATTGTTTTTAAGCATAGGCTATTTCACCTCGGTAGGGGTGGTAGACCTTAGGGGCATATCATAAGAATAAAAGTAGGGGTACTTACCCTGAAGTTTTTGTAAAGCTGAAGCAAGGATAGGAGAGAGAGAAAAAAGAAAAAAGTGCTCACTCTTTCTGCCTCAGTCCTTGTGGAGGCAACTGAACGCAACAGTTCAGGGGTGGAAATAGTGTGTGGAGGAGAAAGAGGGGTAAATATTGTTAACAGCGCCGGATTACTTACTGTTAATGATGATATTAATAATAATAATAGTAATTTTTTTTTTATAAAATGTTTTAGGAAGAGGGAGAGTTTGGGTAATTGTATCAATAAATTTTGGATTATATGTTTCAATTGTAGTATAAAGATTTGTGTTTCTTCCATAATTATATTAATTATGAAAACAAAAAAGGGTTAATTATTAAAGATGGGAATCGAAAAAATGTTATAATGTTAAGGGTAGTCAATGAAGAGAATGGCACTTCTATATAATTCTTGTTGAGTTGAAGCAAACCCAGTGCTTCTTAACACAAACCAGCACATAGCTAAGGGGAAACAGATCAGTTAGGGATATAGCATTATACCAAGCCACTATTTTGATATTTTTGATTTATTGTTTCAGTGTTTGGTGATGTTGTGACGGCGGTCCTGAGCTGGCCAGCGCGTCAGAGCAGGAGCGTAAAGACCCTGATTGGCCTTATGGTGTTGGGATCTCGTAGGACAAGTTCAGTAAGGTCATGCAGGTACTGTCACCATCATCAGACCATGGGTGAGTTATTGTATTCTTTTCATATAAATAGTAAGGGGGTTGTGGCAACATATCCTAGCTGATCCCTTTAGGAAGTACGAATGTGTCAATGAAAGTTTTTATGCTTTGGCATAAAACCTTTCATTGAGGGGGTTTTGTAACGGTACAATTCGGGTTCTATAATATTTTGAGAAATAATTGTTATAAAGTATAATTGTTATAATTGTTTTTAAAGTCCCATATAAAAAATTGGTAAAGTTTTATTGTGAATTTGCAACGACGTAATATTGAGCGTGACACGTTTCGCATAACGTAACAATTCGGGAACCTGGTTAATTGGCTCAGGTCAATTAAACAGGCTGCCATTATCTTTACAAAATCATAAATAACTGGAAAGTAAACTAAAGTTAAATAGGATCCCGTGAATTGAGGAATATTGACAGGGGTTCGTAGATTTATTCACTCACCTTTTTGGACCATGACATCTCTTTATTACATAAAGTTTTAAGTTCTCTATTGAAAGTTCTCAAACAATATAGTTTACTATATGATTAAATATATAAATTACTACTTTACAAAGGGGCCTCAAAATCTGATGTACATCCTTTTTAATTAATTCCACGGATCCGGGATCAAATATATTAAATGAATAATGGTCACCTTGCCATGTACAATATTGAAACTCTAACCATTTGAAGAATGGTTTTTTATTAATCTTCTAAAACAACAAATATTAGATTACATGTTACCTATAATGTCAGTTTTCTAAAGTCTTTAATGTGATAATTTAAATTGTCTTTTGGGGGTTTATAATTTTGTAACTCTTAACCATGGCAGACAAGCCTCCATGTCACCTGTGTGTTTCCTGAAGTTGCTGCAGAATTAGTTCTTCGGTCCTCCTGATGTTTCTTGAAGTTCAGTCGTTACATTATCATACTTTGGTGGTGAAGTTCTAGAAGTATGTGAAATCATCCCTGGTGTGGTACATTCATCTCAGGCTACTGTAGTTATTCTTAGTAATTCTTGTAGTTAGAACACATAGATAGAAAGTTTGTTTCACTGTTATACACTTCACATGATGATAGATTAGTTTACTATCACCTTCTTGGTTGTAATACTGTATTATTTACATGGTCCGTTATTTTATAATATAGAGAGATGTCATCACCACACAACTTTACTTATTTAACAAGTCATTGTATCAAGATTTTCACATTTTTAATAAACGCGTAGCGAAATAACGCTTTACGCTGCTTACGGCGTGAGCGCTCCATTCCAAGTGGCAGAAAATAGTTAAGGGGAGCGTAGTAATCTCAAGACAATTACTAGGCAACATAAAAGTAGTTCCAAATTCGATTAATATTTACTCGATTATTCTCTGACATAATTAACTATATTTAATTATACTACGGTATCTCTCACTTAGTATTTTATTATTGTACATCATTATGTTTTTTATCAAGTTCCGATTTAATACAATTATTAGTCATATTCACGGGTAATTATGCGTGTGGATGCCGGTTTCGGCAGGTTAAAGCCGGGTTAATTATTAAGGGGTGTTATCGCAATTTTATTATAGAATTCTTTTTGGTTTTAAAACTATTCATTTTGGGTATTATGGCAGGGTTACATTATCATTTTCTTTAGGGGTTTGGTTCTGTTTTAATGTGAGATTTTAAATTTCTTTTATTTCATTTTTCCTTTTTTAAAATCGTCACATACTCCTCCGCTTAAATATCGACACCGGGTGAGTATTTTACGGGTTTTTTTTTTGGTGAGCAACGTACTGGGAGTATGCTCGGGGATTTCTGTGTTAAAATTTAATTTAGTACACGATTTGTTTTCTCTATATCTCTTTAAATGATCTTGTTCATTTAAATGTTCTCCTCCGTGAAATTCCCTTTATCTCACTTCTTACCATGCTAATTTATATTTTAATTCTGAATACTAATTTCCCTAATTATCCGTAACTCACAATATCGTGGCCCGACTGATTACATTTTGCATACTCTAACTCTAGTAGTTAGTTTTCTGCACTTTCTTAAACTCTTGTAAAGAACTTTCTTTAACCCTTGTAAAGAATTTTTCAGTGCGGCGCCGTTGTGACTTGTTACGTTACCTATATATAGTTCTTAATTCTACTACAGAAATCTAAAGCCAATCCCATACTTGACCTTAGATTCATTCTTATCCTAATTTCTTATGCTACTGAGAGAATCGGAATTTCACGAAGATAATAATTTTTGTTTTTAAATGATCAGCTGTAATACATAAACAAAAGGAGACAAACACTTTACTTTCAACGATCAGCTGTTACTGTGGAATGTGGGTCAAACTAGTTTTCTTCAAACAATGGCATAGTTTATGCGTACAAAGGGGGAAGTTAACTCGAGGGAGAGAATATCTCTATTGTTCCATTTAACAATAGCTGGCGGCTAGGGAATTATTTTCAAGCAGGACACAACCGGGTTTTTACATTATGCAACGTTACTTGTATTATTATTCACACATATACTTTTATTATTAATTTCTTTTTACTTATCTCACTAATACACTTTTATAATTATAATTCTACTAACATGTTATAATAATTTACGATATTATTAAACTTTTTATTTTAAATCACTTATTATTTATTATTATTACTTTGGTCTGATTTAAGAGACGGTTTCTTTTTTGTTTCGAACTCGTTTGTTTACTTCGGGAAGCATCATTCCATAAAATTAATTAGTACACTCGTTTTATTTAGTCAGTAGTTCATATAACTCATCGTGTCAATAGAAACACGAATTACACATTTATGCAGGCTTGTACAGGAAAACTACAGAACTGATATTGTCGCAAAATTGACGTGTTAGAGACTGAATACTTTGACACGTACATACATGAATTGGTATAATACAATCTAATCTTTTCCCGTATAATCATATACGAGTATGTGCGTAATCTCACACAAAATATACACTTATATTTATACACTTATAAATATCGTCCATATTATTCACATATGCTACTTAGAAAAAGGCTAAGTACAATTTCCTCTAAGTACAATGTAAGTACAATATACTACTTTTACATACAATTTCCTAACTGAGTGCATAGATATACAGAATAGAGTATTTTATAATTGACACTAAGTACACTAACCATTTACACAAAATGAAACAAAAAACAGTGGCGCATTTTAATAATAAAATTATTTACTTGTTTTTTTTTTTTTGATTTAATTTTCAACATGTGTCCGAAATCTTTTGTTACTGGACAAGGGGTCACACACTTTGTAATACAATAGGGGGAGGTGATGTATTGTCTACTTGAGGTGGCAGAGCGTAACAAAGGGATAGTTTGGTACAAGCGGGAACAGGTCATTTTCTTGTCTGAGATTGTCGTTAAACAGACAAGTTGGGGAAAGCATTTTTAAACAGGTTTTACCCTAGGCTTACAATGTTTAAATAATTATTATATTATATTTAAATATCCTTACCTTATATATCATGGTTATTATATTATATTATACTATTACACCACATAATGATTATAAAAACACACTATCCTAATTCTGAATTTACTTACTTCAATTCTTCCTTTTGCGTATTTTAAATTAACATTCATAGAGTGAATAATTCTACCACATATTAAATGACAAACACAGAGTATTTTATTTTGCTAATTATCATTTATTCATTAATTAAGCAGAGTGGCGCATTTGACACGTTTCGCATAACGTAACAATTCGGGAACCTGGTTAATTGGCTCAGGTCAATTAAACAGGCTGCCATTATCTTTACAAAATCATAAATAACTGGAAAGTAAACTAAAGTTAAATAGGATCCCGTGAATTGAGGAATATTGACAGGGGTTCGTAGATTTATTCACTCACCTTTTTGGACCATGACATCTCTTTATTACATAAAGTTTTAAGTTCTCTATTGAAAGTTCTCAAACAATATAGTTTACTATATGATTAAATATATAAATTACTACTTTACAAAGGGGCCTCAAAATCTGATGTACATCCTTTTTAATTAATTCCACGGATCCGGGATCAAATATATTAAATGAATAATGGTCACCTTGCCATGTACAATATTGAAACTCTAACCATTTGAAGAATGGTTTTTTATTAATCTTCTAAAACAACAAATATTAGATTACATGTTACCTATAATGTCAGTTTTCTAAAGTCTTTAATGTGATAATTTAAATTGTCTTTTGGGGGTTTATAATTTTGTAACTCTTAACCATGGAAGACAAGCCTCCATGTCACCTGTGTGTTTCCTGAAGTTGCTGCAGAATTAGTTCTTCGGTCCTCCTGATGTTTCTTGAAGTTCAGTCGTTACATTATCATACTTTGGTGGTGAAGTTCTAGAAGTATGTGAAATCATCCCTGGTGTGGTACATTCATCTCAGGCTACTGTAGTTATTCTTAGTAATTCTTGTAGTTAGAACACATAGATAGAAAGTTTGTTTCACTGTTATACACTTCACATGATGATAGATTAGTTTACTATCACCTTCTTGGTTGTAATACTGTATTATTTACATGGTCCGTTATTTTATAATATAGAGAGATGTCATCACCACACAACTTTACTTATTTAACAAGTCATTGTATCAAGATTTTCACATTTTTAATAAACGCGTAGCGAAATAACGCTTTACGCTGCTTACGGCGTGAGCGCTCCATTCCAAGTGGCAGAAAATAGTTAAGGGGAGCGTAGTAATCTCAAGACAATTACTAGGCAACATAAAAGTAGTTCCAAATTCGATTAATATTTACTCGATTATTCTCTGACATAATTAACTATATTTAATTATACTACGGTATCTCTCACTTAGTATTTTATTATTGTACATCATTATGTTTTTTATCAAGTTCCGATTTAATACAATTACTAGTCATATTCACGGGTAATTATGCGTGTGGATGCCGGTTTCGGCAGGTTAAAGCCGGGTTAATTATTAAGGGGTGTTATCGCAATTTTATTATAGAATTCTTTTTGGTTTTAAAACTATTCATTTTGGGTATTATGGCAGGGTTACATTATCATTTTCTTTAGGGGTTTGGTTCTGTTTTAATGTGAGATTTTAAATTTCTTTTATTTCATTTTTTTCCTTTTTTAAAATCGTCACAAGCGGACAGGATTTGTGTCGAGGTCAGGGTAAAATCACAATAACAGCAAAAAACAGTTAGTCATATTAGAGTGTAAACAAGCCTAACCCAATGATGACATCAGCTACAGGAATGCGATGCGCATTAAATACATATGTAAGCAACGGGGCTTGGCCATTCAAACAAAGGACTAGTGACGTAGTTTGCCCCACCTCCGCGTTGCAAGGCTACAAACCGCAGCCAGTTTCGTCTCAACAGTGTTCCACGCCGGCCGGCATACACTAAATTTTACATTTATCTAACTCTTGCACTACATCAAAAATGTAAAGCAAAATTTAAATAGTGGCCACATCTAAATAAAAATGTGAAAGTGCCGTATTATTGAAACAGTTCGCCAAAAACCTCGGGCGAGAGTGCGCAATCTACAACAATGGGACATCTTCACATATAATGCAGCTAAGTAAAATTTGCTGCCAAAACCGATCAAATATAAAATACTTATATTCAAAATTATTCAAATGAGCTCATATTAACGAAATTGTACCAGAGAATGAAAGTGAGAGAGTGAAAGAGTGGATACAAATATGATTCAATATTAATAAGTGCTGGGTTGTGCCAATATTTACGTTTATCATGTTTATTAGGTTAATATTATAACACGTTTGTTTTGGAGGGTTAAAATGTTCTAAGGGTTTAATGTTTGCTAAACGCCCCATGGCATAATATGTACGTGTATGGTACAGCTAGAGTCATTTTTCAATATGTATTTAGAGTTATCTTCAAAATAAAAGGTCAATGGTACGTTTTATCTTGAGTACGATTATTTCAGGTAATATATTCCATGACCCTGGTTCGTGTTACCCGAATTCTGGCCCTCAAGGTAAGTTTTGTATTTTGTTGTACAGCGTGACAACATGGCGCCCGATAAGTGAAAGTGATTATTTTAGTACACATCAGATAAATGTAACCAATTAATTTAAACCATAAAAGTTAAGAGTTACAACATGTGTATACAAAGGTTTGTAAAATATATAAAAACACTTGGTCCATTTCACAAATTTTATTTAACTCTGACAGCTGTTTCAACTACCTAAGCCATTGTCAAAGAGACGAATGAATTAAAACCTAAACACAGGATGTGTTAGTAAAGGTGGTGGTGACCATCTGTTTAGGGCATGTATTGGAACATCTGTGAGGCTGTTGAGATGGAGAGGGAGGTGTGCAAGAGCCAAGGGAAGGTCAGGTGTCTGTAAAAACTAAATACAATCTGCATGCAAAATATAATATTTCTAAGAATTTCTAACACAATCACTTCATAGATACAAAAAACATAACACTACTCCACAATATACAAAAAGTTAAAAAAATGGATTTGTTAGAAAGTCTAGAAATTAAAAAAGCCATAAAAAATTTAACAAATGAACAAACTGAATTCTGTGTATCCCCTTTATTAAAAGATGTTATTTAGTTTAGTTTATTTTATATTTTGCATTCAGATTATATTTAGTTTAGTTAATTTTATATTTTGCATGCAGATTGTATTTAGTTTTTACAGACACCTGACATTCACTTGGTTCTTGCACCCCCCTCCATCTCAACGCCCTCACAGATGTTCCAATACATGCCCTAAACAGATGGTCACCACTACCACCACCTTTACTAATACATCCTGTGTTTAGGTTTTAATTCATTCATCTCTTTGACAATGGCTTAGGTAGTCAAAACAGCTGTCAGAGTTAAATAAAATCTGTGAAACGTACCAAGTGTTTTTATATATTTTACAAAACCTTTGTATTAATATGTTTCACCAAGTGCCCAACGAGTCTTCAATTAATATCATGCAACATGTGTATGTTAAATTCTGTTATAAATTGGCAAAAATCTTTCAAGAGATTTATAAAATCTCATAAGAAAGATATGGGAAGCATGTATGAGCTGTATTCAATGTTATGTGCTGTCTGCTTTCAAATTAAACAATCCAAATGACAAAACAATCAAGAATGAAGAAAAATATATATAGTACTTCATTTTTTAATATATTATATATATATCGTACTTTGTATATTGTGTGATTATTTTTGCAAAGTCAGTGTATTAATAAACAGAGAAATTTGTTTTTGTAATTCTATTTTTTCTTCTTCAACACCCAAAAATCCAATGATCTGCTATAATCTGACATCTTCTGATTCGATTTATTATGTCAAGAGTAGTACAGAGACTATACCATAGTCAGGTTTCTTACTTGCTCATAAGACAGCACTGGAACTGCAGTGTGTGCAGCACATAATTCAGAAGCAGCTACCTCCCTTCCATGTTTGACTAGTGTAAGTGAATGGTGAGGAAGGAAAGTATCCAGCAACACCTCAACTTCCACCTTACTTCCTAATGAACATGACTTTCTCTTGTGTGGAGTGTGTTATCAATTTTTTAATGAGTTATAAAATTATTTAAAGCTAAAATGTTAATCATTTTACACACCATATATGGAAATGATCAAATAAAAATAGTAAGAACCAGAAAATAAGAAAATTAAACTTAATTTATAATTCTCATGTTTTATCATTAATTTAGTTTCAGACAGAACAATTAATAATTTTACTTGCGAGTTGCCACCTGGTACAGAATGAGTGAATGGATGCTTGGAGGCACAGTTTAACAGGTAGTAAAATATATCATGTACTGTACAATGGGAAACAAGTGATATTAAATTATATAATGGGCTTAGACAGTGATTTGCTCATGAGGGGTATCTGCAGCACTTTAGCCTTACAGATTCTCCATCTGGTAAATGCTGCAAGAGGGAGTTAGAGAAACTGCAGAATATTCTGTTCGATTATAAAGAAGACCCTTCTCAGAACTAAAATAAAGGACAAGTGCATCACAGAAGTGATGGGAAGCACAACTTCCCTGGCGTTACTGCTAAATTGTACAAGATGCATCGTGTTTTCATGTCAGGCTGAAAGGCTGCATGAAGTAAGACATAAAAGAAAAATCACTGACTGACTGTCCATGAAGTGTCCAAAAAATTGGTCTATGTAAAAGTTCACTTAAAGAAGTGCAGAGAAATACTATGAATATATAAGCCAAAAAACATGCACGTTACCAAATTTTTTAAGAAAGTTCAGTTTCTTTATGGAGACACCTTACAAGACTACACATTTAGTTAAAGAGAAACTTTCTGAACACACACACACACACACACACACACACACACACACACACACACACACACACACACACACACACACACGCACGCACGCACGCACGCACGCACGCACGCACGCACGCACGCACGCACTATCGATCACCAAAGAACTTGCTACATTTGTCACTCTCAAAAAGCCACATACTACAAAAGATGTATCTGCTTAATTGATCATAATGTTTTACAGTGTTCACCTAGATTATTACCTGAGGCATGTCTTGGCTCAAGATCGTATTGGATCAAATTGCCACTACATGCCATTACAAACAGCGAATCAACAGCTCTTCTTGTATCCTTGCTTCCAGCAGCAACAGGAGGAGGTATATTGGCTCTGGGAGAAGCAAAACACGCAGCAACTCTGAGTGTAGCATCTTCTGGAAGGTGAGGCGAAGTTGGTGCAGCAAGCTGACGACGAATTTGTGCAAGTGCCGTCACTGTTGTTGGCTGCACAGCTGTTGGACTACGATGTGACAATGGAGGTGTTAATGGTGGGCCTTCATGAGGAACTGGACTGTTTCTCCCATCCTCTGTTAAACCAGCACTTCGATGGAACCTGAAGCATTTATATTTTTTCTTACACAAATCACAACTGAATGTGTTAAACTGTCTAATACTCCTTTATGTTTTTTATCTTAAAAAATGTTTTACTCCACCTTCTTAACTCTAATTACATTATTATACAATGCTCTACTTAAATACTGATTACTGAGGTCAGACTGGCTTCAGTATAAATATTATTTGTACCTCTGAGTGTTCAAATTGTATAACATAGTAAAACCAGTAATACTAAATTTAACCAAAATAGTAGACGTGTTTAAATTTTTGTCTGTCATATTTGGAGTTACAGGAGTGTCATATTGATAGTGTAGAGGTTTTCACATTATGAAGTCAGTCCACAGATAACATAAGGTGCTTACAAAACATCTGACTTTCTAATGTTCACAGTCTGAATTGAAGTTAAGATTAAATATTTATTAAAAGACACAACAGTGAAGGAAAAATGGACAATACGATGTTTAAACAGCATGTTCTGGAGTAGGGATATTGAAAAGACCAGGAAACTGAAAATTTATGATGCCATTGTGATAAGTTCATTAACATAATGTTTTACAGATGCAGACACTAACAGAGAGAATTAAGGAAGAAAGTAGAAACTAAAACAAGAGAGATGTACTTCTTTGCATAAGTGACAATCTAGAAATTTTATCAATTACAATTTGGATTTCTGCTCACTATTAATACTCAGCAAGGTGTTGGGAGACTTGGCTTGTACGTCTAACATACACTTAAAGGCATTTGACTGTATACAAATAGAATACACTTGGGCAATCCCGTTTTCCATGAATTCAAAAAATCAATTAGGAATCCACTGAGAATGATAACTGATTTGTATTTAGGATTTATTACCTGTAGGAGCTGTCTAATGTTTTTCATCACACAAATTCAAGTTTTTTCAAAATACATGTGTATTTTAATGTTGTTAAAATTGTTTACTTCCAGGCTGTCTGGCAGTGGGTCCAAAGCTGTTCACATCAGCAAACGTTTCAACTGGGCCTTCGCCAGCCATCCTCAGTGCTACAAATGAGCTAAAACACATTTACGCAGGTGTCAGGTTAGTGACCAGGCTAATGGGTGATGTTAAGATGAACACAATCATCTCACATAATAAAGGCCTTTACCACAGTGTAAGTAATAATAAAGTGTCACTAACCTGACACCCACATTAGTGTGTTATGCTCGTTTGGAGCACTGCGAATGGCTGGCGAAGGCCCAGTTGAAACATTTGCTGATACAAACAGCTTTGGACAACGGCTAAATGGCCTGGAAGTAAACAATTTTAACAACATTGACTCTGGCCGTGTAAGCCCCTGAGATATTACTATTACTTGAAAATAAATTGCAAACAACGTTATTTATTACCCATAAAATATTTAAATTTCCCCAAGTTCCAAAATGCTTACCTGTACGGGGTCCAGGGTCCTTCACGCAAATTCGTTACCTGCAAGTGTGATTATGGGTTCGTATTACTTAATAAACTCGACTTTCATTGATAGCATTCAACCAACTTGTTTATTAAAATCATTTTAATTGAGAAGTTACTTTTACTCTCTATGAAATCATTATGGATGCTGTAATAATACAAGATACTGATGGTGTATACGTTCTTGATGTGTATACTGATATAGTGGTGTAGTAGTGTAATTGCAGATACGCACCGGTATCTACGATAATGTTGTTTTATAAAATGTTCTAATTATAATTATTATTGTTATTAGTTTGATTGTATTGTCGAATAGGTGGGTATCGATGGTTCACTTCTTTAATTTAAAATATTTCTCGCACTCCGTTATTAACCTCCCTCACTTACCACACGTGGATATTGTAGTCCTGTTCGGTGACGGTTCAGCTGAAATACATACACTGCATATACAAATAGATATTCTAGTTGAATATCCAATGTGACTATCATACACAATATAAATGATATAATATCTAAATAAAGTTCTGAATTATTAGAACTATTTAAATTCTTCCGCCACCTTTTGGTAGACCTGACTAATAATAAATGAGCTAATTTAAATTTGAAATAATACTCTTTTTTCACTGGTAATAAAATGTAGAGGTTTATTAACGGTTAAAGATATTATAAAATCTTTGAACAATTGACAATCATTTGCTAATAACCTTTCGGATAATAATTACAATTAACAAAATTTAAAATAAGACTCTGCTTAGCCTCAAGGCTGGTAAACCTGTTGGTTATACAATAGTTTAATTTTAAGAGGTTATGTCCTCTTGTATCAGTGAATTACCATGTTCGTGTGGTTCTTTTAGGTAGCATGATACCAGGTACAAGATGTAACATTAATAATGATATTAAATGAACAATAATTAAAAACAAACAAACAAATATAAAAATCGAAAATTAGTACCATATAACTGATAGTTATGGTATTATCGTACGCGGGAATGCGCACGCAGTCTATAGTATTTATTTGACAATCAACAAGCACGTTGGCTTGCACAGCTAAAATGTATTACTTTATTTTAATAATTCACCTTAAGAATTATTTACTTACAAGAGGCAAATTTATTAAAAAACTCTTGTTATTATTTCCATCTGGTTTGGATTTTACTTGAGAACAGACTTGTAACAGAGAAATTGGCAAGTTACCGTTACGACTTTAAGGTTATCTCATAACGTGAATTGTTATAATGGTTAATTATCTTTAATATTTATTTCTTCTTAATCTAAGTATAGACATATTATTCATAATAGTTTTGATGTGTCATTATCAGTATCACACGCATGAAAGTTAAATATTTATTTTAAAATATCGAAAAATCAAGAAAACAACTTTAGTCAATTGAGCGACTATTGGTATTGCTCGTATTTTGTAATAAATACTTCAAATATGATTCTTTTAATTATGACAAATAATTAAAATATTTATTCAACATATTAATAATTGCGAATTAATACTTTCATTAATTCTGATAAATTCCATCATCATTTTTGATACTTCGCTTTTTACTGACTTGCGTAGTAATCAACATTACGTATTTACAGAAATTTTATTTCTGTTTCAATGTTAATTAAATAAAAAGAATTGTACTCCCTGTTGTTATCTTTTACACAACACTCGTAAGTACGATCGATATTGTACACTAATCGTACTTAAATATTATACACTCCGCACATTTCACTCGTTTATGCTAGTGTGGTTTGTAGGTTATATGTATGTTGATTTACTGATGTATGCTTGTCGCGCACAATTCAAAATTTAAACTTCTTCATATCGGAGAGTGACATGACCTGTCTGTAAGATGACTGATGAGTAACTGTGTTGCTCCTTCGAAGCGTCTGTGGCTCGTCTGCCAATGTTCATTCATTCGATTGGTTGAAATAATCAAGCTCTCTAACCCAAAGCACTTTATTTTCTTAAAATATTTAATTTTTTACCAGTTTTGGCCTTTGCGTTTGAGGCTATATGACGTCAGCACTGGTACAAAAAATAATTGAAAAGTTTAAAATCGTAATAACTTTCTTAATATTTGTCTTATCGTTAAATGGTTAGTGTCAGTAAATTGCGGACATCCTGCGCTTTAATTAAAGTCCAAACAAGATTATATTCCGTCCATTACTTCAATCACTGTAACGATTTTATTGATTTTTTATGGTGCATCTTATATTTATAAGTTTATTACACCAAATTTAATTATTTATACTAAAACACTTTTAATTAAATGCTCTGAGTCCATATCTCAACTGGTTTAATTCAAAACTTGGGAATAATTGTTCCCCAAACAATAACTCGTTATGGCGTCTTTGGGCGTCCATATTTGATTTTTCATAAATGTACTTAAAACTAATTTTTCTTATCTAATAACACTAATACTGCAACCTAATAATAATAGAAACGTCTATTTACATAATTTTATACTTGAGTATATGTACATGGCTGTATTTAATATACTATTTACATTGTTTTAGTCCCCTCCTATCTCTTTTCTTACAATTGTCACTTTACTTCTGGTTTTTTTTCTATACAAGTTAGATTATGTAATAACTGCAATTAGTGTACACTCATTGTACCTAATTCCCTACATATAATTGCTAGCTTTTAATTTTCTTAGGACCCTTCAATTTTTTAGTAATGGGTCTGTTTACATTGTCTCATAGCATGGTAGTCATTTATTTTTGTTAAAACAATAATTAAATTGTTATTGCTACACTTGATTTGGGTTTCCAAAGTAGTATCAGACATTATTCTGATTCTTGATAACATTTTTATCTACTTTTAAACAAGTTTATATGTTACATTTTGCATAAATAACTTGCTCCTCATCGTTTGTTTACATTTGGATTCTTCCATCATGGTCATTTGGTTTTTAATTATTTATATATAAAATGACTATTCTTATGGTCATAGTCTGTTCTCAAAGTAGCATTAGGTGTCCCTCTTACTACTGGTAACACTCTTAACAATCTTTGTTCAAGCTTTAATACAGTATCTTGCTTAACTAGTTGGTTATACAATGTTTCTGCTTACTTCTGGCTATGTGTTCTTAGTTAGCTAGTTTACAATATTTTGATTACAAAACTGTTATCACTATGTTCAGAATCTGTTCTCACAGTAGTACCAGATGTTTATCTAACTACTGGTAATACTTTCATTAACATTGGTACTTGTTTTGATATTGTATTTTGTCTAACTAAATTGGCATACTAGGTTCTATTTCTCCTATCTCTGTGCCATCATATTTGATCTGTTTTATTTGCATTGTGTTGCAATATAATACACCGTCTATTAGGATGTATTATTATTTATAACAAATCCTTGATTGATGTCATAGTTGATGGTTATTTATTTACATTAACATGTATGATTTTCTGTTTCATAGGTGTCTTTCCTATGGGGTTATGTAACAATGTACAACATGTTCTAATGCAGCATTTTGCTACTACTAACATGACTTCAGTATGGTATCTTACTACAATATTTTCATTGTTTTAATACACATGTTTACACTACTTCTTCTTAAACAATAATACAAATCTTTTTGTACTAATTACAATATCTTTCTTGTCATTGGTTGTATCTAATTCCTGTCACTTTTGTTTGATATATAACAAAGGTTTTTATTGTCAGTTCTCTATGAACAATAATATAATTGTTCGATTTTATTCTATTCTGGTGGTCTTATGATTATCTACGTGGATCACAATCTTTATTAAATTAGTCACACTAATTGTCTGTGTATATTTGACTATTTAATTCTTGCTGGTTCACTATGAAATTAACACATTTTCTTACACTATAAACCTTATCACTGGAATTGTTTGTGTGGTTTATTATGTTAAAATTAGTTAACTGGTCACAGGTTTTCACATCTATATTAAGTACTCACTGTAATTGTTTGTGGTTCCTTAAATGTTAAACACTGTTTTTCTTTTCATATTTGATAATCACTATTCCTTTGGTTACTATTATAGTCTCTAGTACACTTGATTTATGATGAGTCCTTGCATGGTCTATACATTTTCTTCTCTCTTCATGGTACATTTCCTTGTCCTTCTTCTTCAATATTTTCATTGTAGTCATTATCTTCATTTGTTTCCCTCGCTGTTGGAGTTTATTTGTATTGTCGTTATTTCGTTGGTCATGGTATTATTCTTGTGGTTCCCCTCACTGTTGGATCCTATTGGGTCTGGTTACTGATATTTTTGTTTTGGCTCATGGTCATTTTCTTCCTTCATTTCGTATTTGATATTGCTATGTTAATATTATCTTCCTCATCGTTGGATTTTTATACTAATATATTTGTAGATACACACTTTTATACACATAGGTTTATTTATCTCGACATACTTTCATGCTTTTCTCTTGCTTGACGTTATATTAGCTTATTTTATGTAACTACCATATTTGGTAACGTTACAATGCTTACTTATTTTACACAAGAAGAATTAACAATTGATCAATTTGCTTATCCAAATAACTATATTCTAGGCATTCTAAGACAATCCAGTGCTTTGCTCATACGCTCTCTCCCTTTCATACTTTTCACTCCCCTTGATTTTAGAGCTCTTTCTTTAATTTTCGTTTGTTTAAATTTAAAATCGTTACTTTCCTGTGATGGAGTCCGACACGTGGTGGCAACACTCTCGGGTTTTGTTCCTTGTTCATGTGGTTTGTCCGAAATACACTTTAACTGGTTAAATTTTGATCACTGGTTGTCGTTTCATGTTTCACTGTTGTTGTAGCACTTTATACCATTTTTATTGATAGTTTATTAACATTTTTTACAGATTTTAGTATTCTTTGGCTCGCGAGCCCTTTTACGCTGAACCGCGCGGTTCGACAAAATGATGCTAGGTGTGCGGTTTCGAGTTTCGACGCCGACTGACGCTTATTTATGGTTTATTAACACAATTTTCACATTTTTGGCTGGTCGGTCTACATTGTTGAATAGGTTTTAGGCGAACTGCGCATTAATGTATCTGCGCGGTTCCAAAGTTATAAGCAGACTGCCTATTTTCAAGATGGCCAAGCATCCCTCTGTGTGTGTCTACTTGGCTCGTGATTGGCTGGGCGCACCTCGTGCCTTTCTCGCCGTCTCGTATCTGGCGAGAAGGAATTTTTTGATGTGACTTTTACATGTGAACAATGGCCCACACGTGCACTTGTACGCACCCTTTCTGATACTCTGCATTCCGGTACCATTCCGTACCTCACACGGAGCTATAGTCGGTGACCAAAAATATACTCTGGTTAAATAAAAATGAAAAAACTTTAAATTATAGATCCTCATCAGTTTGTACCGTTACAATACCCCCCCCCCAATGAGAGGTTTTCTGTCGAAACAGAAAAACTCTCATTGCCTAAAAAACCTAAGAGGACCAACGAGGATATGGCGCCAACAACCCTCCTTATTTCCTTACTAAATTATGGGTAATTTACCCCCCTTGTCCGGCAGCTATGGCTGTACCTGAATAACCTTACTGGACTTCTCTCTCGAGATCCCAACACCATAAAATCAGACAGGCACCCTCCACAGTATCACCTGACTTTGTGACATTTCAGATAAATTGTCACTAAATGGCCTCACACCAAACCAGATCTTCAACTGATTTATTTCCCTCTTAGACGTACTGGATTGCCTTTAGCAAAGTACTGGTTGCGTATATATGTGCTTTCCTATCTTAAACATATTACACTCTGATTCAAATAAACATTTCTATTTTACAACAACCTAACCTCACAATAAACACTATCAACTTTAGGTTAACATCTGACTACAATTTGCTAGCAGTAAACGTTTTATTTCAATTTCTATTACTCAAACACTTTAACTGTTTATCTGGCCTTATCATTTCAAATCAAAATAAATTATTTAAATTTCAATCATTTATCCAAATAAATCTAAGTTCCTTACCAAAATTCACATTTTAATTTAATTAGAACATCTCTTTCAATTAATTACTTTACTTATTTCATTCCAATCAGGTTAGTTAATTTAATTGCATCTTGTAGGCCTACTTATTTCCTTTCATAATGAAATTTCTCTATCACCTTTGTAACCTTCAAATCAAAATAATTTACAACTAACATTTCTATTATTTATTTATTCTATTTTTTTCCAATGAACTAAATGAATTTAACTTTCAGAATTATATACAGGCTGTCCCGGGAGGAGAGGGAAATAATTTGAGAAATGGTTCAATAGTGTAAAAGAAGAAAAAAAATTCATATAAACATATGTCTGGAAACGCTTTGTAAGCGAGTTACGGCTAGCAAAAGATTTCAACCGGGTTTCGGTTCCCCCGGGTAAATGAAAACTTTCTGAAATTCTGGGAAGGTAAATTAAGGGGCGAATTCTGTTTTTCTTATGTTTTTTGACCTGAAAAATCAAATAAAACAGGTCGCAGAACTGTATCTCCCATAACTTTCATGATATCTGACGTAAAACAGAAAAATATTTGCCTAAAAACACGTTTTTTTAGGTTAGAAGTACAATAATTTTGTTAAATGATTAATAAATGCATAAAAGTTAAAAACAAAACTTGTAAAGAATTTAATTCTGAGAAAAATGGTGTAATTAAAGGCAATAAAAATCAACAAAAATCAACTTGCTCAGACAGTTGTTTCTTTCATTACCAAAAATATTTATTGTGTTGTTTAAATAAAAAATTTTGGTTAAAAACAATACAGAACAAAATTTTGTATTTAAACAAAACAATAAATATTTTTGGTAATGAAAGAAACAACTGTCTGAGCAAGTTGATTTTTATTGACTTTAATTACACCATTTTTCTACAAGCCTTCAAGCTGTACAGTCGTCTAACAACCATAGCCTCGGACGAGTTCTTGGTAGGTCGAAAAAATATAAAAGTAGGCCTACCAAGGATTATAAAATGTACAAACAGTATTAAATAATAAAGTGACGAGTAAATGACGTAAGGTAACGATAAACTTTGGTCGGAGTGGAGAGTGATTAGTGAAAACAGTTCCGGACAATATCGTGTACAACATTTGGATATTACGCAAATAGGTAACAAGTGTAAAGACAGTTTCATTTGGCCAAAACATTATAATTCATAATGAGCTCGTTAATTAAATAGGAAGTTCTCAAAAATAAATGTAAATTGAGTGTGTGTGTGTGTGTGTGTGTGGGTTATAAAAAGCACTGGTTCACCTAGAAAAATTTAGTAGTAGTCAATAAAAATTATTGGAATAGAATTATTAAAAAATTATAAATATAAAGCAAAAATAATAATCAATGCTAGAGTAAATTAAAAGGTTCATTCTTCTATAAACATGTGTTAGTGTAGTTATTTCGTCGTAACCACTTCCTAGTGTTCTGTGCTGACAAATTCGTCTAACGTTCCCGGGTTTCTTCTGGATTACTGGGGGGTAGTCAGATTGCAAAATTATCCCTGTTGTTTTATTAAGGTAGAGTGTAAATGTTTCGATGTATAGCCTAAAACATCGTGGCGACTCTGGACTTCTGATGGCTGTTTTTATGAAAGGTAAGTAAGCGAAAAGATCGCAGGTAAGACTCTGGCAGCTTTATTTTAATTTATTTCTTTCGATAAAGTTTGTTTATTAACAATTGGCGACTCGCTGCCAGGATCCTGATATAATTTTATACGAGGTAGACCTATTTTAAAGCACAGAAAATAGGATTCTTGGATTTCGTTGTCCATGACGTGTCCGTTACTTAACTAAATATCACTATAATATTGACGACTCGGAACACTAAGTTTTTTATAAGTAAAAACGTAAAGTTTTACCTTACAGCCTAAACCGGCTTTCACCTATAGAAGGCTTCATCAGAGGCTGTCGTATCGCCATATCATACGGACACAATTACATGACTGAACTAATACATCACACAAATGAATGGACAAAAAAACAAATACATAACATACAGACAAAACACGACAGAAAAATAAAAAACCTGACACCTATCAAAACAGATATAATTCCCTCGCACAAATTCTACCCACATACAGTAAACCTCACGAACGTCACACTCACAAAAAACGAACAAACACTCCTTGATAAAGGCCTAAAACATAACATACATTACAAACAAAACAACCAAACACTAACAAAGCTCATAATTGACACAGAAACAAATATACAAAACACAGCACCAGAACATCAAGACACATTAAGACATAATATAAACAACACAATAGGAGTACATAAGACACCAGACAACAACAACCACAACTCAGAAATACACACAGCCATCAAACTGAGGGAAAAGGCACACAAACACAACATTACATTTGTAAAAGCTGACAAAGGCAACACGACTGTAATTATCCCCACAGACAACCTACACAAAAAAGTACAAAACTTCATGGAACAGAACATCACAGAACTAAAACACGACCCCACCGACAGATACCAAAACTCAGTAAAACAAATAGTCAACAAAGCCAAACACATTATGACACATAAACAAAAGCCCTACATGAAACAAATCCGACCATCAGCACCTACACTCCAAGCGCTTCCCAAAATCCATAAAGAAGACATTCCGATCCGCCCCATTATCAACCGTAATGCCCCTGCACACAAACTGGCAAAATATCTAGACAAAATTATTAGACAACACACACAAATAGACAACAACATTGCAGTAAAAAACAACACTGACCTAGTAACAAAAATAAAAGACATACACATCCCCCATAACGCCACATTAGCCTCCTTTGACATTAAAAACCTATACACAAACATCCCCATCTCTGAAACAATCACCATCCTACAAAACAAACTCAAACAGAACAACACACCACACGAACTTATCAATGAAATAACAGAAACTCTGAACATTATCACAAAACAAAACTACTTTACTTATAACAATAAATACTACACACAGAACGATGGCCTACCCATGGGCTCCTCCATATCCAGCATTCTAGCAGAAGTCTTCCTCCAACACTTATAAAAAACAAAAATACTCACAAACAATGACAGACACTCACATAAAATACTATATTGGCACAGATACGTTGATGACATTCTAATACTATACAGGGGAAACAAAAGACAATGTGAACAGTTACTAACGCACATAAACAAAATACATAAAAACATAACCTTCACTGCCGAATACGAACACAACAATACCATAAACTTATTAGACCTCTCCATCACAAAACTAGAACACAGGCACAAATTCAGTATAAACAGAAAACCAACTACAACTGACACACTAATACACAAAACCTCCAATCACCCAATACAACACAAACTAGCTGCTTTTAGAACCATGATACATAGACTTAACAACATCCCCTTAGATGAAATAGACTACAAAGACGAACTAAACACGATAAAATATCTAGCAGAATCTAACGGTTATGACAGAACAATAGTCAGTAAACTCCTACACAAAACAAACAACAGACAAAGACAGAAAACAACAAATTCATAACACTAACATACATCAACAAACAAACTAAAAAAATTGCCCACAAATTCAAAAAAGCAGGATACAGAATCGCTTACAAAACTACTAACAAAACAGAACACACACTATCAAAACGCATGCCCAAAGCACAAAACAAATTCGATCTATCCGGTGTATATAAGCTAAATTGTTCAAATTGCAATAAATTCTACATAGGCCAGACAGGACGTAGCTTCAAACAGAGATACATTGAACACACAAAAGCACTCCACACCACTACAGAATCTACCTTCGCAAACCACCTCATTGAAGCAAACCACACATATAAAAACATCAACAATAACATGAACATACTACACATACACACAAAAGGCCGAAAACTAGACACTCTAGAACAATTAGAAATATACAAACACACAAAAACAAATAAAAACGACATCCTAAACGAACAGACACAATTCAAATCACACGCATTATTCAAACACATCTCACCACACACACACAGCTTCGATCTTTCAAAAAACTATCTCGTCGCCAACAACAAGACGAACAGCGCTACTTACGACAGCCTCTGATGAAGCCTTCTATAGGTGAAAGCCGGTTTAGGCTGTAAGGTAAAACTTTACGTTTTTACTTATAAAAAACTTAGTGTTCAGAGTCGTCAATATTATAGCGATATTTAGAAAATAGGAATTGGTAACGACGTATTTGTAGAAATAATCGTAGACATTTATGTTAAAGGTTGTGTTTTGGTAGGGTTATTGCGTTTACTTGTACTGTTGACAATGATTGTGTTAGGTGTTTTGAGGTGTGTAATTATGGGATAATAGTGGTTTTTTATATATAAAGGGTATTATATAAAAAATTTCATAAGCATGGCCGAGGTACCAGAAAACGGGGTAGGTCTAACATGGACCGATATAATGAATTATATGAATAAACGTTTTGATAAACAAAGCGCGATGTTAGATAATATGTTTGATAGGATGGATAAACGTTTTGACGAGTGGGACAAAAAGTGGGAAGGAGATAGATGTCAATTAAAGGAAAATACAGAAGTTGAATTAAAACAGGTAAGTGTTTGTGGTGGTAGTAATATGACGAAAAATAATGAAGGAATAGTAGACAAGGTAAGTAGTGGTGTTAATATAAGTAATTATAATGGTGAAATAAATTTAAATAAGAATAATGGTTATATAGTTGAAAATGGGGATCTAAGAATGATACGGTAAGTGATAGCAGTGATAATGAGAGTTTAAAGTCAGTTGAGGTTAATGATGGGGTACTAGTGAGTATTGACGAGTTTGAGAGAGGGTACGAAGAGAGTTTAATGGGATATGGGGGGCAGAGGGCAAATTTCCCTTGTGGTATATGTGAAGTAAAGGCTTCACAAGTGGTGTATGAGGACAAAGGTTCCTTAGTAGTTTATTTGGGAGACAAAAGGTCTGCAAATAATAGTCCCTTTATGTATTATGGTTCCCCTGGTAAGGCCAGGATGTGTTGTAATAATGTTGTGTTGCCCTCTGCGTGGAATGAGAGAGTAAAAAGGGATGAAAGGTATGAAGAGCGAGAGAGAGTAATTGAGTTGTTCAGATAAAGCAGAGATTATGAAGGATTAGTTAAGGAGTTAAATAGTGAGAGACTTATGATAAATAATGTAGACTTACCTTGTTCAGTAGGAAACAATGACAATGATTATATTGATGATGAATATGTACCTGTGGGGAGAGTTAATGTACTGGTAATAGCAGACAATTGTGATAATAACGTAATTTACCTGGGAATAACAAAAAATACTGACGGAGATTTGACAAAAAATAATAATGTTGACTTGGTTTATGACAAAATAATAATGGGAGGTAACCCTATGCATTATTATTATGGTACAATGAAAAAAATAAATTTTTATGGTTATTACACAAATGATAGCCATATGATGTGTATAAATAAAATTGAACAATGTTATGTGCAGAAAAGACTAATTTTTGATGACGGGGTTAGACTATACATGAATGAACATTTAATTATGCGAGTATAATAGGTAAAATTACTTGGCTAATTTAGGTAATGAAGTGTGGTAACTAATAATTGGATATGACGAAAATTTGTAAATAAGATATGTTGCGTTTTTAAATAATTGATGGAATTAAAATAATTTGAGATAAAGTAATTGATTAATTTAAAAGGTTGTATAAAGAGATTTTTCTAATGAATTTAAATGATTTCAGGAGATTGGAATTTGATAATTAATAAATAAATGTGAAATGTATTTAGTTTGTGGAATAACATGGTTGTTAAAATGTTTCAGAAGATAAATGGAGTTGTATACATGATTTGGTGGTAACAGTTGTTTATATTTTGTGTCAATAACAGTAATCATATGTTTTGAATGAGGTACTGTGAGTATGAATTCTATAATACAAGTTAAATAGAGTAAAATGTTTACAAGTGTTGAAAAGATTTGAAACTCAATGATGAAACTAATTTGAGATAGTTATACTAAATAGAAACCATAGTTACAGGGTAATAATAACTGAAGTGTGATGTAAGATAAAGGTTAATAATAAATTTGAAATTTTTGAGGGATCTAATTGTAGTAAGTGATAAATAATTAAATGATGCTATATAAAAGAGTTAATAAAAATTTTCAAGTTATAATGTTTATAATTTTCTCTATAAATTATTTAAAAGTGAATTGTTTGTTTAATGTGAATGTAGCAATGCTAATGTTCAAGGTTAAAGTCTATTTGTTTATTAGGTTATATTATGTTATCATACAAGATATATGGGTAATTTTGGGGGGTTGTTTGGTGTTAATAGAAGTGAAATAATTATGGAAAGTAGAGACTGCAGAAGTAGAAGGACTTAAGTTTAGCTATTAGTTATGCTATTGCAGTGGCGGCATGTGCCACTGCATATAGTGATGAGTGTTGGTGGTAACATCAAGGGACGTTACCATCATCGGAGGCCAAACTGGCGCAATATACACTGCACAACTTTTTATATAATTTTATGTTATATGTTGATTTGTTGCCGTGCAGTGTATTATGAAATGAAGTAGAACATGCATGAAATGAAAGTTGATTTCCCCGCCTTTTCGGGCGATTACTGCCTTACCAGCACTAATTGTGGTTTTGGACGACAGCCAGCTGTGGGCAGCAATTGTAAAACTGACCATAGTTGGTTGCCCTTAAAATTGGTGAACTTTGAAATTAACGGGGGGCCACTTAGGGGAAATTCCCGGAACTATGGAACAGCGGCTATCACCTTGTTCGCGTGGGAACAGTAAAACAGGTGATAGACCCGTCACTAAGGTTATAACTATAAACTTCAGATATTATATCTGACCCTTTTAAAATATGTAACGCAGAAGCAAGGACAAGAAGATGACAAAATTCCTCCAAAACTTCAGTCCTTGTGGACGCACTGGACGCCACAGTCCAGGGGGGGTCATAGTGTGTGTGGCAGGGGGGTTACTCAGGGGAGTAACGAATTAAAATTTTTTTTGTAACTTAATGATGGTGACTCGCTAATGAGCTAATTAAATAATTTTATTCTGAGTTGAGAAATGGGTACAGTAGATGTTTATTATATTGTGTTTAATATGTTTTATTGTGTTATTATTTTATCATGTTAGAGGGTAAGGATTGTAAGCATAAGTTATGTCTTTTACACAGTAGAATTGCTTGAAAGAGATTCAGAGTAAGGTCATCCACCTGACGAAGACACATCAGCTGATTACTGGTGTTATATAGGTAGTATTTCACTGATTTGCAGATTTTATTAATAATTAAGGTTTATAGAATAAATTGTCAATGTGTTTAAAGATTTTAAATAAATAATGAAATAAATTTGAGGTATTTAAGAATGTTCAATGGTTTGTAAAAGATAGAATTTGGGTGATAGTAATTGTTTAAGTAGGGCATTTAAGTCAATCAAGGCCAAGTTTAGTGGTGTTAGAGAGAATAATATTCTTGTGAATAAAAGTAAGGTAGAAACTGAGTATTGATAGTGACACAGTAGAAATGGGGAATATAGGTAAAGTAATGAGAGTAATATATTGGGGTAATAAACCAGGTGATATTTTTTAGATGAAAATGATGTAATGGGAGAGTGATTAGATAATGGGGATTTTGTAAGGGGGGTGGTGTGATAAGGAGTCCTCAACGAAAAGCGTTGTGGCGGGAGGGGAACCGATATGTGCCGGAAAGGGTTACCTAGGGAGGGTCCAGGAACCAAATAAGGGAATGAGCATAGGGAAGGAAACACATCCTGAGTACAAAGGGGTAGAGAGTATTTTGTTATAAGGGTAGAATGATTCGAAATGAGTTAGAGTAGTAAGCTGGTAGAGAACTGTTGGTAAAGGTAAATATTTTGAGAGATGGGTGTCATACTAGATAAAAAATCTGTTAGTCTGTGTTAGAGTCATAAAAGGGGTAAGATTATAGGTAAATGCCAAGTTGATAAAGTGAATTATTATGAATAACTGAGAATCACCCAAACTAAAAAATGATGAAAATGTTAAATGGAAAGTCTTAATTGAATGGTAATAATAATCGAAACAAGTGAAGAATTTAATAAAATTAGAAAATAAAATAAAATTGTAAATTGTGTGATTTTGGTAAATTTTAAAATGTGAATGGTTTATTTACAGGCATACAACAATGTTAATTATGAATGTATGATGCTGTAGGATGTTGTACTATGTTAATGTAAGAATTATCAACATATGTTTTGTATTGTATAATTTTGTGTAGTGTATATAGAGCAAGGTCATTCACCTGACCCAGAGAGATCAGCTGATGACTGATGTCAGAGACATGACAGGTTTTTTAGTAATTGACTCGTGGATTCTTTTGTCAGTTATTGTAATTGAATAATTTTGTTGTGTGGAAAATTGATAAAAGAAATATTTTTGGAAATTAAGTTTTTTTGGAAAAAAAATTTTTTTTTCTAGTCTTGGCAGTAAAGAGGTTTATGTCAAATTTTAGTGTCAATATAGGTAGAGAAGAGTTCAGCTGATTCATGATGTGTATGTTAGGTTGTCGGCAATTGCACATCACTAATGTGATAATGAATAAGTATACCACCAGTACTTTGCTAAAAGGCGAGCCAGTATGTATGTAAGGGGGAACATATCGGTTGAGGATTTGGTATGGTATAAGGCCAGGTTTGGAGTTTTTGGGGTGTAATGTTACAAGGTTAAGTGTACTATGGTGCGTATCTGTCCGATTTTATGGTGTTGGGATCTCGAACAGAGAAGTCCAGTAATCTCGTTCAGGTGCAGCCATGGTCGCCGAGCTATGGGGGTAGTTTACCCATGATGTGTTAAGAATTAACGGGGGTTTGTTGGCACCATATCCTCACCGATCCTCTTAGGGTTTAGCAATGAGAGTTCTTCTGTTCCAGCAGAAGATCTCTCATTGGGGGGGTATTGTAATGGTACAAACCAAGAGGTTTAGTTTCATTTCAAAATAATTGTAAAAATTTTGTAACCAACCCAAGCTGAACGTTTTGATCATGAAATTTCGACTTTTGGAACATCTTGTAGTTCATGCGTAACCAGCCGTACGAGGCACCAAAGCAATTAAAGCGTCTGAGAATGTGGAAGGGCGCACACCTCGGCCAACGTTCACACAGAAAACTGCACGGACTTACATTCCTAAAAGCAATACAGAATACGTTGACGGCGATGCCTAACCCCTGGGCGGTTAGGCAACCAACACACACAGTCAGTCGTCACGCGGCAGTTCTCTACAAGCCTTCAACCTGTACAGTCGTCTAACAACCATAGCCTCGGACGAGTTCTTGGTAGGCCTACTTTTATATTTTTTCGGCCTACCAAGTATTATAAAATGTACAAACAGTATTAAATAATAAAGTGACGAGTAAATGACGTAAGGTAACGATAAACTTTGGTCGGAGTGGAGAGTGATTAGTGAAAATAGTTCCGGACAATATCGTGTACAACATTTGGATATTACGCAAATAGGTAACAAGTGTAAAGACAGTTTCATTTGGCCAAAACATTATAATTCATAATGAGCTCGTTAATTAAATAGGAAGTTCTCAAAAATAAATGTAAATTGAGTGTGTGTGTGTGTGTGTGTGTATGTGGGGGTTATAAAAAGCACTGGTTCACCTAGAAAGATTTAGTAGTAGTCTATAAAAATTATTGGAATAGAATTATTAAAAAATTATAAATATAAAGCAAAAATAATAATCAATGATAGAGTAAATTAAAAGGTTCATTCTTCTATAAACATGTGTTAGTGTAGTTATTTCGTCGTAACCACTTCCTAGTGTTCTGTACTGACAAATTCGTCTAACATTCCCGGGTTTCTTCTGAATTACTGGGGGGTAGTCAGATTGCAAAATTATCCCTGTTGTTTTATTAAGGTAGAGTGTAAAGGTTCGATGTATAGCCTAAAACATCGTGGCGACTCTGGACTTCTGATGGCTGTTTTTATGAAAGGTAAGTAAGCGAAAAGATCGCAGGTAAGACTCTGGCAGCTTTGTTTTAATTTATTTCTTTCGATAAAGTTTGTTTATTAACAACCTTTATCTGAGTTCCGATCTTATCATATACCTTATATATAATTATATCTTAAACACCACTGTTGTGAGCCAATTTGTAAACCAATTTTTTATTTATTTTTTTTAAATTGATCGTCTTGTTGTAATGGTGCAAAAAGGGGGACTTTTTATTTTATTAAATTTGGGTTCATTTTATTAAAATATCTGAAATTCATTTTCATCTGTGGGGACAGCCACGTGTTATATAAAAGCTTTGTGCGAACAAAGAAACTGTGATGAAGCAAGTACAACGGAATGTGCGTATCGCACACCAATGCTTAATTCTTAGAACGGCAAGACAATGTAATGTGCCCCAACGCACTAACGTCGGGGGAGCGCCTAACCCACGCTAAGCGAAAGGCGCACAAGATGGCTTGGAGGAGAATTTTGTCTTACACGTGGTCCGAGCTGGCGGATATAAGTTTAACCCACATTTGTGACGTCGACCAGTGAATACTCAATATCGTCAACGTCTAAAACACAAAAAACCCATGTGTTGAATGTGTCACCGCTATGACTACAAAGTACCAGGCATTGCTTTCCGCCTGGTCGAATAATTGAAAGTGTAAGAGTTTTGGGGAACGTTCTTCCCAGTTCTCTCACCGACGCATACCTGGCCAGGTAGACGCCTAACGGGGCTCATCAGTGAAGTTCAACATACAGTAAAAGTAATTGCAGTTTTTATAGAAATTCGATAGTGAGAACAGTTTCACGGAAAAATGAACTAATAAATTGTTCTTTCGGACAAAGTAGCGGAGTTTGTGAGTGATGGGCCATGAAGACGGGGAGACGCCAAATTGCCGGCAGGGGTAGATGATCAATTTCAATTAAATGTGGGTTTTCTAAACAACAGGGTAATTATAATATAGTGTGAATGTTGAGTGCTAGCAGACTGGGCTGTCTGTTATAATTAAGGTAAGATGTTTCAGTATAATATTGTAATTGTAAAGGTAACTTAATCATGTCGTAAATCTCAAAAAAAGTGTTATGCATATTTTTTTATTTTTAAATTTTGGAGAAATAATTGTTTGAGATAAAGTTTAAAAAATTTTAACGATAAAATAAAATCTTAGTTTATTTCAATTCACAAAATGCGAGTTGCGTCATTTATTGAAACAACCTTATTTCATGTTTGCATCTAGATGTTCGTGTGACGCAACCCTGACGAAGAACAGTTTAAAAGGTAAGTGGAATAAATAAATAATTTCATTTATTTATTTGTATTTAATTATATTATCACAATTGGCGCTACGAAAGGCACGAATTTGATTAATTCAATAATTAAAATTCCACACCTACAATAGATGCAAGCGTGATTTGGGGTTGAGTTAAGAATACGGAAAAAATACGAAAAATTAGGTTATATGTAACTAAGACCTAATGAATACCTAAGGTATGTGAAATAAGAAGTGTTAGAATACAGTATAATAAAATAAATGTGATAAATTTACAATTCAAAAATGTCAGAGAATAATAAAAGTATGGTAAGTGAAATGGCTGAACTTAATGAGTCAGCTGTTATGAGTAGCCTTGAAGTACATTCAACGCCGAATGTAGGTCAAGACGACAAAATTTTGTGTAAAAGTAATACGAATGAATCAGATAGTACAGATGATTCGGGGATTCAAGTAACCCCAAAATCGAGTACGGAAAGTAAAATTAATAACGATGAAGTCAGCTTCACTGACGATAAAACAGAAAATCAAACAACACCTATTGCAATGAATCAAAATGAAAAGGTTGACGACAGTAGCATGTTAAAAAATTTGTATAGTTTGATATGTAGTATGAAAGAAAATTCAGAGAAACAACACGATGAAGTAAATAACAAATTCAATGAACAGAATAGAAAATTGAATGAAATTAAAAGTGAATTTAACTGTAAATTTGACGCTAAATTTAATGTACTTAAAATTGATATTAATGAGGTGAAAATTAAATGCGAAAGTAGTTGTAACGAATTGAAACGAGATATTGAGAAAATAGTAGAGTCAGTAGGGAAACAGATTAAAAGTAATAATAATAATGGTAATAAAAAAGTAACAAGTGATAAAAATGATGTTGAAAATGATAGTATAATTAAGAATGTGGTATCAGAGAGTGATACGTTGAAAATAGATAGTGAGATAGTGAGTGAGAGAGAGAGAGAGAGAGTAATAGGTTGTAACGGAGTAGTAATTAGTGTTGATGAATTAGAGAAAGAGTGGCAAGAGAGAGTAGATGAGTATGTAGGGCAGAGGGTAAATTTTCCCCATATTTATGATGAACCAAGGTGTTCACAAATGTTATTGTTGAAGGGCAAGAGTCCCTTGTTATTGGAAGACATGAGGTTTTTGAGTTGTTTCCCCTTTTTGTATAAGTTAATACCCTCTGTGTGGAATGGTGTTGAAAGTGTGAGATGGTGTTATGATGAGAGAGACTTAGATAGAGAGTTGTATGTTGGATAGAGAAATAGAATTATATAAGTTGAAGAGGAATTATAATGAGTTGAAAGAGATGCTAGAAGTGATAGAGATAAATGATATGAAATACTTACCTGTTAAAATAGAGATTGAGAATTGTTTTGATGATACCTGTTTAAATAATAATAATAATTTACCTTATGATGAGAAAATAACTGACCTTATATTGAATGTAACTACTGATGGAGACTGGACAGAAATAAATAGCGTTGACTTGGTTTATGATAAAATAATTATAATAGGAAGTAACCCTATGTATGATTATTGTGGTAAAATGAATGAACTAAAATTTTATGGTTATCACACACAGGATAGCCATATGAGGTACGTAAATAAAATTGAAAAATGTTATGTGAAACCCAGACTAATTTTCGATGATGGAGGCTGAACATAAACTTAATAAATGGACATTTTAAATATTTTGATTTATGGTTATGACCTTGCAGACTTGGACAATGAAGTGTGATAAAATTGAATAATAATGACGAATAATTTGTAAATAATTGATAGTGAAATTAATTGTGTGTATGGTAAAATGTTAGGTAAACAAGGTGTACATGTAGTAGAAATTGTTGTGATAATAAGAATAATATTTTGCAGTCTAAATAAATAACAAAATAATTTTGAAGAGGATAACAAATGAATTGTAATTATTGTAATTGGTGAAAGTAATTAAAATTGTTGTTTTCAATAATTAATTTAATTAAAATAATTTGAGGTGGTTAAATAATTTGATTGATTTACAATGTTATATAATTGAAATTTTCTAATAAATTTAAATTATTTTATGAGATGTGAATTTGATAGTAATTAATAAATAAATGTGAAATTGTTGAGTACGAAATAACATTGTTGTTATTGTTTCAGAAGGTACAGGGTGTGGTGTTTTATTTGTGTATTTAGGACAGTGTATGAGTGATGTACTGTAAGTATAAAATTTATAATACCCATTAGAGTAAAATGTTTACAGGTGTGAAAAGATGTTGACTCAATAATGAAAATAATTTGAGATAATTGTACTAAACAGAAACTATAATTAAAAAGTAATAATAACTGAAAAGTGATGTAAAATAAATGTTAATAATAAATTTGAAATTTTTTAAGGAATATGATTGTAGTGAGTGAGAAATAATGAAATGATGTTATGTGGAAGAAAGTTTAATTTAGTTATTAAGTGGCTGGTACGGTGGTGGCATGTACCACCGTAGGTAGCGATAAGTGTTGGGGGTAATAGAGAGTGTTACCTCCATCGGAGGCCAAAATGGCGTAAAATGCACGGCACACCCTTTTTTACAATTTTATATTGTATCCTGATAGATTGCCGTGCCGTGCATATTAATGACGATTAGAACATGCCTGAAATTAGAGAGGATTTCCCCGACTTTTCGGGCGATTACTGCCTTACCAGCACTAATCGTGGTTTTGGCTAGCGGTCAGCTATGGCCATAAATTAAGAACCTTGACCATAGCTGGCTTGAAATTGGTTTATATTAGAAATTGATGGGGGGTGACATTAGGGGAAATCCCGGAAACTATGGAACAGCGGCTGCCACTCTGTTCGAGTAGGAACAGCAAGGCCAGGTGGTAGACCCGTTTTAAGGGCGTATAAATTTGTAACAAGTGGTATGATGATATCCAAATAATTTCCAATGTAACGCTGAAGCAAGGACACGGAGATGTAAAATTCCTCCACCTATGCCGTCCTTGTGGAAGCACATGGGCGCAACAGTCCAACAGAAAAAACAATAGTGTGTGTGGCTGGGTGGTTGCTCAGGGGAGCAACGAATTAAAATTTTGTAACCTAAAGATGATAACTCGCTCTTGCACTAATTAAATAATTGTATTATGATTTGATAAATAGGTGTTCGTATGCTTATTATACTGTGTTTATTCTGTCTCATAAATGTATTATTTTATTGTGTTAGACATAAGGATTGATGAAATGTGTAATTTATATAATTTTGAAATGTGGTTATAACAAGGTAAATACCTAGACCGACCGGCAGGTGGCTTACCTAATTGTAGCAGAGTCAGAAAAGGGGGAAACAATGAAGCGATGTAGATGTGTACTAATTATATGTAGTATGTTAGATGTAAGGATTGTAGAAATATGTATTTCATATAATTGCAGAATGCATCTGTAGTAAGGCTATTCACCTTGCTAAGAAAATCAGCTGATCCGCTGTAGAATGTCACGTATAAATTGTTGGTAAATTTCTAAGGTAACTAATGTTTGAATATAATGATTTTAATGTGTTAAAAGATTTTGATTTAAATGATGAAAATAATTTGATATAGTTGAGAATTTTAAATGATTTGTAAAGATAGTAAAAAGTAGATGTTGGGTGATGAATATTTTGTTAGGACATGTAGATCGGTCCATGTTGAGTTTAAAGTGAATAATAGAGAGAGTAATATTGTTGTGAATTAATGTAATGTCAAATTTGAGATGTAATGGTGACACAGTAGCTATGGGGAATATAGGTAGAGTATTGATTGATATATTGATGTAATAAGTAAATGGAGATATTCTGTTGTAGTTGAAGTGATGTAATGAGAACGGTAATTAGTTGATGGGAATTTTGTAAGAGGGGGTGGTGTGGTAGGAGTCCGCAACAAAAGTGGTTGGGACGGGAAGGGACCGTTTAGCGCCGGAAAGGGTTGCCTAGGTGGAATCCAGGGGCCAAATAAGGGAATGAGCTTTTGGGAGGGAAACACACATCCTGAGTACAAAGGGGTAGAGTATTTTTTTTTATATAAGAGTAGAATGATGCGAATTGAGTTGAGGAGTAAGTTGGGTTTAGACAGTGTTTGGTAGATGTTTTTGATAGAGATGGGTGTCATGTTAGTTAGAGCTGTTAGTAATATTAAAGCCAGAGGGGTAAAGATTATAAATGTATAAATGCCAAGATGATACAATCCAGTTATTGTGAATAATTAGATCACCCAAACTAATGGAAGTTGAGAATAAAGTAACGTGGTAAAATGTGTAATTTTGAGTAATTTAAATGTCAATTTTATTGTTAATTATAAGAATACTATGTCAACTTTAAATGTCATATTTTATTATGTTTTTGTGTTTAAAGATAGAATATTAAAGATGTTTAATGTATTTTCTGATGTAGCCTATGTATAACCTGTGTAGGTCAAGGTTGTTGACTTGACCCAGTTTGATCAGCTGATGGTTGATGTTAGAAACTAGACCAGTTTGGGCAATGAAGGGATGCAGATTTTGCTGTTTAATTGATTTAAATAATTTTAAAATTTTTTGAATATTGAGAAAAGTATATTTTTATAAATTTAAATTTTTTTGAAAAAAAAAAAAAATTATTTTTTGTGCCTGCCAGCTAATTGAGGTTTTAATTTTCAAGTGTATTATTGTTAAGGTGTATTACTATTGTTGTTTATTGAATTTTTTTGGTTAGTATGCATGTATAATTAAATGTTAGGATGAATGAGTTCATGTTTTAAGTAGATGTTCAATTTATTTGTTTTTCTGAGTATTAATAGTAATGAAGAAAATTGATAAATGTAGATAAAAGATTTTTTTGGTTTTGATGAAAATAATAATAATATGACAATCTGATTTTGAACTTAAAAGAATTGTGAATTTAAGGATAAATATTTTGTGACTTTTAAATGATGAGTTTGTTTCTAAGATATTATAAGAGTATGTACGAGCCCAGTAACTGCTAAAGGCAGCCCAGTGTGCATGGTAAGGGGAACATATTGGTTGAGGATCTGGCATGGTATAAGACCAGGGTTTTGGATTTTGGGGTGGCATGTTAAACGGTTAGGTGCGCTGTGGTGCGTGTCTGTTCGATTTTATGGTGTTGGGATCTCGTATAGAGAAGTCCAGTGATCTCGTTCAGATGTGGCCATAGTCGCCGAGCCAGGGGAGTTGTTTACCAATGACGTATAAGAACAAATGGGGGGTTGTTGGCACCATATCCTCACCGATCCTCTTAGGGGTTTAGCAATGAGATTTCTTCTGTTTCGACAGAAGACCTCTCATTGGGGGGGTATTGTAACGGGGCAAAAAGGGGGACTTTTTACTTTATTAAATTTGGGTTCATTTTATTAAAATATCTGAAATTCATTTTCATCTGTGGGGACAGCCACGTGTTATATAAAAGCTTTGTGCGAACAAAGAAACTGTGATGAAGCAAGTACAACGGAATGTGCGTATCGCACACCAATGCTTAATTCTTAGAACGGCAAGACAATGTAATGCGCCCCAATGCACTAACGTCGGCGGAGCGCCTAACCCACGCTAAGCGAAAGGCGCACAAGATGGCTTGGAGGAGAATTTTGTCTTACACGTGGTCCGAGCTGGCGGATATAAGTTTAACCCACATTTGTGACGTCGACCAGTGAATACTCAATATCGTCAACGTCTAAAACACAAAAAACCCATGTGTTGAATGTGTCACCGCTATGACTACAAAGTACCAGGCATTGCTTTCCGCCTGGTCGAATAATTGAAAGTGTAAGAGTTTTGGGGAACGTTCTTCCCAGTTCTCTCACCGACGCATACCTGGCCAGGTAGACGCCTAACGGGGCTCATCAGTGAAGTTCAACATACAGTAAAAGTAATTGCAGTTTTTATAGAAATTCGATAGTGAGAACAGTTTCACGGAAAAATGAACTAATAAATTGTTCTTTCGGACAAAGTAGCGGAGTTTGGGAGTGATGGGCCATGAAGACGGGGAGACGCCAAATTGCCGGCAGGGGTAGATGATCAATTTCAATTAAATGTGGGTTTTCTAAACAACAGGGTAATTATAATATAGTGTGAATGTTGAGTGCTAGCAGACTGGGCTGTCTGTTATAATTAAGGTAAGATGTTTCAGTATAATATTGTAATTGTAAAGGTAACTTAATCATGTCGTAAATCTCAAAAAAAGTGTTATGCATATTTTTTTATTTTTAAATTTTGGAGAAATAATTGTTTGATAAAGTTTAAAAAATTTTAACGATAAAATAAAATCTTAGTTTATTTCAATTCACAAAATGCGAGTTGCGTCATTTATTGAAACAACCTTAAATCATGTTTGCATCTAGACGTTCGTGTGACGCAACCCTGACGAAGAACAGTTTAAAAGGTAAGTGGAATAAATAAATAATTTCATTTATTTATTTGTATTTAATTATATTATCACAATTGGCGCTACGAAAGGCACGAATTTGATTAATTCAATAATTAAAATTCCACACCTACAATAGATGCAAGCGTGATTTGGGGTTGAGTTAAGAATACGGAAAAAATACGAAAAATTAGGTTATATGTAACTAAGACCTAATGAATACCTAAGGTATGTGAAATAAGAAGTGTTAGAATACAGTATAATAAAATAAATGTGATAAATTTACAATTCAAAAATGTCAGAGAATAATAAAAGTATGGTAAGTGAAATGGCTGAACTTAATGAGTCAGCTGTTATGAGTAGCCTTGAAGTACATTCAACGCCGAATGTAGGTCAAGACGACAAAATTTTGTGTAAAAGTAATACGAATGAATCAGATAGTACAGATGATTCGGGGATTCAAGTAACCCCAAAATCGAGTACGGAAAGTAAAATTAATAACGATGAAGTCAGCTTCACTGACGATAAAACAGAAAATCAAACAACACCTATTGCAATGAATCAAAATGAAAAGGTTGACGACAGTAGCATGTTAAAAAATTTGTATAGTTTGATATGTAGTATGAAAGAAAATTCAGAGAAACAACACGATGAAGTAAATAACAAATTCAATGAACAGAATAGAAAATTGAATGAAATTAAAAGTGAATTTAACTGTAAATTTGACGCTAAATTTAATGTACTTAAAATTGATATTAATGAGGTGAAAATTAAATGCGAAAGTAGTTGTAACGAATTGAAACGAGATATTGAGAAAATAGTAGAGTCAGTAGGGAAACAGATTAAAAGTAATAATAATAATGGTAATAAAAAAGTAACAAGTGATAAAAATGATGTTGAAAATGATAGTATAATTAAGAATGTGGTATCAGAGAGTGATACGTTGAAAATAGATAGTGAGATAGTGAGTGAGAGAGAGAGAGAGAGAGTAATAGGTTGTAACGGAGTAGTAATTAGTGTTGATGAATTAGAGAAAGAGTGGCAAGAGAGAGTAGATGAGTATGTAGGGCAGAGGGTAAATTTTCCCCATATTTATGATGAACCAAGGTGTTCACAAATGTTATTGTTGAAGGGCAAGAGTCCCTTGTTATTGGAAGACATGAGGTTTTTGAGTTGTTTCCCCTTTTTGTATAAGTTAATACCCTCTGTGTGGAATGGTGTTGAAAGTGTGAGATGGTGTTATGATGAGAGAGACTTAGATAGAGAGTTGTATGTTGGATAGAGAAATAGAATTATATAAGTTGAAGAGGAATTATAATGAGTTGAAAGAGATGCTAGAAGTGATAGAGATAAATGATATGAAATACTTACCTGTTAAAATAGAGATTGAGAATTGTTTTGATGATACCTGTTTAAATAATAATAATAATTTACCTTATGATGAGAAAATAACTGACCTTATATTGAATGTAACTACTGATGGAGACTGGACAGAAATAAATAGCGTTGACTTGGTTTATGATAAAATAATTATAATAGGAAGTAACCCTATGTATGATTATTGTGGTAAAATGAATGAACTAAAATTTTATGGTTATCACACACAGGATAGCCATATGAGGTACGTAAATAAAATTGAAAAATGTTATGTGAAACCCAGACTAATTTTCGATGATGGAGGCTGAACATAAACTTAATAAATGGACATTTTAAATATTTTGATTTATGGTTATGACCTTGCAGACTTGGACAATGAAGTGTGATAAAATTGAATAATAATGACGAATAATTTGTAAATAATTGATAGTGAAATTAATTGTGTGTATGGTAAAATGTTAGGTAAACAAGGTGTACATGTAGTAGAAATTGTTGTGATAATAAGAATAATATTTTGCAGTCTAAATAAATAACAAAATAATTTTGAAGAGGATAACAAATGAATTGTAATTATTGTAATTGGTGAAAGTAATTAAAATTGTTGTGTTTTCAATAATTAATTTAATTAAAATAATTTGAGGTGGTTAAATAATTTGATTGATTTACAATGTTATATAATTGAAATTTTCTAATAAATTTAAATTATTTTATGAGATGTGAATTTGATAGTAATTAATAAATAAATGTGAAATTGTTGAGTACGAAATAACATTGTTGTTATTGTTTCAGAAGGTACAGGGTGTGGTGTTTTATTTGTGTATTTAGGACAGTGTATGAGTGATGTACTGTAAGTATAAAATTTATAATACCCATTAGAGTAAAATGTTTACAGGTGTGAAAAGATGTTGACTCAATAATGAAAATAATTTGAGATAATTGTACTAAACAGAAACTATAATTAAAAAGTAATAATAACTGAAAAGTGATGTAAAATAAATGTTAATAATAAATTTGAAATTTTTTAAGGAATATGATTGTAGTGAGTGGGAAATAATGAAATGATGTTATGTGGAAGAAAGTTTAATTTAGTTATTAAGTGGCTGGTACGGTGGTGGCATGTACCGCCGTAGGTAGCGATAAGTGTTGGGGGTAATAGAGAGTGTTACCTCCATCGGAGGCCAAAATGGCGTAAAATGCACGGCACACCCTTTTTTACAATTTTATATTGTATCCTGATAGATTGCCGTGCCGTGCATATTAATGACGATTAGAACATGCCTGAAATTAGAGAGGATTTCCCCGACTTTTCGGGCGATTACTGCCTTACCAGCACTAATCGTGGTTTTGGCTAGCGGTCAGCTATGGCCATAAATTAAGAACCTTGACCATAGCTGGCTTGAAATTGGTTTATATTAGAAATTGATGGGGGGTGACATTAGGGGAAATCCCGGAAACTATGGAACAGCGGCTGCCACTCTGTTCGAGTAGGAACAGCAAGGCCAGGTGGTAGACCCGTTTTAAGGGCGTATAAATTTGTAACAAGTGGTATGATGATATCCAAATAATTTCCAATGTAACGCTGAAGCAAGGACACGGAGATGTAAAATTCCTCCACCTATGCCGTCCTTGTGGAAGCACATGGGCGCAACAGTCCAACAGAAAAAACAATAGTGTGTGTGGCTGGGTGGTTGCTCAGGGGAGCAACGAATTAAAATTTTGTAACCTAAAGATGATAACTCGCTCTTGCACTAATTAAATAATTGTATTATGATTTGATAAATAGGTGTTCGTATGCTTATTATACTGTGTTTATTCTGTCTCATAAATGTATTATTTTATTGTGTTAGACATAAGGATTGATGAAATGTGTAATTTATATAATTTTGAAATGTGGTTATAACAAGGTAAATACCTAGACCGACCGGCAGGTGGCTTACCTAATTGTAGCAGAGTCAGAAAAGGGGGAAACAATGAAGCGATGTAGATGTGTACTAATTATATGTAGTATGTTAGATGTAAGGATTGTAGAAATATGTATTTCATATAATTGCAGAATGCATCTGTAGTAAGGCTATTCACCTTGCTAAGAAAATCAGCTGATCCGCTGTAGAATGTCACGTATAAATTGTTGGTAAATTTCTAAGGTAACTAATGTTTGAATATAATGATTTTAATGTGTTAAAAGATTTTGATTTAAATGATGAAAATAATTTGATATAGTTGAGAATTTTAAATGATTTGTAAAGATAGTAAAAAGTAGATGTTGGGTGATGAATATTTTGTTAGGACATGTAGATCGGTCCATGTTGAGTTTAAAGTGAATAATAGAGAGAGTAATATTGTTGTGAATTAATGTAATGTCAAATTTGAGATGTAATGGTGACACAGTAGCTATGGGGAATATAGGTAGAGTATTGATTGATATATTGATGTAATAAGTAAATGGAGATATTCTGTTGTAGTTGAAGTGATGTAATGAGAACGGTAATTAGTTGATGGGAATTTTGTAAGAGGGGGTGGTGTGGTAGGAGTCCGCAACAAAAGTGGTTGGGACGGGAAGGGACCGTTTAGCGCCGGAAAGGGTTGCCTAGGTGGAATCCAGGGGCCAAATAAGGGAATGAGCTTTTGGGAGGGAAACACACATCCTGAGTACAAAGGGGTAGAGTATTTTTTTTTATATAAGAGTAGAATGATGCGAATTGAGTTGAGGAGTAAGTTGGGTTTAGACAGTGTTTGGTAGATGTTTTTGATAGAGATGGGTGTCATGTTAGTTAGAGCTGTTAGTAATATTAAAGCCAGAGGGGTAAAGATTATAAATGTATAAATGCCAAGATGATACAATCCAGTTATTGTGAATAATTAGATCACCCAAACTAATGGAAGTTGAGAATAAAGTAACGTGGTAAAATGTGTAATTTTGAGTAATTTAAATGTCAATTTTATTGTTAATTATAAGAATACTATGTCAACTTTAAATGTCATATTTTATTATGTTTTTGTGTTTAAAGATAGAATATTAAAGATGTTTAATGTATTTTCTGATGTAGCCTATGTATAACCTGTGTAGGTCAAGGTTGTTGACTTGACCCAGTTTGATCAGCTGATGGTTGATGTTAGAAACTAGACCAGTTTGGGCAATGAAGGGATGCAGATTTTGCTGTTTAATTGATTTAAATAATTTTAAAATTTTTTGAATATTGAGAAAAGTATATTTTTATAAATTTAAATTTTTTTGAAAAAAAAAAAAATTATTTTTTGTGCCTGCCAGCTAATTGAGGTTTTAATTTTCAAGTGTATTATTGTTAAGGTGTATTACTATTGTTGTTTATTGAATTTTTTTGGTTAGTATGCATGTATAATTAAATGTTAGGATGAATGAGTTCATGTTTTAAGTAGATGTTCAATTTATTTGTTTTTCTGAGTATTAATAGTAATGAAGAAAATTGATAAATGTAGATAAAAGATTTTTTTGGTTTTGATGAAAATAATAATAATATGACAATCTGATTTTGAACTTAAAAGAATTGTGAATTTAAGGATAAATATTTTGTGACTTTTAAATGATGAGTTTGTTTCTAAGATATTATAAGAGTATGTACGAGCCCAGTAACTGCTAAAGGCAGCCCAGTGTGCATGGTAAGGGGAACATATTGGTTGAGGATCTGGCATGGTATAAGACCAGGGTTTTGGATTTTGGGGTGGCATGTTAAACGGTTAGGTGCGCTGTGGTGCGTGTCTGTTCGATTTTATGGTGTTGGGATCTCGTATAGAGAAGTCCAGTGATCTCGTTCAGATGTGGCCATAGTCGCCGAGCCAGGGGAGTTGTTTACCAATGACGTATAAGAACAAATGGGGGTTGTTGGCACCATATCCTCACCGATCCTCTTAGGGGTTTAGCAATGAGATTTCTTCTGTTTCGACAGAAGACCTCTCATTGGGGGGGTATTGTAACGGGGCAAAAAGGGGGACTTTACTTTATTAAATTTGGGTTCATTTTATTAAAATATCTGAAATTCATTTTCATCTGTGGGGACAGCCACGTGTTATATAAAAGCTTTGTGCGAACAAAGAAACTGTGATGAAGCAAGTACAACGGAATGTGCGTATCGCACACCAATGCTTAATTCTTAGAACGGCAAGACAATGTAATGCGCCCCAATGCACTAACGTCGGCGGAGCGCCTAACCCACGCTAAGCGAAAGGCGCACAAGATGGCTTGGAGGAGAATTTTGTCTTACACGTGGTCCGAGCTGGCGGATATAAGTTTAACCCACATTTGTGACGTCGACCAGTGAATACTCAATATCGTCAACGTCTAAAACACAAAAAACCCATGTGTTGAATGTGTCACCGCTATGACTACAAAGTACCAGGCATTGCTTTCCGCCTGGTCGAATAATTGAAAGTGTAAGAGTTTTGGGGAACGTTCTTCCCAGTTCTCTCACCGACGCATACCTGGCCAGGTAGACGCCTAACGGGGCTCATCAGTGAAGTTCAACATACAGTAAAAGTAATTGCAGTTTTTATAGAAATTCGATAGTGAGAACAGTTTCACGGAAAAATGAACTAATAAATTGTTCTTTCGGACAAAGTAGCGGAGTTTGGGAGTGATGGGCCATGAAGACGGGGAGACGCCAAATTGCCGGCAGGGGTAGATGATCAATTTCAATTAAATGTGGGTTTTCTAAACAACAGGGTAATTATAATATAGTGTGAATGTTGAGTGCTAGCAGACTGGGCTGTCTGTTATAATTAAGGTAAGATGTTTCAGTATAATATTGTAATTGTAAAGGTAACTTAATCATGTCGTAAATCTCAAAAAAAGTGTTATGCATATTTTTTTATTTTTAAATTTTGGAGAAATAATTGTTTGATAAAGTTTAAAAAATTTTAACGATAAAATAAAATCTTAGTTTATTTCAATTCACAAAATGCGAGTTGCGTCATTTATTGAAACAACCTTAAATCATGTTTGCATCTAGACGTTCGTGTGACGCAACCCTGACGAAGAACAGTTTAAAAGGTAAGTGGAATAAATAAATAATTTCATTTATTTATTTGTATTTAATTATATTATCACAATTGGCGCTACGAAAGGCACGAATTTGATTAATTCAATAATTAAAATTCCACACCTACAATAGATGCAAGCGTGATTTGGGGTTGAGTTAAGAATACGGAAAAAATACGAAAAATTAGGTTATATGTAACTAAGACCTAATGAATACCTAAGGTATGTGAAATAAGAAGTGTTAGAATACAGTATAATAAAATAAATGTGATAAATTTACAATTCAAAAATGTCAGAGAATAATAAAAGTATGGTAAGTGAAATGGCTGAACTTAATGAGTCAGCTGTTATGAGTAGCCTTGAAGTACATTCAACGCCGAATGTAGGTCAAGACGACAAAATTTTGTGTAAAAGTAATACGAATGAATCAGATAGTACAGATGATTCGGGGATTCAAGTAACCCCAAAATCGAGTACGGAAAGTAAAATTAATAACGATGAAGTCAGCTTCACTGACGATAAAACAGAAAATCAAACAACACCTATTGCAATGAATTTGACGACAGTAGCATGTTAAAAAATTTGTATAGTTTGATATGTAGTATGAAAGAAAATTCAGAGAAACAACACGATGATGTATTTAATTATATTATCACATTGTGTTTATTTAATATTTATGAAGTTATAAGTGGTCTCTCTTAAGCACCGCAATGTCAGGTTATTTGTGAAGAAATACTATTTTTTAATTGGTGATATTAATCAAATATTAAGAATATCTCAATATTATATAATAATTTAGTACATTCTGCAATAATAACGTTCAACACCAGTTGATTTATTGGGTAATTCTATGGTTATTATTCAGGCCTAGTCTGCATCAAGTGTTGAAAGAGGAGAGTAAAATCCTTAAATCAGTTTCTCTTCTCTTGGAATTCAACAGCTGTCCGCGAGCTAGCGCTGTGGTTCACAGTCAGCTGGTTATTGTAGGTTAGTTGTTCCGCTTACTGTACTTCTCACGTTACTCTCTCTATAAATTACAACTCATTCAACATGCACTAAATATTATACAAATAATAATAAATCGCCAATTTCAAGAATGATTCTTTATTTTATATTTTTTCTTTGAAAACAAATGTTCTTCCTTCACTAAGATACAAAAATCGATCATACTGGAATGAATCGATTAATTATCGAATTCAGGTTTATATATTACTTTTATTTATTATTGTTTTTCTTAAACACAGGGTATGAAAGTTCCTTTGACTATTAGTAAGGTCAGAAAATGCAAAAAAGGACTACAAGGTATTACAATGTATTACTAAATTCTTATTAATTAATATTTAAAATAAGTAGAGTTTACCGTCCGATGACACAGTTACTTGTAATGGCCGTGCCCAGATAACCTCGTGCTTCGAGATGGTTGATCAATGCCAACATACAGATGTATAAATCCTCGTCAGTCTTCACTGCGGTTTCGAAATAAAGTTTGGTGTCTTGGTCCTGGGATGATGCAGAAATGCCAATCCTTACTCTTCGCCAATGTCCAGTTCTTGTGGTTATGGGTTCCACTGTATTTTGTGTCTGAATATGTTTTCTCTATCGAGTCATGAAAAGTGAGGTTCAAGTACAATTTTAATTTCTTCTTTCGTCCTTTAGAATACTGGATTACTTTAATTCATTCAGGTAGTTATTTATCTTCATTTGTCTATTATTTAAATTTAATGATTACTCCTTTTACTGGGTTTAATTGGTAAAGTTCTTCCTTTAGACTTTCTTCAATTTTAATTGATAGGCTTAATTGTACTCTTTTATATATGACCGTCAAAAGTCAGCGAGCTCTCCTTTTGTTAGTTATTATTTAATTTTGTTGACTCATTAATTTATTCTATATAATTTTCTCATTTTTTCTAGGTTCATAAAAACTAAACTGTCCTCATTCATGGATAACAATTCAATAATCGAATAAACAAAATTTATTCCATTTTGTCGTCCTTGACAACCAGTCTTTGTTCTCTTATTGGATAATATTTATAATCCTAGAACCATAATTAAACAATGTTCTTGCACTTAATAAAATACTACCTTACTAAAGTTACATTATATCATATTAAACCTTTACATATTTTTTGTTATTAAATTATATACATTTTGCTATCGTTTCCTCTTAAATCTACTTAGTCTAACAAGTACTATTTTCTCATTACAAAATATTAAATTTAGGCATAATTGTTCTATTACATTTTAAGATTTTATTTTAATTGAAGTTACTTATCTGCTATCAATAACTACTATTGATTTCTCCTAACTCATTACATTACACTTAGTGTTTTTACAAATTTTGGTACCTAACTTTTCTGACCTGACTTCCTATACAATGTCACTGGTTTATGGCCTATCATTACATTTTTATCTCATTCTGATTTTAATTTATTATTACCTATATTAGTATAGAACCCTTCATTTGTTTATAATGTAATTACAATAAACCCTTTGGTATCTTATTAACAATTATTGCCTTTCTGGTCAAGTTTACAATTATAATCCACATACTAAATAAGTACATGTATACAAAATATTTAATCTTAGAAAGCTTAACACCAGTTCTATGGTGATATATTTGTTAACATAAAAATGAAATTAACATCAGTTAATTGATATTCTCTTAAAACAATTGCTTCACCTGCTACATACAAAAAACAACATAAATACCATGATTATAAAATGTAACAGGACAAAAAGGCCTGTTGTCATAATTATGTGGTTCAAGGATTTTGCATTGCATTTTTATTGTATTCATGCTTATAAAACACGGTTAGGTCAATTTCCCTATGTCTGCATAAACAACGCAATTTCATCGAGACGATTCATCTCAAGGCCGAGGGCATACGTGGAAAATGAAACATATTCAATGGCGGTTTTGATCGACACAAGCAAATTGGTATGACAAATATTGACACACGTCACAGCGATGACGAGGAACAATGCCGTCAGCTGATGCGGACAAATAGTTGATCACCATTGATCCCCTCCACCTGTCGACAATTCGACACAATGTCTGCCCACTCTGAAGAACTTTGTCATGGCGACAACACGTAAAATTTTTTCTGGTCCAAAATAACCAGTTAAAAGTGTGCAACTAATTTAAAATGTAATCATCAATCAAAAGTGAACAGTTTAACCATGTAAATTCAGTGAAATAACAGACAAAGAACAGACAGTACAAACAACAACTGAGTACGCCAGCCAACGACCGGATCATGGAGAACGTCTGGACTGCAGAACAACTACAACCTTCAGGAGAGTCCTAATTATTATTATCATTTATATTTTTCAAAATTAGAGCTCTGAATAATCACGAATAGAATTTTCAATGCAACAAAATTAAGATCTGTAACAGTAGTATGTGAGGGAGAGAGTGAAAGTGAATGCCGGCTACCATTAAACTGGGCATTGGTTTATGGGGTATAAAAGGGTTATGCTAATAAATGAATAAATAAAATCGCAATTGCAAGGTAAAGAATGTTTCTTTTGTACTATTATGTTCAAGTACATGATCTAGAAAATTAATAACGATAATTGATGAGTAAGAACGGAACTGCATAGCCACCATTTTGTGTAATGACTCCAATTTGATTTAACCCTTTGTACTGTAACTGAACAACTATAGAGATTATTAAACCAGTGTGTTATTTTCAAACATATGTGTATGAATCGTTATTTCAATAACCCAGGCTGCTTCCGTCTCTCGTTTAATGATACTTTGGGACCCTTAGGTGTAAATAACATATCCAGTGTAGACGATTTGAACACATGGCAACCGGAAGTATGGTACTTCACTCAAGAGTTATGCAAATAAAATACAGTTTTATTGCAAGTACTCATAATTATAAATATCGGGAGAGGAAGGTAAGTAACAAAAACAACATGATAAAACATAATAACACGCACATTTTTATAAAATAAATTATACACTAATTAATTAGTCTCCTCTCAGTTAATTAATTAATTATTCTAAAACTGTCTATGTTATGTTTCACATTACTTGTCACTATGTTTATCGTTTACCCTTTTCAATGAACACTTAATAGTTTGTATTTATAAACATTCTTATTATTTCTTTTACCTTGTATTCTTATTTGGGGATTATTTATTCATTTAATAATGGTTTATTTTTCTGACCTTTTATTACTACGGACAATTATTATTTTTTTTTTCTAGTTTGAGAATTATAAATTTTTTATGTAACGTAGGGGACCATATTGTCATTACGTTACAATATTATAAGAAAGAAATCGATAATAATGTGACTTTTCAAGGAATGGCTATAGCCAGAGATTTATTAATGACACTTTAGCTACAAGAAAGATTGTTCATGATAAAGACAATGAGGATGTAAAGTATAAGTTAGTTATACCATTTGTTCAGAGAACTTCAGAAGGAATGCCAAGGATCGCAACAAAATGTGAACTATGTACTGCTCCCACAACACTTTAGAGAAAGTTCTGTGTAATACCGCACCCATCGCAACAAAATGTGAACTATGTACTGCTCCCACAACACTTTAGAGAAAGTTCTGTGTAATACCGCACCCAAACTACCTAAATAGTTAGAGTGTAAAACTGTTATACACAGCCTCCTGCGTGAATATGGATTACAGTACTTTGGAAAAACTTCAAGCCCTCAGGAGGTACCTCTGGCAGAACATACAAAAATATTAAAGACGAAAAGAATAACATATCTAAATTAGCTGGACTCGTATGGGATGTGCAACATAAAATCCTGTGGGAGCAAGTAGATATTGTTGGGCGGGAAAGTAATACTTATAAACACTGAATCGTAGATGCATTTTTTATGGCTGTACATGATTGATAACTTTATCAATCAGCCTAGTAAAGATGTGTCTAGGATCTGGATTAGGGAAGTAAAAGAGTATGTATGTCACAGCTTATTTCTGATGTTATTCATTGTTAAACTTGTGTCAGTGTGGTTGTGTTTCCAAGTTCTGTCCAGCGACACGATATTCATAAAGTGAGTGTTCACTGTAACCAAATAATGGATTTAAATTTTACTGTTTTTCCTATAGCACAAATGAGAATTCACCTTACTTGGCATTATAATCAATTTTCTTAACCCTTTGGGAACCCTTTGGGAATCAAAATATTGGATGCGATTTTAAATTGCTGCTGTTTTTACAGGAATTGTTTCTGAGTGCTGCCTACATGTCAGATAGTAAATAAACATTCGTAGGTTTCAATCCAACCACCAGAAAGCATAATTTTCTTTTTTTTTACAAGTTACATGATATTGAAGTGGCAGTGTTTTTGTATTCTTTGTTGCTGGTGTTCATGTTTGGTTATGTTTACACTGTTTTTTTTCATCGTGTTCCTAACTTTATAAGTGATATTGTTGAATAAACATAATTCTACGTTTATTCAGTGTGGTTTACAAGTGTTTCTGGTTTTTGTTAAAATAACTGTATACTAATTTCGAAAAGTTAATTTAAAACTTTGGTGTTGCACAAGTGATTACGTTTTGCACTACAGACTCTGTAGCGGTACAAATAGGTCCATATAGGGATTTTGGGTAAATCACAGATATAATTTTATTGTAAATTAAATGTTCATAGTCCCTGGGTGTAAAGTTTTCTGACATATGAAACAACGCAATAAGCAACGAAGAGTTTGCGTCAAGGTCAGTGGCGTACATGCGGAATGTCAGTGACTTCGCCGAAACAACCTGCCAATCTTATGTAAAACGTCATCTAAAGGACGTCAGACGTAACCGCTGCACCTTAAAAAACAAAGACGTCATCACCAAAAACAATAGAATCAATGACGCGACAACCCTTCCACTTGGGAAATAAGCGCCATATTGTCACTCTCAGTCGACTCATACTCTTCGTGCGAACTGCACGTTGTACAAATTGCTGGCCAACAAGTATTTAAAAGGAACAACAAAATATAATCAAATATGTGAAATTAAAACTATTTGCAAACTAAAAGTATAAAATGTAATGTAGAGTCAGTGGGTGCAGTTTAAAAGAAGAAACAGTTAAGAATTCGGCCGAACACCAGTTGAACCATGAGTGACGTCGGACTCGATCGTCAATCCAGCAAATTCAGGGAAGTAGACACTTTCAAAATATCAACTACAAACATATTAATCTTTGAGCTGAAGTAAAATTTGTAAAATGTACCGTTAAACAATTTTGTGTGGGAGCGTGTGTGTGTGTGTGTGTGTGTGTACCGGTACAGACAAACTCACAAGCATTGGTTAACGTTACGTGATTCATGTAACTAAATAATTGAAATTATTCAAAACTGCAGTAATGGTGTAGATTCATTTAAAATAAGTAGCCAGACTAAATTGGAGTTAAAATATGTGTTGTGTAAATGTAGAATACTTAAGGCTGATGTAGCAAAAATATTTCGCAGCCATTTTGTATTTTGGATGCAAAGGAGGAAGACTCCATCTTGTTTTTTGTTATTCAAACATTTAGAAATTCAGATCATTAAAACACAAGTTTTACCAAAGGATATCAGAGTAGATTATTTCTCAATAACCATTCCATTTCTATCTCGTTTAAAAAGAATCCTGGACCCGAACTTCAAATATGTTAGGTTGGCAACAACACAACATGGCGACTACTCGAATCAGCATGTAAACAAAGTATAAATGTTAACGAGAGAAATATAAAAGGTAAGTCATGTATAATGTACAGAAAAGAAGTTTGTTAACAAATGGCGCCCTTACGGAGGGACTTTATATAAATGAATTTTATATAAAATAAACCTGCGTACAGAAACAGAATGGTTGTTGAGAAGGGGTATGTAATTAGAATAGACGTAAATATGGGGTTATGTTTCGATAGCGCGATGTATCTGATGAAATATTTGTTTACTGTAAAATATTGGTATTGATGTTTTGTAGCGAGTGTTTGTGAATTATGTAAAAGGTTCGTGTGTCTTCTTACCGTTTTATAATGTAAAATGTGAATAATGTACAATTTGTGTGGAATGGGTGTAACGTGTCTTCTCTTTCCGTCGTTCAAATGCCTGCAACTTCCGCAGGTTTTGTCCGTTTTGAACACACGAATAATCAGGTCTCGATGTTCTTACCTGTTGTTCACTAGGGGTGTGAAAATCCCGGTGGCGCCAAATTGTTTTATTAAAACAATTAAAATAAAATTCAAATGTGTATAACCAGCGCCGCTCAGGCGGTTTGAATAATTCAAATATTTCCGCCAGCCTAGGCCGTCTGTAGCGACCAGTAGTTCGTTGCGTGGGCTGGGTGATCGCTAGTCGTCAACACTACTTGTCTGCTAAAATGTACATAAAATATTGTCCACCTCCTAATGAAATTATAACACCGTGGTTACACTCAATACTTATATATTTTTTATTAATGATTAGTTATTCATTTAATACAAATTATATTTCCCTTTCTACTACAAATGCTCCGGTTATATATGAGACAACTCTACAGGGTTTGACAAATCGATATCTGAACTGATTAACAGACTTTCAGTAATGGCGTCTGTTGGAAATTATATACAAAATGATTATTGTTCGTTTGTCACTGGTTCTTGAGATTACATTAAAAGGATTACAAATGTTTAAAACAATAAAAATACACACCCTTACATCAGTTAAACTTAAATAATATATTGTGCAGGTATAATTTGTTTAGTGTAGTGTAGTAAAAGTGTTTACAAGTTATTGGTAATTAACAACAGGTTATCTTTGCCAGTTTATAAAATTTTCAGTGACTTAGTTTTCTTTTTAATCTTTGAAAGTAATTATGTGCAGTTTAGTGAGATTTCGACATTTAGTGAGAAATAATTAACGTGAGTTTATTCATAAATTTGGGTAATTTAATAGGTACTTATCACTTCAGTAGATAGGACGAACTCATTCGATCTGGTATTAAGGAGTTATGCTGCTATCATCTTTAATTTGCATTGATTCGGGACTTCGAGCACCTTTTCCAAGTTGGTCGGCAGGATTTTATTTTCTTTATTCTTTAATTCGGCCTCAACATTAGTTATATTGTTCCAGTCATCGTCTTCCTTCTTGGGATTCACTTGCTAGTAACTTCTTTTGAGATTTTTGATGTTTTAATTGACAATTTTTATCGTTCTAAAACTAGCGTCTATTCAACGAAAGCGTCATATAACGAGTAAAGAAATCTAATGGTAATTAGACACCAAACGACTGTTGTCATAGTAACCAATTAATCCCGATTGGTTAATTCTGAAGTAGTCTATTGTTATCAAATTTTGAATTTTTATTCAAAATAACTGCATATCTTCTTAATGATTATAATCTTCTGTCCTCTTCCCCACATATTAAATATTATCACCACTGTTATTTTTTCCTTTCAAAGATTAACTTGGTATCACATAATGTATGTTTTTATGAAATATCAATGTTTGTACAAATCTGTTAATACTTGGTATTTACATTTCTCCTTTAAACTAAGTTCTTATTCTAATATTTTTTCTTTAAACTGACTTATAAATTATTCTCGGCTATTTACTTGCCTTGAATTTCTTAATCTCCTGGTTGTTTTTACACAGTTTGCAATTATTTGTCATTGACAGTTATACATTTCCTAGGCCTTAGTAGCCATTGATTATTTTTATTTAAATTATTCTAATTATATTTCATCTCATTACAAAGTTTTTGTTCTGTTGTTATAATTGATTTGTTTAGTGGTTGTTGTGTCATGAGTTTGTTTTTGTTCTGATCATATGTCAGGATTATTTTTTATGTCTTAATACTTAAAATATAACACTTAGGCCTATGGACTGTAAGTTCCCTCCAGCCATATCCTCTTCATAATTGGAACAAACAATTCTTTACAAGTTATTATTAACTGTTGGCTTTAATATTCATTTCCTTCTTTGCTACTACTCTGAGTAATAAACATCATTACTTCTTGTAAACTTTTTTAACTTAATTTCCCTCATAACGTAGGGTATTTACCAACTATATATTTAATTACTTAAGTCTTTATTACTACTTTTCTACTTCCCATGTTAACACAAACAGTTTATTTTACCTGGGCTTTCTCCCCTGAATAACATTGTATTCTTTATCTATTTCTAATCTAAACACTATCTCTAATTACCTTTAACTATATAATTTTTTACAATTCCACTCTTAAATCTTTCATTGGTCCATCATTGATTCCTTGAGTGTTTACTTATCTATCACTATCTTTTAATTATACTATTGCTTACAATATCCTTTTTCACACATCACTTTCACTGTTATCACTTTTTATTTTACACGTTTATTGGTGGGTAAACCCTATTATTATTTCTCTTTGTCACGTAATTATTTTCATTATATTTCTCACTATCTCTACAAATTTTATTTGTATCTAATGAGTTCATGTCTCTTTCTAGATTTCTTACTTACATATACTACTAATTCGTGGGTTAGTGTATTTTTATTTAATGGGTTTTTATTAATTATGAGTCATATTTGTCACATAGATAATATTAACATTTCTTTTTTATATTGGTTAATCACCGGTTCTGTTTCCTTTATGATACTGGATGGTATCATCTCCCCCTTCCCTCTTCTAGATTATTTGTCTGTGTTTTATCACCTTGGTTCATTTTATTTTCTTTGCGGTTGGTTTGGTCCATTATTTAAATTCATTTTTCTTCTCCTTCCCTTCCATCTTGTCTCGCTTTATTTTGGTTAATATCTGGCCAATCTCTGGGGTTGGGTCAATGTCATTTGTCCGTCAGTCTAGTTTGTATTTCTTATTTAATAATCACCTTTGGCTTACTATTCTTCCTCCTTCACTCTTAATTATATTTACTACTTTCGTTCTCGTTATTATTTATTTATTAAAATATATTATTTCTTGGCATTTTTTACATACTTATTGATATCAAATATGATCAGGGTTTGGCAATGTTATATAATGCCCTTCCACCAAAATTGATCATTTTATAAAACGTGATTCTAAGTTTGATGAAATTATCAATTGTATCGTATCATTTTTTTTTCAAATTCTCCTGCTTCTCATTCATTTTTTATGATTAATTCTGTATCTTTTATTTCCATTCTTCTTAGTCTTTTCTTCATTATTTTCTCATATTGCGAACTGGCTTATTGATTTTTTATTATAACTTATTCCCTATAAATGTTAATTTCCCTAATTATCTCTACCTTGTAGTTGTAATCGATTCGGATGGGCTCTATTTGCTTACCTAACTCCGTCGTTCAAAACTATTCTTATATTGAGATCAGGGGAACATTATCCCTGCTCAGTTAAATGATTGCTGGATTCATTCAACAGACAATCTCAATTAATAATTCTTAAATACAGTCAACTCGTGACTCAAAATAATAATAATAATAATCATAATATTTGTTGGGAATCTTTTACTTTTATACTTCATTATTGCTCAGTTCGAGTCATATATTGTTTCATCTTTCTTTATAGATACTACTTGATAATACTTGAAGCATTGTTTTTTATTGATAGAATTCGCATTTTTATTCATTTTTAATTACTCTTTGTTTCATCTCATCTCACATTATAACTCTTAGAATGTCTATTTTATTTATTTCATTTTTTGATCATTGGTTTGTTTAATTTTACTTCCCATCTTTTCTAAATACTTGTGGAAGTTGATCATTTTGATTGATATATTTTATTTTATTTTATTTTTTTTCATAATTTTTTAAATATCATAGTAAGTTAGTGCTTCTTACTAGTTAGGAATTTTTGTAGCTTATTCCTTTATAGTATGTTTTGCCTTTTATGCCTCATTTTTGGCTAAATATTATGGTAATTTAATCTTATTTTGTAGGAATGTTTTGTAACTACACTCCTCTATTATTATTTTTTATTTAAATATTGTAGTAAGTTGGTTGCTCTTACTTTATATGGATGCCTTGTAACTTTTATCTCTCCATTTTTAATTGTTCTAAAATATTATCGAGATATTTGGGTAAGCTTTTCTTACATATCTTTTTTGATTTTTTACAATTTTTTATTCATCATAATGGTTTCTCTAATGATTAGTGTAAGCTGTACTTACAAATGTTTTGGAATTTTGACATTCTTTAGAGATCTTTTTCTTTAAGATATTGGCAAACTTGTTCGTTTGTCACGTTATTTTCCTTTATCTAAAGTATTTCTATTGGTTTTTTCGCTTTAATTTTTTTTCAGTCATTGTTGATCGTCATAATATTTCTCTATGTTTTCCCCTTCGATGATTATTTATTATTTTAGTTACCTTAATATTATTTCTTCTCCGTTGGTTAGCTTGGTTGGTAATCAGTAGTTCAGTCCCATATTCCAGTGTTTTTTTATGCATTCCATCTGTCTGGGTATGGTTCTTCATCCTGGTCCTCTGCTAAAATATGGTTTATCCGATATACTCGATGTTCTCCCTCGCTACTCGCTTGATTGTGTGGTAGTGCACCAGAATCCTCATTGTTATTACCATTTTGATTAGCGTTCGGTTCATGTCGATTGTTCCGGTTATCCACACTGTTCCTATTATCTTCTTCGAATGGGCGACTTCTTGTATCGGGTACCTGTTCAGAGTGCGTTCGCCGATAGTTAGGTGAGTGATGGTTTCTTCTTGGACTCCTTTGTCTTCGTCCCCTTATGTAATTTACCTGTGGCCGGTATCCTGAATTGTTGTAGTTGTTGTTACCGTTTCCTGGACGGTGATAATTGTTAGGACCGTTCCGTTGTTAACTCCCTCTGTAATCGTTTCTGAAATTACCATTATTGTTATTGTTTGGGTGATAGTTCCTGGGCGCATTATTCCCACGTTGATTTCCTTGATAGTTATTATTGTTGTTCGGTGGTGGCTTATTGTCACCCTGTTGGTTTGGTGGGAATGGTCCTTCATTTGGTCTATTATTTCGGAAACTCGTGAATCTGTTCTTACGGTACTGCCATTCGTGTTCATGACTCTCTAATAAACTAGCCATGTCCTGAATTGTCTTGACTTGGCTATACATACGGGCTTTCTGAATCGCATCATCATAGTGGTACGATAATTGTATTACTAAACACTCTTCCGGAATGCGTGGTTCCAAATTCCTGGCCATGCAGATTTTTCCTAGAAAGTATGAGGTTAATGTTTGTCCGGTTTGGTTTTCATACCTTCCGTTACTTAAATTGTTACGGACCATGTTCTGGGTTGACTCTGACCAGTACTTTGCTTTAAATTGGGTTTTAAATTCTTGGATGCTCTGGATGTCTGGTCGTGTAGCGGTCCACCAGTTGTCATATGTTTCTTTAAACATGTCATCTAGCATTCCCCTCACAGCTGTCCATCGTGTTTCGCGGTTCTTTATTATCAGTTCTTCTACTCTCTTCAAAAACTCCATCGGGTTGCGCTTATAATTGCGGAAATTTATTGTATCTCTATTGTCATTGTTAAATATTTTGTTGTGGTTACATGATCGGTCACGCCAGGCGTCCACTTCTTCCTGTAATAACTCTTCTCGTCTATGTATCTCTTCAATTTTTTGTTTATTTTTGTCCACTTTACTGTCGATTTTATTTAAATTGCTGTACACTCCTTCCATTCTTTCTCCCAGGTCTGTTCGTATCACTGCTGCATGCTTCTGATTATCTTCCCGGACTTGATGCATGTCCTGGTTCACTTGTTCCCACCTTTTGGTTGTTTCTCCGTGACATTCCTCTATTCTCCTTTTGGTTTCTCCTTCGAGGTTATTTATTTTATTGATTACCTCCTCCCGGACTTCATAAACATCTTCGTTGGTTTTCTCCAGTCTCTCCGTCTCCTCTAATTTCTCATTCGTTTCGGTGATCTGTTGTATTGTTTCTTCTCGGTACTCCCTTAATTGTTGTATCACCTGCTGCTTCATCTCTTCCTTCGTTTTTTCACTGATTTCCTTCAGCTGTTGTTGGAGGGTTTCATTATTTTTGTTAATGGTTTGTCTCAATTCTTCTTTCTGCTTCTGAAAATTGTCCTCCTGTTTCTTGAAATTTTCATTTGTACTCACTATTTTTTCATTGATCTGTTTCAAATTGTCATTGGTTTCTTTCTTCATGCTGTCGAATTTATTGTTCATCTCCTTCAAATTATTACTCATCATTTCCATTAATTTTAGTAAATCCATTTCTCCTCTGGTTTCCCTCCTATCTCCAGCCTGTGGTTCCATTTCTTCGTCTTGGCTTGGTTCTGTTGTGGTTATTACTGTCTCCACTTCTTCAATCGGTGTTCCTTCCTCTTCTTCACCTCTGTTTTCTTCCATCTCCTTCTCCTTTGTCAATTTTTTCGATAATCCTCTGGTGTGCATATTGTAACCTTTCGCAATCGCCGCTAGAATTTATAGGGTTTAATTGTATAATTTCTTAATTATTCTAGCCCTACTAGTTGGCGCACCACTTTGTATAAGATTCGTGTGTCCTCTTACCGTTTTATAATGTAAAATGTGAATAATGTACAATTTGTGTGGAATGGGTGTAACGTGTCTTCTCTTTTTGCCGTTCAAATGCCTGCAACTTCTGCAGGTTTTGTCCGTTTTGAACGCACGAATAACCAGGTCTCGATGTTCTTACCTGTTGTTCACTAGGGGTGTGAAAATCCTGGTGGCGCCAAATTGTTTTATTAAAACAATTAAAATAAAATTCAAATGTGTATAACCAGCGCCGCTCAGGCGGTTTGAATAATTCAAATATTTCCGCCAGCCTAGGCCGTCTGTAGCGACCAGTAGTTCGTTGCGTGGGCTGGGTGATCGCTAGTCGTCAACACTACTTGTCTGCTAAAATGTACATAAAATATTGTCCACCTCCTAATGAAATTATAACACCGTGGTTACACTCAATACTTATATATTTTTTATTAATGATTAGTTATTCATTTAATACAAATTATATTTCCCTTTCTACTACAAATGCTCCGGTTATATATGAGACAACTCTACAGGGTTTGACAAATCGATATCTGAACTGATTAACAGACTTTCAGTAATGGCGTCTGTTGGAAATTATACACAAAATGATTATTGTTCGTTTGTCACTGGTTCTTGAGATTACGTTAAAAGGATTACAAATGTTTAAAACAATAAAAATACACACCCTTACATCAGTTAAACTTAAATAATATATTGTGCAGGTATAATTTGTTTAGTGTAGTGTAGTAAAAGTGTTTACAAGTTATTGGTAATTAACAACAGGTTATCTTTGCCAGTTTATAAAATTTTCAGTGACTTAGTTTTCTTTTTAATCTTTGAAAGTAATTATGTGCAGTTTAGTGAGATTTCGACCTTTAGTGAGAAATAATTAACGTGAGTTTATTCATAAATTTGGGTAATTTAATAGGTACTTATCACTTCAGTAGATAGGACGAACTCATTCGATCTGGTATTAAGGAGTTATGCTGCTATCATCTTTAATTTGCATTGATTCGGGACTTCGAGCACCTTTTCCAAGTTGGTCGGCAGGATTTTATTTTCTTTATTCTTTAATTCGGCCTCAACATTAGTTATATTGTTCCAGTCATCGTCTTCCTTCTTGGGATTCACTTGCTAGTAACTTCTTTTGAGATTTTTGATGTTTTAATTGACAATTTTGATCGTTCTAAAACTAGCGTCTATTCAACGAAAGCGTCATATAACGAGTAAAGAAATCTAACGGTAATTAGACACCAAACGACTGTTGTCATAGTAACCAATTAATCCCGATTGGTTAATTCTGAAGTAGTCTATTGTTATCAAATTTTGAATTTTTATTCAAAATAACTGCATATCTTCTTAATGATTATAATCTTCTGTCCTCTTCCCTACATATTAAATATTATCACCACTGTTATTTTTTCCTTTCAAAGATTAACTTGGTATCACATAATGTATGTTTTTATGAAATATCCATGTTTGTACAAATCTGTTAATACTTGGTATTTACATTTCTCCTTTAAACTAAGTTCTTATTCTAATATTTTTTCTTTAAACTGACTTATAAATTATTCTAGGCTATTTACTTGCCTTGAATTTCTTAATCTCCTGGTTGTTTTTACACAGTTTGCAATTATTTGTCATTGACAGTTATACATTTCCTAGGCCTTAGTAGCCATTGATTATTTTTATTTAAATTATTCTAATTATATTTCATCTCATTACAAAGTTTTTGTTCTGTTGTTATAATTGATTTGTTTAGTGGTTGTTGTGTCATGAGTTTGTTTTTGTTCTGATCATATGTCAGGATTATTTTTTATGTCTTAATACTTAAAATATAACACTTAGGCCTATGGACTGTAAGTTCCCTCCAGCCATATCCTCTTCATAATTGGAACAAACAATTCTTTACAAGTTATTATTAACTGTTGGTTTTAATATTAATTTCCTTCTTTGCTACTACTCTGAGTAATAAACATCATTACTTCTTGTAAACTTTTTTAACTTAATTTCCCTCATAACATAGGGTATTTACCAACTATATATTTAATTACTTAAGTCTTTATTACTACTTTTCTACATCCCATGTTAACACAAACAGTTTATTTTACCTGGGCTTTCTCCCCTGAATAACATTGTATTCTTTATCTATTTCTAATCTAAACACTATCTCTAATTACCTTTAACTATATAATTTTTTACAATTCCACTCTTAAATCTTTCATTGGTCCATCATTGATTCCTTGAGTGTTTACTTATCTATCACTATCTTTTAATTATACTATTGCTTACAATATCCTTTTTCATACATCACTTTCACTGTTATCATTTTTTATTTTACACGTTTATTGGTGGGTAAACCCTATTATTATTTCTCTTTGTCACGTAATTATTTTCATTATATTTCTCACTATCTCACTATCTTTACAAATTTTATTTGTATCTAATGAGTTCACGTCTCTTTCTAGATTTCTTACTTACATATACTACTAATTCGTGGGTTAGTGTATTTTTATTTAATGGGTTTTTATTAATTATGAGTCATATTTGTCACATAGATAATATTAACATTTCTTTTTTATATTGGTTAATCACTGGTTCCGTTTCCTTTATGATATTGGATGGTATTATCTCCCCCTTCCCTCTTCTAGATTATTTGTCTGTGTTTTATCACCTTGGTTCATTTTATTTTCTTTGCAGTTGGTTTGGTCCATTATTTAAATTCATTTTTCTTCTCCTTCCCTTCCATCTTGTCTCGCTTTATTTTGGTTAATATCTGGCCAATCTCTGGGGTTGGGTCAATGTCATTTGTCCGTCAGCCTAGTTTGTATTTCTTATTTAATAATCACCTTTGGCTTACTATTCTTCCTCCTTCACTCTTAATTATATTTACTACTTTCGTTCTCGTTATTATTTATTTATTAAAATATATTATTTCTTGGCATTTTTTACATACTTATTGATATTAAATATGATCAGGGTTTGGCAATGTTATAATTAGTATGTGTAATTATTAAGTAAGAGCCTCCAGCTGGTCTAGTGGCTAACGCGGCGATTGATGCGCTCATGGTCCCGGGTTCAATTCCCGGCGGAGGCTCCATACGGCGTGCACTCAGCGTCGTGAGGCAAACTGAGTAGGTGCTGAGATAACAGCGCCGCCTCCTGGCCGTGAATACCGCAACTAGCGGCTGGTGGCGCGTATTACTAGCTATACACCGTCACACTAACACAAAAGCCGCGCGGTACGCCTTGGTCCTTAACGGACTGTGGAGCGGAGGTTTATTTATTTATTTAATTATTAAGTAAAGGGATATTGTAACGGTACAATTCTGGTCCTATAATATTTTGGGAAATAATTGTTATAAAGTATAATCGTTATAATTGTTTTTAAAGCCCTATACAGAAAACAGAGTAAAGTTTTCCAAAAGTTTTCCAAAAGTTTTCAACGATGTAATATTGAGCGGACAGGATTTGTGTCGAGGTCAGGGTAAAATCACAGTAATAGCAAAAAACAGTTCATCCTATTAAAGTGTAAACAAGCCTAACCCATGATGACATCAGCTACAGGAATGAGATACGCAATAAATACATCTGTAAACAACGGGGTTTGGCCGTTTCGAACAAAGGACTAGTGACGTAGTTTGCCCCACCTCCGCATTGCAAAGCTACTAACCGCTGCCAGTTTCGTCTCAACAGGGTTCCACGCCGGCCGGCATATCCTAAACTTTACATTATCTAAATCTTACAACTACATCAAAAAATGTAAACCAAAATTTAAATAGTAGCAACAGGAAAATAAAAATGTGAAAGTGCAGTATTATTAAAACAGTTCTCCGAAAACATCAGGCGAGAATGCGCGATCTGCAAAGATGGGACATCTTCACATATAATGCAGCTAAGTAATATCTAAACAAAAAACTGCTGCCAAAACCGATCAAATGGTTTTTATATAAAATACTAAATTCAATTTATTCAAATGAGCTCATTTTAACCAGCCAAAATTGTACCAAAGAATGAAAGTGAGAGAGTGAGAGTGGATACTTAATACAAAATGATTCAATATTAATAAGTGCTGGGTTGTGCCAATATTTTAATAATAAATATATATATCATGTTTATTAGGTCAATATTATAACACACGTTTGTTTTGGAGGGTTAAAATGTTCTAAGGGTTTGATGTTTGCTAAACGCCCCATGGCGTAATATGTACGTGTTTGGTACAGCTAGAGTCATTTTTCAATATGTATTTAGAGTCATCTTAAAAATAAAAGGTCAATGGTACGTTTTATCTTGAGTACGATTATTTCAGCTAATATATTCCACAACCCTGGTTCGTGTTACCCGAATTCTGGCCCTAAAGGTAAGTTTGTATTTTGTTGTGCAGTGTGACAACATGGCGCCCGTTTTTGAAAGTGAAAGTGATTATTAATAGTACACACAACATAAATGTAACTAAGTAATTAAACAATTAAAGTTAAAGTTACAAATGGCGCGTGCCGAACAGTGACTCAATATAAAACTTAATTTTATGTGGAGTATACTTACCAGAATGTGGAAAATGATTACCTGGGCTAAGAGTGAGAAAGTACGTAAACACGTGCGTAAGGTAGGGTTAAGTTATGAGGGTATATGCATATATGTGTTAGCAGTATTGTATGTGTTAGAGATAAAAAAAAAAGTACCAATGACAATAAAACAATAGAAATCAGTGCAACGGATGAAAATTTGACTAGTGAGATAGATGTTTCATTAACACAAATTAGTCAGATTGGTGGGTCGAGTGCGACTGAATCTGTAGAGTTAGAGAAAGTAACAGCAACATCCATCTCAAGTCGTCATGAAAACAAAACAGACGAAACAACTGCTGCTTTGATGCAGTTATTATTAACTAAATTTGATAATTTTGATATAAAGCTGGATGAACAAAAAAGAGATTCCAATTTGAAATTTGAGACACAGAGTAATAAATTTGATGAGAAGTTCAGCAAGCTAAATGTAAAGTTTCACAAACAGAATGAAAATTTTAATAACTTCAAAAGTGAAATAAAAAATGAAATTAAAACACAAAATATTCAAACTAAAAATGAAATTAAAAGTGATTTTAATGAGAAGTTTGACGAAATAAAAAATGAAATTAAAAGACAAATTTGTCACTTTGATGAAAGAATTAACGAAATAGAAACACGTTGTGATAATATCCAGAAACACACAGTAGAAATAGTTAATGAGAAATTTAATAGTAAAATAAGTAATTTGGATAACAAAATTGATCAAATTAATGAGGCAGTTAATGACACAGTTAAAAACCAGATAGAGTCACAAAATAAAGAAATAGAAAAGAAATGTTTAACTTATGTAGAACGTCAAATAGAAATTAAAACAAATTGTGAAGTAAATAACCAAATAGAATTGAAAACAAATGTTTTGCAAAGAAACATTAGATTAGAGAAAGTTGAATCAAATGTTGTGGACATCACAAAAAATATTGAAACTATAGATAATACAATATCAGAACATGAAAGAAATACTAAGAGTAGAATAAGTATTTTACAAAATAAGATTAAAGAAATAGATGATTTAGCTATACAAAATAATAATGATGTACATAATAAATATGATTTAATTGCCAATAGTTTAACAAGTGTGAAAAAAGAGTTACGGGGGGAAATTCATAAAAATATTTCCAGTATTAATGAGAGAGTGGTAGTGACTAGGGATTTATACAATGAAATAGAGTTAGAAAATTTTAGCCATGAAAACAGGGTGATACATCCCATGCGTTTTCTGAATCAGACACGGGATTATAATTATTTCAGTAGCAGTAGTTGGGAAGTAAAACTAACCAAAATAGTAGTGTTTCAAAGGTAATTCAATAATATGGGCTGAGGCTCATAGATTAGAATGGGATTGTTATGACACTTTTGAAAAAGCTTTTAAGGGCAAATATTGGACGGAAGAAGAACAGGAAACTTTAAGAAGCCGTATTATGGGAGCGGGTAATTTCATAGGACATAACCTTAATAATAATAATATCACAATATATGTGACAAAACTATATAACGAGGTGAAATACTTAGAGCCACCAATACCTTTTAAATCGTTCGTTAGATACGTGAGTAAGCACTTACCAAGAGAAGTGCAGGTTACATTAATGACAAAAGAAATACAAACTCTAAACGAGCTACAAAGAGTACTAGATATCCTACAGAGTATTCATGATCGTGAAATGGGTAGACGACCCATACCACATACTATAAATAATAACAACACCGAGTTTAATCGGCAAAGGAATTATTATAATGGAAACAATAATCATAATATGTGTCATACTGATTTACAGCAACCAGGTGAGTGGAGTTGTTCTAGGTGCAGGACTGGGAATCGTGCCCACATGCAACATTGCTACAAATGTAAGGTACCAAGAAACGAACCAAGGAGTAGTAACAACACCAAGCAGTTTGTACCGACAAACCGAGGAGCACCGAGTACCCGAGGAACACTAAACCATAACCAGGGACCGACAAGGGGACACCAGGTACCCACCACCAGTAACAGCAGGCCACAGCCGGAAAACTAAAGCCAACAGTGGTAACTAGGACCCGACCACTGTTCAGGGAAGCACATGAGGTCCAACCATTAGAGGATGTCCAAAGTAACGTCATCAAAACAGATATAATAGCTGACTTGTTGGAGGAAGAAAATAACACAACAACGGAGGTGAGAGCTGGACTCATGGAAATCCAGGTAACAATAGAAAATAGGAAATTTAAAACACTTGTTGACACGGGGAGTGAGATTTCAGTAATAGCCGAAAACATTTTAAGTGAATTGAAAGAATTTAAAAAGAATATTCCTGTTCTACCCGTAGCAGGGGTTACAGTGATAGGAGTCACGGGAGTAAGTAGTAAACGTGTGACCAAGCAAATACATTTAAGTTTTTCAATTGAAGATATAAATTTTGATAATACATTTTCGGTAGTCAAGGGGCTAAGTTTACACATCATTTTAGGCAATGATTTTTTACAAAGAAATAAAGCTGTGATAAACTTTAAAGAGAAGGTGTTAGAGCTAGATGGGGGTGATCGGTCTGTTAAAGTTAATTTTGAAAGTGTGATGAATAAAGTTAAAATAACTGGTGTGAAATTACTACAAAAGCGAGTAGTTGAGAATAACATAGATACTAAAATACATTTGTGTAGAGAGGGTGAGTATTTTGAAGATGTTGATAATGAAATGAGCAATATTAATAATGCAGTATGGGAGATAAGGGCGGATGAATTCTGTAGTGGGGGTGAGGTGATAAGGAGTGGCCAACGTATAGCGTTGTGGCAGGTAATAGCGCAGTTTAAGAGAGTGTTTGCCGATGTTCCAGGAAGGGCAAAAAATTATGACTGTATGTTGCAGATTAGGGAACACACACCATTCATGCAGCGGAGCTATCCAGTGCCTTACTCTAAATGACGAGCGGTGCAAGAAGAGTTGGATAAGATGATGGAAGGTGGAATTATAGAGAGGTCAGTATCACACTACTCAAATCCATTGGTGGTGGTAATTAAAAAAGATGGAAGAGTAAGATTGTGTTTAGATACGAGGAGGATAAAACCAGATCATCATACCAGACCGGGAATCACCAGAATCAATTAATGAAATATTTCAAAAGTTTAGTGGAGTGAGGTTCATGACATCATTAGATCTGACGGCCGGATATTGGCAAGTACCATTAGCAGAGGTAAGTAGGTAATACACAGCATTTTTATTTAATGGGAAAAATTATCAGTTTAGATGATTACCATTTGGGCTAAATACCAGCGTAGCTAGTTTCATTAAATGTCTAGACAGAATTTTGAGACCAAAAGATTTAGATTTCCTCACAGTGTACATGGACGACATTTTGATAGCATCCCGGACTTTTGAAGACCATTTAAAGTATGTGTTAGAAAAATTAGAAGCGAGAGGATTAACAGTAAATTGGGACAAGTCCAAATTTTTACAAACAAAGATTAATTTTTTAGGATTCATTATTACGTCGGAAGGAATTTCGGCCAACCCGGACAAGGTCGAATCTATTATGCGCTTCCCTGAACCGCGGAACATCAAGCAACTTCAGAGTTTTCTTGGGCTGTGCAACTTTTACAGAAAATTTCAAAGGAACTACGCACACACCACAGCAAAGTTAAGCGCTGTATTGCAAAAGAACAGGCAATGGAAATGGGGAGACTTGGAGCGTGGAGCTTTCGAAGAAATAAAGAGAAAATTTAGTAAAATGATTATGATGAACCATCTGGATTTTGATAAAGTGTTTTATTTGCAGACAGATGCCAGCAATGTAGCAGTAGGTGCTGAACTGTATCAGGAGGATGACGAGAGGGAACATCTAACCATTGCATTCGCCAGCCAATCATTGCTGCCAGCCGAAAAGAACTATACCACAACGGAAAAAGAATTACTCAGTATTGTGCTCGCAGTCGGCAAATTCAGAACGTACATCTTAGGCAACAAAACAATTATTCGAACAGATCATAAGGCGTTGTCGTTCCTCAACACTTGTAAGCTTGCTCACAGCCGTTTAACCAGGTGGGTACTTGTTTTACAGGAATATAACTTCGAGTGGGAGTACATCAAGGGAACAGAGAACAAGGTGCCTGACACTCTTTCCAGAGTAGATTATGTGGATAATAAACAGGTAGGGATTTAAAGGAGATTGAAATTTTTTCAGATTAGCAGAGAAGACAGGATCTTTGGAGAAGAGTTGAAGGATATCAAAACCATGCAGAGAGCAGATGGTAAGGCAGGTAGAATAATAAACAGTTTGGAGACGGAGTTGGATGAATCAGAGTACAATCAATATTTTCAAATTTACAAAGGGTTGTTGTTCAAGAGGGTAGTAGGGGGTGAGCGTGACTGGAGATTAGTAGTGCCAGAAGGGTTGGAAGAGAAGATTATTTGGGATTGTCATATAAGATATGGTCATTTTGGGGCTAAAAAGTGTGTGAATGTTTTAAAAGAATCATGTATTTTCAGGAATATGGAGAGACAAGTGAGACAGCTGCTGAGGAGTTGTGATTTGTGTCAAAAGTCAAAGGTGGTAAATTACAGAGTGGAAGGTGAGTTGAATTATGTTAAGGTAGAAAGACCTTTCGATTTAGTTGCTGTGGATTTGTTTGGACCATTGCCGAAGGGTAGAGGTGGAGTAGTTTATATATTTGTATTGCTTGACACTTTCTCAAAATATGTAAAATTGTATAGCGTGAAAAGAGCTACCAGTAAGGTATTGAGTGAAAAGGTGACGAAGGATTATATGATTAACGTGGGTAAGCCAAAGGTGATTTTGTCAGACCATGGGCCGCAGTTCATCAGTGGAAGATGGCGCCAGACCTTAGGATGGGAAGGAATCCTCATGAAGCATACGGCTGTGTATCATCCCCAGTCCAACCAGGCTGAGCGTGTAATGAGAGAAATAGGCAGGATCTTCAGAGCCTATAGTCACGCTAAACACAGCGAGTGGCCGTTGTATGTAAGAAAGGTAGAAACTTGGCTAAACAGTACCACCCATGAGTCCACCGGCTATACACCTCATGAGTTGGTAAGAGGAACACGCCCCCCCAAGAATTTTAGAACAACTGTTCGATTATCCACCTGAGAGCAAGACAACTGATGTGAGCATTAAAATCCGGTTGGCCAACGCAAACTTAGTAAGCAAAGGTGAGCAGAGAAAGCGTAGACACGACGCAAGAGGTAAGTGGGTTAAATATAATATAGGACAAATGGTATTAGTAAGAAGGCATGACTTATCGAGCGTGCAAGACAAAGAAATCAAGAAGTTCTTCCTACTACGAAGGACCGTATGAGGTAGTAGAGATTAAAATGCAAAATTCATATGTGTTGCAGAACAGGGAGACTGGAGAGATAGTGGGAACACATAATGCTACAAATTTAAAATAGTACTGGTCATCTTAGGGATTATAAATAGTTTTGTTTTTGTTTTTGATATTAGCGAGTGTATGAGTATTAATTTGGTGTATATTATTTTACAGAAGGGACTCTCCCCCATTTTTGGGCGATCACAGACTCACCACCTCTGATCGTGGATTTTGGTAATCTGGAGGCGGACCATGGTTGGCGGAACTGCCATCTGGGGTGAAAGCAACGATGGTCTTACTCCACAAATTGGTGCAAGTAGAAATTTAATTTTATTGTTGAACGGGGAGGGGGACCGCTAGTTTCGTGGGTATAAAAAAAAAAAAAAAACTTAACGACTGGCATCTTTTCCACGAACATTGGTTTTATTCTAAGAATTATAGAATAGAACATCCTAAATTTTGTAACTTAATTTACTAACTCTGTAAGGAGTTTTCTTATAATGTTTTCTTATAAGTATAAATAATATAATTTAAGATGATCCATTGTTGTACTTGTTATCCAGTAGTAAGAAGGTATTGTTTTTGAAAAGTGAAAGTTGGAGCTTGCAAAGTGTCTATACTCAAAATTAATTATGTGAAATAAAGAAAGAAGTCAACCGTTTTTTTTTTTGGAGATAACATTTAAATTTTGAAAATAATGTTTATATTTGTCAAGTGATAAATAAAATTTTATGTTGAAGTAACAACCTTAAGTGGTTAGAAGAACATAGTGATAATATGGTGATGTATTGAGACTGCTTTATGAACAGTGATAATGTGATTATTATGTTTATAATGTATGTTAGTCTTGTAAGGGGGATTTATATATATATATTGTAACATCACAAGATGTCACCTAACCTAAGTGTATGTTATCAGATTTCATAAAAACAGAATAACCATGTAAATAGGTATAGAATAGTCAAAATAAACAAGAAAGAAGAAACCAAGAGGGAAGAATAAAGCAGAAGTGCCATGTGAAACAGTAACCCAATAGCTGTTTGACACTACAACTAGACTGAGACTGAAACGAACTAATGGACAGAATAAATTTAAATTCAACTGTCAATTCAGTAAATGGTTGATGTAAACCGAATGTCATTTATAAACAAAAAATAAACTAATGAGCAGTTAAATACTGTGAAAGCAAAATCAGCATTTTGCTGATAATAGATGTGACAATGAACAGTAGATAATGAATGCCAAAACCAATGTTAACAATGGCTATATTGTAGGAACTAAGATGTATTTCCGCATCAAATATACCTGTTAGAAAAGAGAGCTATTTATATAAGAGAATCTTATACAAATAAGATGTCTCCATAATTTACCGAATTGAGAACCAATAGGCATTATTAAGGCCAAATTTCAGTGTAGGCGATACACCTTGGCAAACTTAGACCAAACATTAGTCAATAAAATGACTATCGATGATTATCACCAGCGCAAACTAAAATGCACAAGAACTATGGTTATGCATTGACATAACGAAAAATGTTATTAAAATGATAGGTTTAGCCATAATTTTAATTGTAAATAGTAGCTTAAAACAAACTAACGGGAAACGAAATGTCATAGTCAGTAGGATCATTTATTACAATGTATAGAATTAAGGTGTACAAGTAAAGTTCAGCAAAAAACGTCAGTACAGTATTAATGGTGTTCGCGCATAAACATTTGATTAATAAAATGTTATGTGGATACGAGCAAGGTTAACCAAAAGTGTAAAATCGGCGACTCATAAAGAGCAGACGACAGTAAGAATAATGTACCCGAACGTTGATTTTATAACAATGTCGGTTAGAGTGAAAGTAATTCGAGAATGAGTGGTATCAAATTGAAGGAAAAAGAACAATCTTTAATTTGATAGTAATATTAACCCAATCGCAACTGTATTTAGTGCGGGAGAGGTGTTAGCATCATTCTAAAAATGTACATCGGGAAACTGTTTAAGAATAATAACAAAAACGACAACTAGCTGCTACCGCAACATTCGACGGTTAGGAAAAGCCGTTATCAACTGTCAAAAAGTGACACGTCACGCCGACTCACCGGCGAAAGCCAATCAGAAAATTAGTTAGTAATCAACATTTTTACCTAAAGCCGATCCAAGAGAGGGGTATATAAAGACAAACCAGCGAATTTTGACAGAGACCTTTACTAACTAGCAAGCAGAACAGACGTACGCCCGTCAATGCTACTTTTTTTTAATAACACTTAGCGTCAGTTACATTGTACTTCGGAACCAATAGTTTAACAACAAGAAATTTTACTTCAAGTTCATCCACAACCAACAACAGTGTTTAAGTGCAGTTTATTTTAATTTTGTGCGGGAATGACGAACAGAAAATAATTTATTGTCATTATTCACGATCCATTTTAATCAGAAGAGGATCGCATTATTCTGTTCTTGTGCGAATTAGTGCCGAAACCAAGTAATCATTATAATCCGATTACTTAAGTGATAAAAGGTTTTAATTAAATAATTAAAACTCTGAAGGTAAAAGTGCAATTATTATTAATCTTGATCTGAGTGCAATAACTTGTATTTTTGCTACCATAACCTGTACTGACGCAAAACACAAAAACAGTATTTAAGATTACACCACGTTTCGATTTATTATTCAAATTTGTTATTAGTAAGTAAGCTATATGTTAGTTGTAAGGGCTCTCAATTGATAAATATTGTCATTAAAAAAGCAAGCGTTGATGAAACGCACGATCTTTCAATAGATCGTTTTTTTTCAATTACTTGGTAAAAGTAACCTAAACTTAGTTGATCAATTGTATTATTGGATACTGTGTAGGCATAATTGTTTTCTTTCGTGTCTCAAAGAATTCACAACTGAGATGATAATAATAATAATAATAACAATAATAATAATAATATTAATAATTGTAATAATTTTCATATTAAGAATAAATAGTATCTGGACTTAACCAGATTTATAATTCATGTTCTGAGCAAGCCGTATGAGGCATATAATAACTAACTTTTAATTGTACAACTTTGTATGTTTCCATTATGTGTATGTTTTGAATTCACTATAAGGGTGCAAATAAACCCATTATTAACAGCATCACCTGATTTGATTTATTTTTTTGAATAATTAAATATTTTCTTATAATAAACTTAAACAACCTTCTGTTGTGTTTAACATATTGGAACAGCATTGCCAAAAAGTGGTACTCAACTATTTTAAATTTTCTTTTCCTCTAGTAATTTTTATGTATGGGTTTTACACGGGATTTTCCCTGAATAAATCCGTGTGGCGCCCACTAATTTAATAAACAAGGTAACATAACCTTGCAACCAAAGGGAGTTGATGATTGTAAGCTGAGTTGACAGTTTAGTGAACTTCAAGTAAACGCAATCAGGTACGTAAAAGTATATGTTTGTTTATAATATTGTCCAGACTTTACGGGACTTGACTTACTCAGACTACCTGTAATCCGAAGAAGTTTCTACTACCAGTTTCAACCAGACTATTATCAAGCAATCAACTGCTATACTTCATGTTTTAACTTAAGTTAATCTAGCATTTAAATATAATCAACTTCATTATTTTTTTATTTAATACAAGGGAATTCTTTAAAAAACAAGTGTAATTAAACCATTGTAAACACTGTGAGTAACTTGAATGTTGTATGGTAAAATACTTTACTTTACCTTCAAGTAGAAGCAACCATTCTCAACATTGAGTTATCTCAAAAGAACACTTCACCCATAGATGAATTTTGTTTTAATGAGACTTTTAATATTTTAACCACGAATTTAAATTTAAACAACAACCACTCTTTTATTTTGCTTCAAGTTAATTGTAAACACACACGTTTTCATTTTATTACAAATAGAGTAGACAACCCGTGTGGCTTTAAACGGAATTTAACTATTATTATAATATAATTACTATAAACGGATAAACATAATAATAATTTTATAAATATTTAAGATAACCCCGAATCGCGTTTTCATATAAATTAACGCATACAACGCGGGGCAATAACATTTAAATAAGAACACCTAATAAGAGTTTTCTTATAATATGTAATATGTATAAATTGTTAGTTTTAGGGTAGTTACAAATGTAACTGCATATGACACGTGTCAAACTATTGCGATTCCCCATATTTCGGGTGATTACTGTCTTACCAGCACTAATCGTGGTTTTGGACGACAACCAGCTGTGGGCAGAATTTGTAAAACCTGACCATAGTTGGTTGCCTATGAAATTGGTTCAACTTAGAAATTTAATGGGAGATTCAGGGGAATCTAAGATTATTTGTTTGCATAGGCTATTTTCACCTAAATATGGGTGGTAGACCTTAGGGGCATGTAATAAAATAATAAGTAGGGGTATTGACCTTGAAGTTTCTGTAACGCCGAAGCAAGGATGGGAGAGAGAGAAAAGAAAAAAGTGCTCACTCCTTCTGCCTCAGTCCTTGTGGAGGCAACTGAACGCAACAGTTCAGGGGCGAAGGGGGGGGGAAATAGTGTGTGTGGAGGAGAAAGAGGGGTAAATATTGTTAACAGCGCCGGAGTACTTACTGTTAATGATAATAGTAATAATAATAATAATAATAATAGTAAATTTTTTTATAAAATGTTTTAGGAAGCGGGAGATTTTGGTAATTGTATCCATAAATTTTGGATTACATGTTTCAATTGTCGTATAAAGATTTGTGTTTCTTCTTATAATTATATTAATTATGAAAACAAAAAAGGGTTAATTATTATCGATGGGAATCGAAAAATTTTATAATGTTAAGGGTAGTCAATGAAGAGAATGGCACTTCTATATAATTCTTGTTGAGTTGAAGCAAACCCAGTGCTTCTTAACACAAACCAGCACATAGCTAAGGGGAAACAGATCAGTTAGGGATATAGCATTATACCAAGCCACTATTTTGATATTTTTGATTTATTGTTTCAGTGTTTGGTGATGTTGTGACGGTGGTCCTGAGCTGGCCAGCGCGTCAGAGCAGGAGCGTAATGAGCCTGATTGGCCTTATGGTGTTGGGATCTCGTAGAAGTCCAGTAAGGTCATGCAGGTACTGTCACCATCATCGGACCACGGGTGAGTTATTGTATTCTTTTCATATAAATAGTAAGGGGGTTGTGGCGACATATTCTAGCTGATCCCTTTAGGAAGTACGAATGTGTCAATGAGAGTTTTTATGCTTCGGCATAAAACCTCTCATTGAGGGGGTTTTGTAACGGTACAATTCTGGTCCTATAATATTTTGGGAAATAATTGTTATAAAGTATAATTGTTATAATTGTTTTTAAAGCCCTATAAAGAAAACAGCGTAAAGTTGTCCAAAAGTTTTCAACGACGTAATATTGAGCAGACAGGATTTGTGTCGAGGTCAGGGGAAAATCACAGTAATAGCAAAAAACAGTTCATCCTATTAAAGTGTAAACAAGCCTAACCCATGATGACATCAGCTACAGGAATGAGATACGCAATAAATACATCTGTAAACAACGGGGTTTGGCCGTTTCGAACAAAGGACTAGTGACGTAGTTTGCCCCACCTCCGCATTGCAAAGCTACTAACCGCTGCCAGTTTCGTCTCAACAGGGTTCCATGCCGGCCGGCATACCCTAAACTTTACATTATCTAAATCTTACAACTACATCAAAAAATGTAAACCAAAATTTAAATAGTAGCAACAGGAAAATAAAAATGTGAAAGTGCAGTATTATTAAAACAGTTCTCCGAAAACATCAGGCGAGAATGCGCGATCTGCAAAGATGGGACATCTTCACATATAATGCAGCTAAGTAATATCTAAACAAAAAACTGCTGCCAAAACCGATCAAATGGTTTTTATATAAAATACTAAATTCAATTTATTCAAATGAGCTCATTTTAACCAGCCAAAATTGTACCAAAGAATGAAAGTGAGAGAGTGAGAGTGGATACTTAATACAAAATGATTCAATATTAATAAGTGCTGGGTTGTGCCAATATTTTAATAATAAATATATATATCATGTTTATTAGGTCAATATTATAACACACGTTTGTTTTGGAGGGTTAAAATGTTCTAAGGGTTTGATGTTTGCTAAACGCCCCATGGCGTAATATGTACGTGTTTGGTACAGCTAGAGTCATTTTTCAATATGTATTTAGAGTCATCTTAAAAATAAAAGGTCAATGGTACGTTTTATCTTGAGTACGATTATTTCAGCTAATATATTCCACAACCCTGGTTCGTGTTACCCGAATTCTGGCCCTAAAGGTAAGTTTGTATTTTGTTGTGCAGTGTGACAACATGGCGCCCGATTTTGAAAGTGACAGTGATTATTAATAGTACACACAACATAAATGTAACTAAGTAATTAAACAATTAAAGTTAAAGTTACATATATAAATAATTCTTTTGAACATGGCTAAGTAACAAATAAACGATATAGATTTCGCGTGGGATGAATGGGAGTACGAATTTAGAAGTATTACGAATAGAATGACGGACGAGGAGTGGGGTAATTTGGACGATGATTTGAGGCGGATGGAAGAACAAGAAGAGGGAATATTCGCCGAACTTAAAAAACATAGTGAGGATAAAGGTAAGGTAGTTGAAGTGATAGGAGTAGAAAATAAGACAGTGAATAGGCCTAATAATAATGATGATAGTGTATTAGTGGTAGAAAAGGGTAGAGAGACAGACCAATTTAACGAAAATACAGACGATCAGCTAATAGATTATAATGTAAGTTATGCTAATCTGAGTGAGTCGAATCAAGAGCTGATGAAAAAGTTACAAGTAATGTTAGACGAAATGTTTAGTAAACAAAACGCAATATTAAATAAGGGTTTTGATATGATGAATAAACGTTTTGACGAGTTAAACACAGTATTTAGATGAAAGGGCGGAAATGATGAATAAGGGTTTTGACGAGTTAAAAACAGTATTAGATGAAAGGAAGGAACTGATAGATAAGGGTTTTAATAAACTAAAGGACGTTCTTGATAAACAAGACGAGAAGTGGGAAGGAGATAAATATCGGTTAAAGGAGGATACAGGTGAACCAAATAAGGTAAGTGGTTGTAATGATGTTAATTACAATTATGAGATAACAGTGGGGGTAGAAAGTGGTGTTGAGAATTATGATGATATAATTAAAAATAGTGGTGATGAAACTTTAGAGGATGTAGAATGTAATAATGGAATGTTAGTGTGTGTTGATGAGTCAGAGAGAAAGTGGAGAGAGAGTATACAGGTAGAGGGGTTGCAGGGGGTAAATTTTTCCCGTGATGTTGTAGTTGGGGGTGAAGAAAAGGCTTCATGAGTGTATTTGGGAGACATATGGTCTGCAAATAGTTGCCCCTTGATTTTTTGTGCATCTGATAGGTGGTGCAGTAATAAAGTTGTAGTGCCCCCTGCATATATTAAGAGAGAGAGGTATGGTGATTGGAGGATAGAGTTGTTTGAAGTTGGGAGGAGTTATACAGAATTAAGGGAGAGAGAGTTGATAATTATAGTGAGTACTTACCTTATGTTGAAACGGAAGTAGAAACAGTTGTTAATGACGAATTATTAACGTACCTGGGGGTAACAGAAAATACTAAAGGAGAAATTATCCCAATGTCGACAGGAATTTTGAAATAATGGTATGCGATAATATTTGTATTATCAGTAGTATTGATAAAATGGAAAAAAGCAATGATGATGATTGTTATAATTATAATGTTAAAAATGTGTCTGTAATTGTGAATGAATGGTGTAGCCGTAAGATCAGGTTATTATTTGATGATGGAGGGTAGATATTGTGTTGAAAGTTGTTCATGAATATTTAATTATTTTAGTTTATGGTGATGACCTGGCTAGATTATGAAATGAGGTGTGGCAAACAGAAAGATAATGACAAAAAATTGTAAATAAATTTATAGTGAAATTAATTGTATTTGTGTTGTGAAATGTATTTTATGTAAACAATGTGTGCATGTAGTAGAAATTGATTTTAATGATAGTAATATTTTAGCAGACTAAATAAGTAATGAGGGTCTGTAATAAATGAATTGTAATTGTTTTGGAAGAAGGTAGGTAATTGAAGTAATGTTGTGTTTAAATAACTGATTGAATTAAACAATTTTTTGGAGATTAATTAATTAATTATTGTTGTACAGAAGAGATTCTCTAATCTCTGTATGTATAAATGATTAAACACATAATATATTTGGATATTGAGATGTATTGTCATTATGAGGTAAGTGATGAATTTTCTAGGGTAATTGTCAATGATCATATTGAGGTGAAATGTTGTAAAATGTTTGGGTAATAATGATTATTTTATTAAGGCATTTGAGTCAATCAAAGTTAACTCTAATGGGTGTTAGATGAAATAAGAATTTTGAAATAAAAGTAATATAGAAACAGAGTAGTAGTAGGGACACAGTAGTGGGAGTGCATATATGTAGAAAGAGAGGGTAATGTAATTATAGAGTAAATAGTTGATGGTGATATTTTGTAGTGAGGGTGAGGTGGTAAGGAGTGATCAACGTGCGTCGTTGGGCAGGTAATTGAGAAGGGTCGAAGAGTGCTTGCCGAGATTATGGGAAGGGCAAAAGGAGATGAATGGAATTGCCAAGGTTGGGAACACACATCCTAGTTACAAAGAGGGTATTAGATATTTTATTATAAGAGGAGAATGGTATAAGTGGAATTAGTGTTGAAGGGGGTTATTATTGAGAGATTGGTGTCGCCCTATGTAAATCTGTTAGTGGGGGTTAGAAGAGAGAAAGGGAGCAAGGTTATATATTATAATGCCCATTCGATAAATCGAATCATTGTGAATAACTGAGAGTCACCCAAACTAATTAAAGAGGAAAATGTTAAATAGAAAATTCATAGTAGAAATGTAATGATAAATGAAAGGTCATGTAACATGAAGGTTAATAATAAATTTGAATTTTTTTTGAGAATCTAATGGCACGATAAATGTTATGTAAAATGAAGGTTGATAAAAAAAAATTTTTTTTGGAAAAGTTAATGGCATAGTAAATGATAAATAATTGATGGCTAATTAATAAAAGTTCAATTGAAGTTAAAAGGTAATGTTATAATTTTCTATACAGATTATTTAAAGGTGAATTGTTTAGTTGAACGTAGCGATGTTAATGTTTATTATGTTATTATGCAAGATTAATGGGTGATTTTGGGAGGTTGCTTGGTGTAAATAGAAGAGAAAATCAATTGTGGAATGTAGTAACAGTACATGTAGAAGGACATAAGTTTAGATATTAGTTATGCTATTGCAGTGGCGGCATGTGCCACTGCAGATAGCGGTGAGTGTTGGTGGTAACGTCAAGGTACGTTACCATCATCGGAGGCCTCAAGAGAGTGTATATACACTGCACAACCACTTATGTAATTTTATATTATATGTTAATTGATACCGTGCAGTGTTAATATTGATGAAGTGAAAACATGCGGATGAGAGAAGATTTCCCCGCCTTTTCGGGCGATTACTGTTTTACCAGCACTAATCGTGGGTTTTGACGACAACCAGCTGTGGGCAGAAATTGTAAAACTGACCATGGTTGGTTGCCCTTGAAATTGGTGAAAATTGAAATTAATGGGGGGCAACTTAGGGGAAATCCCCGGAACTATGGAACAAGGCTATCACCTTGTTCGAGTAGGAACAGCAAAAAAGGTGATAGACCCGTTTTAAGGTTATAACTATATAAAATCAGATATTATGATATCTGGCATTTAAAATGTAAGGCCGAAGCAAGGACAGGAGATGCCAAAATTCCTCCCCAAATTCAGTCCTTGTGGAAGCAACTGGGCGCTACAGTCCAGAGGGGGTCATAGTGTGTGTGGAAGGAGGTTACTAGATGGGGTAGTAACGTTTAGTGGATATCAAATATATAATGTTGATGAGGTTGATCAGGAAAGTAAAATAATTATGATTTTGTATTATGGAATTAGGATCATGAAAGATGATTAATAATTTAAATAGATAGATGGTTCTGAAGTAGTGAACTTGTGTTTTGGTTCTATACAAGAAGTATATAGATAAATTGATTTGTTGATTCTATTAAACTTAATGAGTTGTTTTAAATAGTATTGTATTAGTGTAAAGATTTATAGTATATTTCTTCTTGTGTATTGGAAAAGAGTTAAATATTATCGATTGGAGTCAAAAGTTTAATAAATATGTAGGAATGAAATAAGAGAAGGATACATCTATAATAAATCTTGTTTTCATCTCTGTATTAGAGATATTAGGAGTTAAGGAAAAACCAATGCTTATTAATGTAAACCAATACGCAGCTAAGGGGAAACACATCAGTTGGGGATATGATTATATACAAGGCCACTGTTTGATTTTTTATTCGATGTTTCAGAGTTTGGTGATGCTGTGGTGGCGGTCCTGAGCTGGCCAGCGCGTCAGAGCAGGAACGTCAAGTGCCTGACTGGCCTTGCGGTGTTGGGATCTCGAAAGAGAAGTCCAGTAAGGTCATGCAGGTACTGTCACGATCATTGGACCAAGGGGTAAGTGATTGATATTCTTTTTGTATAAACCATACAGGGGGTTGTGGCAACATATCCTAGCTGATCCCTTTAGGAAGTATGAATGTGTCAATGAGATTTTATGCTTCGTCATAAAACCTCTCATTGAGGGGGTATTGTAACGGTACAAATAGGTCCAAATAGGGATTTTGGGTAAATCACAGATATAATTTTATTGTAAATTAAATGTTCATAGTCCCTGGGTGTAAAGTTTTCCGACATATGAAACAACGCAATAAGCAACGAAGAGTTTGCATCAAGGTCAGTGGCGTACGTGTGGAATGTCAGCGACTTCGCCAAAACAACCTGCTGATCTTATGTAAAACATCATCTAAAGGACGTCAGACGTAACCGCTGCACCTTAAAAAACAAAGACGTCATCACCAAAAACAATAGAATCGATGACGCGACAACCCTTCCACTTGGGAAATAAGTGCCATATTGTCACTCTCAGTCGAATCGTACTCTTCGTGCGAACTGCACGTTGTACAAATTGCTGGCCAACAAGTATTTAAAAGGAACAACAAAATGTAATCAAATATGTGAAATTAAAACTATTTGCAAACTAAAAGTATAAAATGTAATGTAGAGTCAGTGGGTGCAGTTTAAAAGGAGAAACAGTTAAGAATTCGGCCGAACACCAGTTGAACCATGAGTGACGTCGGACTCGATCGTCAATCCAGCAAATTCAGGGAAGTAGACACTTTCAAAATATCAACTACAAACCCATTAATCTTTGAGCTCAAGTAAAATTTGTAAAATGTACCATTAAACAATTTTGTGTGGTAGCATGTGTGTGTGTGTGTGTGTGTGTGTGTGTGTGTGTGTGCGCGCCGGTACAGACAAACTCACAAGCATTGGTTAATGTTACGTGATTCATGCAACTAAATAATTGAAATTATTCAAAACTGCAGTAATGGTGTAGATTCATTTAAATAAGTAGCCAGAATAAATTGGAGTTAAAATATGTGTTGTGTAAATGTAGAATACTTAAGACTGATGTAGCGAAAATATTTCGCAGCCATTTTGTATTTTAGATGCAAAGGAGGAAGACTCCATCTTGTTTTTTGTTATTCAAACATTTAGAAATTCAGATCATTAAAACACAAGTTTTACCAAAGGATAGAGTCGATTATTTCTCAATAACCATTCCGTTTCTATCTCGTTTGAAAAGAATCCTGGACCCGAACTTCAAATATGTTAGGTTGGCAACAACACAACATGGCGACTACTCGAATCAGCATGTAAACAAAAGTATAAATGTTAACGAGAGAAATATAAAAGGTAAGTCATGTATAATGTACAGAAAGGAGTTTGTTAATAACTCTGTGTATTTTGCTGTGTATAGTACATACATTTATGCTATTATCTTGTCTTCTGTTATAGACTGAGTATTCATTTTTTGCAAACAGTTAGACTAATATATAAGCAAATCAACTATGGCAGCTTGGAGTACCATAGATTTTTTTTGTAAGACAAGGAGTGAGTTGAACACATCTTTATTGCCCAAATAGTACATTATTGTTTTAATATTTTCATTTAGAAAATAATTAATGTATTATACTATATACTGTATCCCCAAATTATATCTTCAAAAAGAACACCATTTGTACCCAAGTATGTTTCATATGTGGACGATGATAAAGAAAAATCACAGCCACTACAAAAACAGAAAAACGGCCTGGGTCTTTTCACAAGTACCAGTGAAAAAATGCCAGTCTCCAAAGGGTTAATCAAGCCACATATGTATTCCTTGACTACAATAAAACTTGGCTGCCTATAGATTATGAATACCTGCCACAACTTACCGTGACAATTTATTGACTACATGTGGTGTTGTGTGTGTGCGAACACCAACAGCACCACCATAAGGTGTAATGGGAAACACATGTGTAGTGCCACGCATTGAGCTTACAGCCACCCATCTGGAATCACATGAGAATGCAACATCCTGAATACGTGCTGTTGTGTCGCCCCTGGAACACAATCATCTATGAGAATGTAGTCATATCTATAAAACTATTAGCAATAAAATGTAATCATACATACTACTCCATGTAAATGTTCAAATGGTTAATATGTTTTACACCACAAATTTGAACAGTATTTAAACCAAGTTAAACACTGTAGGTTTCTGAATTATGCTTCTAATCTCTACTGTTATCATGTATTCCTCAAAAAAAGGATGTTTAAATATTATTTTAAGTCATTTAACATCAACTGAAATATATATTTAAATAAAAAATTTCAAACAAATTTTTGTTTCTTAAGTGTTCCTTACAAGTATTAAAAGTACACATTTTCAGCAGATTCAAAATTTCAATTTAGTGTGAAAAGGATAACAACTGTGGATAACAACAATTTCTTTGATGAAAATTCTAAACATCACATATCTTTCAAGTGTGTACTTCATACATAATAAACCTGTCAACTCCACGGAAAAACTATTTGTCACCCATACAAATGTTAACCCTTACCGCTCCTTGGGCGAGGCGGCCCCGCCATGAAAAATATCATTTACTATCCATTGGCAGGGCTCATCCGACACATATTTGTGAATGGATTTACAGTTAATGGTAGGTATTTACCATAATTCTGAGTGCTACACTCTCTGGAGACTTTAAGAAACTCTTTGTGCCAAAGTAAAAATATGTCAGCTGATATACGTTTGGTTACAAGTGTCTTAAAAATTCAGCTGTAGTAACCTCTAAAGTGACACATTGTTTGTGTTGTCCGGTTTATTATGGATTATGTGTTTATTCTTAATAATGTGTGATTTAAATAAAATTCTGGTAACTGAACATCAATACTCCAATTGTTAAAAGATGTTGACCATATTTTTAGTGATGAAGAATTGTTTACATAAAATGCAAATGTGTCCAAATCGAGTGACAGTGAGAGTGGTGATGAATATTCAGTAAGATTTAGTAGTAGAAAATACTTTAGTGAAGGCAAAAATAGCATTAGTAATACTAATAATGGTAATAACAAATTAGTTAATAGACCTAAATCTATTGTGAAGGCTGTCACAGCCAGATTCAACATTATTAAAATTAGAAACTAACTATGTTCAAACTAATAATGTTGGGCCATGGTCGACTGCTTACAACTTGAATTATTTTCTAAAGGTTTCACCCACCCAACATTTCGGTGGGTGAACCAAGCACATAAAAAAATGAACCGAACACCCAAGATTTAGAAAATGAACCAAGTTGTAAGCAATTGACCTCGCCCCAATATCTTGATAGTTTTTAATTTTAATAAAAGGCCTAAAGTTGAAGATTTAACTGATAACTTTTTTTAAACGATACCACACAATGATTAACTACAAATTTTTATAATAAAGTAATTAATTTTTTTTTTCATTTATAGATAAGCTATAGTATAGTATTCAATAACAGGAGGTACAAGGTGGTGTAAAACTGTCACACATAACACAATGCAACCTAAAACATAGTACACTTCCTTAGCTCAAGTTGTAGGTGAAAATGCTGAAATTAATGTGGAGTGGAATGGATAGGTAAGGCAAAATTAAAAGGAGCTCTAAGGATTAACTGATTTTATGAAAATAACAGAGTGTTACGGAGTTGCTCTATCTCTGTCATGGGTTGAAAACTTTCATTCACTCGGACATTATTACTTTTATAATTTTTCTTAACAAAAAAAAATATATATATATTGTAATGCGACATAATGAGCATAACCCAATAAGGGAATAAAACCCCATATAATATCACATAAACTAAACCATATACCTAACCTTGCTAAACCAATGAGAAAGGTAAAAAACCAAAATAAGCAAAAAGAAGTACAATATAAACTAAGGTAGAACAAATATGTACTCTAACCCATAAAAAGTGACTGTTCATAGTAATAATGACTAATTGTAACAAGAAAATTAATCACAACAAGAACAATAAGTGATTAAGTGTAAAAGTAAATGTAAGATAATGATTACTAACTATACAGACAGGACTGTTAATAATAGTGGTAACTTATAGTGAATGAAATATATAATCACAACTACAGACAATGTGTGATCATATAATAATAATATTTAATGTATAAATAACTTGTATTCAATATACCTATGTATTACCAATTTGCCAAAAGGCTTCAACCTTTAAAGGACCAAAAGGTGATTTAGGTTGTTAATTTAATTTATTTTAAATATCACTATTGTATTAAAGACTCGGAACACTAACTTAGTGTTCCGAGTCGTTAATACAATAGTGATATTTAGTTAAGTAACGGACACGTCATGGACAACGAAATCCAAGAATTCAATTTATTTTAATGTTAACTCAGTAACCTTGATTGTATAAAATATCCCTATTTTATTTTAATGCTAACTGAAGGGAATAGAACAATCATTTGGGTTGTTTAAATTAATGTGTTAAAACTTATTTAGGGTAATAAGAATTATATTGTCTAAATTGACCAGGAGTCAATAATACTTAATAATAGGTCATACCAACTAGGTCAGGTATTGACCAACTCTACTATTATATATTAAGAAGTTATTAAAAGATAGATTTATTGTTTAAAGTTGGTTTGAGTTTGACCATAATGGCCTAACATTATGGTAATATTTTTGTTTTATGGCAATCCTGTTCTTTACTTTATCAGAATCAATTCAATGGAGAATAATAACATAACGGATAATTTAATGCATGTAATAATAATAATAGTGTATCAAGCCACAAGGTCATACAGTAATATTAAATTGAAACTTTGTACTATAAAGAAATACCAATTAATTGGCCAATATCAAAATAGAAATTATTGTAAATCCAACTATTAAACCATCACAGCACTGTAATAAATAGTAAAAGATGGTATAAATACTAATATATGCTTTATTTAAGTGTTAGAAGCAACATTTTAATTAATTAATGGAATTTTAATATGATTTGAAATGTCAAAAGCTACATGGAATGGCTTATGAGATGAAATTTTATAAAATGTTAAATTAATTATTAGGACACACACCTATGCCATGTGAGGTGTCAAAATTTTTGTCTTGTTATAAGGAATATTGTACTGTAAACTAATTTGAGATTTATTATGTAATAGACAGGGAGTAATTGTAGTTAGAAAATGTAAAATTTTGTATCTTAAATAATTAAGGTCATGTGACCTCCTAACCTGACGATTTTGACCAATGAGAAATTTTGCAATTTTGGTCAAGCCCGTTGAATGTACAAGGAAATTTCTTCACTTGATTGTTAGACTCAAAAATATAAAGAGTATGCTGCTCTGTATAAAAAAGTATATGACAGAGTCAAGTCCAAGTCAGAAGAAGAGTGAAGGTAAAATAATTAACAGCGTCAAACTAGAACCAAGAAATGATAATATAATAATAAAACAAGAAGAATGAAGAAAATAATATATCTGAAAATAAATAAAAGTGATCTACCAAAAGTGGCGAGACCGAACGTTATATACTAACACTAGTAATAATTATACAATACCAGAATTAAATCACATAACACTTATTCATCAGAACCAAAGTGAAAAGACCAATTCAATTTGATTGACTTATTTTATTTTAAAAACTTGTTTTAAACAGTTGAGAGGTAAATTAACTCTGTAGTCGCTTAGCGTCAGTCCGCCATCTTGCCACGGCCAACTGAAGCCACCCCCGAGTCGACACTAACTATTGTGTTCGCACATCAGACCAAACAACTATTTCATTATATTTTCTTGATTTTAAGTTTATTGTTATTAGTAAGTAAGAATTATTTTAATTGTAATATGTTGTACTTCTTAGTGTGCATTTCGTACTTTTTAATAACAGTCAAAAGAATCCAGAATAACTATCGAAAGTGTAACTCTGAATCGAACTGAGATTAAGAATCGACTCGTGCATTGTACCAAATAAACATTAGAACAACGAAGGCAGTAATTTATGAAAATAAATAATAATATTTTTCCCTAATTGATGCGAGTTGTCTTTTATTTAAAAATAAAATAGAAATAAAGAATTTTATTTCAGAATAAGAAGATAGAACCCGACATGACGACATAAGTAATTCCGTCAAGCGTTGTAACGGTACAATTCTGGTCCTATAATATTTTGGGAAATAATTGTTATAAAGTCTAATTGTTATAATTGTTTTTAAAAGCCCTATAAAGAAAACAGCGTAAAGTTGTCCAAAAGTTTTCAACGACGTAATATTGAGCAGACAGGATTTGTGTCGAGGTCAGGGGAAAATCACAGTAATAGCAAAAAACAGTTCGTCATATTAAAGTAAACAAGCCTAACCCATAATGACATCAGCTACAGGAATGCGATACGCATTAAATACATCTGTAAACAACGGGGTTTGGCCGTTTCGAACAAAGGACCAGTGACGTAGTTTGCCCCACCTCCGCATTGCAAGACTACTAACCGCTAGCAGTCTCGTATCATCAGAGTAGCGTGCAGGCCGGCAATTCTCTAAAAAGCTACTTATATCTAAATTTTACACAACCAAGAGTTTGTTAAATATGTGAAAGTGCAGTATTTTTTAAAATAACAGTTCGACGTAAACCCCAAATTTTGGGGTACGAAAACATTGAGAGTGTGAGATCAACGATGGGACATCTTCGAAGAATTTCCAGCTAAGTCATAAAAATGGGGGGGTCCAAAAAAGTCCAACTAAAGGTTTAGATAATCTTTTCTTTAAACATGATTCATTAAAATGAGCTCAATTTTGGGGAAGTCAATTAACTAATACTTTGTACCATGAATGAGAGTGCGAGTGAGAGAGAGGATATTTCATTACAATAATTAATAAGTGCTGGGTTGTGAAGTCATTTTTTAATAACTATATATTATGTTTATTATGTAATAAGTATAAAACATGTTATTTTGGAGGGCTTATAAAATGTTTAAGGGATATTATATGTTTACAAAATAAATGGGACTACGACCCGAGGCATAGTAACGTGCATGTTTGGCACATAGTTCAGTAGTCATTTTCATATGTACGTAGAGTCTTTTTGATAATAAAAGGTAATGTCATTGGTAAACAATATAAGCCAGAGTGAGCTATTTCAGGTAATACATTCCGCAAGTACTGGTCGCTAACACGAATTCTGACCTTAGGTAAGTATACATATTTTGTGTATTTCAGTTTGCAACATGGCGCCCGATGAAAATTTCAATTACAAAATTATCGATATTACAAAATAATAAAGTAAATAATAAAATAAAGTTACATTGACGCTTTCCGACCAGGGACTCGACATAAAATATAATTTTATGTGGGGTGTGCCAACCAGAAAAGCGGAATAATTACCTGGAGTAATATTGAGAAAGTACGTAAACACGTGCGTAAGGTAGGGTTAAGTTACGAGGCTATAGGCATATATATGTTAGCAGTATTGTATGTGTTAGAGATATAATAAACAAAAAAAATGAGTACCAATGACAATAAAACAATAGAAATCAGTGCAACTGATGAAAATTTGACTAGTGAGATGGATGTTCCATTAACACAAATTAGTCAGTTTGGTGAGTCGAGTACGACTGCATCTGTAGAGTCAGAGAAAGTAACAACAACATCCATCTCAACTCGGTCTGAAAACAAAACAGACGAGATGTTAACACGTTTATATAACATGATGTGTAGCAATTTTAATGAACTAAGAGGGGACATGAATTTTAAATTCGATGTTCAAAATAATAAGTTGGATGAACAAAAAAGAGATTCCAATTTGATATTTGAGACACAGAGTAATAAATTTGATGAGAAGTTCAGTGAAATAAAAAATGAAATTAAAACACAAAATATTCAAACTAAAAATGAAATTAAAAGTGATTTTAATGAGAAGTTTGACGAAATAAAAAATGAAATTAAAAGACAAAATTTTAAGTTAGACAAAAGAATCGATGAAATGCATACACATTTCGATAAAATGAAAGAACAAACAGTAACGTTAGTAAACGAGGTAGTTGATAGACCAAAAAATAAAGTAGACGAGAATTACAAGAATAAAAGGGGGGTAGAGAATAGTGGAAGTAGTAATGATGATACATTTACGGAAAATAGTGCTAGTTTAAGTGCAAACAAGGTGCTAATTAACAAGGTGAGTAGCAATGATAATCTGACTAATGAGTTTTCAGGTAGTAACAATGATATAATTAAGAACATGGTGTTAGAAAATGATGATGAGAATATTGGGAGTGATAATGAGATGTTTGTGTGTGTTGAGTCAGAGAGAGAGCTGAGAGAAAGTATATTTGTAAAAGGGATGCAGGGGGTAGAAATTTCCCTTGATATTGTAGTTGGGGTTGAAGTAAAGTCTTCACATGTGTTTAAGAAGGACGAGAGTTCCTTAGATTTATATTTGGGAGACGACAGGTCTACAAATAGAGTTCCCTGGTGTTTTTGTGTACCTCATAGGTGGTGCAGTAATTATGAGTAGCAGTAACCCCTGCATATTTGGAGAGAGAGAGAGAGAGAGAGAGTGTAGCTTGGTGTTATGGTGGGAAATATATTGAGAGAGAGAGAATGAGGGTAATAGAGATTTTTAAGATAAACAGAAAGTATAGAGAATTTGTAGAAAGGTTAGGAGTAGAGATGGTGGATAATTATAGTGAATACTTACCTTATAGTGAAATTGAGATAGCACTAATAGTAGATGATGATAATAATGATGACAATTACTTACATTGGGAAGTAAAGGGTGTAGTAGTAGATAATTATGATGACCATAGTAATGACTTTGTAACGGGGCAAAAAGGGGTATTATTTTTTATTGTAATTTCATTCGGGTTTATTACAAATTGTACGGGCCCAAAACAGCGAGTCACCTACATAGAACGGCTCAGTGCGTTGGGCACGGCGTGGTCAACAAGAGTTAATTCACAGAATTCCAGTGCGCACATGCCTGCGCTTTCCGTTGTGGAGAAGAGACAAAAAACCTTTGTGGCTAACCAACAAGGAATGCATCCGGCGTGCAACGACGGAATACAATTCCAGGAACTGTAGTGTTGAGAGACACGCGCAAACACCAGCATGCGCGCAGCCGACGCCAAGAAGCAAAAACAACATGTCGTGATTGGGAATTCTGTGTGCCGTGTGCTTAGAACCGGGCGGAAGCATAATAGAGATCCCGCCCATTTATGTGACGTATTTACAGGCAGTGAGATTTCGTCGACGTCCAATACACTGGAGCTGCACTTGTTAAATGTGTGGTGACAAAGACTTTAATGCATAAGGCATTGTTTTCCGTCTTGTCCAAAAACCCTGGGTAGTGGGGTGCTTGGTGGACGCTACTCGCGGTTCCTCACCGACGCTAGCCTGCGCAGGCAGCCCGCCAAACGGGCTCAACACTAAAATTTCAGTATAAGTAAAAGTGAGTGCAGTTTTAAAAAATGTGGAAGTGATTACAGTTTTCGGCAGAAAAAATGAAATCATAAATTGTTTCGGACCTAGAACGAATTTTGTGAATGATGTAGCACGAGGTCGGGGAGACGCCACGTTGCCGCAGGAATCTTGCGTAACAGTATGACACCGAATACATAACTATTTTGAATAACATGGGGCCTATATATAAATAAAAGGGGTTTTTGTAATGTAATGAAATGTGTGTGCGAGCAGGCTGGGCGGCCTTCTTAAATATAATGTGTTTATGTTAAATTGTATTTAAATACGATTTTTGGCTAATAATCAAGGAAATATTTTGTTTCCGTATTAAGTATTTGAAAAGAAATGATTGATTTAAAGAAAGCAATAAAATATTAATGGTTTTATCCTAAATGAGAGTTGCGCATGTTATTAGTGTAACCTTGCAATCATGCTTGCATTCACAGTTCGTGCTGGGATCCTGGACAGAATTTAAGGTAGGTGGAAAATAATTATAATTTTATAATTCATTAAAAGTGAATTAACTTCACAACTTTATGACTTACATGATTATGACAGATTGTACTGAGGTAGACAGAACCATACCCGATGATGACATGGTACATGATAAATTGATATGGAATAAACCTATTAATTCAAACGAGATTGTGGAAGAATATAAAAATTTAGATAAATATTATATTGATAATAATATCAGATACTTAATAAAAAATAAGTTGTATAGACCTAAGATTCAACTGTTGTTTAATGATGGAGGATAGATTGTTTTATTGTGTATGAACATTAATATATGTGAACAGTGGTTTTGAAATGGACTGCTTATGAGCTGCTGATTTTGGTCAATGATAAAATAATAAGTTGGATTGTATATTTGTGTGTGTATTAATGTCAATGTATTTGTGTATTTTTGATGTTGTGTATTACAGGTAAATTTTATGTAAATTTTAATAATAACAATTAACATGTTTTTGTTTTGACTAAACAAGTGGAAGTAATGGTGAAAATTTTAAATAATTGATTTAAATAATTGAAGAGTAAGCACTTAATTAATGGTGTACAAAAGAAAGTTTGATAATGAAGTTAAATGATTTTATGAAATTAAGATTCTATAATGATTAGTAGACGATTAAACAGATAATATGTACAAATTGAGGTATATTATTATAAGGAGAGAAGTGATGAATTTTCTAGTGTTATATCAAGGTGAAATGTTGTAAAAAGGTTTGGGTGAGAATTATTAAAATAAAGGCATGTGAGTTAGTCAATTAAAGGATGGGAGTTAGATAGATAAGAATTTTGAAGAAAATAACACACAAAGAGAGTGTTAGATATTTTAGGGACACAGTAGTAGTGATTATATGTAGAGAGGTGAGTAATGTGAATGGTAAATATATTTGTTGATGATGATATTTTGTAGTGGGGGTGAGGTGATAAGGAGTGATCAACGTATAGCGTTGTGGCAGGCAATAGAGTAGTTTAAGGGAGTGTTTGCCGATATTTTGGAAGGGCAAAAAATTATGAATGTATATGGCCAGGTTGGGAACACACATCCTAGTACAAAGACGAGCGGTGCCAGAGGATTTAAATGGAATTAGTGAAGTGGATTATAATTGCAGATTGGTGTCATAATATGTAAATCTGGTTGTTAGTAGTGGTTAGTAGGAAGAAAGGTGAGTAAGATTATAAATGTTAGTGCCTATATACTAAGTAAAATTATAGTGAATACAGGAGTCACACAGACTAATCAATGATAAAAATGTGAAGGGTTAAGTAGAAAATTCATAGTAGAAATATAATGTAACATGAATGTTAATAATAAATTTGAATTTTTTGTGAAGAATTAAATGATAAATAAATGATAAATAACTGATGGCTTGTAACGGTACAATTCTGGTACCATAGTAATTTTGGGAAACTATTGTTCCTAAACATAATTATTGTATTTTATTTTATATCCCATATAAGAGATTGGTAAAGTTTTGGTGAGAATTTTCAATAACGCAATATTGAGTTAACAGGATTTGTGTCGAATTCAGTGGAAAATTACAAAAGTAGCAAAAAACTGTTTGTCACAATAACGGGTAAACAAGACTAGCCCATGATTACGTCAGACGAAGGAATGCGATGCGCATACATACATACAATTGTAAGCCAGAGGCTTGGCCGTTGAACAAAGAACCAGTGACGTAGTTTTGCCCCACCTCTGCAATGCTTAGTGGTGAAACGTTGTCATTTTCGTCCAGACCGTGAAGTGGGCCGGCAGGCCAATACACACGGCCGGCAAATTCACGAAGTGTGATTATTTAAATTTTACACCACCAAAAGTTTATTAATAACAGTTATATATTAACAGTTTTGAGTTAAAACATCGGAAGCGTGTAATCCACGATGGGACGCTACAGATTTGGATAAAAGTGAGATCTACGATAGGACGCTACCGATTCGAGAGCGTGTAATCTGCGATGAGACATTTCAGATTCGAGAGTGTGTGATCAAAGATGAGACGTTTTCGATGTCCGTAACTCAAAAGTATAGGAAGTGACAGCTAAGTACAATTGGCTGTAAAACCAATCAAATATTCAATATAATCCAAATTTAATAACATGAGCTCAATTTTAAAGAAAATGTACCAGAGTATGAATGGGAGAGAGTGAGAGAGTGGATACTATTCATAATTAAAAAGTGCTGGGTTGTGCCAAAATATTTATGTTTATCACGCTTATTATGCATTAATCATTAACAAAGTAGTTATTTTGGAGGGATAAAGTATTGTAGGGGTTTAATATTTGATAAATGCCACCTGGCGTAACATGTAGTCAAATTTCAATATGTAGAGTCAATTTCAATATGTACGTAATTTTTCCTTTGATATAAATAAAAGGTAATGTCAATGGTAACAATTAGAAAAACGAGTGAATTATTTCAAGTAATATATTCCTCGACTCTGGTTCATATAACTCGAATTCTGGCCTTTCAAGGTAAGTTTTTTTTTGTATTTGTATGCAGTATGCAACTGCAACATGGCACCCGATATTTTAATATTAAATGTAACCGATTAATAAAACAGCAATAAAGTTTAATTACAAATGGCACCCGAACAGGGACTCTACATAAGACTCAATTTTATGTGGAGTATACCTATTGGAGAAACGGAATATTTACCTGAGATAATTGGGAAAGTACGTAAACACATGCGAAAGGTAGTGTTAAGTTACATTATAGACCTATATGTGTTAGATATATAATAAGCAAAATGAATACTGGCGAAGATGATAATGTAGACAAAACAGTTACGAGTGAGATGGACGTTAAATTAACCTCAATTAGTCAGATCAGTGAAACCAGAGCCACTGAATTAAATCCAGTTCCATTAACACCCATCTCAACTCGAGACGAAAATAAAACAGATGAGACAGCTGCTTTGATGCAGTTATTATTAACAAAATTTGATAATTTTAATATAAAGTTAGATGAGCAAAAAAGTGATTCTAATGTTAAATATACTAACTTGAATGACAAATTTGATGAACAGAGTGTAAGATTAGATAATTTTGATAAAAAATTTAACGAGCAGAAAAATGAAATCAGAAATAGTTTTGATGTAAAGTTCGACGAAATAAAAAATGAACTTAAAAAACGAAATGATAATTTTGATAAACTATGTGACAAAGTGACTAAAAGGTTAGATGAGAGGTTAATTCAAATAAAGAATCAGAAGGTAAGTAGCAGTGAAAATATGACGAAAAACAAAGTGCTAATTAATAAGGTGAGTAACAATGATAATTTGAATAATGAGTTTACAGGTAGTAACAATGATATAATTAAGAATGTGGTATTAGAAAATGAGAATATTGGGAGTGATAATTAGATGTTTGTGCGTATGGAGTTAGACAGAAAGTGTAGAGAAAGTATATTTGTAAAAGGGATGCAGGGGGTAGAATTTTCCTTTAATGTTGTAGTAGGGGGTGAAGAAATGACTTCACGTATTTTTAGCAAGGACGTGAGTTCCTTAGATTTATATTTGGGAGACGATAGGTATACAAACAGAGTTCCCTGGTGTTTTTGTGTACCTCATAGGTGGTGCAGTAATTATGAGTTGGTGACCCCTGCATATTTGGAGAGAGAGAGTGTAGCTTGGTGTTATGGTGAGAAATATATACATATATATAGAGAGAAAGAGAATAATAGAGATTTTTAAGATAAATAGAAAGTATAGAGAATTTGTAGAAAGGTTAGGAGTAGACACGGTGGATAATATAGGGAATACTTACCTTATAGTGAAATTGAGATATCAATAATAGTAGATGATGAGAATAATGATAACAATTACTTACCTTGGGAAGTAAAGGGTGTAGTAGTAGACGATAGTAATGACTATATGACTTACATGATTATGACAGATAATACTGAGGTAGACAGAACCATACCCGATCGTGACACGGTATATGATAAATTAATATGGAATACACCTATTAATACGAACAAGATAGTGGAAAAATATAAAAATGGAGATAAATATTATATTGATACTAATATAAATATCATTTATTTACTAAAAAATAAGTTGTATAGACCTAAGATTTGACTGTTATTCAATGATGGAGGATAGATTGTTTTATTGTGTATGAACATTTAATATATGTGAACAGTGATTTTGAAATGGACTGCATATGAACTGATTTTGATCAATGATAAAATAACAAGTTGGATTGTATATTTTTTTGTGTATTAATGTCCATGTATTTATGTATTTTGATGTTGTGTATTACAGGTAAATTTTATGTACACCATATATGTAACAGTAAGTTTAACTGTTTTAATAATTAACAATTAACATGTTTTTGCTTTGACTAAACAAGTGAAAGTTTAATTAATTTAATTAAATAATTGAAAATTAATTACTCAATTAATGTGGTACAAAAGAAAGTTTGTGTATTAATTTGTAATGAAGAAAATTTCTAATGAATAATAAATGATTAAGTATATATATATTTTTGAATATTGAGATGTAATATTGAGATGGGAATAGAGATTGGGTGAGAATTTAATATAATAAAGGCATGTGAGTTAGTCAAATAAAGTTAATGGGAGTTAGATAGATAAGAATTTTGAAGACAATAATACACAAAGAGAGTATTAGATATTTTAGGGACACAGTAGTAGTGATTATATATAGAGAGGTGAGTAAAGTAAAGGGTAAACATATATTTGTTGATGATGATATTTTGTAGTGGGGGTGAGGTGATAAGGAGTGGCCAACGTATAGTGTTGTGGCAGGTAATAGCGCAGTTTAAGGGAGTGTTTGCCGATATTTTGGAAGGGCAAAAAATTATGAATGTATATGGCCAAGTAGGGAACACCCATCTTAGTACAACGACGAGCGGTGCCATAGGATTTAAATGGAATTAGTGAAGGTGTTTATAATTGAGAAATGGGTGTCATAATATGTAAATCTGGTTGTTAGTAGTGGTTGGTAGGAAGAAAGGTGAGTACGATTATAAATGTTAGTGCCTATATAATAAGTCAAATCATAGAGAATACAGGAGTCACCCAGATGAATCAATGATAAAAATGTGAAAGGTTAGGTAGAAAATTCAGAGTAGAGAGGTAATAAGAAATGAAATAATAATAATGTAATATGAATATTAATAATAAATTTGAAATTGTGAAGAAGTAAATGGTAGTAACCGATAGATGGTGGATGGTTAATTGATAAAAGTTTAATAATTAAAAGAATTAATTAATTAATTAATTAAAAGTAATGTTTATAATTTGATACGCAAATTTAAAGAAATTTTGATCAAGCTTAAATGTAATTGGTTATTTTAATGTATTAACCGTATTGCTGTATTAATATAATGATGAGTGTATTATTATGTATTATGTAATATGTATTATGTATTAGTGTAAGAGAATGGCACTTCTATATAATTCTTGTTGAGTTGAAGCAAACCCAGTGCTTCTTAACACAAACCAGCACATAGCTAAGGGGAAACAGATCAATTAGGGATATAGTAATATACCAAGCCACTATTTTGATATTTTTGATTTGTTGTTTCAGTGTTTGGTGATGTTGTGACGGCGGTCCTGAGCTGGCCAACACGTCAGAGCAGGAGCATTAAGCGCCTGATTGGCCTTATGGTGTTGGGATCTCGAAGGAGAAGTCCAGTAAGGTCATGCAGGTACTGTCATCATCATCGGACCACGGGTGAGTCATTGTATTTCTTTTTACATAAATAGTAAGGGGGTTGTGGCGACATATCCTGGCTGATCCCTTTAGGAAGTACGAATGTGTCAATGAAAGTCTTTATGCTTCGGCATAAAATCTTTCATTGAGGGGGTTTTGTAACAGTACAATTCTGGTACCATAGTAATTTTGGGAAACTATTGTTCCTAAACATAATTATTGTATTTTATTTTATATCCCATATAAGAGATTGGTAAAGTTTTGGTGAGAATTTTCAATAACGCAATATTGAGTTAACAGGATTTGTGTCGAATTCAGTGGAAAATTACAAAAGTAGCAAAAAACTGTTTGTCACAATAACGGGTAAACAAGACTAGCCCATGATTACGTCAGACGAAGGAATGCGATGCGCATACATACATACAATTGTAAGCCAGAGGCTTGGCCGTTGAACAAAGAACCAGTGACGTAGTTTTGCCCCACCTCTGCAATGCTTAGTGGTGAAACGTTGTCATTTTCGTCCAGACCGTGAAGTGGGCCGGCAGGCCAATACACACGGCCGGCAAATTCACGAAGTGTGATTATTTAAATTTTACACCACCAAAAGTTTATTAATAACAGTTATATATTAACAGTTTTGAGTTAAAACATCGGAAGCGTGTAATCCACGATGGGACGCTACAGATTTGGATAAAAGTGAGATCTACGATAGGACGCTACCGATTCGAGAGCGTGTAATCTGCGATGAGACATTTCAGATTCGAGAGTGTGTGATCAAAGATGAGACGTTTTCGATGTCCGTAACTCAAAAGTATAGGAAGTGACAGCTAAGTACAATTGGCTGTAAAACCAATCAAATATTCAATATAATCCAAATTTAATAACATGAGCTCAATTTTAAAGAAAATGTACCAGAGTATGAATGGGAGAGAGTGAGAGAGTGGATACTATTCATAATTAAAAAGTGCTGGGTTGTGCCAAAATATTTATGTTTATCACGCTTATTATGCATTAATCATTAACAAAGTAGTTATTTTGGAGGGATAAAGTATTGTAGGGGTTTAATATTTGATAAATGCCACCTGGCGTAACATGTAGTCAAATTTCAATATGTAGAGTCAATTTCAATATGTACGTAATTTTTCCTTTGATATAAATAAAAGGTAATGTCAATGGTAACAATTAGAAAAACGAGTGAATTATTTCAAGTAATATATTCCTCGACTCTGGTTCATATAACTCGAATTCTGGCCTTTCAAGGTAAGTTTTTTTTTGTATTTGTATGCAGTATGCAACTGCAACATGGCACCCGAACAGGGACTCTACATAAGACTCAATTTTATGTGGAGTATACCTATTGGAGAAACGGAATATTTACCTGAGATAATTGGGAAAGTACGTAAACACATGCGAAAGGTAGTGTTAAGTTACATTATAGACCTATATGTGTTAGATATATAATAAGCAAAATGAATACTGGCGAAGATGATAATGTAGACAAAACAGTTACGAGTGAGATGGACGTTAAATTAACCTCAATTAGTCAGATCAGTGAAACCAGAGCCACTGAATTAAATCCAGTTCCATTAACACCCATCTCAACTCGAGACGAAAATAAAACAGATGAGACAGCTGCTTTGATGCAGTTATTATTAACAAAATTTGATAATTTTAATATAAAGTTAGATGAGCAAAAAAGTGATTCTAATGTTAAATATACTAACTTGAATGACAAATTTGATGAACAGAGTGTAAGATTAGATAATTTTGATAAAAAATTTAACGAGCAGAAAAATGAAATCAGAAATAGTTTTGATGTAAAGTTCGACGAAATAAAAAATGAACTTAAAAAACGAAATGATAATTTTGATAAACTATGTGACAAAGTGACTAAAAGGTTAGATGAGAGGTTAATTCAAATAAAGAATCAGAAGGTAAGTAGCAGTGAAAATATGACGAAAAACAAAGTGCTAATTAATAAGGTGAGTAACAATGATAATTTGAATAATGAGTTTACAGGTAGTAACAATGATATAATTAAGAATGTGGTATTAGAAAATGAGAATATTGGGAGTGATAATTAGATGTTTGTGCGTATGGAGTTAGACAGAAAGTGTAGAGAAAGTATATTTGTAAAAGGGATGCAGGGGGTAGAATTTTCCTTTAATGTTGTAGTAGGGGGTGAAGAAATGACTTCACGTATTTTTAGCAAGGACGTGAGTTCCTTAGATTTATATTTGGGAGACGATAGGTATACAAACAGAGTTCCCTGGTGTTTTTGTGTACCTCATAGGTGGTGCAGTAATTATGAGTTGGTGACCCCTGCATATTTGGAGAGAGAGAGAGTGTAGCTTGGTGTTATGGTGAGAAATATATACATATATATAGAGAGAAAGAGAATAATAGAGATTTTTAAGATAAATAGAAAGTATAGAGAATTTGTAGAAAGGTTAGGAGTAGACACGGTGGATAATATAGGGAATACTTACCTTATAGTGAAATTGAGATATCAATAATAGTAGATGATGAGAATAATGATAACAATTACTTACCTTGGGAAGTAAAGGGTGTAGTAGTAGACGATAGTAATGACTATATGACTTACATGATTATGACAGATAATACTGAGGTAGACAGAACCATACCCGATCGTGACACGGTATATGATAAATTAATATGGAATACACCTATTAATACGAACAAGATAGTGGAAAAATATAAAAATGGAGATAAATATTATATTGATACTAATATAAATATCATTTATTTACTAAAAAATAAGTTGTATAGACCTAAGATTTGACTGTTATTCAATGATGGAGGATAGATTGTTTTATTGTGTATGAACATTTAATATATGTGAACAGTGATTTTGAAATGGACTGCATATGAACTGATTTTGATCAATGATAAAATAACAAGTTGGATTGTATATTTTTTTGTGTATTAATGTCCATGTATTTATGTATTTTGATGTTGTGTATTACAGGTAAATTTTATGTACACCATATATGTAACAGTAAGTTTAACTGTTTTAATAATTAACAATTAACATGTTTTTGCTTTGACTAAACAAGTGAAAGTTTAATTAATTTAATTAAATAATTGAAAATTAATTACTCAATTAATGTGGTACAAAAGAAAGTTTGTGTATTAATTTGTAATGAAGAAAATTTCTAATGAATAATAAATGATTAAGTATATATATATTTTTGAATATTGAGATGTAATATTGAGATGGGAATAGAGATTGGGTGAGAATTTAATATAATAAAGGCATGTGAGTTAGTCAAATAAAGTTAATGGGAGTTAGATAGATAAGAATTTTGAAGACAATAATACACAAAGAGAGTATTAGATATTTTAGGGACACAGTAGTAGTGATTATATATAGAGAGGTGAGTAAAGTAAAGGGTAAACATATATTTGTTGATGATGATATTTTGTAGTGGGGGTGAGGTGATAAGGAGTGGCCAACGTATAGTGTTGTGGCAGGTAATAGCGCAGTTTAAGGGAGTGTTTGCCGATATTTTGGAAGGGCAAAAAATTATGAATGTATATGGCCAAGTAGGGAACACCCATCTTAGTACAACGACGAGCGGTGCCATAGGATTTAAATGGAATTAGTGAAGGTGTTTATAATTGAGAAATGGGTGTCATAATATGTAAATCTGGTTGTTAGTAGTGGTTGGTAGGAAGAAAGGTGAGTACGATTATAAATGTTAGTGCCTATATAATAAGTCAAATCATAGAGAATACAGGAGTCACCCAGATGAATTAATGATAAAAATGTGAAAGGTTAGGTAGAAAATTCAGAGTAGAGAGGTAATAAGAAATGAAATAATAATAATGTAATATGAATATTAATAATAAATTTGAAATTGTGAAGAAGTAAATGGTAGTAACCGATAGATGGTGGATGGTTAATTGATAAAAGTTTAATAATTAAAAGTATTAATTAATTAATTAATTAAAAGTAATGTTTATAATTTGATACGCAAATTTAAAGAAATTTTGATCAAGCTTAAATGTAAATTGGTTATTTTTATGTATTAACCGTATTGCTGTATTAATATAATGATGAGTGTATTATTATGTATTATGTAATATGTATTATGTATTAGTGTAAGAGAATGGCACTTCTATATAATTCTTGTTGAGTTGAAGCAAACCCAGTGCTTCTTAACACAAACCAGCACATAGCTAAGGGGAAACAGATCAATTAGGGATATAGTAATATACCAAGCCACTATTTTGATATTTTTGATTTGTTGTTTCAGTGTTTGGTGATGTTGTGACGGCGGTCCTGAGCTGGCCAACACGTCAGAGCAGGAGCATTAAGCGCCTGATTGGCCTTATGGTGTTGGGATCTCGAAGGAGAAGTCCAGTAAGGTCATGCAGGTACTGTCATCATCATCGGACCACGGGTGAGTCATTGTATTTCTTTTTACATAAATAGTAAGGGGGTTGTGGCGACATATCCTGGCTGATCCCTTTAGGAAGTACGAATGTGTCAATGAAAGTCTTTATGCTTCGGCATAAAATCTTTCATTGAGGGGGTTTTGTAACAGTACAATTCTGGTACCATAGTAATTTTGGGAAACTATTGTTCCTAAACATAATTATTGTATTTTATTTTATATCCCATATAAGAGATTGGTAAAGTTTTGGTGAGAATTTTCAATAACGCAATATTGAGTTAACAGGATTTGTGTCGAATTCAGTGGAAAATTACAAAAGTAGCAAAAAACTGTTTGTCACAATAACGGGTAAACAAGACTAGCCCATGATTACGTCAGACGAAGGAATGCGATGCGCATACATACATACAATTGTAAGCCAGAGGCTTGGCCGTTGAACAAAGAACCAGTGACGTAGTTTTGCCCCACCTCTGCAATGCTTAGTGGTGAAACGTTGTCATTTTCGTCCAGACCGTGAAGTGGGCCGGCAGGCCAATACACACGGCCGGCAAATTCACGAAGTGTGATTATTTAAATTTTACACCACCAAAAGTTTATTAATAACAGTTATATATTAACAGTTTTGAGTTAAAACATCGGAAGCGTGTAATCCACGATGGGACGCTACAGATTTGGATAAAAGTGAGGTCTACGATAGGACGCTACCGATTCGAGAGTGTGTGATCAAAGATGAGACGTTTTCGATGTCCGTAACTCAAAAGTATAGGAAGTGATAGCTAAGTACAATTGGCTGTAAAACCAATCAAATATTCAATATAATCCAAATTTAATAACATGAGCTCAATTTTAAAGAAAATGTACCAGAGTATGAATGGGAGAGAGTGAGAGAGTGGATACTATTCATAATTAAAAAGTGCTGGGTTGTGCCAAAATATTTGTTTATCAAGCTTATTATGCATTAATCATTAACAAAGTAGTTATTTTGGAGGGATAAAGTATTGTAGGGGTTTAATATTTGATAAATGCCACCTGGCGTAACATGTAGTCAAATTTCAATATGTAGAGTCAATTTCAATATGTACGTAATTTTTCCTTTGATATAAATAAAAGGTAATGTCAATGGTAACAATTAGAAAAACGAGTGCATTATTTCAGGTAATATATTCCTCGACTCTGGTTCGTATAACTCGAATTCTGGCCTTTCAAGGTAAGTTTTTTTTGTATTTGTATGCAGTATGCAACTGCAACATGGCACCCGATATTTTAATATTAAATGTAACCGATTAATATAACAGCAATAAAGTTTAATTACAGGCTAATTAATAAAAGTTTAATTAAAACTATTAACTAATTAATTAAAATGTAATGTTTATAATTTTATACGCAATTTTAAAGATGTAGGGTGTGTAAATTTTAATCAAAGTTAAATGTGAGTTGTTTGTTGAATGTAATAATCGCAATGTTAATTATGAGTGTATTATTATGTATTATGTATTAGCATAGGAATTTGAACATGAATTATATGTATGTATAAATTGTTAGTTTTAGGGTAGTTACAAATGCAACTGCATATGACACAACGTGTCAAACTATTGCGATTCCCCATATTTCGGGCGATTACTGTCTTACCAGCACTAATCGTGGTTTTGGATGATAACCAGCTGCGGGCAGAATTTGTAAAACCTGACCATAGTTGGTTGCCTATGAAATTGGTTCAACTTAGAAAAATTTAATGGGAGATTCAGGGGAATCTAAGATTATTTGTTTGCATAGGCTATATTCACCTAAGTATGGGTGGTAGACCTTAGGGGTTGTAATGGTACAATTCTGGTAAAATCGTAAATTTAAAAAAACATGGTATAAAAGACCATAAGTATTGTATTCCTTCATTTTTTACCAATTTGATCATAATAAATTAAACCTTTAATAATCCCTGTAAAGTTTCGGTGAGTGGACTATACAAATGTTTTGTGAACGCAGAAGTGAATTGCCAGGATTCTAACTGTTTCATCGCAAAAAACCAAGAAACGCAGCAAAAAACTTATGTCGCAGACTGAGATAAAGCGACGATCCCTGATGACGCCAGCGACGAGGAATGTGTTGTTGAAACTGTAAACAGACGAACAATAACTTGGTGACGTAGTTTTCGCCCCACCTAAGAAATATGAAACAAAGGATCTTGGTCATTTCATCAGAAAGCGTGATCGCAGCCGGCCGGCAAACCGTTCACTGAGTGTGAATTTTAACTTTTACACCACTAAAAGTGGTTAATTAACTAAACAAAATATCGGAAATGTTGGGGCGGTAAAGTACTTGGACAGGTGTCATCGGCCGATGGGTCGTTAATAACGTAGTGCGTATAGAATCTGTCCGAGGCATTTTCGTGGACAGACACGACGGTGTGGGCTTGTAGAACGATGTAAAATTACAGATTGTGCACGAAGAATACGACCCTAGAAGTGCGGTGAGGCCTATCCAACGATTTGGTGAGAACGTTCCAACATCATTTCTATTTTTCACATAAATCAACCTAATCCAAAATAATGACCGAGGCAAAAGTCACTCACTGTTAAAATGAAACTAAGTCTTTAAAATTTTAAATCAAAATCTATCTTAGCAATTGAAATGAGCTCAGTTAAAGAAATTGTACCAGAGTGAGAGAGAGAGAGTAAAAGGGAGAGTGTGTCGTATAATTTCGAAGTGCTGGGTTGTGCGAAGTATTAATCTATGTTAAATAATCTATTATATAATGTAACATATGTCTCATATTTAATGTGTATTTTGGAGGGTAAAAAATTAATTTTGCAAACGTCCATGGCGTAATATGTGGGGTCGAGTCATTTTTTCAATGTGTATTGAGATTAAATTTTAAAAATAAAAGTAACTTATATATGTTATCTAGAGTACAATTATTTCAGGTAGTATGTTTCACAAATCGGGTTCGTGTTGCCCGAATCCTGGCCCGAAAAGTAAATTTGTATGATGTTGCCCAATCTGACAACATGGTGTCCAGCTTCAAAAGTGACATTCATTTACTAATATACACAATATTATTGTAGTTAATAAAAACAATAAAAGCTAATAGTTACAAATTGCGCCCGTAATAACAGGGACATTAGTTACAAATGGCGCGTGCCGAACATGGACTCGACATAAAACCTAATTTTATGTGGAGTATACTTACCTGAATGTGAAATAGCTACTGGGGTAATAGTGCGAAAGTACGTAACACGTGCGCAAGGTAAGGTTAAAATTTTAGGTTATAAACATATATGTTTGTAGCAACATAAAATAGCAAATATGAGTACTAATGACAATATTACATTAGAAATCAGTATAGCTGAGACAGATTTGACTGGTGAGATGGATATTCAACCAACTCAAACTAGTCAGACTGACGAGGCAAATACGCCTGTATCTGTGTTATCTGTAGAAACTGAGAAAATCGCTACATCCATATCAATTAGTTCAGAAAGTCAACCAGATGGTACGGCTGCCATGATGCAGCTATTATTAAATAAATTTGATAATTTTGACAAAAAATTGAATGAGCAGAAAAATGAAATCGGAGATAGTTTTGATATCAAGTGTAACGAATTAAAGAATGAAATAAAAAACCGTAACCAAAATCTTATTAAGCAATGTGATAAGGTGATTACAAAATTGGATGGGAGTTTAATTCAACTAGGAAATCAGAAGGTGAATAGTAGTGAAAACAGTACGAAAAATGAAGTACTGACTAATAACGTAAGTAACAGTGATAATTTGAATAATGAATTTACAGGTAGTAAGAATATGGTGTTAGAAAATGATAATGAAAGTATTATGAGTGATAATGAAGTGTTTGAGTGTATTGAGTCAGGGAGAGAGCTTGGAGAAAGTATTTTTGTACAAGGGGTGCAGGGGGTAGAATTTTCTTTTGATGTTGTGTTAGGGGGTGAAGAAAAGTCTTCACGTATTTTTTATAAGGACAAGAGTTCCTTCAATTTATATTTGGGAGACGAAAGGTCTACAAATAAAGTTCCTTTGTGTTTTTGTGTACCTCATAAGTGGTGCTGTAATTTTGAGTTAGGGACCCCTGCATATTTGGAGAGAGAGAGTGTAACTTGGTGTTATGGAGAGAAATATATTAAGAGAGAAAGTGTAGAAAGGTATTGTGAGAAAAAGAAAGTAATAAAATTTTTTAAAGTAAATAGAAAGTACAGAGAATTGGTAGAAAGGTTAGGAAGAGATACAGTGGATGAAAATAATGAATACTTACCTTGTAGTAACAATGATATTGAAATAACAATAAATAATGAGAATAATGGTATTAAGTACTTACCTGTGGTAGAAAATTATGATGATAATTACAAGATGAATAACAAGATTATAACATATGATATTACTGATATAGACAGAACCCTACTCGATCGTGACTTGATATATATGTTTGATAATTGTTTGATATATGAATATGAATATAATGTTTTTTCTAATCATAAAATTTATTCATTAGATAATAAGATAAATAGACGTAAGATTAGGTTGTTATTCAACAATGGAGGATAGAGTGTTTCAATTGGGTAATGAACATTAGATATATGTGAAAAGTGGTATTGAATTGGACTGCATATGGACTGAGTTTGATAAATAACAAAATAATGTGTTTGGAGTGTATATTTTTCATTGTTTTATATGTTTTATATATCAATGTATTTATGTATTTTTGATGTTGTATTACAGGTATATTTTGTGTACAACATGTATCATATATGTTTTAATAATTAACATTTTTTTGTGTAACTAAACAAGTAAAATTTTTTAAATAATTGAATAATAATTAAAGGTCAATTACTGAATTGAAATAGTACAAAAGAAAGTTGTACTATCTTGGTAACAGAAGTAAATTATTACTTGTCATAGAAGTTAACTTATTAATTAATATGAATTGAAGGTAATTCCTAATGAATATTAATACATGTTTAAGTAAGAATATATATATTTGAATTTTGAGAGGTATTGTTATGAGTAGGTGAGAGATAAGTTTTATAAGACAATTGGCAATGATTACAGTAAGGTAGAATGTTTAAACAGGGATAGAGCCTGGGTATAGATAGAAGCAGGTGAGTTATTCAATTGAAGTAAATGGGAGTTAAATAGTTAAGAATTTTGAAGTAAATAATACCAAGAGAGTATTAGATATTTTAGGGACACAGTAGTTAGTGATTATTTGTAGAGGTGAGTAAAGTCAAGGTTAAACATATATTTGTTGTTGATGATATTTTGTAGTGGGGGTGAGGTGATAATGAGTAGCCAACGTATAGCGTTGTGGCAGGTATTAGCGTAGTTTTAGGGAGTTTGCCGAATTTTTTGGAAGGGCAAAAATTTATGAATGTATATAGCCAGTTAGGGAACACCCATCTCTGTACAAAGACGAGCGGTGCCATAGGATTTAAATGAAATTAGTAAAGGTGTTTATAATTGAGATATTGGTGTCATGATAGGTAAATTTGGTGGTCAGTTAGAAAGGTGAGTAAGAAGATTATAATAAGTAATAGTGAATACAGGAGTCACCCAGACTAAACAATGATTAGAAGGTGAAAGGTTAGGTAGTTAGGTAGGTAGAAAGTTCAAAGGAAGTGAGAAAGGAATAATGAAGTAATAATAATAATATGAATATTAATAATAAATTTGAAATAAATTTATAATTATGATAAATAATTGATGTCTAATTAAGCAATTAACTGAAATTGTGATTTTTTAATTTAAATGCAAACTTTAAATAAATAGAATGTGCAAATTTTAATGCAAATCTTAATCAAGATTAAAAATGTAATGTAATTACAAAACTATTTCAGTGTATTACTGTATTAATATATTTCAGTGTATTACTGTATTAATATAATGATAATGTGTATTATTATGTATCATGTATTATATATTATGTTATGAAATCTTAACATGATTTATGGAAATAGCGTGTGTGGAGGAGAAAGAGGGGTAAATATAATTGGCGCTGTCAATAACAATTATTACCTGTTAATAATAATAATAATAATAATAATAATAATAATGGTAATGGTAGTAATAATAATAATAATTTTAATAATAATGATTTAAATTTCAATAAGATGTTATTCATTGTTTTTGTTTCTCTATAATTTGTTTTTCTCCATGTTTGAATATTTGGGAGATTTATATGGGAATTTCCATATTTTCAGTTATAATTAAATTCTTTTTTATATCAATATGTGTTTCTTTTATAATTATAATAATTATAAAATAGAAAGAGTTAAGTATTATCGATGGGAATCGAAACAATTTAATAATTCAGGGCAGTCAATGAAGCGAAGGGCCATTCTGTATAATTCTTGTGTGTTACAATTTTATATTATAATTCTAGTATTTCAAGAAAACCCAGTGCTTATTAGCACAAACCAGCACCTAGCTAAGGGGAACCAGATTAGTTAAGGATAGAGTAATATCCCAAGCCACTATTTTGATATTTTTCATTTATTGTTTCAGTGTTTGGTGATGTTATGACGGCGGTCCTGAGCTGGCCAGCGCGTCAGAGCAGGGGCGTTACGTGCCTAATTGGCCTTATGGTGTTGGGATCTCAAAGGAGAAGTCCAGTAAGGTCATGCAGGTACTGTCATCGTCATCAGACCACGGGTGAGTTGTTGATTTTCTTTTTGTATAAATTGTAAGGGGGTTGTGGCGACCAATCCTGGCTGATCCCTTTAGGAAGTATGAATGGGTCAATGAAAGTTTTTATGCTTCGGCACAAAATCTTTCATTGAGGGGGTTTTGTAATGGTACAATTCTGGTAAAATCGTAAATTAAAAAAAACATGGTATAAAAGACCATAAGTATTGTATTCCTTCATTTTTTAACAATTTGATCATAATAAATTAAACCTTTAATAATCCCTGTAAAGTTTCGGTGAGTGGACTATACAAATGTTTTGTGAACGCAGAAGTGAATTGCCAGGATTCTAACTGTTTCATCGCAAAAAACCAAGAAACACAGCAAAAAACTTGTCGCATACTGAGATAAAGCGACGATCCCTGATGACGCCAGCGACGAGGAATGTGTTGTTGAAACTGTAAACAGACGAACAATAACTTGGTGACGTAGTTTTCGCCCCACCTAAGAAATATGAAACAAAGGATCTTGGTCATTTCATCAGAAAGCGTGATCGCAGCCGGCCGGCAAACCATTCACTGAGTGTGAATTTTAACTTTTACACCACTAAAAGTGGTTAATTAACTAAACAAAATATTGGAAATGTTGGGGCGGTAAAGTACTTGGACAGGTGTCATCGGCTGATGGGTCGTTAATAACGTAGTGCGTATAGAATCTGTCCGAGGCGTTTTCGTGGACAGACACGACGGTGTGGGCTTGTAGAACGATGTAAAATTACAGATTGTGCACGAAGAATATGACCCTAGAAGTGCGGTGAGGCCTATCCAACGATTTGGTGAGAACGTTCCAACATCATTTCTATTTTTCACATAAATCAACCTAATCCAAAATAATGACCGAGGCAAAAGTCACTCACTGTTAAAATGAAACTAAGTCTTTAAAATTTTAAATCAAAATCTATCTTAGCAATTGAAATGAGCTCAGTTAAAGAAATTGTACCAGAGTGAGAGAGAGAGAGTAAAAGGGAGAGTGTGTCGTATAATTTCGAAGTGCTGGGTTGTGCGAAGTATTAATCTATGTTAAATAATCTATTATATAATGTAACATATATGTCTCATATTTAATGTGTATTTTGGAGGTAAAAAATTAATTTTGCAAACGTCCATGGCGTAATATGTGGGGTCGAGTCATTTTTTCAATGTGTATTGAGATTAAATTTTAAAAATAAAAGTAAGTTATATACGTTATCTCGAGTACAATTATTTCAGGTAGTATGTTTCACAAATCGGGTTCGTGTTGCCCGAATCCTGGCCCGAAAAGTAAATTTGTATGATGTTGCCCAATCTGACAACATGGCATCCAGCTTGAAAAGTGACATTCATTTACTAATATACACAATATTATTGTAGTTAATAAAAACAATAAAAGCTATTAGTTACAGGGTGTGTAATAAAATAATAAGTAGGGGTATTGACCTTGAAGTTTCTGTAACGCCGAAGCAAGGATGGGAGAGAGAGAAAAGAAAAAAGTGCTTACTCCTTCTGCCTCAGTCCTTGTGGAGGCAACTGAACGCAACAGTTCAGGGGGGGGAATAGTGTGAGTAGAGGAGAAAGAGGGGTAAATATTGTTAACAGCGCCGGAGTACTTACTATTAATTATAATATTAATAATAGTAAATTTTTTTTATTACATGTTTAATAAAACATTAAATAGTGTGTGTGGAGGAGAAAGAGGGGTAATAAAATAAAAATAGCACATTAAGTGTGTGTGGAGGAGAAAGAGGGGTAAATATTGTTAACAGCGCCGGATTACTTACTATTAATGATAATATTGTAACGGGGCAAATTAAAATAATAATAATAATAATAATAATAATAATAATAATAATAATAGTAAATTTCTTTTATTAAATGTTTTAGGAAGAGGGAGATTTTGGTAATTGTATCCATAAATTTTGGATTATATGTTTCAATTGTAGTATAAGGATTTGTGTTTCTTCTATAATTATATTAATTATGAAAACAAAAAAGGGTTAATTATTATCGATGGGAATCGAAAAAATTTTATAATGTTAAGGGTAGTCAATGAAGAGAATGGCACTTCTATATAATTCTTGTTGAGTTGAAGCAAACCCAGTGCTTCTTAACACAAACCAGCACATAGCTAAGGGGAAACAGATCAGTTAGGGATATAGCATTATACCAAGCCACTATTTTGATATTTTTGATTTATTGTTTCAGTGTTTGGTGATGTTGTGACAGCGGTCCTGAGCTGGCCAGCGCATCAGAGCAGGAGCGTAAAGAGCCTGATTGGCCTTATGGTGTTGGGATCTCGTAGGAGAAGTCCAGTAAGGTCATGCAGGTACTGTCACCATCATCGGACCACGGGTGAGTTATTGTATTCTTTTCATATAAATAGTAAGGGGGTTGTGGCGACATATCCTAGCTGATCCCTTTAGGAAGTACGAATGTGTCAATGAGAGTTTTTATGCTTCGGGATAAACCTCTCATTGAGGGGGTTTTGTAACGGTACAATTCTGGTCCTATAATATTTTGGGAAATAATTGTTATAAAGTCTAATTGTTATAATTGTTTTTAAAGCCCTATAAAGAAAACAGCGTAAAGTTGTCCAAAAGTTTTCAACGACGTAATATTGAGCAGACAGGATTTGTGTCGAGGTCAGGGGAAAATCACAGTAATAGCAAAAAACAGTTCGTCATATTAAAGTAAACAAGCCTAACCCATAATGACATCGCATTAAATACATCTGTAAACAACGGGGTTTGGCCGTTTCGAACAAAGGACCAGTGACGTAGTTTGCCCCACCTCCGCATTGCAAGACTACTAACCGCTAGCAGTCTCGTCTCATCAGAGTAGCGTGCCGGCCGGCAATTCTCTAAAAAGCTACTTATATCTAAATTTTACACAACCAAGAGTTTGTTAAATATGTGAAAGTGCAGTATTTTTTAAAATAACAGTTCGACGTAAACCCCAAATTTTGGGGTACGAAAACATCGAGAATGTGAGATCAACGATGGGACATCTTCGAAGAATTTCCAGCTAAGTCATAAAAATGGGGGGGGTCCAAAAAAGTCCAACTAAGGGTTTAGATAGTCTTTTCTTTAAACATGATTCATTAAAATGAGCTCAATTTTGGGGAAGTCAATTAACTAAAACTTTGTACCATGAATGAGAGTGCGAGTGAGAGAGAGGATATTTCATTACAATAATTAATAAGTGCTGGGTTGTGAAGTCATTTTTTAATAACTATATATTATGTAATAAGTATAAAACATGTTATTTTGGAGGGCTTATAAAATGTTTAAGGGATATTATATGTTTACAAAATAAATGGGACTACGCCCCGAGGCATAGTAACGTGCGTGTTTGGCACATAGTTCAGTAGAGTCATTTTCATATGTACGTAGAGTCTTTTTGATAATAAAAGGTAATGTCATTGGTAAACAATATAAGCCAGAGTGAGTTATTTCAGGTAATACATTCCGCAAGTACTGGTTCGCTAACACGAATTCTGACCTTAGGTAAGGATACATATTTTGTGTATTTCAGTTTGCAACATGGCGCCCGATGAAAATTTCAATTACAAAATTTCGATATTACAAAATAATAAAGTAAATAATAAAATAAAGTTACAGCGTAATAACCTATGGTGAGTCTGGTAACCTCAATTTTGACCACTCAACATGAAAACCAAACACCCGTCCCCAAACAAACAGTAATCCACGTTAATAAATAAAAAGTTAAAGTAACAACTTCACTCGGATGTTAAATTAAGTCAAAATTATCGTTATAAAATTGGTGCTTACAATGGGAGGCGTTAAATAGATAAATATCGTTAATTAAGAATTAAAAGAAAGAAGAATTTCGACGAAACCAAAACATCGAAGCATGATAATGTTTTTAGGCTTTTGAAACGTATAATGTGCATAAACTAAATGTAATGTTTGAAACGCGCGAATTTTCTCATCTTCAGTTGTATTTGATGAGAACGGAGTATTCATCAAGAATTCATTTAATTCTTCACGATCCCTGTCTTCGCGTTGATGACGCAGGCGTCGCACACGTTCAGTGGAAGACATCACGACTAACACTGAACAATATACACTGATATGCATCTTATTTCACTGTGACCAAATTTATTTATTACTAACATCACCTGGAGCGTTACATTTTTCGATGACGTTACACATTTTGCATCACGCATTTTGTGGAAAACATTATCATGTTTTCTATATAACACATATGTTTACTATATAACAAACATTATCATGTTAAAAACAACAGAGACCAAAGATTTCTAGACTGTGGGGAATCGAAAGGGTGGAAGAGTTACATTTTTCGATGACGTTACATATTTTCCATCACAGATTTTGTGGAATGGCCCCCAGCCTAAAAACATTATCATGTTAAAAACAAAATACATCGTTACAAAATAGGCACAACAACGTGAGGCCTAAGTAATTAATTTCCATTAAATTAAATAATTTTAAATAATAAACAAAACAAAACAAAAATAACAAAACTGTCTAGTTATAAAATTGGCGCCCAACCAGTGAGGCTGAAGTTGGAAAAAATTAATAACCCGATTGTAATAAATAATACTATAATTAACCTAACTTTAGCGGCGACTGTTATAAGTTATTCAAAATGCCACGACAAGCAACATCACAGAAAAGGACAAAAAACACAGAAACTGAAGATGATATGCACGAAAACGAGACAGAACCGGTCAATGATAACAACATGGAACAACAGGCTGGTGACAAAGACGAAGCAAGAGGAGGCATGAATTTATAGAACATAATGGAATTCATGGCCGAGCAAAATAGACAGATGTTAAGACAAATTAATGAAAAGACAGAAAAGACTAATGAAAATTTAAGCCAAACAATTAACGAAAAAATAGAAAATACAGGTAAACCCTCGATTTAACGGACTAATTGGGGCTGAGGGGTGTCCGTAAAATCGAACGTCCGTTAAATCGCAAATTTTGTTTTTTGAGGATATATTTAAATCGCATAGGCCTATAACATTTGAAATTTTAATACTATTAATATCATGCAAATACCGTATTGTTCCAAATACAAGCCGCACTTTTTCTCCTAAAAACATGGTCGCTAATTTGGCCTTCGGCTTGCATTCGCACGCTAACGAAATTCGAAGTTATACCTGACTTCTGGCGGGACAAACACTTTTGGTATCTATGAGCTGTTTACTGCCTAAGCAACAGCAATTTGCCTGGCTTGTAGTTAACTCTGGCGTTATGATTGTTATGATTTCTGACTACAACCGAAGGTTTTAACAGCAAACTGAAGAAAGAATAGGAAAATAAAGTGTAAGTGCGTGCGCACGGGCACGTGCTCGCACCCTTCTGTAGGCAGCAAGATAAAGGATGAGTAGAGGGGGTGTGAGTAACATGTTTCTAAATAACGGGTAAACTGCCAGTGTGGTTTCCTGTTGTAACAGCGACAACATCGCTTATCTGTACTTTGTTTTCATTTGGCGTTTTTGTAGTGCGTTTGTGGTATGAGTGATATTGTGGAGACTAAAGGCACGCAGTCAAATCAAATTAAACATAACCCGTACGATGCAAATTATAAATTAATTGTGACACAAAATGTAGAAAAAACATGCAATCATGAAGCCGCAAGGAAATTCGATATTGATGAATCCTGTATTCGACGATGGAGAAAACAGAAGGAACGACTTTTAAATGCAAATACGAGCATCGGGCGACCTCAAGTTGGGCATTTTGTAGCAGTAGAGTCCAGCGTCTGTGAATACGTACGGCTTTTAAGAAGGCAAGGACTCCCTGTCACTAGACATGTTTTAAAATTAAAAGCTTTAGAAATCGCAGAAGAATTAAAAGTCTCCGGTTTGAAAGCCAGCTTAGGGTGTATAAGACGAATGATGCGGCGAAATGGATTTGCACTTAAATGACGTACATCACTCGCGCTAAAACTACCGAGTGACTACGAAGAAAAACTCCTACAGTATCAGCGGTTTGTCATTCATTTATGCAAGAATCATAATTATTCACTTGAACACATGGGAAATGCCGATGAAATGCCCGTATTTTTTATTTTTTATTTACGTATATTTATGGTGGACCAAAAGGGAACCAAATCTGTAACAGTAAAGATTACGGGAAATGACAAATTACGTGCCACTGTAATGCTTGCTGTATTAGCCGATGGACAAATATTTCACAGTGAAATAAGATCATATCAGTGTATATTGTTCAGTGTTAGTCGTCGTGATCTCTTCCACTGAACGTGTGCGACACCTGCGTCAATGACAACGCAAAGACAGGGATCGTGAAGAATTAAATGAATTCTTGATGAATACTCCGTTCTCATCAAATACAATTGAAGATGAGAAAATTTGCGTGTTTCAAAACAAGAAACAAGAAGAAAAGAAATGAAAGAATGCTGCAATAGCCAAGCAATATCACCAGAACAGGAGAGTCTGCAGTTTATGCACATTATATGTTTCAAAAGCCTAAAAACTTTTTTTTTTTTGTCAAATTCTGTCGTTAAATCCGAAGTCCGTTAAACCGAGGTCCATTAAATCGAGGGTTTACTGTACTAATGAAAATTTACGACAAACAATTAACGAAAAAATTTAAAATAAAATCAAAAGTATAAATGAGAAAATAGAACATTCCAAAAACAATTAGCCGAAAAGTTGATAGGCTCAACGAAGCTGTGAAGCAGCAAATTGAAGAGACCAATGAATGTGTAGACCGAACCAACTAAGCGCTTCTCCAATTTAGAGAAGACATTACTCATTAAATTACTCAGATCAACAACGTAGATGACAATAATAGAATCAGAATAGAAGTTGTGCAGCAAGAAACTCAAGAAAAGCTGGACAAGCTACAAGAAAGCATATCCGGACAGATGGAACATCTTGATAATAATATAGGTCAAGTAAGGAGTCAAGTAAACCATAACAATGAGAGAATCGACGATATACAGCGTATAGAGTTAATAAATATAAGAGAAGAGCTAAAAAACCTGCGCAACCGACCGATGTGTTACACTCAAAATACAATACCAGATAGTAGGGACACGATAAACTTTAGCGACTATAAAAGAAACCCTATCGAGTTCCTAGAAAGAGTCAATGAATGGCTTAACCGAACCAAAGAGAATAGGTGGAGCATCATAAAAAATATACTAGACGCTGCTTCAAAAGTATCACTAATAATTGGTGGACAGCCATCCAAAATGAGATCAACAACTATGAGGAGTTTAAACAAATGTTTAGGACAAAATACTGGTCCGAATCAATCCAAAATATAATCAGAGACAATCTATGCAATGGGAAATTTGATGCAACCAGAGGTCAATCACCGACGGCGTATTTCCTCGGAAAGGTATGCCTGGCTAGAAATTTAGAACCACGTATACCAGAGCAATGTTTGGTAACCAAGCTGTCTTATCACTCTGAGGAGGGAATAGTCCGAGCCAAACTCTGTGGACAAGTCAAAACCATAGGAGCCATGGAGGCACTGCTAGAAAGCTATGAGCAAGAGGACTATTACCGGAGATCCAGAAGACAGTACGAGAGACCGAATGCCAATAGAGAAGACCAGAACAGAGATCAGCGACAGAGAGTAAATCATGTTCGCACTAATAATAATAATAATAATAATAATACTCATAATAATAACAATAAAAATAGATTTAGATCCCGAAGACGCAGCTTTGATAACTGAAGAGACTTCAGAAATCAGAATAGAGTTAATGAAGAGAGGAGAAGTCCACCCAGAAGCCGCAGCAATGAAGATAGGACACCAAGAAATCAGGAAGAGAGGAAAGAGTTCAGACCAGATAACCGAACTCAAGAAGAAACCGCACGAATTACATTGCAACAGGAGAGAGTGGGAAACAAGTGTCGGCAGTGAGAATAACAAGCAGCCCATCACTGCAGGAATTGGACGGGCAGATAACTAACAACGATTTTGATCATCAGGAAAATACCAACATAATCGAAAACAATTATCTTAAGAATATATGTAACAAACTTGTTGAAGAAAAATCCACAGCAGAGTGCAATCAAAATAGTGAAATCATTTTCACAACTGCTTTACTGCAAGTATCAGCTGAGATAATGATAGTACGAGGACTTCAATACTGCTTACATAGACCATTGGGCTGTACTTCAATAGTGATTAGATAATAGTGTAGCAACTTGAAACGTGTGATCAACAGTGAAAACAAAGGCAGAGATTTGGTGAGAAACACTTTTTAATAATTGTTAAAAATATTTGTTGGTGGCAGTGGTGGTGACAGACGTATGTAGCAACATATTTGAAAATGTTTATATAAAAAAATAATACAAAAACCTTTTTTATATTGTTTATTATAAGCGTTCTGGAAATTGTGCTGTTGAAAAAACTGTGCTATGCAAAAAATTTGTTATTTTTAGAAGTAAATCTACATATGAACAAAAATGTTACAATTATTTTTTCTGGTTTTTGGTCCAACTAATTTCATATAAACTACTGACACTTTATTGTTTCTAAACATCTTTTTATCATGTTTTCCAGCAACTTCCAACATCTGAAACAAGTTTTGTGTCATCCTGTTCTGTTGATCAATGATCAAGTTTTTACTAATTACTAATTACAAGTTCCATTTATTAAATACTGCCATGGTATAAATGCAGTCATGCTGTTGTACATGACCAGTGAGTTTGTAGATTCATTGGCAAGGCAAAAAACAATATTTCTTAACAATTGTACACTGAGTAAGTGTGTTGGATATGTTTATAATGTTGAAGAAAGCTGAAATGCATGCCAGGAGTGACATTAGGTGCGTTATTCGTTACTTAAATGTGAGGCGTTAAGCCAGCTGAAATTTAGATGTTTATAGAGAAGAAGCAATGAGTGATTTGATAGTACACAAACGAGTACGGCTTTTAGTGAGGACGTGAAAATGTTCACTACAATGAGCAGAGTGAGTGACTGTGTTTTGTGAATGACGATATGTTGTGGGCAGCTGAAAAAGAAGGCTACAGAAATTAGACACTTCACTATGGCATTACTTTATCTGCATTTTCCTGAAGTTTCATGTTCACTTCTTCATGAAATTGTGTCCCAAAAACTGAACTACTGAAAATTGTGTGCATTCTGGATTCCAAAGATGTTTATAGAGCAACACAAAATGAAATAGTGGGACTGTGCATTGGCTTTTTTTTAACATGATTCAGAAAGCAATGGGATGACTTCCTGTGCTGTATAGTCACAGGTGACGAGACATGGGTGTCAGCACGTAACCCCTGAATCAAACAATACATGGAGTGGAGGCACAGTTTACAACCCACAAAGAAAAAAATTCAAGTGAACATTTTTCTCTTGGAAAATCATGTGCAGTCTTTTTGGACAGAAAAGGGGTTTCTGCTTATGGACGTCTCGCCCAAAGCTCCACATTCAACTTAGATGTCTATCATAAAACTCTTTGGAAACTGCATTGTGTGACCCAGAATAATCAATGGAGGATGCTTATCCAGGTCATTGTGTTAATTCATGACAATGTCTGCCCACACACTTCCATTGAAATGCAACATCTGCTCGCAATCTTTGGCTGGGAATAATGTGTCATCCCAGACCCCACACCAAGTGAACATCACCTTTTAAATCTGAAATCCTTCTTTGATGCCCAATGATTTCATAATAATGAAGTCAAACAAGCTGTTAAAACGTGGATCAATTCATAGGCAGAAAATTTACATGAAAGGTGCTAAATTTACACACTGATGCCTTGCTATGAAAAGTGCTTCAACAATGACAGATATTATGTAGAAACGTAGTTTAAGGTTTAAGATGTGTACTTTAAACTGCAATAAAAATGTTGTGTAAATATATTTGATTTTTTGTTTTGTTTTTAGCCTACCAGAACTTAGTTTCTGGATATCTCTGGATATGATTATTAGAAAATACTATCTCAATTATTGGTACTCTATTCTATATAATTAAACTTTATAATCAGAACTTTCACATAAATAACGTAAGTGGACCAATTTGAAGTTATAATGTAAACACAACAAATGGTATAACACAATGGCACCTACCTGTGCAGGATATACAAGTGTTGAATAAAAGCAAATGAAGGGCCACAGGGATGTGTGTTTATCCTGAACACATGGAAACGATGACCACGTTTGTCAGCTGTCAGTAGCAGCATTCCAGATGGATCAAATGACAATGCCACTATAGGTTCACAATGGGCATTGAAATGTGCTAACACCTGGCTGCTTCCAACCTGATTGTCTCCTTCAGTCGGCTCTTTTGAAGATTTACTCTGTAAAAAAAAATGGTATTGACAACCTCGCAGTTTTGACAAATATTAACACTAACAGTAAGAAGTGTGGCAGCAATACCAAAAGAAAAAAAATGTTATCACAAAAACCAAAATTATTTACTACAATAAATTGAGTTCTATACATTTTGTATTAAGTTTACAGGTGATGCTATAGTAGCAGCAGATTCTAGAAAAAAAATTAACAGAAACAACAGAAAGTGAAAGCAAACATAATAAACCGAAATGTTATCAGTATCAGTTATCAGAAAGAATCGAGAAGAAATCAAGGCAAATAAATAATAAGTGAAACAAAAAACCCTGTTATCCTGGAAATGTAATTACTAAATACAACACATGTTCAGCAACTCAGTAGAGAAGAATAGCCTAGTAAAACAGGCAATAAATAAATCATGAAATAAATATAGTGAGTCTTGGATTTATATTGTCCAGGTTAACAGTGTTTTGGTATAATGTCACGTACCTATAAGCACCAATCCTCATTATAAAGTTGCACTGGTTTTACTATTAATGCTGCACTCACAAACTTCAATAAACATTCAATAAATGACATATGGACTATACATACAGTACAAAATGAAAGAAATACAACAAACCAGTCAACCCTCCATTCTTCCTAAAATGGAATCAACGAATGAGCTACACAGGCAAGTGTGGTAGAAGAAAGTGTGACCAGTCTATGTAACTTTATTTATTACTTTACGCTTTTGATTATATACACTTTCAATTTACCTTTGTTTGTTTACGTCCACATTCTGGACGCCATCTTGTGTTACTGCCAACTGTAGAAAATACTTACCCAGAGTTCGTTTGGACATATTTGTGAGAGCAATTAATGGTTGTTCGAAATAAATAATAATTCATTTACTTATGCTCAAATCAATCCTGCTTTATTATATTATAAAATCCCATCAAATTCATCTTTTTCAATTAAATAAAAAAACCTTGTACATTCCTTTTAATCCCATCATTACATACAAAATATTCTTTCTCCCTCTCTTACATTTTTCGTTTTAGTAATATTCAAATAAAATAAAATAACTCGTTAGAAACTTAACTTTATCTAACGCATACCAGCGCTTCCATTCACACGCACACACATACACCCCAAGACTTTAGGAGATCTCCATTTTAATTAAAAGAATGAAATTGAAATTATAAGGGCCCTGGTTACAAATTTTTGGTTTTACCCTCGTTGGTTACCTAGCTGATATTTGAGTCCAGAAGAACTGTCCCGTATTTTCTGTCATTCCGCACCTTTCTTCTTGCTTTCACTATTTTCCGCCGAAACTGTTATTCCATTTAAACTATTTTCTTTTAAACTGATTATTCACATTTACTTTTTAAGTTACTCAGTATAGTTACATTTTATACGGGCGCCCATAAATTTGTTCCCGAACTTTTGTTCGTGACCGACCGGCACAAAGGTGTAATTTTAACAGGGACCGCTGAAACTGTTCAGAAATCTGAGATGGAGGGGGGTCACATGGTCTCATTTCATTGTTTTATTATTATGACGTCGCCAGATATTAAGGTGTTGTTGACTGCGCCTTGCATTCCAATGTTATATATATAGGAATGTTAATTATCGACCGTATTATTATACTGTTAATGATTTCGAGGTTCGGTCATTAATCATGAAAACTCAGTTTTGCGACGTTTCGAGATTTATTCTTCTCATAATCATGCCTACAACATTAAAATATAGTCTTATTACAATTATATTATTTGTGTTTATAGTTGTGTGTAAAGTCATACATTACTATAACTATTTACTTACATTAACTGTGAGATGAGCTACAGCAACCACATTACACTAAACACTTATCACTGTTCCATACTTATACACATATAACACATTACATTTGTATAGTGTTAGCGCTATGATTATGAGAAGAATAAATCTCGAAACGTCGCAAAACTGAGTTTTCATGATTAATGACCGAACCTCGAAATCATTAACAGTATATATATATATATATATATATATAATTTGTTTCTTCTGCAAGTAGATAATATTGTTTTTTTTTTTTAAGAATATACAATATTATCTACTTGCAGAAGAAACAAATTGAACAAATCATCACAAATTATATAATTACTGCAAGAAACATAGAGTTACTTATATAGAAAATATATATACATATATATATGTGTGTGTGTGTGGGCTAAGCTACTGACGTCATATGGCGTGACCCCCAATGGTGCATAGTTCATAGGTCATGTGGTTAAAAATAACTGTTTCCACCAGCTTTGGTCGCCCGACCTTGACACTAATTCACATATGTTGTTTTCTTCAATACTTTTCAAATACAATTAATATGTTAAATTTCCCAAAATATCCCTGAGTGGGTTTGTCCCGTTACATCTACTACTTTGTGAAGCAAAGTTAAAACTGTGAAACCTGGACTAATGTAGAAAAATTGTAACAGGATGATTTATTTTGCAAGCTAGGAGACATCTTTCTTAGTAAAGTTGTGATAACATTCTGAAGCACGATGAGTGTATGATGCAAGCTGGAAATATGTAATGAATGTCAATGTTAGAGAGGCATATATGAAGTGAAACATGAGAGTGGAGTAGTGGGGGGGGGGGATGTAACGGTACAGAATTGTGTGCTGCCCCAGTTTAATTTTATTTTATATCAATTCAGTTAATTTTCAAATTGTCAGACTTCACCTGTGAGGAGCCCCAGTACAACATACACTGTTAGTCTAAACAACAGTCTAGACGCATTGCGTAACTGCCCCAGCAGCAGGCTTTTTGTGAATTACAGTATGCAGTTTGTCACCACAGAGAGTGAACAATAAAAAGCCAGCAGCAGCATACAGTGCAAAAAACGGTTAAACCCGACCGTTTAACCGAGGAGTGGCCTCGGGTGTAAGATAGGCCGAAACGATTACAATCGGCCTATCTAATAAAAGTTATTAGAAAGTGTTACCAGTATAGCGCGGCCAATCTAACAGATTAAGTGTTCGAAAAGTTACGTCGGCCGACATAATTATCAAAAGTGAAATGGAAAAAAACGTGGTTTTAGTGACCAGTAAAACTTAGTACCAGTCTAAAGACAAAATTACTTTAATGAACTTTAATTGACTTTTAAAGTGCGGGATAAAACACGTGCATCATCAGTTGGAGTAGAGCAACAACCAGGATGAGTACTATATTTTCAATTCAGAATTTTTAATCACATTAACATTTATATTTACAAACGTTTTCCTAAATCATGAGATCTCAAAGTGGGGTTTAAAAAGAATGCCAATGTAAAAGAACGAATGTGTGTGAGTGTGGGGTTAACTTGTGTATTGGTTCATTACAAAAATAAATAGTTTGTCATAGGCTAGTTAAGTAAAAAATATTCATTTTGTCAATTTGTTTGATTTTTATTCAACGAGTATTTTAATATAACAGAAAGGAAATAAGAAATTAAGTGTCATAAAAGGGAGACGAAGTATTAATTTGCATAATAAACCAGAAGCAATTTGTTTTAGCATAAACTGTGTATGGTTCTTTATACCGTGTATCTCAAATAATCCTTTCTGCAGCAGTTTCGTCTGTACGACACTGGGAAAAAACCCTAAGGTAAGAGTTAATTATTAATTTGAATTATATTGAGTAGTTTCATTGGCGCCCGAACAGGGACTCGAGTAGTTTTTTATAATATTCCACTAATTTTGAGTAGTTTCACTGGCCCCGAACTGGGACGGCGAGTGCAATTTGTGATTACATTCGCCAGACCTAGCCAAGCTGCAGAACGGGTTATTTGAGAGGGAGGACGTTTTGGTAAATTACATGAACATAGTGAAATATAAAAAGAGTTAAGTTAATATTGGATAAGATTGGCTGTATGTGATTTTATTATACTGGAGTGAACTAGGAAGATTATTAAGGTAGATAAGCCATTGTATTATTATTGCACAGACAAGATTAGAGTTCTTTTGTTGACTGACAAATTCATACTAATTTTGCTTTGAAAACAAACCAACACACATCTCAGGTACAATTACAGATCATATTAAATCCCTTTGTAAAAACTATACAGTGGAACCTCGATATAACGCCTCTGTGATATAATTATAACACGACCTTTGATTTAATGCTCATTTTTCACGGTCCCGGCAAATTAAATAGTTAAACTTGGGACCTTTATATAAAGCGACCTTCAATATAATTCGCTTTTTGGCTAGTCCGCACAAGAGCATTATATCAAGGTTTCACTGTATTTAATAAATAATTTAAAAATATTAAAATAGCCTAAGAAGAAATGTCAGAAGCTATTGAAGCCATGATGAAAATGCTACTGGATGAACACAATCAAAAACAAAACGAACTAATAAAAAAACAGAAGTTCAGCAGAAACAAAGTGAAATAAATAAAAAACAATTTGATGAATGCAACAGAAAACAATGGAAGTTTATTAACAAACATGTAGGTCCTTGAAAAAAAATTAACCGCAGAAAATAAATTACTGTTGGACACATTTAAAACACAAATAGATACAATACAAATGAAACTTGAAGAAAACTACACTATACATGAACAAAAGCTGACACAACATGAAAATAAATTTGATGAAATTGATCAAACATTACAAGAACAAACACGCACAACTCCAAAAACATATTGATAGTCTAGAACTAAGTAACACTGGATAGAGCAGCCATATAACATACGTATACCATAACATGGAAGAACTTAACCTATATCCGAAGTTCTGTACTGATGAGAATGACAACCTGTTAGAAATTTTAAGGCAATGTAAGAAGACGATGGAATCTATTGGCAATAAATTAATACATCAGGACAAAATTAACTTTGTTGCAAAATACTGCAGAAATTCCATGGCAGAGATCAGGTTACCACTTATGAAGACTTTGTACATGCCTTTGAAGTCAGGTATTGGAACCAGCATGTTGAGTAGTTTCAGGGAGTGGGGAAAAATATTGCAGTAGAGTGGGTAACATCGCCCTTAGTAATCTGTCAACAGTTGCTTTTGCTTACCGTTGTGTTATATTTTATAAATATACAATGCCTCAACCGAGAACTGTTCGCCACTTAGGATAAGATGTTCCGTTTAAAAATCAAAGCAAGTGAATAATTATGAACGTGCATAATTCTATTTCAAAAGACAATACCACAATGACACGGCCAGAAATCTTAAATAAAGTAGCTGATATGTAAGGAATCTATTCATTCTCTCCAAAAACTTGTAACAGAATCAAATAAACTGGGACCAGTTGAACCTTTTTCGACACCTAAAAAAACTCGGAATTGTGTCAATAACAAAGTGAATTTAGACAGTTTTCAGACAAGTGCTTTGCATAATATAATACATCATTTTCATTATTATATATATAAACTTTCACATATGAACCTACTTTCTTTATCACTTCCCCATACGTTTCGAGGTGATGTGCCTCTTCCTGAGTGGGAGTAAATACTGAATGTCATTTTACAGAATAACGGTTATGGACTATAGGTGTGTGTGGTGGGGGTTGATGGTGGGAGGGAATTGGCGCTGAGGTTCAAATTGTGTGTTTGGATCAGTGTATCGAATAGTGTATGTGATTTATAATGTAATTGTTCATTTAATATGTTGTTTGGTTGTAGTGCGTGATATCTGTATATTTCAAATTGTTCAGCTGTGTTTAGTTTTCTACTTTTAGGTAAGTAGTGTAATATTTCCATGTGTGTTCTATGTTTGTGTAACTGTGGTTTTCGTTTTGTAAATGTGTGGCAAATGTGGAATGTATGTAGTTTGTGGTGAGGGCTTTTAAATGTTCTGAAAATCTGGAGGAAAAAGATCTTCCCGTCTGGCCGATGTAGAATTGGTGACAATCATTACAATTTAATTTATATACCCCTGTTTTGTTGTGTGTCTGTGCCTTTGTTAGTATTATTTATGTGTTTCCTAATGGTGTTGTTGGTTCTGTAGGCTACTTTATAATTATGTTTCCTAAATGTGTTTGCAATTTTGTGCGTATTGGAATTGTAGTATGTTAGTGTTACGTATTTACTGGGTTATTTATTCAATAAATAAACTACACAAACGCATCCTAAACACAAAAAGTAAAACACATCAGACCAACAGCACACAACCCAGTAAATACATAACACTTACATACTACAATTCCAATACGCACAAAATTGCAAACACATTTAGAAAACATAATTATAAAGTAGCCTACAGAACCAACAACACCATTAGGAAACACATAAATAATACTAACAAAGGCACAGACACATACAACAAAACAGGGGTATATAAATTAAATTGTAATGATTGTCACCAATTCTAAATCGGCCAGACAGGAAGATCTTTTTCCTCCAGATTTTCAGAACATTTAAAAGCCCTCACCACAAATTACATACATTCCACATTTGCCACACATTTACAAAACGAAAACCACAGTTACACAAACATAGAACACAACATGGAAATATTACACTACTTACCTAAAAGTAGAAAACTAAACACAGCTGAACAATTTGAAATATACAGATATCATGCACTACAACCAAACAACATATTAAATGAACAATTACATTATAGATCACATACACTATTCGATACACTGATCCAAACACACAATTTGAACCTCAGCGCCAATTCCCCCCCACCACACACACCTATAGTCCATAACCGTTATTCTGTAAATGATATTCAGTATTTACTCCCACTGAGGAAGAGGCACATCACCTCGAAACGTATGGGGAAGTGATAAAGAAAGTAAGTTCATATGTGAAAGTTTATATATATAATAATATAATAAAGTGAACGAAGAGGATGAATCAACAAGATAATTATAATTTTCATGTCACTCATAAAACATTGTCATGTTTAAGAATGGGAGTTTGTAACCACACCACTAATTCTGTTTGCAAACAAACACGGCTGTTCATTTCATTTAAACTCAACAAGAAGTACAAAAAGAAAATAAGAACTTGAAACATTAAATATAATTCTGAATCATAACTCTGAACCTTAAAAATAATATAACGATAACATAGCATAGCTGTTTTATCTACTCATTAACCTCTTGACTATTAACTATTCATAGAAATTACCTCAATATCAATTACAGTAACAATTCCTTTCAAACATGGTTCTGGAGGAACAGGGAAATTCGCTTCCGGACTGCCTCCTGTTAGACTACTAGCGACGGTTTCACTGAGATCACGTAATCCCTTTCCAAGGAACTTTGCAGCATGCATCATTGTTGCAGTAACAGATTGGGGTCCTTCAGTTTGACATCCTCCCATTGACCTCCAATGTGATACCATTCGTCGATCTGCATATGCTAACCATCTGCAAATCAAGTATGAATCCTCACATAAATCCAAATATGAACTATATTTTTTAAACTGTGTCTCAATAGGTATATAAAAATTGAAGTCAAGTCTGACTATAACAATTTTAGAAACAATAGAAATCAAAACAATAATCTTAGCCAATTTATTTATGTTGGGTAGCTAATATTCACTAACAAAACACTGAAGAATACAGAACATGGTGTATGAAATACTACTTTCAAACTACCATAAATGTAAAAACAATTCTCAGTGTTTTGTGGCCATCACATAATTCTTGGTTTACTTTCTGTTTTTCTGAATATGCAGATACTTCATTATGATATACTCTACTTTCAGTCAGGTGTCTGTAGTACACAGTAGTAGTTTGTTTAGTGATGCTTTACATTTCCAGTGGCAAACTTGCTAGCTTTTGCTGGTTATCTGTATTAACCTTTTAGTACTCAGGTAGCTCACACAATTTTTATGAGCCTCTAGTGTTCGAGAAACATTATGTCACATGTCCTTTTTAAATTGGTGAAGTGCTCAAAATGGGTTTGATTGAGCTTGCTTTTATTTTTGCCATTTCTTCTGAGTTTTCTAGTTTTCTTAGCGACTGTTATGATGCAAGATTAAAGTTTCTCTTATATGGATATTTTTGTTATTCGAACTAATTACACCCCCAATTACTTCCATTAAAGTGTCCATACTGTATTTATAACCTACTTCAACAAGAAGGACATTCTATATTCATCCCTCTGTTTTTTAAATATATGTTTGCCAATCATTCGAAAATGGCTAGACCAATTTTATAAAAATCTTTTTTTATTTGAAAGGGCATCTTCCTGCAGTGATCCCATAGTATTTAAAATTGGTATTGGGCTAGTATTGAGACAGTACCAGCGGAATACTGTATTTTATACTTACGCTTGTGCTTTACTACTCCTTACTTCTTGAATCAGACATCCTGCATCAGATGATGCTGAAGCCCAATGTCCAGAGTATGCCGCAGCCCCTGGATCCCATACACCCATGGTTTTAAGGATATCTTCCAGTTTTCCATGGTAACCTAGAAGGGTCTCAAGTCTGTTTCTCTTGGCATTGGTGGATGTGCACTCCATGAGGATAATAGCTAAGCATTCTTTTTGCTCACTGCAGGTTCTGCAGTCTGGAGGGATGCTCCATTGGAACCAGAACAATAACCGTTGTGTGATTATATGTCCTGTTCTGGCGCTTGCTGCAAAGGTGACAATGTCTCTTGGGATATTTTCGTAAAGTTTGTGATCTGCTAGTGTCGGCTGTGGGTGAAAAAACCATCTACCCATTTTCACGGTTCTCCACCTCCCCCCATTCTTCCTGAATTGTCACTGTCAGTCACTCTTGAGCTTCAATAGGGACATTTGTGGCATTTGATCTGGCTGCATTTTGACAGATGCTTTTGCTATTTCATTAGACTGCTCATTCCCTGCAATTTGACAGTGAGCTGGAACCACTGGAAGGCTATATTTCCCTCGGATAAGCAAAGTTCTTATCTCTGTTACATGGAAAGTGTAGTTGTTTGGCTGAGGTCTTGTCAGGTTATCAATGGCACCCAGTCTGAATTTGATGTCCTATCAATGGTATCTGAGTCTGATAGTATGCAGATGTTCTCAGCCTCTATCTGCAGGCACTGCATTAGAGCACCATTTATCGCAAGTACTTCAGCAACCAGACTCGAAATGGAACTACAAGTAACAAAATAGCTTTTGCTCATTTGTGTATAATAACCGGCACCAGATTTTGATCGTTCCAATATACTGATCCATGTGTGTAGATTTTGGGCATATGTCTTCTCCCGTTACTGGTCGTTTAGTATTTTGAGAAATTTGTCTCAGCACTTCTACTTTTGTAAGTTTCAATGGAAGGTCTACTTCCATTTTGTTGTCACCTGTTTCCCATGGTGGTTCTGAGTAACAGATAGGTATTGATTCTGGTAAGCCTTCTGGGTAGCTGAGTCGCAGTGTTCTGATTCTAGTTTCAAACGACTGTTTGAGTCTATTGCCTGACAGGTAAGTAGTCAGCAGAGTTTGGTTTTTCAGATTTTTTACCATATTTGTTTTTTGATATACAAGTCAGTTGGGTGAACATCGAGTTCTATTTCCACTCCAGCTATTGGTGTGGTTTTTGGACAGCCAAGGCAAGTTCTTACAGCTGTTTGTCCTAAGAGCTATAGCTGATCCCCATACTTCACTACATCATTTTTGAGCTGATGTATGGTAGGTAGAATGTTCTCAGTGTGACTGTATCTGCACCCCACTTTTGGCCTGCTGTAACTTTCAGGGCATTTAGGCGATTGGCACATTGTTCTATCACTACACTCGAGCTCAAAAAAATTCAATAATAGATGTTTGAATATTAATTAATTCCTATCCTACTTGACATGAAATGGGTTTTTGAGGTAACTAATCTTCTTTTATTTTTTAAAGGGCATGATTCTATAGTGGTCTCATAGCATTTATAGTTGGCTTGATACTGAGACAGTGCAAGGCCAGTACTAGAATGTGGGTTTTTTTTTGGAAATGGCTAAGCTGATCCTGATAAATCTTATTTCATTTGAAATGACATGATTTCACAACCGTCTCACAGCATTTCCAAATGGTACTGAATCAGTACATGGCCAAGTACTACTAGAATACTATACTTCACACAGTATACTGTACTCATGGAAGTTCTCATAACCTTTGAATTTATTTGAATTCTTTTTCATCATATGGTTTCTTCAGGAATTTACAAGGGTCAAAATCACATAGTCCAATACCAAACGTTTTTTACTCAACTAAGAGCAACATAAACTTGTCCTTTTCGAAAATTCCTTTTTCCCAAGTCTATCACAGCTTTATTCAAAGTTGTACCTTGAAGCTTGTAAACCATTACAAGCCAGCTTAAAATTAACATAAGTATTCTCCGTTCTACATTTCCATACCTTTTGCAGCTTGGAAAGTTGCAGATGCAGGATATTACAATTAAACCTTCTGCATCTGAAGTACTTCAAACTAGTACATTACGTTTCAAATATTATAACAAGCCTCCCTTATCACCCGTGTTATTTTGCCAAACGTTGGATGCGTCAATTTTATAACGAGGAGCTTCTGTCGTATTCTGTAAATTCTGTAAAAATGTAAAAGTATTCGGTGTACTCTCGACGTCTTACCAAGTCGTCGTCGTTTTTAAACATACCTCACGCAGACTGCGTCCATCGCGAACGTACGAATAACCAGTACCGAAATCCTTACCTGTCCTTATTTTGGTATATTTATTTCCCGAAAGGCGCCAAATTGTTTTTCAGAAAACAATTAAAAGATTCAAAATTAGTTTGTCTCCTGTACGGTGATGATGAATTACTCGCAGACTGGCGGGAACTCGAATTTTGCTTGTCTTTGGACGTGTTGCCAACATAAAATTTGGGCAAAGAATTCTATTCTCCGCTAAAGAACACCACATACATAATACAATTTAAATACACACAGAACAGCTAGTAAAGATTTGTACTTATTTATTTGATTCGATAATTCATTAATTTTTGATAATTGTCATACAATAGATGTTATTATAATCAAGTTTAGCCTCAGCAATAAATTAATTTTCACTGAGCAGAGAGCAAAGGTGGCAGCAGTCGTATGAAGCTATCATGGCTACAACGTTCTTATTTATACAATTTATTCTGCCAGTGAGTTCTTTTGGTTACGAAAAGAGTTAAAACATGATGTTAAATAAAGTACACCACCTTACAATTGTGGTACTTAAATACTAAAAAGGTTTACATGAAATTCAACTCTGTTGTTTAAAAGTGTGTGTCAGTTTTATAGGTTTCGGACATAGGTTATCTTACATTTACATACAGTGTTAATAAATGTGATTCATTAATCCTTGAAAGAAATTGGTGTTCAAAGTTCAGAGTTATATATTGTGAAAAAAGTTAATCAGTTTTAGTTCGTAATTATTGATAATTTAATTTATACTTAACAAAACCATGTTGTTTGTGTTATGGATCATCAAGATTTCTTCACTGTTGTATTAGTACATTCGTTTATTTTCAATGATATGGTTGCCGTCTCTTTCTGGCGTCTGTTTCTTTCATTAAATTTTTTATTTAATTTATAATTTTAAAATTTCGTTTATTGTTCCTCCTTGAGTCGCTGGAACTATGGTTGACTTCTGGTATTCAATTTACTTTCATTTATTTTTGATTTTCTTCGTTATTTGCCTTTAATAGGTCCGCATCAATATAGCGTCTATACCTCTGGATAGTTAATAATGGAACTCTCGTTACATAACGGTCAAAATTATAATAATGTTCTGTTGTTATGGCAACCACCTATACTCTGATTGGTTAAGTACATTTGAACCTATTGTTATAAATCCTGGTTTTCTGTCCAAAATAAATAAATATTTTATAATGGTTATTTTCCCTTGGTTATATTTCCAATGCTTGAAATATTAACATAGATGTCCCTATTTTCTTTCAAAGATCAATTTGACATCTCACAAGGCTGGTCTAGGTCATGTATTAATGTTTTTGGACAATATTGCTAATACTATGTTTTTACATATTTCCCTTATTTATACTGTTTATTATAATTCTGACATGGTATTATTGTTAATTAATGGTAATTACATAATTTACTTGGTCTTATCATTCAAATACAATATTCAATTGTTTACAACTGGTTTTCTGAAGTTAGACAACTATGTCATTTATAGGCCTAAACTATAACATCTTAGAATTTCTTATTTTGCTCTATTTAAACATTATTTATTAGGTACATATGGTTTGCTTATTTTCATTTCGCACTTATTGGCTTTTGAATTACTTTGAAACTGTTTTACAATCTATTAGTGTTATTATACTTTTACAAAATTATTTCTTATGATATTTTTTCTTTTCTATTTATATAATAGTTATTAATTTGTTGTTTGTTAAGTTTATGTCATTGCTAGTTTATTCCTACTCCCCTTTCTCACACACCTATTTAACACTTAAATCTATTAACAAAACATAATATAGAAATAACTTAATCGTCTGTATATTGTTCAGCCATATTTCTTCTTATTAATTACAATTATTATATTGTGTCATTACTTAAAATGACCATACTACTCATCTCTTTATACCTTCATTACTTACATAAAAAATACAAACATATTACTGTAAAGTTATGCCTTCTTGGTTTATACTCCTTTAAACACTAAACAAACAAACAAATTTTCTTTAAATTAACAAAATAACAATTTTGGTGAGTATTGTATTGACACCATCTATTCTATAAAGATAATCATTCTAGTGTTTCTTTTATAATAGAAGATGTTTTCTAGTTCTTACACCCACAACTATTCTGTTTCTTACAGGCTAACACAATTAACTTATTTGTCTATTCATCATTTGATTATGGTTCTGGTTTGTTACACTTGGTTGCTATTCTTTTTCCTTAAGATTATAAGTTGTTTATTTTAATATTCTCATCACTTCACTGTTTATTGTTATCACTCACTACCTATCTCTCACTCTTGGTTTCAATGATATTTTAAACATACATTTATGATTATTCTTTCAATATTCTGTGTCTTACTTTCTTATTATAATAAGATTCTTAACAACATACTTTATTTAATAATAATTGTCTTACTTATTTTTTTTTATGGTTAGTGTACTTTCTTTATTATTGTTTTATTCATGGATATTTATTTTATTTTCTTTACTCATTTGTGTCCTTTATCATTAATTGTCATCTTAATTTCTGTAAATCTTTCCTCATCTTATTGTCTTTATCTGGCCAATCTCTGGGGATGGGTCATAGTCATTTGTTTGTCAGTCTAGTCTATTCTTTTAATTATTATTCTTGTTTACAATTCTTTTTTCTTCTTTCTTAACTCCATTTTATATTTTTTTCATTATTATTTATTAAATTATTTAGCTGTTATCATTTCTCTAATACTTGTGGATACCCTATAGGGTCTGATTTCTGCAACATTATAATATATGTGTAAAGGAGGTATGGTAGAAATTTCATGTGTTTTTGTAAATTCATGTATTATTGTAACTGCGTATAAAACACATGTGAGTGTATTAGATATACACTACTTTTCTGAGGGAATCTCTAGGCTGAGAGATGGACATTTACTCCCTACACAGCACAGAGAAAGCATTACCATCATTTAGCACTTGCACTGTGCTGTCCTTTCCAACTCAAATGAGACAGGCCCTTGCTTACCAACTTCTTTTACTATCAAAATTATACGCCTAAGACAGAAAGTACAAACTAAATTATTAATATGAATTTTACTGATGTATGAACATCAGAATTAAACATGATGACTGCCATCATTATTGTAGGCAACATTATTTGTCATTACGAATCCTTTTGAACGTCTACCACCGGTAATTATAAAGTGGAAGATTGTACCATACAGAAACCTTTTTCCTCATTCAAACAACTATCTTTTATCAAGAAACAGAAAGAAGTTATTAAAATATTGTATAAGGCTTATGCTGTATTACGTTTATACCCCAGGCACCTCCTAAATTTCACTCACTCTCACTCTCTCTCTCTCTCCCCCCCCCATTCCTGTTTAAGATAACAAAAGCATAACTCTTTACAATCTTTTAAAACCGGTTTATAACTTGTAAGTTTTACTAAAATTTGCTTTGATACTTTGAACCACATTGGATTAGACAATTCTTTTATTTTATAAATGGTAAAAATTTACAAGAATGGCCTACTTTCTACATTACACATTTTCTGTAATCAATATTAATCATGCATTGCCTAAAAACTATAAGCCCATGGAAGTAACATTGGAAACACTACTTGATCCTCATGTTCCTTAATTTGTTTAGAATCATTCTTATGATATATAACTGAGATAATCATACATTCTTTCAACTGAAACACTATCTTACAGTCTCTTTCTTTCTGGATATTACTGACCAATTACTGGATCAAATAACCAGCACTTACCAAAAATTATGCAATAACAAATAAATAAATCTGAATTTTAACTATTATAAAATATACAGCCAATAGTACGCCTATATGGTTTAAGCACCTCTTGTAAAATCAAGGATCACACGAATAACAAAAACCTGGATGGCCCAGTGGTTGGAGAGCTCCACACATGTAAGAGTCAATGGAGGATATGGATTTCAGACAACAACAAAATAAACAGCAAACATTCAAAAGTATTATATGCAACAGTGATCATTCTGCTTATTATATGCAACACAAAGAAAAATAGTGCACAGATAAATTTTATATAAGCCTTACCTAGTTCCGAGGGCAATAGGATTGATGTCGGGGCTTGGGTAGCAAGTGGTAACAGCAATATGATCTTCTAAAGTAAGGGCATCAAAGACAGCAATTTTTTCTGCTAAAGTAACTACAACAGAACGCCTATTAGCTAAAACATCCCACACCTGGTTTTTGAATTTTATACTTTTCACCTAAAACAAAACATAAAAACTTATACAATAATGTTTAACAATAGGGCAAATGCTGTTGTTAACATACAAAATGATATTATTTAAAATATTCAACTACTTTATGGTGATTTTACATATACTACCACACTATCATATGCACACAGTATGAACACTATGGTAAAACTCTGTGGGTAGTGTAGTCCTCATTTTCAAGATGTTGCCTAGCCTAATTTGCTTACCATGGGATACAAAAATGTAAAAAAATTATTAAGATAAAATTTGAAGCATAACATTATAGTTAACTTTTTTCTTATTGACCACTGACTTTATTAATCATTTATGCTCTTATAAATATAGACAATATTACCTAAACAAAACACGTACAAGGTCATTAAATGAAAACAATACAATAATTACCTGATCAACATCTCTAAGAGAAATAAATGAAACTGAACAAAACTGTGGGCCAGGTCCTGTATTGTCGACGAGAGCCACTAGTGGCCGCTTATGTTTAAAGAGATCTTGACGTAGCGGTAGTCTTGGTTCTGGTGTTGGCAAGAGGCGCAACGTTCTCACAGACCCTTGTGACCACGATAACACCTCCCTTGCTTCACCAGTTGCAGGTACACACCAAACCTATAAAAAGATCAGATAATGCAATAACTTCTACTGACTTCTTGCCTATAAACCGTATCTCATTCTCAGGTCTACTTAAAACATGTTTTCAAAATAGTGGTTGTATTCTCAACTGGAAAAAACAAATCAGAAATGACAACAATTATACATCTTTTATACATCACTCAAAATTCTCCTGCATATTCAAGAATATCAAGTAATATTCAAGAATATTCAAGTAAATCCTGAAATTAGAAGAGTCTAACCTTTGCATCTCCAACTAACTGGAGCCCACAGCATATTCAAACCTATATCACGTTTAATACTGAGAAAACACATGTCTATAATAAGAGCATAAAACCAGAGAACTCCAAATATTGTGTTTTGTATTTGAAATAGACAATTTTTTTTTTAATAGTGTTTACTTTATTAGGATCCACACTAACACTAGCTGCTGTGACCAAATATCTCAAAGTATTGTACTTTTTTGTGAAATAGAGTACACCTACATTTATTCAGATCAGCTTTGGTTGGGTATTATGATTTCTAAATAAGCTTTGAGATTTTAAAAAATTATCAACTGGCGGGCACATGTGTCTCACAGTTGTCATCCCATCAAATGAGACCAGTTTAACTGCAGCAGGAGGAATACATCAATATAACACCAACTACACAGGGCAGTGGTTCTGCCTATGTTAGTTCAAAATTCCAGTTCAGTGATTATGACAAAAATATAGTACAAATAAGGCTGTGATGCACGTTCTCTACATGCTGCTGACTTGATAACACTGTTACTGTTATATTAACTGCATCAGGTTATAGTTTCAACTGAAGGAACAATTAATTAAATTTATCAAATAGTAGTGACAATTATTTTTATACAATTTAAAAGCATCACATTATGATTTATTACATGAAACAAATAAAATATCACCTGAATTGTGAAATAATATATCACAGTCTCCTACAAATTCAAAGAAATATGGTCTTCTACTAGGAGTACTTTTCTACCTGCTGTGTAATGAAAATATGCAGTAGTTTTCAGCCCATAAGCAAATAGATTTACTAGAAAAAAATGTTGTGTTTCTTTCTTAGATTAATAATTCAACACTCACCTGTACTCCACTTCCATAACCTAAAACAAGGAGAAGAGGAGGAACACCATCTTCTTCTCCAGTGTCTGGAAAAAATACTGGATCATTGATATCAGCTTGTTCAAACTTCGCCCATGTTATCACATCTCTGTTATCACTTGAACTACCTCCTGTATACGCCTATCAAAAGAAATAATAATAACTATTTTGTACACCACACTATATTTAAGAATGTGTTTTATATAATAATTATACAAACAAGTACAAATGATTTATTCCAAGTACTATTTATTTTTATATACATTTTGCGGCTGTGAAACACATATCACATATTTTTAACAACTATACTATTTGCAATATTTTTATTTTCCAAGTGTGTCGTATGTTGTTGCAGAACTGCTAACTGCTTTGTACTGAGTGAGTCTTTCAGACGACTCCATAATTAAAAAAATTCTGAACAACTGTTGAAGGATCATACATAAAGGTTGGTTATTTGGGACTTCATAATGGTGGAGATGTTGAAAGGCCTCACCCTATAAAAAGCAGTAGTTACTTGGCAACAGCTTACCAAGTTGGAATTATGAAAACAGTTAAGAAAATTAACCTAAATGAAAATGTTTTCATTTTGTTTTAATTGTCTCCAAGTCACGTTACTAAATATTTAGAATTAATATTAGGCAATTACCTGTATTAACTTCCGTCTTGTGACTTATTTGGTTTTTTCTTAAAACGACGCGTTTCAAGAATAAATTCTCATCATCAGGTTCCAATACTATAAAAACATCAAATTCACCCAAAAGGGGTCGTCAACTAGTTAAAATACACAAACACAAAAACACCACACATAATTTAACACCGACACAGTCACGGCACAGTCCGATGCGCATCGTCTCGTTGCCAACGACCAACTGTTGCACTTTGTCTTATACGACCGTTATCATTGCCCGCTGACCCATCGATATCGATGGCCGTGTTGTACAGCAGATTCGATCGGAACGAAACTTTGTCATTAAGTAGCTGGTCCGTTTGTAACTTCGAAGCCCTGTATATCTCATATTCCTCCACAGCGTTCATGTATGCACCCTTTTTACAATTATGAAGCAGTTTAAAGTTTGTGTGGAAGTCTGAGTACTTATGACTATACAGCATTAAATGCTGAGCGTAACTGGATCTAGTTTTCGAGATATCACTTTTGGGCAGGTGTTCTTTAAAACGTTCGGCTGACGGCCTGCCCGTTTGTCCTATATAGAATTTGTCACAGTCATCGCATTCAAGCTTGTACACTCCAGTTTTCTCTTCAGCCGGGATATGAGTTCTTTGTCCTAAACGTTTTTTGATGTTATTTGTGGTTTTAAAGGCCACTGTTATTTTACGTTTTTTCAGCTCATTCTTTACAATGACTGGTAGTACATTCGTGTACTCAGTTACTATAAACTTAGTATCTTCTTTAGATGGGCCAGTTAATCTGCTTTTACTATTGATTTTTACCGAGTGTTTTCTTATAAGCTTGTCTATGATTCCACTGTTATACCCATTAGCGATAGCTATACTTTTGATTATATTAGTCTCTTCCACTCTGTCTTTTTGCTCAAGGGGAATAGCAAGCATTCTATGAACGAACGCGTTGAAGGCTGCCATTTTTTGGGAATATGGATGGTACGAATCAGCATGAATAGTAATATTCGTGGTGGTGGGCTTTCTATAAATTTTGAATCTAATCGGTCATTATATTTGCTGATAGTGAGATCAAGAAAGTTCAGGCAGCTATTATTCTCCATTTCTAGGGTAAATTGGATTTTCATGTTTATGCTGTTCATATATCCTTTCAAATTTTCTATTTGTCTACTCGTTCCATTGAATATCATAAAAGTGTCGTCAACGTAGCGTACGTAAAATTTAATTTTGTCTCGCTGTTTATTAAGACTATACATTAAAAATGTATTCTCAAAGTGGTTCAAGTATAGGTCCGCTAAAATTCCCGATAAAGGTGACCCCATTGCCAGACCATCCTCCTGCATGAAATACTCATTATCATAAGAGAAATAATTTTGTTTGAGTATTGTTTTTAGCAATACGACGACACTTTTATGATATTCAATGGAACGAGTAGACAAATAGAAAATTTGAAAGGATATATGAACAGCATAAACATGAAAATCCAATTTACCCTAGAAATGGAGAATAATAGCTGCCTGAACTTTCTTGATCTCACTATCAGCAAATATAATGACCGTTTCAAATGTGTAAAATGGTAAAATGTGTGTTTACAAACAATGGCAGACTCATGGCGATGTTTTTGTTCTAGCATATGAAGTTTGCGTGATAGACTAAAATGTGTACGACGTACAATGTCATATATGTATCTGTGTACGGAATCTAAAACTTTATCGATTAAGGCAGGATGAATATTGTTAAGAATCTGCAAATGCAGTTTAAGCAAACGAGTGTTGAGGAGAGATTTTTTAATGTATAAAGCTTTAATTTCTTCCTTGACGCGAAATAGTTTAACCATTGACAAATTGTTGAGAAAACATGAAAAAAGAATGCTTAAACCCCGAATAAACAGCAACACGCAAAAAATTTTTATATCTACTAATTACACTAGCTTTATGCCTAAGGTCTTGTGTTCTATATTGAATAATAATAGTTTCACTATTTCATTCAGGACTAATAATAAGTTACTGGATATTCTCAAACCGAAAAAACACACGCCTCCAGAAGAAAAAACTGGCATATATAAGTTAACATGTAATGATTGCGAGTGCTTCTACATTGGACAGACTGGGAGAGGTTTCCTTAAACGATTTCGAGAACATTTACCCAAGAAAATAAGAAATATTGACAACATCAAATCAAATTACGCCCGACACCTAACTTCACACAATCATAATTACACAGATTTTAATTCCAATTTAATACCGTTACATGTGTGTAATAAGGGCCGTTTCATGAATGCCTTGGAGGAGTTTGAAATTTACAGTGCATATGCAAACCCAATGAGTCGCGATATCGTGCTAAATGACCACCTGAACTTTGTATCCAACCGATTGTACGATACTGCCTTGAGTCTGCTCGCTGGGGCTATGATAAGGTAGCAACCGCTCAGTAGCAGAATGAACTTGAACGGGTGCGCACCCAAATCCGCGTACGGTTCATATGCATATCTTGACATTTTAACTTTTTAACGATCTCATATGAGTGACTGTTTTAACTTTTAATATCTGATGATGGAGTATATGCTCCGAAACGCGTCATAGACGAAGCATAGGAAATCACACGGCGGATAATTAAGGTAATTAATTTATTAATTCAATTACAATTCAACAAACCTCTGAAGATACAGAATAATTCCTGTGAAACATGCGTCAGATGAAAATAAACCTACTTTCAGTGTATTTATTTGAAGATATTATATAGGAGACCTGCAGGAAACTCTACGAGTTACTTACAAAGGAATACGAATTACTGTATACTAAATTGTTAAAGATGCACTGATGACATGCGATTTTAGTAGGCAAGTTGGTAATTATACAAAAAATACTACAAAAATTATAAGACGTGATAAAAGTGAATGGAATGAAAAAAAAATTAGAAAATGAAGTGATGACAAAAAAAGGGTAAATGAGATGTCAGAATCGAAGAGGAGATTAGAGGGGGTACATAAGTACTAATATAAGATATTTAAGGATTATTTTGGTTACAGAATTCATTAACACTATAACAGCCATAATGAAAGAAATATTCAAGGGGAAAAATGCATATTATGTACCAGAATGAAGTTGAATCTGAGGAAGTCTGGTGAAATGCTTTATACACAATGTTTTAAGTGAGGCAGCTGAAAAGATATGCACAGTTGCATGTAACAGGGGAACAAAACACCATACATAGTAGCACATGCTGTCATCTAGTAGTTACTTCCCCTACTAAAAACATTTCAAGTATCCCAATTCCACCCATTTCTTCTTTGCCTGTAGCCACTGGCATGGAGTCAAGTCCACTTGCTGTGTCAGTGCATCTAAAACAATGATTTAATTTTTAACCGTCAAAAAAATGAACACTAGTGACATTCATTGTCAACTACAAACCATTTGTGTTGATGAAACTGTTGATTTAATTATTGCGAATACGTAGGCAATAAAATATTATGCATCGGAAGCTGGTAAAGCAAATATTGAAGATAAAACTCACAGTGGTCAACTAGTTTCTGCGATTGACAAAAAGCATTGAAAGGAGGTGGATGAACTGATTCAAAATGACCACATCACGCAGCCACTCATCGCCAACTGAGTAAACATATCAAAAGAACGAGTAGGACACACTATTGAAGAACTGGGTTACATTGGAATATGTTTTGCAGTGAGTGTCAAGCAAATTCATAAAAGGAAACAAAGCAACAACAGAAAGAATGTTGTGAATAACTTCCGAGATGTTATAGTAAAGATGGAGATGACTTCCTTCTCAATATTATGACAGAATATAAAACTTGGGTGCATCATTACAAACCCAAAGAAAAAAGGCAAAACATGGTATATCAGTAGATTTGCCACAATACAAAAATTCAAAACCCAAGCTTCTACAAAAAAAATTCTCTTGACAATGTTCTTGCATGCCAAACAGATATACGCACTAAACCATCTCAGATGATGTGCATGTCGAGTTAAAAAAAAAAAAAAACACTTAGATGATAATACTGCAACAGGATAATGCTCACATCTCGTGCAACTACCAATACGCAATTTCTTGTGTGGTTGAAATTTGAACCCATTTTATACCTTCCATAAAATTTTATACCAAAGGTATTTCCATTTTAAGTAAATAAATTTAAGTAGCTAATTGTTATTATATTTACCAGGAAGCAATTACTGATAAAACACAATGATCTAATTAAATGAATTGATATTTATTTTTACATTAAACAATACAATAAATCACTCATGACAACCGCACATGTAATGTAAATAAAACGTAGGTATCTAAGATACATAACTCAATGCGACCGACATAGATGGCGACATACTCAAGTAATAAACATAATGATTTAATCTGCATTCAAAGTAGATTACATAAAATAATAAAGTATAATAAAATAATTATTTATTAACACTCCTCCATAAAAATTTTATTTCTAAGTCGTTCAAATACTTTCTTCGACAATGGTTTTGTCAAGATATCTGCCAAGTGGTCAACGCTAAACAGTATTTCCAATGTGTTGCTGTATAAATTTTCCAGGAATGTCAATGTGCTTCTTCCCTTTTGTTAATTTTGCCTTCTGTAGTATTTTGTAACATTAAAATTGCAGATTGATTATCTATACAGAGTCATGTAGGAATATCCTTGAAATATCTAAGTTCGATACCAAGTCTCTTTATCCAGCAAATTTCATCAAGAGATGAAACAGCAGCTCGAAATTCTGCCTCTGCAGTTGAGTTTCCTGCTTTTGGGTTAACCATACAATAGGACCGCCTCTCATAATTATTACTCCAGTAGTTGACTGTCTTGAGATGTCTCCTCCAAAATCTGAATCTGAATAAGCAATGAGTTCAGAATCTCCATTGAAACTTATTCCAAAGTTTACAGTGCCCAAGTATCGAAATAGATGTTTTACCATATTCCAGTGCCGTACCATGGGATCGTCTGAATATCTACTTAGGTAGTTTACTGCAAAGCTGATATCTGGCCTAGATACTGTAGCTAATTAAAGTAAACTGCCTACTGCCTCACGATATGGGACAGATTTATCGAGTGGCTGATCATTATGAAAATGTTGTTCTTTGGTTGACATACCTATTTCCATTGGAGTCGACTTTTGATTTGAATCTTCCATTCTTTTCAATATCTTTTCAGTGTAATGATGTTGGCTTACAAAAATTTCCATATATACGTCCATATATACTCTTGAGCAACTCACAAACTCTACCTGAGCCATCATCAAAGCCTACCGGTTGATACATGTAAATCTTCTCATCCAAAGATCCATGTAAAAACGCTGTCTTCACATCAAAAGTCATCAGATGCATTCCATCGGAGGCTGAAATGCTGAGTATCAGTCGAAAGGATGCATGTTTGGCAACAGGACTGAAGGTCTCAGTATAATGGATTCCTTGTTCTTGCTCAAACCCTCTTGCAACTAGCCTGGCTTTGTATCGCCCATCTTGTTTTTGGCATAAAACCCACCGACAAGTCAAAGCTTTTTCTTCTTTTGGTAGACTTACTAGTTTCCAAGTTCTCATCTTCATCAAAGAATCATACTCTTCTAACATTGCTTTCTTCCAGTTTTCATCCTGTAGTGCTTGTAAAATGGAAATATCTTCTACCTCACCTATCATGGCCATATTTACATTTTTGTTTCTGTTGTCTTCAACTATATAATCTACCATCCTTGCTGGCATCCTTAAAGTAGCCATGTTTTGAAGACTTCTTTTCTCTGGTTGAATACAGTTTGATCTCGTTCCAAACACTTTACACAATGATTTTCTTGACATTCATTTTGCATATTATTGTCAGACACAGAGCTTTCATAAACACTTTCACTATCAGATTTTTCTTCTTCACTTGACACTATATATTCCTTTTCTTCATTTGACAAGGTAGCTTCAATTTCTGTATAACTAGACTTACTGTTTAATTTTTCATCAACTATCACATCTCCTGATGTTACAACTTCATTTTTGTCTCTTAAGTAAACTTGGCAACTACTTGAATCTAAACTGTATCCTAAGAAAATTCCTTTTTCTGATTTCTTCTGTGTTTTGGCTCTCTTAAAATCCTGAATGAAAACATAACAATCACATCCAAAGATTCTAAGCTTATTTACATCAATTCTGCGTCCAAACCATAAATCCACAGGACTTTTACCTTTCACAGAACTTGTTCCAGTCTGATTCAGTGTAAATGTAGCATAACTAATTGCTTCTGCCCATAAGTTTTCATTTAGATTTCTTGCATGTATAGCTGATCTAGCAGATTCTACAATAGTTCTCATCTCTCTCTCAATTCGACCATTTTGTGGTGCAGTGTACGGGTTTCTACTTAATGTGGAAAACTCCAAGTTCTTCACAAAACTTCTTAGTATCTCCATTTTTAATTTCTTTCCCATTATTAGACTTTAAAACTTTTATTTTCTTTCTAAACTGATTCTCAACTAAAGTCATGAAGATTTTCAATTTCTCAAAAGTTTCATTTTTAGTTTTTAAGAAATAGACAGTGCGAAAAGGAGAGAAATCATCTTTGAGCATAAAAAAATATTTTGCTCTTCCAAAAGAATTTATATTCATCTTGCACAAGTCACTTCGTGAATTACATCAAGTACCTCTTTTGCCACTTCAAAATTTCTTGGATGTGGGAGACGATGGCGTTTGCCATAAACGCATCCTTCACACACACAGTCATCCCAATCGTCTACATACTTTATACTATTTTTCTTCAAAATGTCTCTTACATAACTAATATTCTGATGTGCTAATTTTTCATGCCACTTTTTGACTGACATAGCAACAATACACTTTTCGAAGTTTTCATAGCGAAACATCATTCTAAACAATCTCCCATCTCTGTTTGCCATGGCTGTTAATTCACCAGTGTCTGAATCAAAAAAATACGAGCAATTTGTGTCTGCTTCCTGACGATAACCCTTGTCCAAGGCACTAGTGACAGAAAATACGTTAAAGGGTATCTTTGGTGTATACAAAACATTTTTCAATGTTATGTTACACCAATCTTGACCATTATAAGCTAACAGATCTATGTCTCTGACACCAACACCTTCTATAAGTGTTGAATCTCCAATTATGACTTTTTCTGGTTCTTGTAAAACAGTATAATTTTTCAACCAGTCATTCCTTAAAGTCATGTGCTGAGTGGCACCACAATCTTGGTACCATAGATCTTGATAGTCATTCTTCATTGATATATTGCTACGACAGCACAGAACAATCTACGCGTTTATCGAATGCGCCAGAAAGATCTCGATGTAAGCGTGTGGTGTACGTGCTACTAGACGCATTTTGCAAGAATTTTCTCGACTGTGCCAGCCTTCGCTTGGGCGCTCGGACTGTGTCAAGGCCGTAGCAATTACGTAGTTCGCGAGAGATAAGATGCAGTTTGGAAGCTTCTGGTGTGTGAGCGTAACTATAAATACATCGCGTCGCGGCCTTAGTTTTCAGTTCAATGCGAGATTTTTGACTGTGCGGTTCGAGAGTATTAGTGCGATATATTTACAGAGCGGTTCGGGTTATTACGGTGTACGTTCAAGTAGTTATTAGTGAAGTGTTGCGTTTTATATTCGGACGGTATAATTGTAATACAGTTGAGTTTTAATATTAGTGGACATTTTATTGCGTATGAACAATTTCATTTGATTTGTTGTAGACACTGTGTTGTTAATTACTAACTGTTTTACTATAACAATTAAAGGTGTGATTAGTGACTTAATTGGTGTCTTGTAATTATTTTGTTTCCACTGTACCTACGACGATCGAGTAGACCGTCGTAACAGTGGTGTCAGAACTGGGATAGAACGGTTAACAGTGGAAACAGTGGACGCTTTGTACAAGACGAGTGTGATTTGTAATTAATCAGTAAACATGGAGCCCAATCAGATGATGGAAGCTTTACAAACACTGCTGCGGCAGACACAGGGAGAAGCAGAAAGACGACAAAAAGAAGAACGAATAGAAGAAAGAGAAGAGGCTGAGGAACGTCAGAAAGCACTAATGCTAGAAACAGAAGAAAGACAAAAAGAGGAATGCAGACAGGAGGTGGAAGAAGCAGAAAGACGACAAAAAGAAGAACGAAGACAGGAAAGAGAAGAGACAGAGGAACAGCGACGACAGGAAACGGAAGATATCAAAGCATTAATACAGGAGCAGAAACAGATTCAAGAACACAGTACAGCAGAATTGGGTCTCCTACGAGGTGAGCTTAATAAACAAGTTACTAAAATATCGGAGGTACAAGAATCAATGACATTAAAAATAGCTGAAGTAGAAAAATCTGTCTTGATGATTGAAGAATCGATGTCTACAAAAATATCTGTTATAGAAGAATCTGTGTCAAATAAAATATCTGCAGTAGAAAACTCAATGGCAAACATAAGAGAACAAATTAAAAGTGAAGTCGAACAGTGCATGAAGATTCAACCAAAACAAATTTCTGAACAGACTGTACCAGTGATCAAGACAGAAAAAGACACAGAAAATAAGTTAACAGAGAAAGTCACTTTGCCTGCAGTAGGGACAGTTCATGTCAAAGCTCCAACCTTTGACGGAAGCACTCACTGGGCAACGTACCTCCGCCAATTTGAAGCTGCTGCATGCGCAAATAATTGGACAGAAAAAGACAAGGCTGTTTCACTTGTTCTTGCATTAAAAGGACCCGCGGCAGAACTACTACAGAAAGTGCCACCTGACAGCCAGAACACCTATGCCGAGTTGATAAAAGCTCTGGAATTACGGTATGGTGATAAACATTTGCGAGATGTGTACTGCACCCAGTTGAGAGCAAGGCGACAGCATTCCGGGGAAAGTCTTCAAGAGTTTGAAGCAAGTATCGACAGACTAATTAGACTGGCCTATCCTGAAGCGCCAGAAGATTTTCGAACGCGTTTTGCGATGCAGACATTTACTGCCGGTGTCCGAGATAACGAACTACAGCAAGTGTTACGAATGGCAAGACACCAGAACAGTGCGGACGCCCTGGTACATGCTTTGCAATTTGAGGCCGCCAAATCAGCGTCTGGTTGGACAAGTCATAAAGTGCGCGAGCTAAAAGATCTCGACGGCACAGACGATGAGGAAGAAGAACAAGGAACAGAGACTCGACGGTCGGCGCCACAGAATAAAATAAGAAAGGATGGAAGACCGAAGTGTTATCGATGTGGGAAACCTGGACATCTACAACGAGATTGTCGGGTTAGAATTCAGCAGCAGGGAAACGAGCAATAGTCGGTGCAACGGGGCGTGTGCTGACTAACTGGAGGAATGAAGCCCCTAGACAATACGCAATTTCTACGCTTCAAAAAAACACCGGGAGCTTGGTAGTTACCGGATTTGTTCAAGAAAGGCCAACCTCGATTACAGTTGACACAGGCGCAACAGTTTCTATTGTGCGCCCCGACGTGGTGAAAGATCTCAAGCCAATCTGGTGCTCTTGCAGTTTGCGAACAGCTACTGGACGGCCTGTAAAAGTGTATGGAAAAGTACACCTACGCCTCGGTAGACTTGAGTTTAATCATCAAGTACTTGTTGCAGACATTGTGGATGAAGCAATTCTTGGTGTGGACGTTATGAACGCATACGGATTTATAGTCGACTTCAAAAACAATGTCTTGAGAATCGGAGGCGAAGAGGTAATGCTATCAACAATGACGACAGCAGAAAAATCGATGGACGTCATAAACCAAGTGGCCGTAACTTTTCCGCCAAACTCCGAAAAGATCATCATGGTTAGAACTGCGGTAGATACTAGGGGCAATCAGTGCTCTATATTCAAACCTCAGGTAGTCAGCACACCGGGCATACTAATTGCCAGAAGTTTAGTAAAACCTGACGAAACCGGAAATGTACCTATTAGAGTGGCGAATATTTTGGATCAAGCTATCACTTTACAAAGCAATACGCTCCTAGGCAAATTGACTCCTGTGGCCTGGGTAGCCGGAATAACGCAACGAAGACCCAGTTCTTCGGATACTTCTAAATTACCAGAGGAACTGCAAGAATTATTGAACAGATCTTCTAACGACCTCTCAAGTGGTGAGGTAAAAGAACTCTGACAGTTTTTACACGAATTCAAAGATTGTTTTGCAGTTCGGGGACAGTCACTGGGAAGAACCTCTCTTGTGCAACATCGCATCAATACCGGGGACACAACACCGATACGCCAACCTCCTCGAAGGCCTCCATTATCTAAACAACAGGAGATGTCTCGGTTAGTACAGGACATGTTGACAGAGGGAGTAATTGAACCTTCGTCAAGTGCTTGGTCTTCCCCTGTAGTGCTGGTAGCGAAGAAGGATGGTGGATTCCGTTTCTGCGTAGACTACCGGAGGTTAAATGACGTTACAAAGAAAGACTGCTATCCATTACCTCGCGTTGACGATACACTCGACACGTTGTCTGGAGCACAGTGGTTTTCCACATTGGACCTCAAGAGTGGATAATGGCAAGTGGGTCTTCATCAAGAAGACAAGGAAAAGACCGCTTTCTCGACCCCAAGTGGCTTATTCCAATTTAACGTCATGCCATTTGGACTCTGTAATGCACCGGCAACATTTGAGAGATTGATGGACCTGATACTCCGAGGGCTGACGTGGAAAACTTGCCTTGTTTACTTAGACGATGTCATAGTGATCGGGAAGACTTTCGAAGATCACTTGGAAAACCTTAAGGAAGTTCTAACTAGAATTCACGGTGCACAACTGAAGCTGAGCCCGAAGAAGTGTTCTCTATTCCAGAAGGAAGTACAGTATTTGGGCCATCTGGTTTCGGCAGCGGGCGTTAGCATGGATCCTAATAAAGTAGACACCGTAAGAGACTGGCCAGTTCCGAAGAATAAACACGAAGTTCGGAGTTTCCTGGGGTTATGCTCATATTACAGACGTTTTGTGAAAGGCTTCGCTACTATTGCTAAACCACTACATGAGCTAACGGAAAATAAACGAAACTTCCAATGGTCGAGAGAGTGTGAACAAGCATTTAGAACGTTGAAGATTGCATTATGTTCACAGCCAATTCTCGCTTTTCCAGCTTCCGAAGGGAAGTACATCGTAGGCACAGACGCAAGCAATACTGGTCTAGGAGCAGTTTTGTCTCAAGTGCAGAACGGTGAAGAACGAGTAATAGCGTATTACAGCAAGACGCTTTCTAAACCAGAGAGAAATTATTGTGTTACAAGAAGAGAGTTGTTGGCAATTGTCAGAGCTTTGGAGCACTTCCATAAATACCTCTATGGGAGAGAGTTTTCACTACGTACCGACCATGCTGCACTTGCATGGCTCTTGAGATTTAAAAATCCGGAAGGACAGTTGGCAAGGTGGCTCGAACGTCTGCAAGAGTACAACTTCAAGGTACAACATCGGCGGGGGTGCCTGCACGGTAATGCAGATGGCTTATCACGAAGACCATGCCCGGAAGACTGTTGACATTGCCACAGAAAGGAAGAACAAAACTCAAGCAAACATGTTCAAGCCATCACTGTAGATTTCCTGGCTGATGGCTGGACAACACAAGACTGTCGACAAGAACAGATGACTGATGAAGACATTGGACCGATCTTGACAGCAAAAGAGGAAGGTCGCCGCCCGGATTGGCAAGATATCTGCCATGGTTCCGAAGTGCTGAAGGGCTACTGGGCACAATGGAAATCTCTCACCTTAGAAAACGGATTGCTGAAAAGGGCTTGGGAAAGTGCAGATGGACGAGACATGGTCATGCAGTTGATAGTTCCCCGAAGTAAAGTGCAGTCTGTTTTGAAGGAGATGCATGATGGAACATCTGGAAGCCATCTTGGCGTTAACAAAACCCTTGACAAAATACGGAAGCGATTCTATTGGCTTCATCTTCGCCACGACGTAGAGGAATGGGTTCGGACGTGTGAAATATGTGCTGCAAGCAAGGGCCCACAAACCAGAAGCAGGGGAAAAATGAGACAGTATAACATTGGACAACCTTTCGAGAGAATTGCCATAGACATTGCTGGACCATTCCCAGTTACTGACGATGGAAACCGGTACATCATGGTTGTAGGTGACTACTTTACAAGTGGGTGGAAGCCTACGCAATTCCAAATCAGGAGGTTACCACTGTGGCAAAGCAGTTAGTTCACAACTTCTGTTGCCGTTATGGAGCCCCTATGGAAATCCATACGGATCAAGGGAGAAATTTCGAATCAGGAGTATTTAAAGAATTATGCCGTCTACTCGGAATTCGAAAGACCAGGACAACGCCTCTGCATCCTCAGTCGGACGGGATGGTTGAGAGATTCAACAGGACACTTGAGCAGCATCTTTCGAAAGTTGTTGACGAGAACCAAACAGACTGGGACCAACGTATACCACTATTCCTTATGGCATATAGATCATCAGTACATGACACAACCGGCATGACTCCAGCAAAATTGGTGTTTGGGCGGGAGATTCGTCTTCCTGGGGACTTGATGTTTGGATCACCTGAGACTCAGTCCCAAGAGCCAAAGAACTATTCCTCACAATTAGAAAACCAACTGCGAGACATGAATCGCTTGGTAAGAGGACGGCTCAAGATTGCCAGTGATAAAATGAAAACTCGGTATGACATTCGCAGCAATAGTGTGGGTTTCCAAGAAGGAGATCAGGTCTGGTTGTTCAATCCAAAGCGCCGTCGTGGTCGCTCACCTAAGCTTCAGTCTAACTGGGAAGGACCCTACACTGTAAAAAAAAGGATTAACGATGTTGTTTATCGGATTCAACAGGAAGGACAGCGAAAGTTCAAGGTCGTCCACCTAGATCGCCTGGCTAAATACAAAATTAGAGACGCTTTGCCAGTTCGGGACGAACAGGCTTAAGGAGGGGGCAGTGCTACGACAGCACAGAACAATCTACGCGTTTATCAAATGCGCCAGAAAGATCTCGATGTAAGCGTGTGGTGTACGTGCTACTAGACGCATTTTGCGAGAATTTTCTCGACTGTGCCAGCCTTCGCTTGGGCGCTCGGACTGTGTCAAGGCTGTAGCAATTACGTAGTTCGCGAGAGATAAGACGCAGTTTGGAAGCTTCTGGTGTGTGAGCGTAACTATAAATACATTGCGTCGCGGCCTTAGTTTTCAGTTTTCAGATTTTTGACTGTGCGGTTCGAGAGTATTAGTGCGATATATTTACAGAGCGGTTCGGGTTATTACGGTGTACGTTCAAGTAGTTATTAGTGAAGTGTTGCGTTTTATATTCGGACGGTATAATTGTAATACAGTTGAGTTTTAATATTAGTGGACATTTTATTGCGTATGAACAATTTCATTTGATTTGTTGTAGACACTGTTGTTAATTACGAACTGTTTTACTATAACAATTAAAGGTGTGATTAGTGACTTAATTAGTGTCTTGTAATTATTTTGTTTCCACTGTACCTACGACGATCGAGTAGACCCGATTGGAGAGCCAACTATGGGTGTCGAGACAAAACTCTTGCTTGTTCCTGAGCTGATAGAAGCGGCCGAGGGTAAAGTGGCTGAAGATGAGGTTATGCAAGAGGTTGTTGACGAGAACCAAACAAACTTGGATCAGCCAGTGGTATTTAGGTCATTAGTACATGACGCAACGAGAGTGATTCCAGCTAAGCTAGTGGTGGCGCGAAAGATTCGCATTCCTGGGAACGTGATGTATATTAGTAACAGACAATCCAACATTAATCATCAATTTATTTTTTGATGTAGATTTGTCTGATTTTTCTGACTTACTATCTACATTTTTGGTACAATTTTTGGCAAAGTGACCTTTTTCGTTGCACTTATTACATGGATAATTTTTCTTACAATATTCAATGTAACTTTTACTAGGTTTATTCTTGCAGTACTTCTTTATGTGCCCTTTTTGTCCACATTTAAAGCATTCCTTTACGTTCACTTGTTTTGTTTTATTATTGTTCTGTCCCTTTGATATGAAAGCATTCTGACACTCATTATTGGCCTGTTCACTTTCTTTTTGCCTGTCTTCTTCAAGTTTCAAACGCTCAAACATGTTGTTCAACGTTTTGTCTGTGGAAATAACATTATCCCAAGACGTTCTAAAATGATGCAGTGTTGTTGGAAGTATACCTAATTTCCTTTGCATAATCCAGTTTTCGTTAACGCTTTCACCTAGTGCAGACAATTCATCAGCATATTGTTGAATTGTCATGCAATTTTCTATTACTGATTTGTGCTCATCATACTTATAATTAAATATAATCTTTGCAGGCCTTCAACTGAAACGTTTGATTTTTTTCTATATAAGGTTTCCAACTTTTCTAACATAGCATTTGCGGACTGGCACCTTGCAATTTTCTTGGCTATATTACTGTCAACATTCAATCCAATTAATATTTGTGCTTCTAAATCCTTTTCAATCCATTCTTTTACAGCTGCGCTTGATTCATCTCCTTCAGGCGTAATTTTAACTCCCGTTGCGATTTGATAAATACCTTTTGATTTTAAGGTTAGGTTAAGTTTGAATATCCATGAATCATAGTTGGAACCTCCTTGCAAATCATCTTTCAACATTTCTAAATTTGATCTGACTAAATCCATTCATTTCTATTGTTTAATGTGTAATAGTCTTTTTGCGTGTGGTGTTTAAATTGTTTTTCTGATTGTCACCCGTTCTATTACTCGTATCGTATGTGTGTGTGATGAGCGTTTTTTAATTCGCTCGTTGCGTTTGTAGTATAGTATAGGTGTATAATTGAGGGTATTAATCAGTTCAGTTACTTCTGTAAAGGTTGTTCGTGTATAGCGAGTCGAGTTGTACTTTTTCTTACTATTTACGGGCAAACCGTATCTCTCGGCGTTCAGTTTGAATCTTGCCACCTCGTCATCTGATTGGCTCACGCCGTCTTGCAGTGTCGACTTCGCTAACTGTGGTGTTTTGTTGTTTTCACTTTAATAATTCTCTATATATTACTTTATTTTACACGAATCAAACATACAGCGCTGCAGAACAATAAGATTTATTAAACCCTTAAAATTTTTCAGTTATTTAATTGTACATTAATTTATATTGGTACCGGCTTTTACAATTGCTCAGTTGGTATGCTCAGTCGTTTGTATCATGAAGACGCTGCTTGGCGAATGATGTTTGTTTACAATAAATATTTATCACAAGGCGTGTTAAAAAGTCCTTTTGACTACAGAAGTTTTGGATTAACGGCTAAAATGCACAAAATTATAATATTTCTTAAAACTAGGTACACAATGTTTAATACTTTAATACATACAAGTAAGATATCAGCAATGAGAATTAGGATAGTGTTTGGTTAGGATTTTGACAACAAGTTATGTTCATTAATAATTTATTATAGATCAATTTAAATGGTTATTAATTGATTACGTTCAATAATAGTGATTTCTTAACTACCTTCAGTTCTTGTTCAAAATAGTGATCAGTGAAGTGAAAATTGTGACTCGTTATTATAGATAAAAAAGGGGATTCATTTTTTAGTGAAATTATTGTTTTATACTCATCGTTTCTCGTTGGGGCTTCCTCGATGTCATCTACTTCTTCCGGATGGGTCTAGTCGTCTTCTCCTCCTCGGATGGTCATCAATTCTCGTTCAGATGGTTTTTCCATAAAGTTCGGCTTCCCTCTTGTTCCGCAGCCGTTCGTCTTCTCAGTTTGAAGTAGGTCGCTCCTTCTCTTCCTTCGGGATGAGTCGTCAGCTATGTTTCTTTGAAGTCTTCTTATTTTCCACTGATATTTTTATGTTGTGAGTAATTTAATAATAATTAATTCATCAGGTGTTCCATAGATTGCTTTCACTATACTTCTTCCTCCTGGTTTTGGTTAAAATTTATGTTTTTATAGTAAAATTTGGGTTGAGAGCTGCATACATCTGCCCTCCGCGTCGGTCAATAATAGATTAATAAGAATTCCAACGGTCTTTTTGGTAATAAATTTCGGTTGCTATGGTTACCTATTAAATTATGCTAATTCTCATTGGTCGGTAATTTATGTCATTGTTATATTCTAATGTTCTATTTTAGTTTAAATCTATAAAATATCTTTAAATTAAGATTTCTTTCTTATCTTAGTAGCTATGTTTATTACATGAATACCATTGTTCATAGTTTTTGATAAGGATCATTTTGATACCCCTCATGGTTACTTCTGAGTAGTTAATCACATTTTTGTTATTTTTCTTATTTATATTTCATATATATTTTATCTAAAACTGGATGTTATTTATACATTCTTGTATTAGGTATACCTACTTAACTTGTTTAAACATTTGGTATATTCTGATTTGAAATGGGCTATTGTTTGTTTTTTAATTTACAAAAGTTTCTTCATTAACTGTTAGGCCTAGAGCCTAGATTTTCCTATACTACTATCTAACATTCTTTGTAACTCCCTACCTTTATATATGGTACATTAAAACAATTTTTTAATAGAAACAAATAATAAACATTGGTGATTCTAACTACACCTCTTATTCTAACAATAAACATTTTCTTGCCAGGTTCAAGCCTGAAATAAACTTCTAACTACCTTTCTGTTTCTTACTACTATCTGTTTTAACTTATAATTTATTACATTATATTGGTTTTTTAAACAATAACAAAACTCTTATTATACTACTGTTCAACTGTACTTTACACAATATGCTCTACTCCCTCATTCCTTCACTAGAATACAGTGTCTATCTTTCTTGTTTACCATTCATTCTAATGATTTAATCTTTATCTTATTTTATAATTCTTACTAACTATTGCTTAAATTAATCACAGTATAATTAGTTCATCTTACTTGCTAGCACAAAGTTTATCACAGGTTGTTTAGATATTCTAATACAGTCTACTAATTAAAATACCTTTTTATGTTCACCCACTACACTTTTTCCTTCTTAGAAGGTTTTTTTATTTATTCACTTTCACTTTTTTATGTAACATGCTATAACTGCATGTCACCACTTATTTGTATTGATACACTCTTTATTCCACTCACTTGATATTATCCACTATGTTGTCTAATTATGTTAACATCATCGTGTGGTTATTGGTTATGAGTAATTAATTTATTTTCCCTTCACTAATGATCACTTTTGATTATTAACTATGGCCTTTATTTGCCTCAGGGTATGGTTTACTGGTTTTGATTATGTTTATCACTATTCATTTGGGTGTGTTTATTTTTAACTCCCTATCTTATATTTATAAGTACGTTTCTTCATTCATATAATATGCATAATATTACTATCTTAATTGTTATAATTAACATAGGTACATCTCATTTATGCTCTTACTATATTAGTGCATTTGTTTACATGCATTTTGTGGTCATAATTTGGGGATTACAATGTTCGTTATCAATTTCTTGATTACATTTGGTTCCTGGTTCCTTCTTCCTTGTTCCATTGTTTCTCCTTGTTTGTATCCAATCTATTGAGTCAAGTCATCGTCAGTTTATTAGTCATTTGTCATTTTGTCATTTGGTTATTAATCTCCGAGTTATAAGTTCTTGACCTTTTTTCTTGTCTTCAGCTTCTTTGTTTTACAATTAATTATCAATGTATTTTCACTATCTTATGTCATGTTACAAATGTAGTTTCTTCTCTACAACTGACTTTGTGCACTCAATTCTTACTGACACATGCAACAAAAAAAAGGGTTCTTGCGTATTATTACTGTCCACAATTCAATTCAACAATGTGTTTTATTACTTCTCTAGGCCCATAACCTGTTATTATATTTACCAGGAAGCAACTACTGATAAAACACAATGATCTAATTAAATGAATTGATATTTATTTTTACACTAAACAATACAATAAATCACTCATGACAACCGCACATGTAATGTAAATAAAACGTAGGTATCTAGGATACATAACTCAATGCGACCGACAGATGGCGACATACTCAAGTAATAAACATAATGATTTAATCTGCATTCAAAGTAGATTACATAAAATAATAAAGTATAATAAAATAATTATTTATTAACACTAATAAAATGTATTATTTTACTTCATCTGAATATCTGTTTTCGTTTCTACAATATGAATGGCTGTACATTACTTTTCAGTTGCCCATTGTATTGTAATGTATGTGTTGGATACATGGGTAAGTGGAAAAGAGACAGAGATAGGACTAAGGTGCTCAAAATTTGGATTTGGAGATGGATGGATGGAGTACAGTGGATAGACAAAATGACCAACAAAGATACATGTTCAAAAAAACCAAGAAGGGAAGAATACTTCTGTTTTAAGTATAAAATTGTGTTGTCAATTGATCTTTATTTATATATTGTGTTGCATACATGCGCACACACACGTGCATCCAAGCCTAATTGATGATAAGGGTTTCTCGGTTGTGCATTTCCTGCAATGACCTTGAGGGTCTGAGATCTGGGGGGAGGGGTAATGAACACAAAAAGTAGTACGTGCATATGTGCATGCTCAAGCATAAAAACACTACACTAGAAACGACAATGACAAAAAGGGTCAGAAAAACATTAAGTGAATACACAAACTGTAATAGTTGTTATAATTAAAAATAATACGCTACATGATCAAAGGCTGTTCAATTGTAAGCTAACGCATGTATAAAGAAAAACATGTTTAAATTGGTATCCAAGTCACTTATTGACAAAATCTGTATAATATTTACCGTATTTTATCAGTCGTGTGACTTCGTGTTGCATTCACTTGGTTTACACATTTCGAAACATATGTTTCGTCTTCAGAAATAAGTTGATTTTTTACTTCTGAAGATGAAACATGTTTTGAAACGCGTAAACCAATCGAACGCAACACAAAGTCACACGACGGATAAAATACGGTAAATATTATGTATAAAGAGATTGTAATCACAGCCCTAGGTAAAATGCTCAAATGACTTTGTTAGGTACATAGTTAACCACACAAGATTTGTTCTGGAGAGAAATAACACAATGACTGGGCATGAATTTAACAGTTTTTATAGAACATCAACTTCAGCATGTTCGTATAATTTAATACTAATGTGTTATGAATAGCTTGGCAAGACAAGCAACTTAAAAACTGTTCCTGTATACATTTTAACAAAATGTATTGTCATTATAAGTATAACACAACTGACTCAGGACACAAAGTTTTTTTATTGGTAAAACGTAAAATTTTTACCAATAAAAAACTTTGTGTTCCGTGTCGGTAGTGTTATAGTTATAATTAGTTAATCAACGGACACGTCATGGACAACAAAATCCAAGAATATATTGTCATCTTCAGGACAGTTTTAAATAAGTTGTAGTGACACCTAATCAAATCACATAATCATCGTCATCACACTCATCATAATCACATTCACCCTTTACACTCTTTGAAACCTGGGAAGTTTTATTGTTTCAATAAAAAAAATTCGTTTACAACAAATCCAACTTTAATTACTGTAATCTAAACTGCATATTCCATCAATAGATATACATTAAATACAAGAACTGTTGTCTTTTGAAACAAGTTTTACCAAGCACTGCAGTTTGACAATTCCACTTGAGAATAGTTATACCTCCAAATTTACAGTTGTATAGTAATTACAGAAATACATTAAAATTTCACTGCTGTAGATCCAACTTTAACAACACTTTGGCACCGTATGGTATAATCTAAAAACCATGGACAAACTATGCTCATTCAAAATAAGTTTTTTCATCACAATCTTTATTTCACAAACAATCCAACGGACTGCATTGCATTGCCCTTTACACTCCAGCATTGCCCAAATATTTCCAGCAGAAATGTGGAAAATATAGTACACAATGACCCAGGCTTGGGCTTCAAACATAACTGTGATAGTATATTTGTGTTTAAATTGACAGAGCCATTTGCCATCACTGATTTAATTTTTCTAAAAAAGCAAAGTTTTGGCACTACAAATCAGAAGCCATCTTCTCTGTCATTATGTCTACTGACACACTGTCGCATGTGGATAACAGATAGTAAAAACCTTGTATAAGTGTTTTCTGTACTGCACAGTTTTTAGTGTGTTCTGCCTTTCATTAGGGGTCCACTATTCACTCAACTGATAAACGGATTCCTTAAAGTAAATCAAAATTCACTTATTTATATATAGTTTTTGCATTCTGTATCACTAACTGATAATTTGTATTTATACAATTTGTACTTTTATATTTTATAATTATTAGCATAGAGACAGCTATTACTATTTATACTAATGTCACTGAAATATTTCTTTAGTAGAATTAAATCAATAATGGCCAATACCTGTTCTTCAAATTTAAATACCTATGACCACCTGAACATAGGCTTTGAACTTGACAGAGTTAACAATCTTCTTACAATTGTGATGCAGGTGTCCGGAAAAATCATATAATAATTTTGTCCCAAAGATGACAATATTTGTTGAAATATTTAAACAGTGTCCAGTTAATTTACAGAGCCTTGCTAAATATTTCATTTTTAGTTCATTGTCGCTACTAAAGAATTCTTATTAATACTAACAATATACATTTTGAGGTGTTACCTGACTGACATAATCTTCAATTAAATATTCTGCTACCAACATAGTAACAAGCAAAGGGTTCTTTTACTTGGACAGGAGATTAGGATGTGAACATATCAAAAGCCAGGATTCACAGCCAAATATAAAATAATAACCAGTCTGAAATAACAATATGTAAAGTTGGTATAAAAAATTAGTATAATGACATATTCCCATACAGTGATATACAAGGAAAGAAATATCTTGAGGTAAATTCGTTATAAAAATTAAATATAATATATACATCAAGAAACGGTCTGTAGAAAAAAGTTTGAAAAAAAAATATATATATATTGTAACAAGACCTGTTTACTGTAGTTACAAATAAAAGAAAGAAAAAATTTTATTAAAAAAAAAAAAAAAAATTTTATGTTTGTTTGTTGTGTATATAATTTAGAATTAATCCTGGTTTTATGTTTTATTCAAATTTTTAAAATTCTGCAAGGTACTTTTGGTTTAATTTGCACTTCTGGTAGAGCTTAACAAAATCTGGAGTTAATCAGATTATCTCCTTTCAGCAATCGATTAATGATCTTCAGTGCTGCTCCAGTATCTCCCTTCATTAATAATTCTCGTCTTCCAGGAAGTCTCGTGGTTAATTAAACACTTAAAGTAAAATGTGAAATAATTTTATAATTCACACAGTTGAAATAAATTGATTTATTGACAGTTATTAATAATAATCGATTTTAAATCGATTTAGAGCAATTGTTCGACTCCGTCACAGGGATGTATCGATATGTGAATACAGGTTAAAATTTTATATAATTATTAAAAAAGGTTCTTTCAACGATTATTTTACATATAGTCAGAGAAGGGCAGGACTAGAAAGTATAACATTTACAAGAAATAATCTTAAATAATTAATATTTAACAATTGTGAATAATATATATAATGTTTAATATATTTGAATTCTCAAACCAATACTGCAGGCTATTAGATCAGTCAAAGGTTGTAGTGCATCACGGGACCATCATGGCGGCTAGCTGAATTGATGAGGTTATACGTAATATTGTCACAGGAAAATCTCACAATAAATTCACCTTTATAATTGTTTTAAAGATCTCCGAAATTGTGTATACTGTCTAGTATGTTGTTTGAGGTATTCTGGATGAGTGTTCAGTGTCCAATGGTGTTAATTGTTTTCTATGAGAGGTGTTCACTTATGTCTGTTCGTAACGAAGAATTGTTAATCTGTTGTAAAGTGAATTATTAATATTATGTAGTTTCAATGTTTTAAATCACTTGTATTATATGGTGTATTGTTCGTTTTCACTGTTGTCGTGGAGTATTTCATTAGTTTTAACTCGAAAAGTGTTAATTTATGTAACTCCCGTTTTCCACCGACTTTAAGCTTAACCTTTGTACTCCAGTATACGGTTTTAAGAACGCGATTCCGCATCGACTGTTCCGTTTGAATGTTAACAAAGAACTAACTTACTTCCTCCACTTTAGGAAATATCTGGCCAAGTTAATATTGGAAAAGTATTGTTAAAATAATTTTCACTTCCCATGTACATAATTCCAAAGTACATTATATACGGAATAATTTTAGTTTATTGTTCGCTTTCATGAACTATTAACCATATAATTGGTTTATTTATTTCATTCTGTTTAATTTGATATGTCATAGTCCATATTTGTTGAGATTTTTGTTAAAATTACCAAATTTCTCTCTTTTTGGAAATCTAGGCCCAAAAAAACTGTTTCCGTCCTTCTACACTCTTACTGCCATTTTAAGTGTTATTAATATAATTATAATAAATTTCAAATGGTCACAAATCCTTTCCTTTCCTTAATTACATATAAATTTAACATTTGAACTGTTTTTTAGTGATAATTTCTGAATTTACCATTCCTCTTTAAAAATAGTTATTTTATACACTTCAAAAATTTTCAATAATTTAAGATATTTTTCTACATTACTCTTTTAACTCATAGGTTCATTTACAGTAGTTGTTCATTGATCTACCTTACCTAAATCTTGTCAGTTTACATGGTTCATTGGTGAATTAACTGGTTTATATTAATTTTTGTGAATTCATTATTTGGCCTAGAATTTAGTATTTTACATGTATGGTTTTTTCAAATAAATTTAATTCTACTCCTCCTCTGACTCTTAATAGTTAACATGACAAAATAAAATTGTATACATAATTATTGATATGTGTAGCATCTAATTCATGCTACCGTTACAAAAATAATAATTAACATTAATCAGCCGTCTTTAAAGTTGGACATGTTTGCTGAAACTGTTTTGAACATACTTTTAACTCATTTGTAAATTAATACAGCATCCATACTGAAACATTTTAATTTGTATGTATGCTGTGATATAACTAATACAACTTACTCTAAACATATAAACCTCATTCTATTAGAACTCTTTTAAAAATATGGAGTTCATGGCTTTGAACAATATCAGCCATTTAAACTTCTTAATTCTATTAAAACTTAAACTATTACCAGTCCTTTCTGATTTTACTACTATTATCTATCATCCCCTTATACAGTAAACATTTCCACCCACACTTTCTTTGTTATTGTCATTCCTATGAATGTCTTGAGATAACACAGTGACCTTATTTAATGAAATATTGGAGACATTTTCCATTTTAATATTTCATTATTTGTTAATTATAAAATACAAAAGCTACTTTAAAGCATATTGTTTAAGTTATAGATACACTACAACTTGAAGTTTATTACATTTCAAAACACTTACACTAGTACACTTTCACTGTTGGTTCTGACTTATATTTGATTTTTATTATTCTCAAACCAGACCTTTAGTCATAATGGACTGTGAAGATTTGTTTATTTTTTATCATATAATAACTTTAGTTGGTGCACTTCTTATCATATTACACAACACTTTTGTTTATAAATAATTACAATTTCATAAGGTTTTGGGATGTTATACTTTCTTTAATTGTTTCATTTGGTTTGGGGTTTATGGTAGTTAATAATAGGTTTTTATTGTGGTTCTTCCATCCTATTTCTTCCTTTTTTCTCGTCTTCCTTCTTGTGTTCATTCTTGGGTAAACCAAGGTACTCAGTGTTATCTTGTCTGATGGTTGGTTCGGAGTATCTTCTTTATTATCTGATACTGACTTTACTCTTCTTTCTTGGTTTCAGGGTATCTTGTTTATTACCTGATATTAAACTTTACTTCTTGTTCCTTCTTGTGTTTGGGGTATTATTTTTATCATCTACTCCTAATACTATTCTTTTTTCTTTATTTTGGGGTATATTGTTTATCTCCTGCTCCTAATCTCCTGGGTAATCTCCTGATTTTTTAATATGAGTTTTCTTTAATTCTTTCTTTGACTTTTATGGTTGTATTTTTATTATTTAATTATTGTTTTTCTTTTATTGTGGTGTTTTCCTTTGAAGTTTAATTGAATTTCATTTGACATTCTTTGAGTATATGTAATTTAACTATCTTTTATGATCTTAAATGAATTAATTATTGGTGGAATATCTGTCATGCTACAATATATATTATAACTAAACCTTCTCGTCGTATTTTAGATTTGTGTCAAAGTGTAAGAGTGTAATGTGTACTCTCAAAGTCTTACCAAATCTTCGTCGCTCTTACCCGTATCTCACGCAGCCTGCATCCGTTGTGAACGTACGAATAACCAGTACCGAAATTCTTACCTGTCCTTATATAGTATGTTTATTTCCCGAAAGGCGCCAAATTGTTTTCCAGAAAACAATTAAAATGTCCAATATCAGTTTGTCTACTATACTGTGATGATTAATTCGAATTACTCGCAGACTGGCGGGAACTCGTATTTCGCTTGTCTTGACGATGTGTTGCCAACATAAAATTTGGTCAAAGAATTCTATTCACTGCTACAGAACACAACATACATAATACAATTTAAATAAACACAGGACAGATAGTAAAGATTCGTACTTATTTATTTGATTTGATAACTCACTAATTTTTAATAATTGTAGTACAATTGATATTATTATAATAACGTTTAGCCTTGGCAATAAATTAATTTTCGCTCAGCAGACAGCAGGGTGGCAGCACAGTGTTAGATTGACGATGCAATGGCTGTTGTGTTTTCTTATTTATACAAGTTAAATTGCCAATGAGTTCTTTTGAATACGAATGGGTTTAAAACAAGATGTTTAAATAAAGTACACCACCTTACAATTGTGGTAATTAGATACTAAAGAGGTTTACATTAAATTCAACTCTGTTGTGTTAAAAGTGTGTGTCAGTTTTATCGGTTTCAAACATAGGTTATTTTACAGTTACTAAAATGTTAAAAAATAAATTTCATTCATTAATCTTTGAAAGAAACTGGTGTTCAAAGTTCAGAGTGAGAGTTATATATTGTGACAAAAGTTAACCAGTTTTAGTTTTTATTTAATTATAATTTAAATCATACTTAACACAACCACATTGTTAGTGTTATGTATCATCAAGGTTTCTTCATTGTTGTTAATACATTCATATAACTTCAAAGACAGGGTTGCCGTCTCCTTTGGCGTCTGTTTCTTGTATTTAATTTTTTATTTAATTATTAATTTTGTAATCTTCGTTATTGTTTCTTCTTGAGTTACAAGAACTATTACGGACTTCTGGTATTCAATGTATCTGCATTTTTTCTGATTTTCTTAGTTATTTGCTTTTACAAGGTCCGCATCAACTTAGCGTCTTCACCTCTGGATAGTTAATAATGGAATTTTTCGTTACATAACAGTCAAAATTATAATATTGTTCTGTAGTCATGGCAACCGAATTAACTCTGATTGGTTAAGTACTTTTGAAACTATTGTTACAAATCCTGGTTTTCTGTACAAAATGAATAAATATTTTATAATGATTATATTTCCTTGGGGATATTTCTAATGCTTGAAATATTAATATAGATGTCTCTATCTTCTTTCAAAGATCAATTTGATATCTCACAAGGCTGGTCTAGGCCATGTATTAATGTTTTTGTACAAAATAGATAATACTATTTTAATACATATTTTACTTATTTATACTGTTTATCACCATTCTGACATGTTATTCTTGTTAGTTAATTGTAATTACATAATTTACTTGGTCATATCATTCAAATATAATATTCAATTGTTTACAATTGGTTTTCTGAACTTAGACAGCTATGTCATTTATAGGTCTAAACTGTAACATCTTAGAATTTCTTATTTTGTTCTATTTAAACAGTATTTATTAAGTACATATGGTTTGCTTATTTTCATTTCGCACTTATTGGCTTTTGAATTACATTGAAACTGTTTTACAATCTATTAATGTTATTATACTTTTACAAAATTATTTCTTACCTATTTTTTTCTATATATATAATGGTTATTAATTTGTTGCTTGTTAAGTTTGTGTCCTTGCTAGTTTTATTCCTACTCCCATTTCTCACACAACTCTTTTAACACTTAAATCTATTAACAAAATATAACATAAAAATACTTAATGGTCTGTATATTGTTCAGCCATATTCCTTCTTATTAATTACAATTATTATATTGTATGTCATTATTTAAAATGACCATACTACTCATCTCTTTATACTTTCATTACTTGCATATAACACAAACATATTACTGTAAAATTATGTCTTCTTGTTTATACTTTCTTAACCACTACACAAACAAATTAACTTTCTTTAACTTAAAAATATAACAATTTTGGTGAGTATTATATCGACACCATCTATTCTATAAATATAAACATTCTAGTTATTCTTTTAGTAATAGTATGTTTTTCTATTTCTAACACCCACACCTACTCTGTTTCCTACAGTCCAACACAATTAACTTATTTTCCTATTCACCATTTGGTTATGGTTTTGGTTTGTTACACTTGGTCACTATTCTTTTTCTTAAGATTATAAGTTGTTTATTTTTATATTCTCATCACTTCACTGCTTATTGTTACCACTCCCTACCTATCTCTCACTCTTGGTTTCAATGATATTCTAAATATACATTGTAGCATGACAGATATTCCACTTAAAAAATTAATTCCATTAAGATCATAAAAATAATTAAATTACATATAACCAAGAATTTCAAATGAAAATAAAATTACACTTCAAAGAAAAACGCCACTGTAAAAGAAAAAAAATAATCAAGTTATAAAAATGCAACAATAAAATTCAAGAAAATAAATTAAAGGAAACTCATATTAAAAAATCAGGAATTACCCAGGAGATTAGGAGCATGCAATAAATAAGATACTCAGAACCCAAAAAAGAAGAGGAAGTTTAGTAGCAGGTGATAAACAAGATATCCCGAAATCAAGAAAGAAGAGTGAGATTAGGAGCATGCAATAAATAAGATACTCCGAACCCAAGAAAGAAGACGAAGTTTAGTAGCAGGTGATAAACAAGATATCCCGAAATCAAGAAAGAAGAGTAAAGTTAGTAGCATGATAAAGAAGATACTCCGAACCCAAGAGAGAAGAGGAAGTTTAGTAGCATGATAAAGAAGATACCCCAAACCCAAGAGAAGGAAGAAGAGAAGAAAGGAAGATATAGGATGGAAAAACCACAATAAAAACCTATTATTAACGACCATGAACCACAAACCAAATGTTAATACCACAAAAGAAAGTATAACACCCCAAAACCTTATGAAATTGTAACTTAATTATAGACAAAAGTATTTAGTAGTATGATAAGAAATGAACCAACTAAAATTATTATATGGTAAAATAAACAAATCTTCACAGTCCATTATGACAAAAGGTTTGGTCTGAGAATATAATAAAACTCAAATATAAGTCAGAACCAACAGTGAATGTGTACCAGTGGAAGTGGTTTTAAGTATAATAAACTTCAAGTTAATGCTATAACTTAAACAAGGTGCTATTAAATAAATTTTATATTTTATAATTAACAGGTGATGAAATATTGAAATGACAAATATTTCCTATATTTCATAAATAAAGTCACTTTTTATATCAAAACATTCATAGTAATGCCAATAATAAAGAAAGTATGTGGGGGAATGTTTACTGTACAAGGGGATTAAAGATAATAATATAGTATAATCAGAAAGGACTGAAAGTAACTTAAGTTGAATAAAGTTTAAGAAATTTAAATGGCTAATAATGTTTAGAGCCTAGGAACTCCAACTTTCAAAGAGTTCCTATAGAATAAGGTTTATATTTAGTGTAAGATGTTTTAGTTACATAACAGCATGCATACAGATTAAAATGTTTAGGTATGGATGCTGTATCAGTTTATAAAATGTTTAAAATGTATGTTCAAAATAGTTCCAACAAACATGTCTAACTTTGAAGACTGCTAATTCATGTCAAATATTATTTTTTGTATTAGTAGCATGAATTATATGCTACTGGTATCAGTAGTTATGTAAGCAATTTTATTTCATGTTATGTTAACTTCTAAAAGTCAGAGGAGGTGTAGAATTAACTTTATTTGAAAAAACCATATATGTAAAATACTAAACTCTAGGCCAAATAATGAATTCCCAAAAATTAATATAAACTAGTTAATTAACCAATGAACCATGTAAACTAACAAGATTTATGTAAGGTGGATCGATAACTAACTACTGTAAATGATCCTATGCTTTAAAAGAGTAATATAGAAAAAGTCTTAAATTATTAAAAATTTTCGAAATGTAAAAACTACTATTTCAGAGGAGAAATAGTAAATTAATGAATTATCACTAAAAGACAGTTCAAATGTTAAATTTATAAGGAATTAAGGAAAGGGAAAGATTTGTGACCATCTGAAATTTATTATAATTATATTTATAACACCTAAAATGGCAGTAATTGTGTACAAGAACAGGAAACAGAGTTTTGAGCCTAGATTTCCAAAAAGACAGAAATATGGCTATTTTAACAAAAATCTCAATAAATATGGACTATGACATATCAAATTAAACAGAATGAGATAAATAAACCAATTATGTGGTTAATAGTTCATGAAAGCAATCAATAAACTAAAAATATTCCATATATAATGTACTTTATAATTACCTGAATAGGAAGTGAAAATTATTTTAACAATACTTTTCCAATATTAACTTGGCAAGATATTTCCTAAGACGAAGGAAGTAAAACAGTTCATTATTAACATTCAACGGGAACGGTTGATGCTCGATCGCGTTCTAAAACCGTATAACGAATTGTAATGGAGTATAAAGCAAAACTCAGTGAAAACGAGAATTACATAAATTGACAATTTTGAACTTAAATTTAGTGAAATACCCTACCACAACAGTGAAAACAAACAATACACAACACAATACAAGTGAATTAAACCCGTCAAACAACCTAACATTAATAATTCACTTCGTAACAACTTCTCGATTTTTTGGCCATAACCAGCAAACATTCAATAAATCTAAAATAAGACAATTAACACCAGTGAACACTGAACACTTATCCAGGATACCAGAACAACACAATAGACAATATACACTATCACGGAGACCAATAAAACAGTTGTGAAGGTGATTTTATTATCAGAATTTCCAACCATCAATTCACAGTAATATTCTACAGCGAGACGTGCTGCCATTGTGAATTTCCCATGATGCAAAGTATCAACCAGCAACGAAGTCGTCTAGTCAACGGTTGGGTATAAAGTGTATACTACAAACATTATATATTATTAACAAATTGTCAATTATTACTTTTAAGAATTATTTTTGTACATGTTATACTTTCTATGCCTGCTCCCTTCTCTGACTATATAATTATAATCGTTGAAAGAACCTTTTTTAATATTTATATAAAAATAACCTGTAATTGCAAATCGATATATCCCTGTGAAAGAGTCGAATATTTACTCAACATCGATTTTAAATCGATCTTTAAGAATTATTATTAATAAATTAAATTATTTCAATTATCTGGATTTTACAATTATTTCACATATTAAATTAAGAGTTTAACTAACTACAGGACTTACTGGGAGACAAGGATCAACTGAAAGTGATATACTGGAGCAAAGCTGAAAATCACAAATCGATTACTGTCAGCAGATAATCTGATTAACTCCAGATTTAGTTAAGGGCAACCAGAAGTGTAAAATTTAACCAAAATAAACTCACAGAATTTTAAAATTTTAACCAAAACGCAGAACCAGGATTATTTCTAAATTATTACAATAACAAGCAAACATAAAATTTTTTTTGAACAAAAAATTTTTTTTATCTTTTCTTTGAACCTACACAAAGAAATTATTTATTTGTAACCAGTGTAAACAGGTCTAGTGTTACAAATTGGCGCTCACAACAGTGGGGCTTAACATAGACGAACAGCGGCTTGTTACAAATCGACGCTCACCACAGTGGAGCGTAACAATGAAGGTTTAAACGAACCTTATTTTACATTATTTATTTGTACAGTTACAAATTGGCGTCCAACTAGAGGGCTTAATTAATTAAGCTTGGCAGCGATTATACCGTAGAGAAGGAGGCAAAATGCAACGACGCGCTACTTCTAAGAAGAGGGCGGCAGAGGCCGAAAAGGAAGTCGACATGGGGGATAAGGAGGCAACAGCCGTGGAGGATCTAGAAGTGTTAGTAACCCCGGTGGAACATAAACAACCCGCACCACCAGAGAAACAACCCGAAGTACCCACTCAAACAGGGGACGTCCACATCCAAGACAAGGAAATAGAAAGGTCTAAGACCACCGAAGAAAGTAAAATGGACAAATTGATGGAAATGTTCCTACAAATGGGTCAAGATTTAAGGAAGGACAATGAGGAAACCAGTAAGAAGATGGAAGAGAAAATGGAAGAAAATAGTAAGAAATTGAATCAAGATTTGAAGAAGGACAACCAGTCTTTGAAGGAAGAATTCAAATCAACCAAAGAAGAATTGATTGACAGAACTGAAAACACCAACAAGAGAATTGAGGAAACCAGTAAGAAGATGGAAGAGAAGATGGAGGAAACCAGTAAGGAAATGAGAGAGGACAATAGATCCTTGAGTCAGAAAATTGGCGAAACTAATCTGAAAATTGAGAACAACAACCAACAATTAAAGGAAAAGTTGGAGGAAAATAATCAGAAAATGGAGGAGAAAATGGACGAGAATAACCAACGGTTAAGAGAAGAACTAAGGGAAGTCAACCAGGAAAACATGAATAAGGTAGATGAGAGAATAGAGTTGGCAAAAGAAGAATTGAATAGAAAAATAAACGACACTAAGAAATCCATAGTTAAAAAATTGGAACAAGAGGTTGTAATAGTAAACCAACAGATAAGGGAAGTGGACGAAAGATGCCGTCAAACTGAGTGTGAAGTACTGGAAGCCAGGGAGGTAATAAATAAGGAAATTACCCAGGTCAAAGAACACCAGAAAACTAAATGGGAAGAAAACCAAAAGGTAACACAGGAGGAAATAAATAAGGTACGAACCCATGTCACGAAAGATGTGAAGGTGTGGAAGCGGCGATGACAAATATCACTGGACAAGTGCGACAGAGCCAGGAAGAGATGGAGGTAATCCGGAACCGGCCGACTAGCTTCACTAATTTCCCCATAAACGAACATAGAGAATGGCTGAACTTCCGACAATATAAACGAAAGCCAATGGAGTTCTTGGCCCGAATTGAAGAATACATGGACAAACATAGGGGAAACAGATGGGCCCATAATCGAGAACTATTAGACTAGTCTTTCCGCGAAATGAGCGATCATTGGTGGATGGCCAACCGCAGTGACATAGAGAACTACCAGCAGTTTAAAAGCCTCTTCAAAGCGAAGTATTGGTCAGAATCGACCCAAAATTTAATCCGTGACAACATATGTCACGGACATTATAAACCACAAGTGGGTAGCTCCATGACGGCGTACTTCCTTGGCAAAGTATGTATGGCCAAACATTTGGAACCAGCCATACCTGAAGAATGCCTAATCAACAAGCTGTCGTATCATGATGATGAGGTGATTCGAGCGAGGAGAGGCAGCCAAATTAAGACCATACAGGCCATGACAGAACTCCTTGAGAATTACGAAAATGAGGAATACTAGCCGGAGAAGGAATGATCGGCCAGAAATTAGGACTTATCCAAATAACAACCACGGTACAACCAACAACAACACGGGATACCAAGGAAACCGAGCCTATCCACAGACCAACAACAATAGCAACAATAATAATAATAATAATAATAATAGTAACCTGGTCCAAAATAATCCTAACAATAATCGACCAAATAATGGTTATCAGGGTAACCAAAATCCATACTACCCAAACCCTAATAGTCAGAGAAGCCCCAATTATAATAACGATCATTATTATAATAATAATAGTCGTGGTAATCCACAGAATAGTAACACCAATAATAATAGGTTTTCTCGACCGAGAGTAAATTTCATCCGAGCGGAAGATGGTCGCCAACGTAGATACTACCACCAGAGACACAACAGCTATCACGAATATGAAGATAGGCGGAGGAGCCGAGAATGTGATCAACCAAGGTACAATCCTGCTAGACGGAGTACCAGGCTAGATAACACCGAACGGCTGACCAACAGTGAACAACCGGTAGATCATCGAACAGAGCGGCAGGGATCCACTCTAGGTCTCCCGAATGATGCATCTACCAGTGCGACACACCATAACAATGATGTCGAGCATTTAAACGGGAGGAGGCAGTAATAAATCACCGAAACCCGTTGCTGCTCCTAAACCCTAGGTATTTAAATGAGTTGACACATACAACTGAAAATAATCGTATCACTATAATCGGTTGTAATTACCTAAAAAACATCCGACATGAATTATTGGAGGAGGACGATACTAGTCCCACCAATAACATTAATCATGAAATAATACATATAAATGCGGAGGTAGAAGGAATCCCCGCCAATTTAATGATCGATACTGGTTCCAACGTATCCATAATAAGTACTACTGAGTTGGAGAGAATACAACGAGAATGCGGACGAACATTACCGACATTGCCATTAAATAATATTATTTTGTTGGGTGCAACCGGCCGCCAAAATAAAACAATACGAAGGCAAGTCTCCGCCAGTGTGATGAGCTGCGGTATAGCTATCGAAATGGAATTCTTAGTGGTGAGCGGGCTGCCATTTAATATATTGGTAGGGTGTGATGTGCTCAGGCGGAACTCCGCCATAATTGATTTATGAACAGAGAAATTGTCACTATTTACAAACGGACACACTTGGACGGCTGACTTGGTTGGTAGCGACCAAGTAATTCCTAACAATATCCACCAACAGATTCGTAAGATCAATTATATACATCAAAATCCTATTATTGAACAGAAGACAGACGATAACGCTAATGAGGACTTATGGTCCCAAAAGATCCAAGAAATCAGGGATTTCCGGAGCGGTATAACAGGAGAAAGATTGCAACAACACCAAGCAAACAAATTAATTAACATTTACGAACAGTATAAATCAGTATTTTCTGACGAGCCCGGTAAAGTAAAAAACTTCCAGTGTACTCTACAATTCCGAGACACAGTGGACTTTAACTGGAAGTCATACCCCATCGAGCAATCACGAAAGGAAGCAGTAAGAGCTGAAATAACTAAGATGATTAACTGTGACATTATAGAGAGTAGCCAATCCCCATACACAAGTCCTATCGTGGCTATTCCTAAGAAAAACGGACAAGTCCGTTTATGCCTAGATGCGCGGGAAATTAATAAAATGATTATTAATGACAGGACTTCGCCCGGTGAGATTGAAGAGATTTTAAAACGGTTCCACGGTACCAAGTACTTTAGTACCTGGGACACGGTGTGTGACTACTGGCAAGTGGAGTTACATCCCCAGAGTCGCCAGTATCTGGCCTTCATATTCGAAGGGTGGAACTACCAGTTTAAAAGATTGCCCTTCGGACTAGTGAATTCGGTCGCAATCTTTGTACACTGCATGGACCAGATACTTGGGCAGGAAGCACTACAATTCACCACCGTGTACGTAGATGATTTGCTAGTGTCCTCAGAAACTTGGGAGGAACACTGCTACCGTGTGGAACTTGTGTTAAGGAAATTAGCTGCGAATAACATCACGCTAAAGCTAGAAAAATCTCATTTCATAGCCAAGGAAATTCAATTCTTGGGATTTATATTGAACGACCAGGGAATCTCACCGTCGGCTGAAAAAGTAGAAGCGATTCAGAAATTTCCAACACCGAAGAATCGAAGGCAATTACAGTCATTCCTGGGACTCTGTAATTACTACCGCAAGTTCCAGGAAAAGTATTCTGAATTGACCGCCAAATTTCAGCCGCAACTGTCATCCAAGAATAAATGGATATGGGGTATAGAGCAGAATGAAACCTTAACGCTGATTAAACAAAAGTTCTTGAACCAATCATACTTCGACATCCGGATTTCAGCAAACCGTTCTTCCTGAATTGCGATGCCAGCGACATTAGCCTTGGCACAACACTGTATCAAGAGGATGAGGAGGGCGAACATCTCGTGATTTGCTTTGCCAGTAGAGCATTAAATCAGTGCGAAAAGAGTTATCACATCACTGAAAAAGTTGTTCGCGTGCGGAAAATACCGCACCTACATCCTTGGTTACCCCGTACCGTCCGGACAGACCATAAGTCCATATCGTTCTTAAGGAGATGCAAACTCAGTCACGGAAGGTTGACCCGGTGGATACTGTTACTACAAGAGTATGATCTTAAGTGGGAGTACATCCCCGGAAAGAAGAATGTCGTTGCGGACGTGTTGTCATGAATCGACATTGATAAGCAAACTTTCGAGGGGGAGAAAAAGAGTGTACTTAAGGTATACCACATTCTTAGTAACAGAGCCGATCTAGAATCATTATTGGAAAACCTGAGCACCCACCAACAAGCAGACCCGAAATTACAATCCATTAAGACAAGATTGGAAGCAGGGGACGAGACTATCGCCCGATATTATAAAATACATAATAATGTACTGTTCATACTACCATCTTTGAGGCAGGAGAAATGGAAGGTTATCATTCCAACCCATATCGAAAAGGAGATAGTAAATGACTACCATGTTCGATATGGGCATATGGGCGCCTTAAAGGTGATAAAGGCCCTGGAAGAGAGCTGCCACCTTAAAGATATTAACCGGAAGGTCCAAAAATATATAAAGAGTTGCTGCATTTGCCAACTCGTGAAATCGAATAATGAGAAAAAGGATGGGCAAATGATTCCAATAACATCTCAGGCGAAGATGGAAAAAGTATTTTTGGACATATGCGGGTCATTTCCCTGCAGTGGGGGTCGTCACAGATACAAGTATCTAGTCATCGTGATGGACCATATCACGAAATTCAAAAATATAGTAAGCACACCTTACAAACCAATTATTTGTGAAAACTATTTAGAAACAAAAAAGAAAGAATTTTGAATTAATCACGAAATAAAAATTCAAAAATATTGTAAGCATACCTTACAAACCAATTATTTATAAAAACTTTATGGAAATATAGAAAGAAAGAATTTTGAATTTATCACGAAATTCAAAAACAAAGTAAGTACACATTACTACAGATTATTATGAAAACTATTTGGAAAAATAAATAAAAAGAATTTTGAATATTGAAAAACCCTAAAAATTCCAAAAACATAGTGAGACCACCTTACTACAATTATTTGAAAGAAACCATTTGAGAAAATAAAAAGAGAAGAATTTTGAAAGGTTTAACACCTACAAAATTAAAAAATTAAGTAAGAGCACCTTACTACAATCTAGAAATGAAAAAACTATGGTGAAATAAAAAGAAGAGAATTCATACCATATTTATGGTACTAATACAATATATTTACCATATTTATAGAAAATCATTATGAGATATATGAAAGAAAAAGAATTTAGAATTCAACCAATTAATTCTAAAAGAGCATAATAATGTCTAATTTCAACCAATAAATGGTAAAAACCTTCTATGAAATGATATAAAAAGAAATAAAAACCAGTGATACGATTAACTGAATAAAATTAGGTGGAAATAAAAATAATAAAACTTTGAAGTGGTATAAAGAGAAACAATGACCTCATTAACAAATACTTAAAACATTCATTTGAATAAAAAACAGAGAGGAGTAATTTAAGAAAAGAATCAAAGTTATAAATGTAATTAAAAAAATCAATAATGAAATGATCATGAATTAAGTGTCAAATGTAATAAAGACAATTATAAGAAAGTTCTAGAATATGGAACAAGTGGAACAAATAAAAACTGAGAAACAAACAAATATATCAGAAATATATGCTACAATAAACAAAAGCAGATTGTAATAAAAACCAGAAAAGAATTAAGAATTAATAACCAAAAACTTTATATGATAATAACCATTGATAATTATATTAAGAAAAGAGCTTCCCACCATGGTACAAAATGAAATAACCATCAAGTTAACAAGTCAGAAGAACAACTGAGATAGGAATATTAAAATCTCTGAGCAATATAAGAAGTGAAGTATCCAAAGATATTTTTTAAATAGTAACAAAAGTGTACTACTCTGATGTAATTTTTTTTTAATAACTGTCTGTAGATAATTCCAGCAGTATTAATATGTTTTCTGAGCAGAGATGATTTGCCTCTGTACTCAAATAGAAGTGAAGTATTGGACAGCAGAGGAAGTAGCGTACAGTACCTCTCTGAACTACACCAGCTCACATGTTAGGGAATGATAGGGAATAAATATCCCAAGGATAAAATACTAAGAAGAAAAATGAAAAGCTCAAATATATATAAGAAAAATTTTGAAATGGAAGGAAGTCAAGAATACTAAAAAACTATAATAATTATCATAAGCAATTATTTCAGACAAACCAAGTATAGTCTGAAAAAATCACTTCTGGAGGAGGGCAATCTGTAGCATGACAGATATTCCACTAAAAATTAATTCCATTAAGATCATAAAAATAATTAAATTACATATAACCAAGAATTTCAAATGAAAATAAAATTACACTTCAAAGAAAAACACCACTGTAAAAGAAAAAAAGTAATTAAGTTATAAAAATGCAACAATAAAATTCAAGAAAATAAATTAAAGGAAACTCATATTAAAAAATCAGGAGATTACCCAGGAGATTAGGAGCATGCAATAAATAAATACTCCGAACCCAAGAAAGAAGACGAAGTTTAGTAGCAGGTGATAAACAAGATATCCCGAAATCAAGAAAGAAGAGTGAGATTAGGAGCATGCAATAAATAAGATACTCTGAACCCAAGAAAGAAGAGGAAGTTTAGTAGCAGGTGATAAACAAGATATCCCGAAATCAAGAAAGAAGAGTAAAGTTAGTAGCATGATAAAGAAGATACTCCGAACCCAAGAGAGAAGAGGAAGTTTAGTAGCATGATAAAGAAGATACCCCAAACCCAAGAAGGAAGAAGAGAAGAAAGGAAGATATAGGATGGAAAAACCACAATAAAAACCTATTATTAACGACCATGAACCACAAACCAAATGTTAATACCACAAAAGAAAGTATAACATCCCAAAACCTTATGAAATTGTAACTTAATTATAGACAAAAGTATTTAGTAGTATGATAAGAAATGAACCAACTAAAATTATTATATGGTAAAATAAACAAATCTTCACAGTCCATTATGACAAAAGGTTTGGTCTGAGAATATAATAAAACTCAAATATAAGTCAGAACCAACAGTGAATGTGTACCAGTGGAAGTGGTTTTAAGTATAATAAACTTCAAGTTAATGCTATAACTTAAACAAGGTGCTATTAAATAAATTTTATATTTTATAATTAACAGGTGATGAAATATTGAAATGACAAATATTTCCTATATTTCATAAATAAGGTCACTTTTTTATATCAAAACATTCATAGTAATGCCAATAATAAAGAAAGTATGTGGGGGAATGTTTACTGTACAAGGGGATTAAAGATAATAATATAGTATAATCAGAAAAGACTGAAAGTAACTTAAGTTGAATAAAGTTTAAGAAATTTAAATGGCTAATAATGTTTAGAGCCTAGGAACTCCAACTTTCAAAGAGTTCCTATAGAATAAGGTTTATATTTAGTGTAAGATGTTTTAGTTACATAACAGCATGCATACAGATTAAAATGTTTAGGTATGGATGCTGTATCAGTTTATAAAATGTTTAAAATGTATGTTCAAAATAGTTCCAACAAACATGTCTAACTTTGAAGACTGCTAATTCATGTCAAATATTATTTTTTGTATTAGTAGCATGAATTATATGCTACTGGTATCAGTAGTTATGTAAGCAATTTTATTTCATGTTATGTTAACTTCTAAAAGTCAGAGGAGGTGTAGAATTAACTTTATTTGAAAAAACCATATATGTAAAATACTAAACTCTAGGCCAAATAATGAATTCCCAAAAATTAATATAAACTAGTTAATTAACCAATGAACCATGTCAACTAACAAGATTTATGTAAGGTGGATCGATAACTAACTACTGTAAATGATCCTATGCTTTAAAAGAGTAATATAGAAAAAGTCTTAAATTATTAAAAATTTTCGAAATGTAAAAACTACTATTTCAGAGGAGAAATAGTAAATTAATGAATTATCACTAAAAGACAGTTCAAATGTTAAATTTATAAGGAATTAAGGAAAGGGAAAGATTTGTGACCATCTGAAATTTATTATAATTATATTTATAACACCTAAAATGGCAGTAATTGTGTACAAGAACAGGAAACAGAGTTTTGAGCCTAGATTTCCAAAAAGACAGAAATATGGCTATTTTAACAAAAATCTCAATAAATATGGACTATGACATATCAAATTAAACAGAATGAGATAAATAAACCAATTATGTGGTTAATAGTTCATGAAAGCAATCAATAAACTAAAAATATTCCATATATAATGTACTTTATAATTACCTGAATAGGAAGTGAAAATTATTTTAACAATACTTTTCCAATATTAACTTGGCAAGATATTTCCTAAGACGAAGGAAGTAAAACAGTTCATTATTAACATTCAACGGGAACGGTTGATGCTCGATCGCGTTCTAAAACCGTATAACGAATTGTAATGGAGTATAAAGCAAAACTCAGTGAAAACGAGAATTACATAAATTGACAATTTTGAACTTAAATTTAGTGAAATACCCTACCACAACAGTGAAAACAAACAATACACAACACAATACAAGTGAATTAAACCCGTCAAACAACCTAACATTAATAATTCACTTCGTAACAACTTCTCGATTTTTTGGCCATAACCAGCAAACATTCAATAAATCTAAAATAAGACAATTAACACCAGTGAACACTGAACACTTATCCAGGATACCAGAACAACACAATAGACAATATACACTATCACGGAGACCAATAAAACAGTTGTGAAGGTGATTTTATTATCAGAATTTCCAACCATCAATTCACAGTAATATTCTACAGCGAGACGTGCTGCCATTGTGAATTTCCCATGATGCAAAGTATCAACCAGCAACGAAGTCGTCTAGTCAACGGTTGGGTATAAAGTGTATACTACAAACATTATATATTATTAACAAATTGTCAATTATTACTTTTAAGAATTATTTTTGTACATGTTATACTTTCTATGCCTGCTCCCTTCTCTGACTATATAATTATAATCGTTGAAAGAACCTTTTTTAATATTTATATAAAAATAACCTGTAATTGCAAATCGATATATCCCTGTGAAAGAGTCGAATATTTACTCAACATCGATTTTAAATCGATCTTTAAGAATTATTATTAATAAATTAAATTATTTCAATTATCTGGATTTTACAATTATTTCACATATTAAATTAAGAGTTTAACTAACTACAGGACTTACTGGGAGACAAGGATCAACTGAAAGTGATATACTGGAGCAAAGCTGAAAATCACAAATCGATTACTGTCAGCAGATAATCTGATTAACTCCAGATTTAGTTAAGGGCAACCAGAAGTGTAAAATTTAACCAAAATAAACTCACAGAATTTTAAAATTTTAACCAAAACGCAGAACCAGGATTATTTCTAAATTATTACAATAACAAGCAAACATAAAATTTTTTTTGAACAAAAAATTTTTTTTATCTTTTCTTTGAACCTACACAAAGAAATTATTTATTTGTAACCAGTGTAAACAGGTCTAGTGTTACAAATTGGCGCTCACAACAGTGGGGCTTAACATAGACGAACAGCGGCTTGTTACAAATCGACGCTCACCACAGTGGAGCGTAACAATGAAGGTTTAAACGAACCTTATTTTACATTATTTATTTGTACAGTTACAAATTGGCGTCCAACTAGAGGGCTTAATTAATTAAGCTTGGCAGCGATTATACCGTAGAGAAGGAGGCAAAATGCAACGACGCGCTACTTCTAAGAAGAGGGCGGCAGAGGCCGAAAAGGAAGTCGACATGGGGGATAAGGAGGCAACAGCCGTGGAGGATCTAGAAGTGTTAGTAACCCCGGTGGAACATAAACAACCCGCACCACCAGAGAAACAACCCGAAGTACCCACTCAAACAGGGGACGTCCACATCCAAGACAAGGAAATAGAAAGGTCTAAGACCACCGAAGAAAGTAAAATGGACAAATTGATGGAAATGTTCCTACAAATGGGTCAAGATTTAAGGAAGGACAATGAGGAAACCAGTAAGAAGATGGAAGAGAAAATGGAAGAAAATAGTAAGAAATTGAATCAAGATTTGAAGAAGGACAACCAGTCTTTGAAGGAAGAATTCAAATCAACCAAAGAAGAATTGATTGACAGAACTGAAAACACCAACAAGAGAATTGAGGAAACCAGTAAGAAGATGGAAGAGAAGATGGAGGAAACCAGTAAGGAAATGAGAGAGGACAATAGATCCTTGAGTCAGAAAATTGGCGAAACTAATCTGAAAATTGAGAACAACAACCAACAATTAAAGGAAAAGTTGGAGGAAAATAATCAGAAAATGGAGGAGAAAATGGACGAGAATAACCAACGGTTAAGAGAAGAACTAAGGGAAGTCAACCAGGAAAACATGAATAAGGTAGACGAGAGAATAGAGTTGGCAAAAGAAGAATTGAATAGAAAAATAAACGACACTAAGAAATCCATAGTTAAAAAATTGGAACAAGAGGTTGTAATAGTAAACCAACAGATAAGGGAAGTGGACGAAAGATGCCGTCAAACTGAGTGTGAAGTACTGGAAGCCAGGGAGGTAATAAATAAGGAAATTACCCAGGTCAAAGAACACCAGAAAACTAAATGGGAAGAAAACCAAAAGGTAACACAGGAGGAAATAAATAAGGTACGAACCCATGTCACGAAAGATGTGAAGGTGTGGAAGCGGCGATGACAAATATCACTGGACAAGTGCGACAGAGCCAGGAAGAGATGGAGGTAATCCGGAACCGGCCGACTAGCTTCACTAATTTCCCCATAAACGAACATAGAGAATGGCTGAACTTCCGACAATATAAACGAAAGCCAATGGAGTTCTTGGCCCGAATTGAAGAATACATGGACAAACATAGGGGAAACAGATGGGCCCATAATCGAGAACTATTAGACTAGTCTTTCCGCGAAATGAGCGATCATTGGTGGATGGCCAACCGCAGTGACATAGAGAACTACCAGCAGTTTAAAAGCCTCTTCAAAGCGAAGTATTGGTCAGAATCGACCCAAAATTTAATCCGTGACAACATATGTCACGGACATTATAAACCACAAGTGGGTAGCTCCATGACGGCGTACTTCCTTGGCAAAGTATGTATGGCCAAACATTTGGAACCAGCCATACCTGAAGAATGCCTAATCAACAAGCTGTCGTATCATGATGATGAGGTGATTCGAGCGAGGAGAGGCAGCCAAATTAAGACCATACAGGCCATGACAGAACTCCTTGAGAATTACGAAAATGAGGAATACTAGCCGGAGAAGGAATGATCGGCCAGAAATTAGGACTTATCCAAATAACAACCACGGTACAACCAACAACAACACGGGATACCAAGGAAACCGAGCCTATCCACAGACCAACAACAATAGCAACAATAATAATAATAATAATAATAATAGTAACCTGGTCCAAAATAATCCTAACAATAATCGACCAAATAATGGTTATCAGGGTAACCAAAATCCATACTACCCAAACCCTAATAGTCAGAGAAGCCCCAATTATAATAACGATCATTATTATAATAATAATAGTCGTGGTAATCCACAGAATAGTAACACCAATAATAATAGGTTTTCTCGACCGAGAGTAAATTTCATCCGAGCGGAAGATGGTCGCCAACGTAGATACTACCACCAGAGACACAACAGCTATCACGAATATGAAGATAGGCGGAGGAGCCGAGAATGTGATCAACCAAGGTACAATCCTGCTAGACGGAGTACCAGGCTAGATAACACCGAACGGCTGACCAACAGTGAACAACCGGTAGATCATCGAACAGAGCGGCAGGGATCCACTCTAGGTCTCCCGAATGATGCATCTACCAGTGCGACACACCATAACAATGATGTCGAGCATTTAAACGGGAGGAGGCAGTAATAAATCACCGAAACCCGTTGCTGCTCCTAAACCCTAGGTATTTAAATGAGTTGACACATACAACTGAAAATAATCGTATCACTATAATCGGTTGTAATTACCTAAAAAACATCCGACATGAATTATTGGAGGAGGACGATACTAGTCCCACCAATAACATTAATCATGAAATAATACATATAAATGCGGAGGTAGAAGGAATCCCCGCCAATTTAATGATCGATACTGGTTCCAACGTATCCATAATAAGTACTACTGAGTTGGAGAGAATACAACGAGAATGCGGACGAACATTACCGACATTGCCATTAAATAATATTATTTTGTTGGGTGCAACCGGCCGCCAAAATAAAACAATACGAAGGCAAGTCTCCGCCAGTGTGATGAGCTGCGGTATAGCTATCGAAATGGAATTCTTAGTGGTGAGCGGGCTGCCATTTAATATATTGGTAGGGTGTGATGTGCTCAGGCGGAACTCCGCCATAATTGATTTATGAACAGAGAAATTGTCACTATTTACAAACGGACACACTTGGACGGCTGACTTGGTTGGTAGCGACCAAGTAATTCCTAACAATATCCACCAACAGATTCGTAAGATCAATTATATACATCAAAATCCTATTATTGAACAGAAGACAGACGATAACGCTAATGAGGACTTATGGTCCCAAAAGATCCAAGAAATCAGGGATTTCCGGAGCGGTATAACAGGAGAAAGATTGCAACAACACCAAGCAAACAAATTAATTAACATTTACGAACAGTATAAATCAGTATTTTCTGACGAGCCCGGTAAAGTAAAAAACTTCCAGTGTACTCTACAATTCCGAGACACAGTGGACTTTAACTGGAAGTCATACCCCATCGAGCAATCACGAAAGGAAGCAGTAAGAGCTGAAATAACTAAGATGATTAACTGTGACATTATAGAGAGTAGCCAATCCCCATACACAAGTCCTATCGTGGCTATTCCTAAGAAAAACGGACAAGTCCGTTTATGCCTAGATGCGCGGGAAATTAATAAAATGATTATTAATGACAGGACTTCGCCCGGTGAGATTGAAGAGATTTTAAAACGGTTCCACGGTACCAAGTACTTTAGTACCTGGGACACGGTGTGTGACTACTGGCAAGTGGAGTTACATCCCCAGAGTCGCCAGTATCTGGCCTTCATATTCGAAGGGTGGAACTACCAGTTTAAAAGATTGCCCTTCGGACTAGTGAATTCGGTCGCAATCTTTGTACACTGCATGGACCAGATACTTGGGCAGGAAGCACTACAATTCACCACCGTGTACGTAGATGATTTGCTAGTGTCCTCAGAAACTTGGGAGGAACACTGCTACCGTGTGGAACTTGTGTTAAGGAAATTAGCTGCGAATAACATCACGCTAAAGCTAGAAAAATCTCATTTCATAGCCAAGGAAATTCAATTCTTGGGATTTATATTGAACGACCAGGGAATCTCACCGTCGGCTGAAAAAGTAGAAGCGATTCAGAAATTTCCAACACCGAAGAATCGAAGGCAATTACAGTCATTCCTGGGACTCTGTAATTACTACCGCAAGTTCCAGGAAAAGTATTCTGAATTGACCGCCAAATTTCAGCCGCAACTGTCATCCAAGAATAAATGGATATGGGGTATAGAGCAGAATGAAACCTTAACGCTGATTAAACAAAAGTTCTTGAACCAATCATACTTCGACATCCGGATTTCAGCAAACCGTTCTTCCTGAATTGCGATGCCAGCGACATTAGCCTTGGCACAACACTGTATCAAGAGGATGAGGAGGGCGAACATCTCGTGATTTGCTTTGCCAGTAGAGCATTAAATCAGTGCGAAAAGAGTTATCACGTCACTGAAAAAGTTGTTCGCGTGCGGAAAATAGCGCACCTACATCCTTGGTTACCCCGTACCGTCCGGACAGACCATAAGTCCATATCGTTCTTAAGGAGATGCAAACTCAGTCACGGAAGGTTGACCCGGTGGATACTGTTACTACAAGAGTATGATCTTAAGTGGGAGTACATCCCCGGAAAGAAGAATGTCGTTGCGGACGTGTTGTCATGAATCGACATTGATAAGCAAACTTTCGAGGGGGAGAAAAAGAGTGTACTTAAGGTATACCACATTCTTAGTAACAGAGCCGATCTAGAATCATTATTGGAAAACCTGAGCACCCACCAACAAGCAGACCCGAAATTACAATCCATTAAGACAAGATTGGAAGCAGGGGACGAGACTATCGCCCGATATTATAAAATACATAATAATGTACTGTTCATACTACCATCTTTGAGGCAGGAGAAATGGAAGGTTATCATTCCAACCCATATCGAAAAGGAGATAGTAAATGACTACCATGTTCGATATGGGCATATGGGCGCCTTAAAGGTGATAAAGGCCCTGGAAGAGAGCTGCCACCTTAAAGATATTAACCGGAAGGTCCAAAAATATATAAAGAGTTGCTGCATTTGCCAACTCGTGAAATCGAATAATGAGAAAAAGGATGGGCAAATGATTCCAATAACATCTCAGGCGAAGATGGAAAAAGTATTTTTGGACATATGCGGGTCATTTCCCTGCAGTGGGGGTCGTCACAGATACAAGTATCTAGTCATCGTGATGGACCATATCACGAAATTCAAAAATATAGTAAGCACACCTTACAAACCAATTATTTGTGAAAACTATTTAGAAACAAAAAAGAAAGAATTTTGAATTAATCACGAAATAAAAATTCAAAAATATTGTAAGCATACCTTACAAACCAATTATTTATAAAAACTTTATGGAAATATAGAAAGAAAGAATTTTGAATTTATCACGAAATTCAAAAACAAAGTAAGTACACATTACTACAGATTATTATGAAAACTATTTGGAAAAATAAATAAAAAGAATTTTGAATATTGAAAAACCCTAAAAATTCCAAAAACATAGTGAGACCACCTTACTACAATTATTTGAAAGAAACCATTTGAGAAAATAAAAAGAGAAGAATTTTGAAAGGTTTAACACCTACAAAATTAAAAAATTAAGTAAGAGCACCTTACTACAATCTAGAAATGAAAAAACTATGGTGAAATAAAAAGAAGAGAATTCATACCATATTTATGGTACTAATACAATATATTTACCATATTTATAGAAAATCATTATGAGATATATGAAAGAAAAAGAATTTAGAATTCAACCAATTAATTCTAAAAGAGCATAATAATGTCTAATTTCAACCAATAAATGGTAAAAACCTTCTATGAAATGATATAAAAAGAAATAAAAACCAGTGATACGATTAACTGAATAAAATTAGGTGGAAATAAAAATAATAAAACTTTGAAGTGGTATAAAGAGAAACAATGACCTCATTAACAAATACTTAAAACATTCATTTGAATAAAAAACAGAGAGGAGTAATTTAAGAAAAGAATCAAAGTTATAAATGTAATTAAAAAAATCAATAATGAAATGATCATGAATTAAGTGTCAAATGTAATAAAGACAATTATAAGAAAGTTCTAGAATATGGAACAAGTGGAACAAATAAAAACTGAGAAACAAACAAATATATCAGAAATATATGCTACAATAAACAAAAGCAGATTGTAATAAAAACCAGAAAAGAATTAAGAATTAATAACCAAAAACTTTATATGATAATAACCATTGATAATTATATTAAGAAAAGAGCTTCCCACCATGGTACAAAATGAAATAACCATCAAGTTAACAAGTCAGAAGAACAACTGAGATAGGAATATTAAAATCTCTGAGCAATATAAGAAGTGAAGTATCCAAAGATATTTTTTAAATAGTAACAAAAGTGTACTACTCTGATGTAATTTTTTTTTAATAACTGTCTGTAGATAATTCCAGCAGTATTAATATGTTTTCTGAGCAGAGATGATTTGCCTCTGTACTCAAATAGAAGTGAAGTATTGGACAGCAGAGGAAGTAGCGTACAGTACCTCTCTGAACTACACCAGCTCACATGTTAGGGAATGATAGGGAATAAATATCCCAAGGATAAAATACTAAGAAGAAAAATGAAAAGCTCAAATATATATAAGAAAAATTTTGAAATGGAAGGAAGTCAAGAATACTAAAAAACTATAATAATTATCATAAGCAATTATTTCAGACAAACCAAGTATAGTCTGAAAAAATCACTTCTGGAGGAGGGCAATCTGTAGCATGACAGATATTCCACTAAAAATTAATTCCATTAAGATCATAAAAATAATTAAATTACATATAACCAAGAATTTCAAATGAAAATAAAATTACACTTCAAAGAAAAACACCACTGTAAAAGAAAAAAAGTAATTAAGTTATAAAAATGCAACAATAAAATTCAAGAAAATAAATTAAAGGAAACTCATATTAAAAAATCAGGAGATTACCCAGGAGATTAGGAGCATGCAATAAATAAATACTCCGAACCCAAGAAAGAAGACGAAGTTTAGTAGCAGGTGATAAACAAGATATCCCGAAATCAAGAAAGAAGAGTGAGATTAGGAGCATGCAATAAATAAGATACTCTGAACCCAAGAAAGAAGAGGAAGTTTAGTAGCAGGTGATAAACAAGATATCCCGAAATCAAGAAAGAAGAGTAAAGTTAGTAGCATGATAAAGAAGATACTCCGAACCCAAGAGAGAAGAGGAAGTTTAGTAGCATGATAAAGAAGATACCCCAAACCCAAGAAGGAAGAAGAGAAGAAAGGAAGATATAGGATGGAAAAACCACAATAAAAACCTATTATTAACGACCATGAACCACAAACCAAATGTTAATACCACAAAAGAAAGTATAACATCCCAAAACCTTATGAAATTGTAACTTAATTATAGACAAAAGTATTTAGTAGTATGATAAGAAATGAACCAACTAAAATTATTATATGGTAAAATAAACAAATCTTCACAGTCCATTATGACAAAAGGTTTGGTCTGAGAATATAATAAAACTCAAATATAAGTCAGAACCAACAGTGAATGTGTACCAGTGGAAGTGGTTTTAAGTATAATAAACTTCAAGTTAATGCTATAACTTAAACAAGGTGCTATTAAATAAATTTTATATTTTATAATTAACAGGTGATGAAATATTGAAATGACAAATATTTCCTATATTTCATAAATAAGGTCACTTTTTTATATCAAAACATTCATAGTAATGCCAATAATAAAGAAAGTATGTGGGGGAATGTTTACTGTACAAGGGGATTAAAGATAATAATATAGTATAATCAGAAAAGACTGAAAGTGACTTAAGTTGAATAAAGTTTAAGAAATTTAAATGGCTAATAATGTTTAGAGCCTAGGAACTCCAACTTTCAAAGAGTTCCTATAGAATAAGGTTTATATTTAGTGTAAGATGTTTTAGTTACATAACAGCATGCATACAGATTAAAATGTTTAGGTATGGATGCTGTATCAGTTTATAAAATGTTTAAAATGTATGTTCAAAATAGTTCCAACAAACATGTCTAACTTTGAAGACTGCTAATTCATGTCAAATATTATTTTTTGTATTAGTAGCATGAATTATATGCTACTGGTATCAGTAGTTATGTAAGCAATTTTATTTCATGTTATGTTAACTTCTAAAAGTCAGAGGAGGTGTAGAATTAACTTTATTTGAAAAAACCATATATGTAAAATACTAAACTCTAGGCCAAATAATGAATTCCCAAAAATTAATATAAACTAGTTAATTAACCAATGAACCATGTCAACTAACAAGATTTATGTAAGGTGGATCGATAACTAACTACTGTAAATGATCCTATGCTTTAAAAGAGTAATATAGAAAAAGTCTTAAATTATTAAAAATTTTCGAAATGTAAAAACTACTATTTCAGAGGAGAAATAGTAAATTAATGAATTATCACTAAAAGACAGTTCAAATGTTAAATTTATAAGGAATTAAGGAAAGGGAAAGATTTGTGACCATCTGAAATTTATTATAATTATATTTATAACACCTAAAATGGCAGTAATTGTGTACAAGAACAGGAAACAGAGTTTTGAGCCTAGATTTCCAAAAAGACAGAAATATGGCTATTTTAACAAAAATCTCAATAAATATGGACTATGACATATCAAATTAAACAGAATGAGATAAATAAACCAATTATGTGGTTAATAGTTCATGAAAGCAATCAATAAACTAAAAATATTCCATATATAATGTACTTTATAATTACCTAAATAGGAAGTGAAAATTATTTTAACAATACTTTTCCAATATTAACTTGGCAAGATATTTCCTAAGACGAAGGAAGTAAAACAGTTCATTATTAACATTCAACGGGAACGGTTGATGCTCGATCGCGTTCTAAAACCGTATAACGAATTGTAATGGAGTATAAAGCAAAACTCAGTGAAAACGAGAGTTACATAAATTGACAATTTTGAACTTAAATTCAGTGAAATACCCTACCACAACAGTGAAAACAAACAATACACAACACAACACAAGTGAATTAAACCCGTCAAACAACCTAACATTAATAATTCACTTCGTAACAACTTCTCGATTTTTTGGCCATAACCAGCAAACATTCAATAAATCTAAAATAAGACAATTAACACCAGTGAACACTGAACACTTATCCAGGATACCATAACAACACAATAGACAATATACACTATCACGGAGACCAATAAAACAGTTGTGAAGGTGATTTTATTATCAGAATTTCCAACCATCAATTCGCAGTAATAATCTACAGCGAGACGTGCCGCCATTGTGAATTTCCCATGATGGAAAGTATCAACCAGCAACGAAGTCGTCTAGTCAACGGTTGGGTATAAAGTGTATACTACAAACATTATATATTATTAACAAATTGTCAATTATTACTTTTAAGAATTATTTTTGTACATGTTATACTTTCTATGCCTGCTCCCTTCTCAGACTATATAATTATAATCGTTGAAAGAACCTTTTTTAATATTTATATAAAAATAACCTGCAATTGCAAATCGATATATCCCTGTGAAAGAGTCGAATATTTACTCAACATCGATTTTAAATCGATCTTTAAGAATTATTATTAATAAATTAAATTATTTCAATTATCTGGATTTTACAATTATTTCACATATTAAATTAAGAGTTTAACTAACTACAGGACTTACTGGGAGACAAGGATCAACTGAAAGTGATATACTGGAGCAAAGCTGAAAATCACAAATCGATTACTGTCAGCAGATAATCTGATTAACTCCAGATTTAGTTAAGGGCAACCAGAAGTGTAAAATTTAACCAAAATAAACTCACAGAATTTTAAAATTTTAACCAAAATGCAGAACCAGGATTATCTCTAAATTATTACAATAACAAGCAAACATAAAATTTTTTTTTGAACAAAAATTTTTTTTTAATAAAATTTTTTTTTTATCTTTTCTTTGAACCTACACAAAGAAATTATTTATTTGTAACCAGTGTAAACAGGTCTAGTGTTACAAATTGGCGCTCACAACAGTGGGGCTTAACATAGACGAACAGCGGCTTGTTACAAATCGACGCTCACCACAGTGGAGCGTAACAACGTTGAAGAACAAGAAGGTTTAAACGAACCTTATTTTACATTATTTATTTGTACAGTTACAACATTTATAATTATTCTTTAACATTTTGTGCTTTACCTTTTTACTACAATAAGGTCCTTAACAACATACTTTATTTAATAATAATTGTCTTACTTATGTTTTTATGGTTAGTGTACTTTATAAATATCTTGTTGATTCATCCTCTTTGTTCACTTTTACTAATATTATTATATATAAAAAACTTTCACAAATGAACTTACTTTTGTTCTCACTTACACAAACGTTTCAAGGTGTTGTGCCTCTTCCTCAGTGTGAGTAAATACTGAAAGTCATTGTTGCAGAATAACGATTATGGACTATAGGTGTGTGTGGTGGGAATTGATGATGGGAGGGAATTGGCGCTGAGGTTCAAATTTTGTGTTTGGATCAATGTATCAAATAGTGTATGTGATCTGTAATGTACTTGTTCATTTAATATGTTGTTTGGTTGTAATGTGTGATATCTGTATATTTCAAATTGTTCAGCTGTGTTTAATTTTCTACTTTTTGATAAGTAGTGTAATATTTCCATGTTGTGTTCTATGTTAGTGTAACTATGGTTTTCATTTTGTAAATGTGTGGCAAATGTGGAATGTATGTAATTTGTGGTGAGGGCTTTTATATGTTCTGAAAATCTGGAATAAAAAGATCTTCCCGTCTGGCCGATGTAGAATTGGTTACAATCATTACAATTTAATTTATAAACTCCTGTTTTACTGTATGTGTCTGTGTCTTTGTTAAAATTTATATGTTTCTTAATGGTGTTGTTGGTTCTGTAGGCTATTTTATAATTGTGTTTTCTAAATGTGTTAGCAATTTTGTGTGTATTGGAGTTGTAGTATATAAGTGTTATGTACTTACTGGGTTGTGTGTTGTTGGTCTGATGTGTTTTATTTTTATTTTTTGTGTTTAGGATGCGTTTGTGTATTTTATTTACCAAATCGGGGTTGTATCCATTTTTAACTGCTATATATTTGATTGTGTTAAGTTCTTCTTGGTAATCATGTGTGTTTAGGGGTATTGAAGTGAGTCTATGGAGCATGTAGTTGAATGCTGCATGTTTGTGTTGAGTTGGGTGGTTGGATGAGTTATGTATGACCATGTCTGATGTGGTGGGTTTCCTGTATATTTTGTATGTGTGTGTGTTGTTTGTTTTGGTGATTGTGAGGTCTAAGAAGTTTAAACTATTATTTAGTTCTATTTCAAGTGTGAATTTTAATTTATGGTGTATAGTGTTAATATATTTGTGGAAATTTTCTATTTGTCTTTTGTTGCCGTTGTATAGGAGTATAATGTCCAATATATTATTTTATCAGTATATTTGTTATTGTGTAATATGTGTTCTTGTTCTATGGTGTGTACAAATATTTCGGCTAGTATACCTGATATAGGTGAGCCCATGGGTAGTCCATCTGTTTGTGTGTAAAACATGTTATTGTGTGTGAAATAATTTTGATCTGTTATAATTTTAGTTAGATTTATGATCTCATTTATGTGTGTTTCAGGTATGTTGTTTAATTTTAGTAATTGTTCTAATGTAATTAAAGTTTCTTTTATGGGAACATTGGTGTATAGGTTTGTTATGTCAAATGAAGCTAGTGTGGAATTATGAGGTATATGGATATGTTGAGTTTTATCACTAGATCTAAATTATTTATGACAGTGGTGTTGTTAGTTAAATTTATGCTATTTCTGATTAATTTATCTAAGTGTCTAGCTATTTTGTGTGCAGGTGCTTGTGTGTTGTTTATAAGTGGTCTGATTGGAATATTTGGTTTATGTAATTTTGGTAGTGCATTAAGTGTAGGGGCTTTTGGTTTAATTTGTTTAAAATATTTGATGTTGTCAGGTGATACTATGTGTTTTATGTTATTTAAGGTTTTGTTTATTTGTTTGTGATAATTTGGGGTGGGATCTTTATTTAATTTAGTGATGTTATTTTCATTAAAAAATGTTTCGATTTTGTTGTTTAAAGTTTGTTTTTCTATTATGACATTAATATTGCCTTTGTCCGCTTTGAGTATGGTTAGGTCTATAGACGCTCTGACGTCTATAGAAACGTCAGAATTCAGATAACGAAAACATCCTTAAACATCGCATAGAACAAAACATGCCGCAAACACAATATTATTCCCACACATGCACAAATCATAATAAAAAATAACACACACGCCCCAATACAAACCAAACATAAAGCAGAAATATTACACCTAGATAATATCGTCAAAGATTTATACCACAAAAAAGATACACTAAACAAAACGGCATACAACCTACACGTTAAACTCACACAAATATTACACCACATTGAATTAGAACACATAATACAATATACACGAAATATCATAGAGAAAATCCAATTAAGAACACAAGAAAGACATAACAGAAAAATCAATAACCTATTAACACGCAGAAACGAAAACATCCTTACACCGACACATAAGTTTCACGCACGTACTGTAAACACATCATTGACCCATTTCACTAGTGCTGAAATAACCCTATTAGATAATGGTCTAAAACACAATTTAGACATCATTCCAACTAATAACAACAGTAATAAAAAACATACACGTGACATAGTCCTTGATGCTGAAACAGCCATACAACACACGCATAACATAGACCAAGACACCATACGCCACGATATCAAACGTAAATTACAACACAAACAACAATATGAACATAAACAACACAGTAATGAGTTCCAATTACTAAAAAACATAAAACGTAAATTACAAGAACATAACCTAACCATACTCAAAGCGGACAAAGGCAATATTAATGTCATAATAGAAAAACAAACTTTAAACAACAAAATTGAAACATTTTTTAATGAAAATAACATCACTAAATTAAATAAAGATCCCACCCCAAATTATCACAAACAAATAAACAAAACCTTAAATAACACAAAACACATAGTATCACCTGACAACATCAAATATTTTAAACAAATTAAACCAAAAGCCCCTACACTTAATGCACTACCAAAATTACATAAACCAAATATTCCAATCAGACCACTTATAAACAACACACAAGCACCTGCACACAAAATAGCTAGACACTTAGATAAATTAATCAGAAATAGCATAAATTTAACTAACAACACCACTGTCATAAATAATTTAGATCTAGTGATAAAACTCAACATATCCATATACCTCATAATTCCACACTAGCTTCATTTGACATAACAAACCTATACACCAATGTTCCCATAAAAGAAACTTTAATTACATTAGAACAATTACTAAAATTAAACAACATACCTGAAACACACATAAATGAGATCATAAATCTAACTAAAATTATAACAGATCAAAATTATTTCACACACAATAACATGTTTTACACACAAACAGATGGACTACCCATGGGCTCACCTATATCAGGTATACTAGCCGAAATATTTGTACACACCATAGAACAAGAACACATATTACACAATAACAAATATACTGATAAAATAATATATTGGCACAGGTATGTTGATGACATTATACTCCTATACAACGGCAACAAAAGACAAATAGAAAATTTCCACAAATATATTAACACTATACACCATAAATTAAAATTCACACTTGAAATAGAACTAAATAATAGTTTAAACTTCTTAGACCTCACAATCACCAAAACAAACAACACACACACATACAAAATGTACAGGAAACCCACCACATCAGACATGGTCATACATAACTCATCCAACCACCCAACTCAACACAAACATGCAGCATTCAACTACATGCTCCATAGACTCACTTCAATACCCCTAAACACACATGATTACCAAGAAGAACTTAACACAATCAAATATATAGCAGTTAAAAATGGATACAACCCCGATTTGGTAAATAAAATACACAAACGCATCCTAAACACAAAAAATAAAAATAAAACACATCAGACCAACAACACACAACCCAGTAAGTACATAACACTTATATACTACAACTCCAATACACACAAAATTGCTAACACATTTAGAAAACACAATTATAAAATAGCCTACAGAACCAACAACACCATTAAGAAACATATAAATTTTAACAAAGACACAGACACATACAGTAAAACAGGAGTTTATAAATTAAATTGTAATGATTGTAACCAATTCTACATCGGCCAGACGGGAAGATCTTTTTATTCCAGATTTTCAGAACATATAAAAGCCCTCACCACAAATTACATGCATTCCACATTCGCCACACATTTACAAAATGAAAACCATAGTTACACTAACATAGAACACAACATGGAAATATTACACTACTTATCAAAAAGTAGAAAATTAAACACAGCTGAACAATTTGAAATATACAGATATCACACATTACAACCAAACAACATATTAAATAAACAAGTACATTACAGATCACATACACTATTTGATACATTGATCCAAACACAAAATTTGAACCTCAGCGCCAATTCCCTCCCATCATCAATTCCCACCACACACACCTATAGTCCATAATCGTTATTCTGCAACAATGACTTTCAGTATTTACTCACACTGAGGAAGAGGCACAACACCTTGAAACGTTTGTGTAAGTGAGAACAAAAGTAAGTTCATTTGTGAAAGTTTTTTATATATAATAATATTAGTGTACTTTCTTTATTATTTGTTTTATTCATGGTTACTTATATATTTTCTTTACTCATTGGTGTCTCTTATCATTGATTTGTCTTCTTAATTTCAGTATATCCTTTCTCATCTTAATGTCTGTATCTGGCCAATCTCTGGGGTTAGGTCATAGTCATTTGTTTGTCAGTCTATTCTTTTAATGATTACTCTTGTTTACAATTTTTCTTTCTTAACTTCACTTAATATTTTTTCTTCATTATTATTTATTAAATTATCTTACCTTTTAGCATTTCTCTCATACTTATAGATACCCTATATGATGATTTCTGCAATATTATAATATATACATATATTCTGCTTTCTGCTACAGTCCGTTTCTTGATGTATATAATATATATTTTATAATGACTTTACCTCAAGAGAAAACATCTTGAGGTAAAGTCATCATAAAATATATAATATCTCATATATTACTCTATTCTGAATCCACCCACACACGCGCACACATACATGTGAATATATATTGTACAAAATGAATCAAATTTGCACTATTTATAAAAGAATATTTATTTACATACAACTTATGACAGCCTTCTAATATCCGAGGTATTAATCATATAAATTTCAAATTTTCTTCAATAAAATATCAACTTTTAATGTCTCATATAGAAATTTCCATTATTTTCTGGTACATAAAATAAATTTATACTGTTATCATCATGCTGTGATACAGGGAATATGTGTGAAGCCAGCACGAAGCTTGTCACACTATATAATCACATGAATTAAAAAATTCAGAACATTCTAGCTGCTGTTGTCCGTTATACGACAGTGCCCATTCAGGCATCTGGAACTTCTGGCAAACAACATAGTGACCTTGCTTACATAAGCTGTGCACTGGCAATTCAGCCAGTTGAGTTCTGTGAATTTCAGTGTACGTTAGTAGTCAAGAGTTAGTTAAAAAGAGTTCCATGGACTATTAACATAAATCTATTGTGTGTCGATACAACAGTGCATTAATAAGTGACAAGAATTGTTCGTCTGTTTGTGTTGCAAACTATTCTAGTTATTTAATTCAGCGACTTTGAGTATTGTTTTTGTACAGTGCATACTAGGTAATTTTAGAACTAGAACTGCTGTAATATGTGTGTTCCATAGCATTCTAAATAAAAATTCAATTGATCTGGTGTTCTATAATTTATTCTACAGTTTTAAGATTACTATGTATGTGATCCTCATTGCAAATGGTACTGTATTCTAACCAGTACCCTAAAACAAAAGATATAAACTTTCATGGCCTGTGTAATTTTATAGTTGTGGTCAACTATTTGAAAGGCCAGTTGTTTCAACTTCAGCTGTGGACGGCATCTCCAGTTGGATGGTCTTGGTCTTGAACCCAAACTATTCTTTTCCACTAGCCTGTCTCTACCACATCACTGAAGATAGTAACACCAAAAAATCTTATTATAAATATATAACTACTGACTCGGAACATTAAGTTTTTTATGGAAAAATGTTAAGCTTTTACCTTGTAGCCTGAACTAGTTTTCACTTATTACAACCTTCATCAGAAGCTGCTGCTAGGAGCGCTGTCTGTCTTGTCCTTGGTGATGGTGCTATTGCTCAAAAGATTGATGTGTGTGTGATATTTTCAAATAGTATGTGTGATTTAAATTGTGCTGTTCGATTAGGATGTTGTTTTTATGTGTTTGTGTATTTATAGTTGTTCAAGAGTGTCTATCTTTCGGCCTTTTGTATGTACGTGTTTTCCATTTTGCTGTATGTGTGGTTTCCTTCAATGAGGTGGTTTGCAAAGGGTGGATTCAGTGGTGGAGTGTACTGCCTTTGTGTGTTCAATGCATCTCTGTTTGAAGCTACGGCCTGTCTGGCCTATATAGAATTTGTTATATCCTGAGCAGTTCAGTTTGTATACAATAGGTAAACCAAATTTGTTTTGTTCGTTGTGTTTTTTGGCAGCCTGTGTTCTGTTTTGTTTGTAGTTCTGTGTGTGATTCTGTGTCTTGCTTTTACTTCCATATTCCTTAAGGAAATGGAAGTATGGTGATGGCAAAAAAAAAATCGTGTTCGAGATTATTGCAGATTCTGATTGTACTACACTCAAAACATGAAAAAGTCGTTTTTCGAAAAGTGTCTGTGTGTGTGTGTCTGTCTGTCAATAGATTTTTTTCTATGGCAAACGATAACTGCCGCAAATTCAAACAGAATCAAATAATTTTTTGCGTACAGCCCTGATTTGTAGAGTACTCACGACCTATTGTTTTTGGTGAAGATCGGTTAAGGGAAAGGGGTAGTTTACCTGCAACAGTTTTTTTTATCAAGGGTAATTTTTTTTTTTTTTTGCCAAACGATAACAGCCGCAAATTTAAACAGAATCAAAAGATTACTTGCATACAGCCCTAAATTGTAGAGTTCTCAAGACCTATTGTTTTTGGTGAAGATCGGTTAAGGGAAAGGGGTAGTTTACCTGCAATGTTTTATGTTTTAACAAGGGTAAACTACTTAATGGAGATCAATCATTAACTTATACAAGACATTAATTTTATGCATATTTTTTATATATATGTGTACAACGTTATCGGCAACAAAGAAGTAGTTTTTGTTAAAATTCCTTCCCGGGATATTTGGCCGTAGCCAATGTTTTCTACAAAACCAGACGTTTCGGCAATGCCATCGACTTCCATCATCAGTGAAAATTGAGTGCGATAACGTGAGGTGGTATACGTTAGTGACCACAGTAGCCTACTGTGGTTAAGGCTGAAGCAGTAAGTAGAAAGAAGTAGTTTCTATGGTAATATTTCATTTCAAAAATGATTTTAAATATAAATCTTAGAATATGGAAGTCATGTATGGTTCTCCATACTGATATTTTTAAATTTGTGGGATATTTTTTCAGTGTGGTTATTGATATATGTTCGCGTTATGAATTTGCTGTTTTCTGTCTTTGTCTGGTGCTTATTTTGTGTAGGAGTTTATTGATTATTGTTCTGTTGTATCCGTTGGTTTCTGCTAGATATTTGATTGTGTTCAATTCATCTTGGTATTCTTTTCATCTAGTGGGATGTTGTTTAGTCTGTGTATCATGGTTCTGAAGTCAGATAGTTTGTGTTGTATTGGGTGATTGGAAGAGTTGTGTATTAGTATGTCAGTTGTAGTGGGTTTTCTGTATATACTGAATTCGTGTCTGTGTTCTAGTTTTGTGATGATGAGGTCTAGGAAGTTTATGCTATTGCTGTTTTCGTATTCAGGAGTGACAGAAATCTATATACTCCTAATATGAATGCATTACGTAAACAAAGTATTGTATTTAAGAAAGTGTTTACACAGGTATAATTCCTAGATATAATTGTATTAAGTTACATAAAAACAATAAAAGTCAGTAGTTGTATATTTATAATTAGTTAATCAATAGACACATAATGGACAACAAAATCCAGGAACAATATCTTGCCTTTTTAGTAATAGATCATAGCCCTATAATCCAACAAAAATGATACCAAAGGTTTTTCGTGAGTGCAAATACACACCAACTACTTCTATATTTATTTATTTTTCATATATGATTTGCTTGTTAACTTCTCATATTCAAGTAACATACAAGCTATTGAAAAACGACACAACAGTACACTTTGTAAGTGCTCCTGAACACAATGAGTAATACAAATTGTGGCCACGTATTAAGCAGCTTATGAATATGATGTCATCAGCCAACCACCAAATTCCATCAGGTTAAAGCATCCAGAATGGCTAGAAATAAATTTTTATAAAACTGAGCATATAGCAATAATAGAAGTGGATGTACAGAATCTGGAAGTGGCTGATGGGCAAGAAGTTAAAGGGATAGGAAAATTTAAGTACTTGGTGTTTATACTAGTGAGGCCATGGTTAACAAAATACGAGATAAACAACAAACTTCATCAAACGAGGATGTGTGTAAGGCAACTCAATTCAGTGCTTTGGGGTACAAGAAATAGCAAATAATGATACTGAATACCATGATGTGTACTATAATGACACGGAACACAGCAGAAACTGGGTCATAAACAAAAATTGTGAAGGAAAATAATATAAATGGAAATGGACTACTGGAGGTAGAACTGTAGACTCTCAAGAATGGATAAGATCAACAACAATAAAATAAGATAGAAAAAGATGTGCTTAGTTATACTGAAGAGAAAAGAATGACGTGGTATGGGTAAAAAAGAAGACGTGGAAATGATAGATGGATATCAATGCTTACAAACTGGAGTCCTTTGGGAAGAAGGTCAAGAAGAAAAAGATGGGTGATAAAGATGAAACGCATCAAGGGTCCTGGAGAGATGAAGTGGGGAGGTGATGAGAAGACAGGATCTCAGATATGGAGAACTGATAAAATTAGAGATTATGACTGAGAGGATGGCAGCATCAGTTGCAAAAAATCCTATATATACTGAACTGTTCAGAGCAATATTTTAACTTCAGTTTGATAAAAAAAAACTGTGCTAAAATTGCAATTAGCCAAAATACACTACTACTTAAACATTTCATAATCAAAAAGTGATTGCTATAATTAAAAAATCTGTGTATCCTGCATACAACAGGACCAACCATTCATAGGGATGTTACATTCAAATGAGAGTAAAATGCTATATTAAAGCACAAAATAGATCATCAAATTCAGCTTATCATCAAATGGATGGAGTTGCCTTCAACTGCCTGTGAGGCTAAAACCAGACCATCAGATCGCAAAATAAAGAGGGACTTATATTTACATGAAGAAAGTCACATACCCCACCATGGTATAACATGGACCATAGTAATGGCTGAAGCTTTACTACTGGAAAATTCATTTCCAGGCGAGATTGACACAATGCTTTAACTAAAAAGAAAAAATACAACACTGATTGTAAAGTCTGCCTAGCAAATGTTTTTATATGCACATATTAACTGTTTTGTATTTTATTTTTATCTCATCACAAATTTTATATACATCCATCTAAACAATGAGTAGCAGTCACCATCATTACAAAATATCCATTTTAAATAACTTGATTTTAACATCTGCTATGAAATTAAATTAAAAAATAATGAAAACATTTAATAAATTTTACATTTATGTAAAACATAAATTGCTAACATTCGTGCAAGTAAACATATTTACTTCTGACACAATGCGAATAAAATAATAAAGTAAAAAACAACTCTCATAGCCTATAAAAATTTTTCAAAAGGTTATATACTCCTGTCAACTTCTTACCTGAGGTACTACATCATGTATAAATCCAGCAACACTATCAATAATTGAAGGATCACTAACTGGCTGAGGTAATACTACATGCCCTGCACTTCCTTTACGTGGAGCCCTCCTAGGGGATTCAGCAGACATTTTGCACTAATATGAAAGACTGAAATAAACAAACCATCTTCAATCTTTACACAATAACAACGAATTTTTTATTTAACATAATCACATCAATCTTCGGCCAAAATAATTATTTTCACTGTGACAACTACCCAAAAATTGTATCTTTTACAACAACACAAGTGCTTTTTAATTTTTACGCCTTTGTTTTAAACAAAGATTTTTTTACTTCTCAATATCAAACAAAGGCTTTTCAATCCTAAAAAAAAATAACACTTACCTACTTTATTTCATTATTTTTCTATTTACAAATTTGTTTCTTGCCGTATGTACATTTTAAAATGGTTTAATTTCGTTTATATATATACATATATACAACGTACAATTTTATTTCGAATTTAACTACGAGATATATTTACGACGCAAATTGACTAGTCTCTTATTGCGCCATTCTTAAGTCCTTTTTGACAGACAGCTGTTTTGGCCAGGGAAAATAAACGTCACTGTAACTATAAAAATTCTTGTCAAATCAAAGTCTATACAGTTTCGTTTTGACAAACTACCAATACAACAATCAGCATTAAGTGTAACAATTAAAACATAGAAAAATAATTATTATAGATGATTTTCTATATACTTATTTTTCCGTGTAATATTCTGTGGTCAAAATATTTAGGATGTATGTATAACTCTTAATATGACTAACAAATAACCAAACGCCATTTTCATTTGTACGAGATCTCAGCTGATTAATGTAAACACTTGTGTTATTTTGTTTTGTTGAGACCTGCACGTGCGATGTTTCTGTTTATAAGTATATTCATAATCGTACTTAATCTCGTGAACGAAACAACACCTAGAAAAAACGTACTACTCATTGTGGTTGATGACCTTAGACCTGCACTAGGTTGCTATGGTGACAGAAATGCATATACTCCTAATATGGATGCATTAAGTAAACAAAGTATTATATTCAAGAAAGCGTTTGCACAGGTATACTTCCTAGTTATAGTAGTATTTAGTTGCATAAAAACAAGTCAATGCATGAAAAAAAATTTTTAATGTTAAATTACTGGAAAAATTTGAATTTTTAAAATAGGCTTGAGTAGGTTTGCTGTCGACCAACGTTATCATTGTTGGATTTACATTAGTGATGATGCGTTTTACTCTGATATTTTAATCCGTAGTTTTAAATAATTCAAATATACATGATGTAAACAGAAACTTGTGCTCACTTTGAAAAGTATACATGAACCGAATTTTTTTTGTAAATTTCTTATATTGAAATATTAACATATGAAAAGAAATGGGTGTTTTCTTAATAGTAGAATGAAATTATGTTAACACGAAATTCTAATATATAGAAAACAATGTTCTCCTTTTTGAAAAAATAAAAACTATAAAGTTTAACTTATTAATGTTATTTGGTAGTTCCTTATTAACCATCACACTAAATTTTCTATATACATTTTCAGAAATATGTGTTAAGTATTAAATAACCTGGTTGCACTTGCCCTGTACTGGTCTTCTGTAAAATTGGCTCAAAGATGTGAGTAATTAAGTATTCCAGCCTTACTAACATTTCTCCTTTTTATTTTACAATTTGTAAAATATAAATAACTAATTTCAGCAAAATCAAGTCCATAATTTGCATAATTAGTCAAGTCATTCTAACCTTTTTTTTTTGTCATTCTCTGTACGTTGTTTTTGTGAGGTAATTCCTAGGGCTAAAGGAATAGTTAGTATCAGAATAATTGGTTATCATTGTTGTAATGGTACATATAACACACCCAGAACCCAATGTATAACAAACGGATTAAAAGATATCCAAAACAAACTAATCAACAAAAGATGAACATGCAATCATGAACATAGAATGAATTATGACTAAAAATTATAAAATAAATTATAATTAATAAGTAAATGTATGAAAACAATGACAACCATAACAAGAAGAAATTTATTAAGTATGTTGGAAGAATCAGTGCAATTAGGGAAAAGTCAAATCAAATCAGATACCAAAAGGAAATAATAAAGACAAGGATAAAATAAACCATGAGAATAAAAGTATTGTTAATGATAAAGAAAATAAAAGTGAGTTAAAAAACTTGATTAAAAACCCTAAGCTGTGACTTGACACTGACATAAACTTATTAATAAAATGACTTCAATGACTTGACGGTACAAACAGAACTCAAAAATTAAATATTGAGAGTAGAAATTAAGAGGAAGAGCGAGTACAAGAATTGTAAATGTATAATTAAATTAAGCGTGAAAATGACAACCAGATAATGTGCAAAGGACTAATAAAATTTGTGAAGTAGAAATAAAATTATCAAAGACAACTATTACTCAATAATAAAGGTTGAGATGACATAAAAAAAGAAAAATAACCATGAAAAATAACCATAAACAATACAAAATCAGCTTTAAGTAAAAGTAAATAATCACACAATGTGTAGAAAACAGAATCTGAGATTCAGCTATTGTTGAGAACCCAAGATAGGACATAACCTAATCTGGCCAGCAAGTTTCCAATAAAATAGTAAAAACAATGACTGGAATGATGTTAAATTAAAATGTATTGGAGGGTAAACTAACTAGAGACTATAAGGAGCATTCCATGTACAAAACGTCATAGTATAAAGGAACTTAAGTACAGAATAAATGTAAATTAATGTGACCAAGTGTACCACATAGAATGGGTACCTGGGACAGCAAAAATCACACATAAAACTGTAATAAAAGAATAGGGACTCGACCCATGATATTAAATAAGACATAATAACGTTCATGTGAGGCAAATCAATGCTTATGGCCATCAAATTAATAATAATAATGTAAATTATAAGCAAACTTTAACTGATACTAGATGCAAGAAATTTATGTAAATTCAACCAAATGTCAAAAGATAAAAGCAGAACCGAACACTGCCAAGTATTAAAATTGCTATAAGAACACTAAGATAAAATAAATGTAATACAGAGATAAATGTGAAAATATTCAAATAAGGAAAATGTAACACTCAAGTATACTAAAAAATAATCAGAGAAAATATGATTAAAGTAAAATAAAACAATAATAGCTAGTGCTGATACAATCAGGATTGGTAATGATAAGTTCATTATAGATAGGCCACAACAAAGATGTGTTACAAAACCCTAATATTATAAATTAATTAATAAACACTTAGAATGACAATAGACCAAGAGTCTAGTCAAAGGAAAATAGATAATTAAGAGTAATAACTAAATAATGATATGAGAAAAAATATTGTACAGTATTTATAAGTAATCACGAAGGACAAAAGTGAAGAAAAATGGTGTATTAAATATAAGAATCTTTAATATAAGAAAGTGATAAAAACCTGGAAAAATCTGGCAGTAGGCCTAAACGAAAGGTAACAATTTTAGCTAATTACCACCTAAAACTTTAACGAGGAGGGGCGATAAATAATGACTCAATAAGCATGATAATTAATTATCAAAAAATGAACAATGTAAATAGTATAAGGTAGAAAATAAGAGATGTAATTAGTTCGTAAGAAATTTATTTTATTAACCCCTAGCAGAACTGTATGGTGAGGGTAGTCAAAATACTCGTGGAAAAAAAGACAAAAACGATGAGAGTACTGAAAAAAAAGATCAGTGCATGTATAAGTGAATCATTTAAATTATAAATAAAAGAATTAGTTACAAGCCCGTCGGCGTACAAGGGAAACCAGAAAACCGGAGCCTCCAACCCAGAGACTGACGCCAACCTAAGTGTCTGTTTTGCCGACATATACCGAGAGTACCTGAAAATTAGAACAATTAGCCAATCAGGGCCCATTATTAATTACTAGGTACGGGATCTCGATACAGGTAAGACCATCAGTTCATCTCAAGCTTTGACGCAGACTCCACGTTGGTCACAATAACCAAAAAGTACGGAATCGACAAGCCGACAGCTGATGAAAGTGTTTAACCTCGAAACACAAGGTTGAGGTTAGGTCGGGTATATGGGAAAGTGAAGTTTTATTTAATCAGTGACCTATAACGGAGTATGTGTGGATAGGAAGTGAATGAGAAATGAATTCATCAAATTTAATTTCATTCAAATAACAGAAGAAAATTTTGTGAATTAGTGATACGACTAGAATGACGTCATATGCAAGTATCAGTGAACATACAAAAATATTTTAAAATAGTAACCTACTAATTAAAGAACGCTATAAGCGAAATTAATTAATTAATATTGTTGAATCAATAGCAATCCAACAGAGATTGGAACCTTATTTTAATTATTGAACTAAACCATTAAAAGTGAAATATTTAAGTAACAACAAACATAAAGTTTTATAATTAATTCAAGGAACTTGTCTAATTCAAAGACATTAAATAGTCAATGGAGAACTTGAGAGAAACATTGACCTGTAGTAGATTAAGTATTATATCGTGATTAACCTTAAGATTCTAGCTAAAATGTATAACAGTCCCCAACCATAGGAAGGGGTCAATTCCAGTAACCTGTTAACTTTGTTTGTAGCCAATCCAAGAAGAGGTGATGAAGTTCCTCAATAGATTACATGTATAACCATTGTACACGGAGATGTTAGCATGGTTAAGAAAATTTTCATTATTTTATGTTAAGAAAGTTAGGTTACAATGAACCCTAGTTAACCTAAGAACTTCAATAATAATCACGTGTTAAATGTTTATGTTTTGTTAAAGAATCTAATAATATTTTCACTCTCCGAATACTAATTATTATAGTATTGCATTTTATTAACTTAGGTGTATCTTGCAGACTAAAAGAACCTGTTTTATTTATGAATTAAAGTAACAAAATTGTTTACGTCCAGACCGACCGATGGTTAGACGCAGTCTGGCTACCCTGAGATTTATTTATTTAAAAGAGTCCATCCACAATATTAAAATTTTAAAAGAAAATAATATTATTGTACCATGGCAATTACAGGGTAAGTCAAAAAGTAAAGGCAAATTTTATTTTCCCTCATCCAATGGATGGCAGCACTGACTGAACAATGACATATCATAACCTCAAAGTTTTTTTTGTTCTTTAGCTGTGTTGTTTCAGTGCTCAGCTCCATTCGTAGTGATTTCAGGACATTTTATTATGAGTGCCCTGTTGTCCGTGTGCACCAAGGAAGAAATGAGGGGAGTGGTACGTTTTCTTCACTCTGAAGGGACTAAACCTGCGGAGATTATTCGCAGAATGCAGCAGCAGTACGGTGAGAGCTGTCTTAGTGAACGCAAAATTTATGAGTGGATAAATCGCTTTAAAAATGGTCGTGTATCTATCTGCAATGAAGAGCGTTCAGGTAGGCCATCCACTTCGAAGACGGACAAGAACATCGAGACAGTTGAGCGAATGATTCATGATGATCGTCGTGTCAAAATTGATGATATTGCGCATGCGTTGAACATTAGCCACGGTTCAGCAGTTGCAATCATCCACGAATCACTAAATTATCGCAAAGTGTGTGCTCGTTGGGTACCACATCGACTGACAGACCAGCACAAACAGAAACGTTTGGAATTTTGAAATCACATTTAAGGCGTTTAAAAGAGGAAGGAGAAGAGTTTCTCAGTCGCATAGTAACCGTTGATGAGACATGGGTCCATCACTTCGAACCACAGAGTAAGCGGCAGAGTATGGTGTGGAAACATCCATCCTCGCCTACAGCAAAAAAGTTCAAAAGACAAGTTTCTGCAGGAAAGTTGATGATGACAGTGTTTTGGGATATGAAAGGCCCACTTCTAATTCATTACACTCCTAAAGGTCAAACAGTGAACAGTGACAGCTACCAAAATAGTGGGATCTGAAACCCAAAATCAAAACAAAGAGGCGAGGAAAACTTTCAAAAGGTGTGCTTTTGCTTCAGGACAATGCCCGTCCTTATACTGCGGGGAAAACGATCCAGTGCATTCAAGATCTTGGTTTTGAGCTGCTGGAGCATCTGCCGTACAGTCCTGACCTAGCTCCAAGTGATTTTCACCTTTTTAGTCCGATGAAGGAGCACCTGCGTGAATCCAAGTTTTCGTCGGATGACGAGGTTGTAGAGGCGGTGCGCGAGTGACTGTGCACGATGCCACAAATCTTCTTCCAGGACGGAATTACGAAGCTTGTCAAGAGATGGACCAAGTGCATAGAAGTTGAGGGCGATTATGTAGAGAAATGATGTTACTTGTCATCTTGTTTTCACAATAAAAAGTTCCTTTTTAAAAATTTGCCTTTACTTTTTGACTTACCCTCGTATTAACAATGAGTTCGACAAATAAAAAATCAATTCATAACCGATAACCGAGTTTGACTATCATTGTATTAGAATAAGACTTACAGCTTAGGTGAACGACAGCAATGGTTGGTAACAGTGGCGGCCGCAAGAATTTGAATTGAACGATTCTCACTTTCTGACTAGTAATATACTTCAACATTACTAGTATCCAACCGTCACAAGTATGTATTTTCATACCAACGATAGTTATGTGTTTTCAGTGAAGGGGCACACCTCTAGGTTCATCTCAGCGACAAGTGAAGAGTCAGTTTATTTCAATCAAACCACTTACAACCGAACTCACAACTATACGAATTTAATAATAATAATTGAACCTCTTTAACGAGAGAGGATTTTGTCCCTTTACAGTGTTCATCAAATTTCAGTAATTTACTGCCTCATGTAACATAACATTTTATGCTAGTTTCTTGCCATGTCTTGTTTCTGTTTTTATCACTATTGCTATTACAATAATTTGACCAGTAGAAACATTTTTTTAAAATGATAACAAAGGAAAAATTATTTCACTAACAATTACATAAACAAATACATAAAAGCTCAAATTCACCATAGAACTAGAAAACAATAATTATATAAACTTTTTATAAGTAGCAACTGCAAAAATTGACAATAAACACAATTTCAAAATTTACAGAAAACCATTATAACCCATTACACAAAATTACCATAACGCATCAAATTACCCAACACAATGCGAACATGTTGTTTTCAAATGCATCTAAAATGTGTCATAGAAGTAAAACGTTTCTACTGGCCAAGTTATTGCAATATTTATAAATTTAAAAATCAAGTCAACATAATATATTAACCAATTGAATGCAATTAATTCAATTAAGAATGAAAGAAAGTATTAAATGTATTTTTAGAGAACACTACAGCAAAACACAGACAGAAAAGCAGTGTGGTAAGGTTAACAGGAAAGTGGCCTTACTTATATACTCTGATGATGAAGAAAACTTGTAACTTTTTCAGCAAGCTCTGTGTGCACCGAGTCGGAATTCATTTTTGACAAGCCGAATGCCAGATACTTTACGTCTGTATGACTTCTACAGCTATTGGCGAGACTCTGTGGGAAATTTCACCACATTGCCACAGTTTTTTAAAGAAAACCAGTATCATACAATGTCTGTTGGGAAAGTATTTCATCCAGGTAGGACTAATATTTTAAAAAGTAGGAGGTACTAATTTTAGATTGTGCCAATTGATCAGATTAATAAGGAGAAGTACAATGTTTTATATAACGTCTCCGCTAAATCATAAGTTATAGTCAAAAGGTAAAACATGACGTTCAGTTGATTAAAATATTTGCAAATTTTTTGTTTGAATAAAATATAATACAAGGGAAAAATGTGAGGTACACATGTTGAAGTATAAAAACATGTTAAATTATCTCAGTGAATTGTTAGTTTTTATGAGATAAAACATATGGTATTGGTTTTAAATAATGAAGCTATCATAACAATCTAAACAAATTATAAAATAGGAGGACATGAGTCGAACCCTGGGCTTGTCTTTCTTGTTAATTCTTAAAGTAACATTTTAGTTCGTCTGTTTTTAAATAACAAAAGATAAGAAAATTTCAGTGAGAACACAAATTATACTTCATCTATATCATCTAATTTAAAGTATGTGTAACATGTATGGTATGCAACAGAACTAAATAAAAACAGCCTTTTTTATAACCATATATAGACAGACTGTCATAGTCATATACACATACCACCTGTTTTACGAAAACTGTGAGAACTCAGCTTTTATTTAGGTTAAAAAGTTTCTTTTTTTTTAATTTATTTTTTTTTGTTATATCAATTACAACAATAATTAAAATGTTTTAAGTTACAGTACTGAAAGGAATCTAGAAAAGTTCATTTAAGTGTAATGGATGTTTAAACAAAAATAAATAAATTGAATTATTCCTTCTTTATCATCATTAATGGCAGCATAATCATTATTGTCAACTTGTAAACCTGGTCTAGTTTTAAAACACGGTATCTCATCAATTGTCTTCTCATATCTACAGTCCTTGACATGTCTTTTTTGCTTAAATATGTTCTAATGTATAATTTGTTTTGACAAAAATGCACGTAATTTATTTTTGCATCTCGCCTGTGTACAGACAACATTCTTTCTGCCAATTGTCCCACCTGCTATACAAATGCAAATGTTTACAACCTCCCTACCACATTTTCCATAGCTGTTGCACTGTCAGTTGCTAAAAGAATTCCAGACTTTGCCTGGAGACTGGTGTTTGTGTACATTATTACTGATGGTTTTTGTTTGCTATTTACTTTATATATACATATTGCAATGATACATATTTGCATATTCGCCCAGGGTAATTTATTTGTACATGTAAAAATATTTGTTATGATGGTCTCCTTGATTGCCGTATAGTACAGTGGTAAACAAAATACAAGACACCAATGAAGTCACTAAAAACCAGCTTTATTTATCACAATTAATAATTTGTAATCAAGAAGATAGTCTCTTACAATAATTCCGGTAAAAATTGTCCACATGCAAAATAGTGTTAACTATAAAGAATTCTGTACTAATAACAACACTTTGCTATAATACTTCTATAAACACTCGATCCACACTAAAGAAATCCCTCAACACCACTGAACTGACAAGCCGGCTGCTGTGGCTTTTTATAGGTAGCGCACCCATCATGCCGCTTAATACGTATCTCAAGTGTTCTTGAATACACTGGAACCTACTATTTCTTTTATGAATTTGCTAACTGCTAACAGTTAGCAAATTCATAAAAGAAATAGTAAGGACAGCTGCTAATTTAAACAATACGAAGAATAAAACACTGGAACCTACTTGAGAGGGGGCTTGCCTGGGGCACATCTGCCACACTGGACGGGGGGGGGGGGGGGGGGAGAGTGGAGAATTTTCAGGACTATTCGATAGGCTTCTTGTTACAATATAAACAGTTGTACATAGTTTTTAAAATTGTGCATACAGAAACAGACAATTCATAACTTGTTTTACTTGGTTACTGAGGGGTGGCGAACTGTGTGTGTGTGTGTGTGTGTGTGTGTGTGTGTGTGCGTGTGCGTGTGTGCGTGTGCGTGTGTGTGCAGTGTTTCTGACTTGTGTGTTTGTTGGATCACCTGATCGAGGGAGGAGAACAATACAATTTTTGTGTACCAGTGTATTTAACTTGTAGCAGTCAACACTAGTCCAAACAGGCAGAAAATGCAAAGAATTAAATATGTTTTTTTGGTTAAAAAAACACACACACTGATGTTACATTACAGCAAAGCGAATGATTTCATTTTAAGATGTGCAAAATGATTCATGTGTAGATACAATTTGGAGGTAAAGTGTAAACGTATAACAGAACTATAACCAAATTAATTAATTACTCAATTAGTGTGTGACAAGCAATTAATTAATATCTAAATAAAGACAAAAGTATCACCACTTTCATGAGTCTATTAGTTCGCACATGGATATTAATGATGAGTGCGAAAATACGAAAAAAGTGATGTGTGAAAAACTGATGCACTGATCCAAGGTGCACATGTATGAGATGGTCATAGACAATCTGCAGCCTGTCAGCGTGCCTCCAGTATATAACCCCGTACGATTCTGAATGAGAGAAAAGACGCTAATAATTGTTCATGGGGACACTATGTTCGAAATACTCTGTAACATAGAACCGACGCCAATCATTCTAAGAAAGGTGGCACTGTTCAACGGACAACTGATAACAGACTCTGGGACCAGGAACATCATATCATCAACACAACACACATGCCATGGTAACTCAACAGTGGAAAACACGTGAACAATGAAAAATTATGTTTTTGTATATATTGTAACATTACATTTGGCATAGCTTGATATCGTACCAGATTTAATGAAGATCATGGATAAGAAACTTAACAAGAAGAAACATATCTTTTAAAAATGATGGTGAAGATGAACAAATGACAAATTTAAACTGACAGACTGACCGTACCCAAATTAGTGTTTAGGTAAAGTGATGGAAAATACCCAGATGATGAGACAAAATTCGACCAATTACAATAATAATACTTACAAAGCCAGACAGCATTATGGACCATTACTATCAGTAAAAAAATTGTTTTGTTAAATGTATCTTACAATATAAAAATAATCAAAGTACAAATTGAGGGATAATAGGCCCAAATACACAATAGAATGTAAAAAAAATATACTAGCAAAATATTAACTAACCAATATAATTGAATAATACAAGAACACAATCATTATAGATACATAGAAACATACAATTAAAATAGTGTGATTAATGGTGGACCTAATGTTATAAAATAGAAAGATATAAAATCATTATTAAATGATTAAACTTTTTCTTTTAATGTTCGAAAGTAAGAATAAAGTTGTGTTGATGTTATTTAGAGTTTTGTTAAGTAATGAGTGGATATGTCTTATGCAGGATTTATGTAACCAGGCATATACAGATTGTTTGATCACAAAATGTGAATTATGTTTTTTTATAATGTTCCAGTAATAATTATTGTTGTAATTTTAAATAATAATACTAATAGAGTTATAGGGAGTAGTTTTGATGGTAGTTGCATAGTTAATAGGTGTTACAATAACAGAAAATAGAAATTTTCTGTAGGTTTATAGGACCTAGGCCTATAAAAACTTTGGAATTTTGTAAATTTTAGGAAATACATTTAGAATTGTATAAAACAAATGTTGTAATATGGATAGGTTTATAATTAATAGTATACACAGTAAATATGGAATCAAAATAATCAGTTTTAAATTATGTAAGAAAATTCAAATATCAAAAATGTAACATAAGAATTTCTTAAGCAAAAATAGGCATGTTTGGTGTCTATGTGTCACAAATGTTAAGACCAAAATAATGATGCTATTAGTTTTAAATTCCCAATTAATATAACAAAGTTATAGTAATTTAAAAGTTTTGGCCAAATTCATGTAATAAAGTAATGAATTTGTATGACAATGTATATCTGAATCAACCTACCAAATTTGAAGTTTTACCTTAGCAACCGAAAATTCAGATAAATAAAATAGGGACTTCTTTAACAACCATCATTGAAGACAGACGCGTTTTTATAACGTCTTAGCTAATTATATTTTAAATAGAGTAAACCTATACCAAACATAGTAAACAAATCAGGACAGTTATTGAAGAACATTAGAGGAACCCAAGAACAACAAGACACCAATTCGGAAGAATTCAAATCCCGGAAGAAGAATTAAAGAAGATTTGGACCCCATCTTCGTCCTAAACAAATAAAAGAAGAGGATCTGGGTGAATCTGTATAATTTGATAACCTTATTTAACAACAACACCCACATATGAGCACACGAACCACTTAGAAAACTAAACAATAAAAAAACATATACGCTATAATACACCAACACTAAAGAACACTTGAAGATAACACAAATTGATTATTACACCTTTTGAATACCAAAAACCTGAACGGCAACTAATAAATATCTAAAACTGTTCATAACCTAGAACTGTGGACAACACACACACACGACTACTAGTTTGCACTATAAACATCAAAACCTTTTTATATCCTTATCTTGTAAAGTTTGTATTTTAATTTTGAGAGTTGTATTAATTGTTTAACCATAATATTCGGACTGAATACGCCCTGAGATTATTTTATTTAATAGAATAAAAACAACGAGCATCATTATCATGGTTGATTCCAGTATAGTTATTAGTTACTACCAACTTATGAACAAAGACAACATAATTTTGTCACAATTTGTATTAAAATAAAGAAAAACGAGAAACGTAATTGATCAATTCTTTTGAATAAAGACTGATTAAAGGAGTACATCTGTTTGGTTTTATTTTTGCATTATTATTACTGTTTTAATTAAAAGATACGAAAACACAGCAAAGCGGACGGAGCGGCAGTTGGCAGCTCCGAATTACGTCATTGGTACTGGACGCCGAGGCGGGAGCGAACTGCGGAAATAGTGGAATACAACAGTAAACAAATATATACTAATAATATTAATTGTTATAATATAAACAGATGCAGTAAACAAGTACAATCATGGTATAAAGAAGAGGAAAAAATAAATAATTGTACATAGTGTAATTACAAAATTTTAAATAATTAATATTATTTAAGCACGTACTTTTAACATCTGTTTTCGAGTAATTTTTCTAGTTATAGTTAAAATGGGCGCACAATAATGAATGTTTATTGAATTAAAGTAAATATTATTTTTGATTAAAATACTACAAATAAACCTTTTATTTTTATGATAAATATTTAATTGATATCAGATTTGCAACATTGAAAATAATTACTTGAATTTTATATTATAATGTCAGACACCCAAGTAATTAAAACAATTTGATAATTGTTTTTTAAAACAATTTTTCAATTTTATAATTGTTTTTATATATGCGTTTTATGTTTGTTATTTACATGTTCATATCTGTGTCTATTTATTATTTGTTTGCATATTATGTATGTGTTATTTATAAGGTGTATACTATGACTAATACATGTAAAACAGCTTCTCTTAAAAGGCAAATTTTAATACATGTTTCTTTTTAATTTTTTAAAGAATTTTTTTTCTCTTTTATAAATCAATGTTTTATTAACATTTATTCCACACCACAAAATCTTATTCCTTATTCCATGCCACAAATCTGGCATGCAGTAAGGAGGGAAAGTTATTCTGTGAGACTGTCATAACAATATTTGTGTGTGTGTTTTGTAATGGCGGAACATTCTCGAACAATAGAGAGCGTCCTTCTATATGTTTCCTGGCTAGCTGAGGAGGTGCGTGTTTCTGCGCGCACTCAAGTATCCTCTAGAGTTTTCGAGTGCTTGTTAAGGACGCATGTTATGGAACCAGATTTTGTGAATAGGACTGATGTTCCAACCCAGAGATGTTTTGTCTTAATAAAAAATCTCGTATAGTCCTGTGTAAGCAGTGTTTTTTCATACTGGCAGAAAGTTTGGGTCTTTCTTGTTGAATTTTTTATATAACATTTTGACCACTTCCACATAGTAGGCCAGATTCTATACAGTGTACCATAAGAGATGCGGTACAGTGAGTGTCTTGATCTTTTTTTTCAGACCTTGTTAGTATTAATAGCATATGTGTTACATCCAGTGTCAGTAATTTCCAGGCAGATACACTAATAACACCAACTCAGATTTGGAATGTAAAACAAATAGATGGTAACAACAAATATTTCCAATATACTTTCTTAGCAAAACACAATAGGAGCAAATCCCACCAGTCTGGTATCAAGAATATACGTTAGTTATAAGAAACATTTGAAGGAATGTGTAACGTGTCAAAATTGGGTAAATTTATTTATTGCATTTATGGGGTATTTGTATTTTATTTTATTTCAGTTTTCGGGGTTCCATAAAAAATTATTGTGCAAGTTTTAATTCCATTGTAACCGACCACGTATTGACTGAAACAGTTTCAGAACAAAGGCAAGACGCAGTATTCCGTTGTGAAATCTGTTGAAGTATGTACCACCTTGAGTTTTCTCAGAACTGTGCGTGAATGTGACGGCGCACGCACGTGCGACACAGGTATGCGCGCTGGAGTGACGCTCCTTCAGAAAACTCAAAATGGCCTAGATGGGAATCGTTGCAGTTTCATTTGCCATGACGGCGGATACGAAAAACTTAAGAACCGCCCATCTCGTGACGTTAGCCAGTGCCACACCAAGATCGTATACGAACTAACACAACACCAAAAGCATGGTTTAAATGAGACAGAGTTGTGACGACTAACTGTAAGGCATTGATGTCCGTCGTCTCAACTAAAATGATCAAGGAGTGGGGAACAGAGAGATGCTGGCAGTCCTTTGCCGACTTTCGCCTGCGCAGGCAGTCCGTTAAACAAGGCTCAGAAAATAAAACTTTTCTAAATTAAAATTCAGTGCAGTAAATAAAATGAAGTGCGGCTAATCTGATACAACAAAGAAGAACCCACATAAACTATTTTCGGACACGACTAAATACAAAATGAAAAAATTAAGTGCTCAAGCTATAAACGCGTGCCGGCAGGGAGAGGTTTTTAAAATGTTAAGGGTTTAAATAATATTCTGTGTGAGAATGTAAATTGCAGGCTGGGCTGTTTGTGTATTTATGTGTGATGTATAAGGTAAGCTATAGCATGTAAGTAAATAATGTAAAATTACCTATTACAAGGAAGCTGTATTCCAGTTACACAATACACTAAAAATAATAGAGGTTTTGTAAACATACCAGAATTTAGTAATGAATAATTTGCAACAGAGCATATTAAATGATTAATAAAGATTAAGTAAATTCTCTTCATACAAAATGTGTATTAATACTTATTTCGTAACCTCACACTGTTTCTGACCTCGCTTATAAAAGAACTCTGGGTACCCTTAGGAAGATCCAAAATATCGGTAAGTAATAAACAGTTAAAATGAAAGTATAAATAAGTGTGTTTTTATACAAATGGCTGCCCGAACGACGGACATTATATAAAATAATTATATAAATAAGCCAGAATTCAGAAACAGAGTGGGTATCGAAAGAATATAAAATACGTAAAATAAGGTTATGTTGTAACTACACATGGTAGAAAATAGTACAATAATTTTAGATATAATATGAATGTGTAATATTTATTATACGAAAACATTTTTTTGAAAGAAATATTTAAACAAAATTTAAAATGGCAGATAACGATAACGTCAGCCTAACTGACAATACCAATGAAAGCCAGACAAGCGCAACCGAATCACAAATTACGAGTGGAGAAATTATTCACTCCACGCCAGTCCCGACTAACAGGGCTGACGAAAATCAAATAGTGAAAATGATGCAAACGCTTTTTAATATACAAAATAATAAGTTCGATGAGAAATTTAGTAACCTTGATGAAAAGTTTAGCGAACAGAAAAGTGAAATTAGAGAAGTTCAAAATAATTTTAATGTAAAATTTGAAGAAGTAAAAAATGAAATCAGAAAGCAGAATATTAGTTTTGACAGACGAATCAATGAAATAGATGTACGTTGTACAAATATGCAAGAACAAGTAGTAGAAATAGTTAATGAGAAATTCGATGCTAAAATAAATGATGTAGATGACAAAATCAATACAATCAATGAAACAGTAATTAGCACAGTTCAAAACCAAATAGAGACACAAAGTAAAGAGATAGAAAATAAATGTTTAGCTACAGTAGATAAGCAGATAGAGATGAAAACCAAATTTGAAATAAATAAACAAATAGACATTAAAACAACCGTTTTACAAGATCAGTTAGAAAATTTTGAGTCAAATGTAATAAGTATAGCAGAGAATATAGAAACAGTAAGTAAAGCTATTTCAGAACATGCAGATAATACCAACTGTAAAATAAGTACCATACAAAGTAAGCTTAGAGAAATAGATGAATTCAGTTTACAAACTAGTAATAATATATATGACAAATGTACCATAATTGAGAATAATTTAATGAGTGTGAAGAATGAATTACGGGGGGAATTTAACAGAAAATTTACCGGAGTTACTGAAAGGGTTATCATAACTAGAGATTTACACAACGAAATTGAGTTAGAAACGTTTAGCTATGAAAACCGAACAATACATCCAATGAGATTTATAAACCAAACCCGGGAATACAACCGTTTCAACAACAGTAATTGGGAGGTGCAATTAACCAAAATAATTAAATGTTTTAGGGGTAGTTCAGTAGTGTGGGCGGAAGCACATCGGTCAGAATGGGACTGTTATGAGACATTCGAAAAAGCATTTAAAGGGAAATATTGGACCGAAGATGAACAAGAAATACTAAGAAGCCGTATAATGGGAACGGGCGATTTTTTAGGACACCCTAATAATAATAATTTAACGATATACGTGACCAAGTTATATAACGAAGCGAAGTATTTAGAGCCGCAGATACCATTTAAATCTTTTGTTAGACATGTAAGTAAACACTTACCGAGAGATGTACAAACCACTTTGATGACAAAAGAAATTGAAGATATGAACGAGTTGGAGAGAATACTAGATATACTACAGAGCATTAGAGATCGAGAAGGGTGTAGGCGAACACAACAGAATAATAACAATCACCATGTTGAACATAACCAAAATAAGAATAATAATTATCGTGGGTATAATAATAATGTGCATAGAGATAATGTAAACAAATCAGGTGAGTGGAGTTGTTCCAGGTGCAAATGGGAAAATTTCGCCAGCAGACAACGGTGTTATAAATGTAGTTTACCAAGAGAAGAGCAGAGGAGGAGAAACGAAACCAGGCAGTACAGAGGAACAAACAATTATCACCAGGGACCGCCGATGGATCACCAGGTACCCACTACAAGCAATTATAGACAACAACCGGAAAACTAGAGCATACAGTGGTAGCACGGACCAGACCACTGTACGGGGAAGCAAGTGAGGTCCAACCGTTGGAAGATGTCAAGAGTAACGTAATTAGAACAGATATAGTTGCAGATCTACTGGAGGAAGAAAACAATGCAATCGAGGTGAGAGCGGGACTAACAGAAATACAGGTAAATGTAGCTAATAAATATTATAGAACACTTGTAGACACAGGTAGCGAGATTTCCGTTATTGCTGAAAACATTTTAGGAGAGTTAAAAGAAAGTATAAAGAATATTCCAATTTTACCAGTAGCTGGGGTTACAGTAGTAGGAGTTACAGGCGTACGCAGTAAGAGAATAACAAAACAGATACACTTACGTTTTTTGATAAATGACATAGAATTTGAGAACACATTTTTGGTAGTTAAAGGGTTAAGTTTAGACATTACATTGGGTAATGATTTCCTGCAAAGAAATAAAGCTGTTGTAAACTTTAAAGAGAAAATAGTAGAGTTAGATGGGGGTGATCGGTCTGTAAAGGTTAATTTTGAACAAATAATAGATAAAGTTAGAACAACGGGGGTAAAAATATTACAAAAGAGAGTAGGCGAGAGTGATATAGATACTAGAGTAAATTTATGTAGAGAGAGTGAGTATATTGATGATTGTGAAGATGAAATGAGTAATATTAATAATGCAGTATGGGAGATAAGGGCGGATGAATTTTGTAGTGGAGGTGCGGTGGTAAGGAGTGACCAGCGTGCGGCGTTGAGGCAAGCAGACCAGTGTGCGGCGTTGTGGCAAGTGATAGAGAAATTTAAGGGAGTGTTTGCTGATATTCCAGGAAGGGCAAAGGGTTATGTATGTACATTGCAGATACGGGAACGCACACCTTTCATGCAGCGAAGTTATCCTGTGCCTTATTCCAAGAGACGAGCGGTGCAAGAGGAGCTGGACAGGATGATGGAAGGAGGGATAATAGAAAGGTCAGTATCACACTACTCGAACCCATTAGTTGTAGTAATTAAAAAAGATGGCAGAGTTAGGTTATGTTTAGATGCCAGGAGGATCAACCAGATAATAATACCAGACCGTGAATCACCAGAGTCAATCAATGAAATATTGCAGAAATTCAGCGGGGTGAGATATGTGACGTCATTGGACCTAACAGCAGGATATTGGCAGGTACCATTGGCGGAGGTAAGTAGGAAATAATACAGCTTTCCTGTTTAACGGCAAGAACTACAAATTTCAAAGATTGCCATTTGGATTAAATACCAGCGTAGCCAGCTTCATAAAATGCTTAGACCAAATTTTAAAACCCAAAGACCTAGATTTTTTAACGGTATATGTAGATGATATTTTAATTGCGTCAAGAACTTTTGAGGACCATTTAGATCATTTAGGATATGTGCTAGCCAAATTAAAGGAAGGAGGACTTACTGTAAATTGGGACAAATCAAAATTTCTACAAACACAAATAAATTTTTTAGGATTTATAATCACACCAGAAGGAATCTCAGCAAATCCGGATAAAGTGGACTCCATCATGCGCTTCCCTGAGCCGAAGAATATCAAGCAGCTACAGAGTTTTCTGGGATTGTGTAATTTTTATCGAAAATTTCAGAAGAACTACGCACATGTAACAGCCAGATTGAGTGCGGTACTCCAGAAAAATAAACAATGGAGATGGGGATTAGTGGAACGAGAGGCGTTCAACGAGATTAAACAGAAATTTAGCAGAATGATAATGATGAACCACCCTGATTTTAATAAAATATTTTTCTTACAGACAGATGCTAGTAACGTGGCCGTAGGTGCGGAACTCTACCAAGAGGACGAAGAGAAAGAACACTTAACCATCGCATTTGCGAGCAGATCCTTGTTGATGGCTGAGAAGAACTACACTACCACAGAAAAGGAACTATTAAGTATTGTATTCGCCGTTGGAAAATTTCGCACTTACATCTTGGGAAATAGGACGGTGATCCGCACCGATCACAAGGCATTATCCTTTTTAAATACATGTAAACTCGCTCACAGCCGTCTGACCAGGTGGGTACTTGTTTTACAGGAATATAATTTCGAATGGGAGTACATCAAGGGGACAGACAACAAGATACCTGACACTCTTTCCCGGGTAGACATGTTAGACAATAAGACAGGTAGGGATTTAAAGGAAATTGAAATTTTTCAGATTAGCAGAGAAGACAGAATTTTTGGTGAAGAGTTGAAGGACATCAGAACCATGCAACGAGCAGATGGTAAGTCAGGTAAGATTATGGATAGTCTAGAAACAGAATTAGCGGAGTCAGAGTATAGTCAGCATTTTCAGATTTATCAGGGGTTATTATTTAAGAAAGTAGTAGGGGGTGAGCGTGATTGGAAACTAGTTGTGCCAGAGGGGTTAGTTGTAAGATTATTTGGGATTGTCATTTAAGATATGGTCATTTTGGGGCGAAGAAGTGTGTTAATGTTTTGAAAGAGTCATGTGTTTTTAAAAATATGGAAAGAAGGGTTAGAAAATTGTTAAGGGGTTGTGATTTATGTCAGAAATCGAAGGTAGTAAATTATAGAGTAGAAGGGGAGATGAATTTTATAAAAGTGAATAGACCTTTCGATTTAGTTGCGGTAGATTTGTTTGGGCCATTGCCAAAGGGTAAAGGCGGAGTGATGCATATTTTTGTGATGCTTGATACTTTTTCTAAATATGTGAGATTGTATAGCGTTAAAAGAGCTACCAGTCAGGTATTGAGTGAGAAGGTGACAAAGGACTACATGATTCACGTGGGTAAGCCGAGAGTAATTTTATCAGATCATGGGCCACAGTTCATCAGTGGGAAATGGCGTCAGACCCTAGGATGGGAAGGAATCATCACGAAACATACGGCTGTGTACCATCCCCAGTCCAACCAGGCTGAGCGTGTAATGAGAGAGATAGGCAGGATCTTTAGAGCCTATTGTCACGCTAAACACAGCGAGTGGCCGTTGTACGTCCGAAGAGTAGAGACTTGGCTGAACAGTACCACCCACGAGTCCACCGGCTATACACCTCACGAGTTAATCAAAGGAACACGCCCCCCGAGAATTTTGGAACAGTTGTTTGATTACCCACCTGAGAGTGAGAAAGCGGATGTGAGTATAAAAATCATGTTGGCAAATGAGAGTTTATTAAGTAAAGGAGAACAAAGAAAACGTAGGCACGACGCAAAAGGTAAGTGGATGAAGTACGAAGTAGGACAATTGGTATTGGTGAGGAGACATGATTTGTCGAGCGCTCAGGACAAAGAGATAAGAAGTTTTTCTTACTCTATGAAGGACCGTATGAGGTAGTAGAAGTTAAGATGAAGAATTCTTATGTATTACAGAACAGAGAGACAAGGGAGATAGTAGGGACACACAATGCTACAAATTTGAAATTGTATTGGTCATCATAGGAATTTTATCATGATTGTTATTAATTATTATTGTGTGAATGAAATTTAATTTGGTTTTATATGTTTACAGGAGGAAGTCTCCCCCATTTTCGGGCGGTCACGATCTTACCAGTCCTGGCCATGGTATTCGGAACTTGGAGGCGGGCCATGGTTGGAGGATCTTCCTTCGGGCGGTGAACGCAACGATGGTCCGGCTCCACCAAAATTGGTTAAAATTTAAAAACTTACAACATTTTGAACGGGGAGGGGGACCCATAGTTTCGTGGAAAGGTAGTATATATATATTTTTTTTTTCTCTTCACAAAATATTTTAGTTTGCTTTAGAAATTGTAAAATGAAATAACCAAGAATATGAAATTTGAATACTTAAATTTTCAAGTAATTGTTTTCCCTCAGAAAACAACACAAATGTATTTTATTTTGATGTAACTGTATAAGATGATCCATTGTGGTACTTATTATTTTGTCAGAAAGAAAATGTTAGTGAAAAGTGAAAGATTGGACTTGCAGAAGTGTCTATGTGAAAAGTTTTAAAAACTAAATAAAAGAACTTGTTATTATACAAGATTAAAGGGTAATTTTAGGGGGTATATTGGTGTTTAAAGAAGTGACATAACAGTGGAGTGTGAACTGCAATGGTAGGAAGTTTTAACTTTTGTACTTATTATTTTATGTTAATGAAGGTTAAGAAATAGATGTATGGGGTTAAAACACCATCCAGACTAATAATGTCATTGAATATAAATTGTTAATTTTAGTTTTACAAAAGATATTTTACTTGTGATTCCCCAACTTTTCGGGCGGTCGCGGCCTCACCGAACCCTGACCGTGGAATTGGTTTAGCTTTAACAGCTATGGTTGGGGCACATTACGTTACGCGCTGCCTTAACTGGCCATAGCTGTTATCGTTGTCAAGGTGAACTTTGAAATTGACAGGGGGGAATTAAGGGGAATCACCAAACTAGGGAACAGCGGCTACCACTCTGTTCGAGTAGGAACAGCAAGGCCAGGTGGTAGACCTGTTTAAGGGCGTTTAATTATAGACAAGAATATGTTGATATTCATAGATGTTAAAATGTAACTGCCGAAGCAAAGACACGGAGATGTCAAATTACTCCAAAATATGCAGTCTTTGTGGAAGCAAAAAGGCACCACAGTCTTACATAACTTGCAATAGAGTGTGTGGATGGGAGGTGGCTCAGAGGAGCCACGAATTTAAATGCATAACATAAAAATTGCTAACTCAAATTTTGATCCAATAAAAATGCTTGTGTTCTGTTTAAATGACTAGATGCTCATACATTCACTATAAGGTGTTCATTCTATGTTTAAATGTAATATTGTATTGTAGTAGGGTAGATATAAGAGTTGATAAAAAAGTATATGTTTTGTATAATTTGTGTATTTTTTTTTAACTAAGCAAATAACTAAACCGACTGGCAGGTGGTTAACATAAATGATCAGAATCAGAAAAAGGGGTAACAAGGAGGTTAGAAGTAAGTATTGATAAATATATATATTTCATGTAATTTGTTCAATTTTGAGATGTGTTTTCATTGTGTTAGGGAATGTCAGCTGATCAGCAGTAAAATGTCACTGTTATATTGTTTATAAATGTTCCAGGTAACTTATATTAAAGGTAATGTTTTAGTGTATTACAGCTGCTATTTAAAGTAATGAGAATAGTAATTTAATATAGTACGATTTTAAATGAATTGTCAGAAATAACAAAAGATAGTTTTGGGTGATGAATATTTTGTGGGACATATAGATCGGTCCAGGTAAAAGTTAAAGGGGTAGTAGAGAGAAAAATATTGTTTTGAGTTAATGTAATGTTGTTGTGAGATAATGCAATAGAATTTGAGAAGTATTGATGTTGACACAGTAGTAGTGAGTAGTAGTAGTAGCGATGCGTAATGTGAATGGTAGATAAATATATTTGTTGATGATATTTTGTAGTAAGGGTGAGGTGGTAAGGTGAGAGCAGCGTGCGGCGCTGTGGCGGGGATAGAGTAGTTTAAGGGAGTGTTTGCCGATATTTTGGAGGGGCATTGGTACGTATGTAGATAGCCAAGTTGGGAACACACATCCTAGTACAAAGATGAGCGGTGCCAGAGGTAAGTTGGGTTTAGAGATTGTTGGATAGATGTTTAGATAGAGATGGGTGTCCTGATAGTTAAAGTGGTTAGAGTCAAAGGGAGAAAGATTATATATGTATACAGATCAAGTAGTACATTAAATGAGAATAAATCATTTAAATCACCCAAAGTAATGTAGAATGAGATTGTTAAATGAAGAAAGTTATAGTTGAACATATAAAATTCTTTAATTGAAACCAGTGACAAAATTTTGATAGAATTTGGAAATATAAAGTCAGAAAGTGTTTATTTTGAATAATTTGAATGTCAATTTGATTATTATTTATAATAATATTTTTTTATTTTAAAGGATTTATTTTATTATATTTTGTGTGTCAAGACAGAATTTTACCGATGTTTAATGTGTTCATAGATGTAATTTGTACATAACGTATGTAGGTCAAGGTTGTGGACTTGACCTAGTTTTGATCAGCTGATAGTGATGTCATATAAGTTAATAGTAAGGAAGTTAATTCAACTTTTGTTTTTTGATCAATTTAAACAAATTTTAAATACTTTCTATATGTAAAGGAAACATTTTAATAAATTTAAATTTTTTCTTTGAATTTTACAATTTTTTGGAAATTTTTTTTTTTGGAAAAAAAATTTTTTCTTGATTTTGTGCCTGCCAGATAATGGATATTTTAAACTTTGATTATTTTATTGTTTGTGTACTAACCATGTTTATTATTATTGAATTGTTTTGTTGAATTGTATTGTTAGACTTTAGGTAATCCATGTTAGGTTAAGGATGTTCTTAATTGTAAGAAATGTTTAAATTGACTTATTTGAAATAACAGAAAAAACCAATGAAGAGAATAATTTAAAATATATACAAAATTTATGATTTGATTTTAAATGGAAACAACCAGTGAGTGGTATTTTAACGAATTTTTAAAAAATTTTTCAATTTATAATATGTAATGTGAGTGTGTGTGAGCCCAGTATCTGCTAAAGGCAGCCCAGCTTGCATATAAGGGGAAACATATCGGTGGAGGATCTGGCATAATCTAAGCCAGGGATTGAGGATTGTTGGGGTAGCATGATAGAAGGCGAGGTGCGCCGTGGTGCGTGTCTGTTCGATTTTTCGGTGTTGGGATCTCTTACAGGGAAGTCCAGTGATCTCGTTCAGATGCGTCCATAGTCGCCGAGCCAGGGGGGTCGTGTACCCATGCAGAGTAAGAACAAAGGGGGGTTGTTGGCACCAGTTCCTCACCGGTCCTCTTAGGGGTTTTATCAATTAGATTTCTTCTGTTTTGGACAGAAGAATTCTCATTGGGGGGGTATTGTAACGTGTCAAAATTGGGTAAATTTATTTATTGCATTTATGGGGTATTTGTATTTTATTTTATTTCAGTTTTCGGGGTTCCATAAAAAATTATTGTGCAAGTTTTAATTCCATTGTAACCGACCAACGTGTTGACTGAAACAGTTTCAGAACAAAAGCAAGACGCAGTATTCCGTTGTGAAATCTGTTGAAGTATGTACCACCTTGAGTTTTCTCAGAACTGTGCGTGAATGTGACGGCGCACGCACGTGCGACAGGTATGCGCGCTGGAGTGACGCTCCTTCAGAAAACTCAAAATGGCCTAGATGGGAATCGTTGCAGTTTCATTTACCATGACGGCGGATACGAAAAACTTAAGAACCGCCCATCTCGTGACGTTAGCCAGTGCCACACCAAGATCGTATACGAACTAACACAACACCAAAAGCATGGTTTAAATGAGACAGAGTTGTGACGACTAACTGTAAGGCATTGATGTCCGTCGTCTCAACTAAAATGATCAAGGAGTGGGGAACAGAGAGACGCTGGCAGTCCTTTGCCGACTTTCGCCTGCGCAGGCAGTCCGTTAAACAGGGCTCAGAAAATAAAACTTTTCTAAATTAAAATTCAGTGCAGTAAATAAAATGAAGTGCGGCTAATCTGATACAACAAAGAAGAACCCATATAAACTATTTTCGGACACGACTAAATACAAAATGAAAAAATTAAGTGCTCAAGCTATAAACGCGTGCCGGCAGGGAGAGGTTTTTAAAATGTTAAGGGTTTAAATAATATTCTGTGTGAGAATGTAAATTGCAGGCTGGGCTGTTTGTGTATTTATGTGTGATGTATAAGGTAAGCTATAGCATGTAAGTAAATAATGTAAAATTACCTATTACAAGGAAGCTGTATTCCAGTTACACAATACACTAAAAATAATAGAGGTTTTGTAAACATACCAGAATTTAGTAATGAATAATTTGCAACAGAGCATATTAAATGATTAATAAAGATTAAGTAAATTCTCTTCATACAAAATGTGTATTAATACTTATTTCGTAACCTCACACTGTTTCTGACCTCGCTTATAAAAGAACTCTGGGTACCCTTAGGAAGATCCAAAATATCGGTAAGTAATAAACAGTTAAAATGAAAGTATAAATAAGTGTGTTTTTACTTCCATATTCCTTAAGGAATGGAAGTATGGTGATGGCAAAAAAAATCGTGTTCGAGATTATTGCAGCTTCTGATTCTACTACACTCAAAACATGAAAAAAAGTCGTTTTCCGAAAAGTGTCTGTGTGTCTGTCTGTCTGTGTGTCTGTCTGTCTGTAGATTTTTTTTCTATGGCAAACGATAACTGCCGCAAATTCAAACAGAATCAAATAATTTTTTGCATACAGCCCGGTTTTGCAGAGTTCTCGCGACCTATTGTTTTTGGTGAAGATCGGTTGAGGGAAAGGGGTAGTTTACCTGCAACGGTTTTTTTCTAGCAAGGGTAATTTTGTTTGTTTGGCAAACGATAACAGCCGCAAATTCAAACAGAATCAAATAATGTTTCGCATACAGCCCTGAATTGTAGAGTTCTCAAGACCTATTGTTTTTGGTGAAGATCGGTTAAGGGAAAGGGGTAGTTTACCTGTAACGTTTTATGTTTTAACAAGGGTATTTCCTATGGCAAACGATAACAGCCGCAAATTCAAACAGAATGAAAAGATTATTTGCATACAGCCCTAAATTGTAGAGTTCTCAAGACCTTTTGTTTTTGGTGAAGATCGGTTAAGGGAAAGGGGTAGTTTACCTACAACGTTTTTTTAACAAGGGTATTTTCTATGGCAAACGATAACAGCCGCAAATTCAAACAGAATCAAATAATTTTTGCATACAGCCCTGATTTGTAGAGTACTCAAGACCTATTGTTTTTGGTGAAGATCGGTTGAGGGGAAGGGGTAGTTTACCAGCAACGTTTTTTATCATGCGTATTTTCTATGGCAAACGACAACTGCCGCAAATTCAAACAGAATCAAATAATTTTTTGCATACAGCCCTGATTTGTAGAGTACTCGCGCCCTATTGTTTTTGGTGAAGATCGGTTGAGGGGAAGGGGTAGTTTACCTGCAACGGTTTTTTTTATCAAGGGAAATTTTTTTTTTTTGGCAAACGATAACAGCCGCAAATTCAAACAGAATCAAATAATGTTTCGCATACAGCCCTGAATTGTAGATTTCTCAAGACCTATTGTTTTTGGTGAAGATCGGTTGAGGGAAAGGGGTAGTTTACCTGCAACGTTTTTTTAACAAGGGTATTTTCTATGGCAAACGATAACAGCCGCAAATTCAAACAGAATCAAATAATGTTTTGCATACAGCCCTGATTTGTAGAGTACTCAAGACCTATTGTTTTTGGTGAATATCGGTTAAGGGGAAGGGGTAGTTTACCAGCAACGTTTTTTTATCAAGCGTATTTTCTATGGCAAACGATAACAGCCGCAAATTCAAACAGAATGAAATAATTTTTTGCATACGTCCCTGAATTGTAGAGGTCTCAATGACTTTCGATTTTGGTGAAGATCGGTTAAGGGGAAGGGGTAGTTTACCTGCAACCTTTTACGTTTTAACAAGAGTAAAGTACTTGAAAATTTATTTAAACTTTTTGAAACAATGGTAATTGTTAAAAATAAAATAATTTTGTTGCCAGGCAATAAAATTATAATTTTTTCATTTTAATGTAATATAATATTTTTCATTTAATACAGCAATAAAAAGGCAGGTAAGACACAGCCTGGTTGTTTGGCTGAAAATGATTTTAAATATAAATCTTAGAATATGGAAGTCATGTATTGTAGAGTTCTCAATACCTATTGGTGTTGGTGAAGATCGGTTAAGGGAAAGGGGTAGTTTACCGGCAACGTTTTATGTTTTAAAAGGGTATTTTCTATGGCAAACGATAAGAGCCGCAAATTCAAACAGAATCAAATACGTTTTTGCATACAGTCCTGTTTTGTTGAGTACTAAAGACCTATTGTTTTTGGTGAAGATCGGTTAAGGGAAAGGGGTAGTTTACCGGACACGTTTTTTGTTTTATCAAGGGTATTTTATATGGCAAACGATAACAGCCGCAAATTCAAACAGAATCATATAATATTTTGCATACAGCCCTAAAATGTAGAGTTCTCAAGACATCTTTGTTTTGGTGAAGATTGGTTAAGGGAATAGGGTTGTTTACCAGCAACATTTTATGGTTTATCAAGGGTAAATTTTTTTTTGACGAACGATAACTGCCGTACATTAAAACAGAATCAACTACTCTTCTGCATACCTTTTTGAATTCTACAGAACTCAAGGTCTGTTGATTTTGTTGAAGATCAGTTAAGGGAAAGGGGTAGTTTACCAGCAACGTTTTATGTTTTAACAAGGGTATTTTTTCTATGACGAACGATAACTGCCGTACATTAAAACAGAATATACTAATGTTTTGCATACAGCCCTGAATTGTAGAGTTCTCAAGACCTATTGTTTTTGGTGAAGATCGGTTAATGGAATAGGGTAGTTTACCAGCAACGTTTTATGTTTTATCAAGGGTGTTTTATATGGCAAACGATAACAGCCGCAAATTCAAACAGAATCAAATAATTATTTGCATACAGGCCTGAATTGTAGCGTACCCAAGACCTGTCTTTTTTGGTGAAGATCGGTTAAGGGAAAGGGGTAGTTTACCTGCAACGGTTTTTTATCAAGGGTAATTTTTACTTCCATATTCCTTAAGGAATGGAAGTATGGTGATGGCAAAAAAAATCGTGTTCGAGATTATTGCAGATTCTGATTCTACTACACTCAAAACATGAAAAAAAGTCGTTTTCCGAAAAGTGTCTGTGTGTGTGTCTGTCTGTCTGTGTGTCTGTGTGCCTGTGTGTCTGTCTGTCTGTCTGTAGATTTTTTTTCTATGGCAAACGATAACTGCCGCAAATTCAAACAGAATCAAATAATTTTTTGCATACAGCCCTGATTTGCAGAGTACTCGCGACCTATTGTTTTTGGTGAAGATCGGTTGAGGGAAAGGGGTAGTTTACCTGCAACGGTTTTTTTTTTAGCAAGGGTAATTTTGTTTGTTTGGCAAACGATAACAGCCGCAAATTCAAACAGAATCAAATAATGTTTCGCATACAGCCCTGAATTGTAGAGTTCTCACGATCTGCTGATTTTGGTGAAGATCTGTTAAGGGAAAGGGGTAGTTTACCTGTAACGTTTTATGTTTTATCAAGGGTATTTTCTATGGCAAACGATAACAGCCGCAAATTCAAACAGAATCAAAAGATTATTTGCATACAGCCCTAAATTGTAGAGTTCTCAAGACCTATTGTTTTTGGTGAAGTTCGGTTGAGGGAAAGGGGTAGTTTACCTGCCACGTTTTTTGTTTTATCAAGGGTATTTTCTATGGCAAACGATAACAGCCGCAAATTCAAACAGAATCAAATACTGTTCTGTATACAGCCCTGATTTGTAGAGTACTCAAGACCTATTGTTTTTGGTGAAGATCGGTTAAGGGAAAGGGGTAGTTTACCTGTAACGTTTTATGTTTTAACAAGGGTATTTCATATGGCAAACGATAACAGCCGCAAATTCAAACAGAATCAAAAGATTATTTGCATACAGCCCTAAATTGTAGAGTTCTCAAGACCTACTGTTTTTGGTGAAGATCGGTTGAGGGAAAGGGGTAGTTTACCTGCAACGTTTTTTTAACAAGGGTATTTTCTATGGCAAACAATAACAGCCGCAAATTCAAACAGAATCAAATAATGTTTTGCATACAGCCCTGATTTGTAGAGTACTCAAGACCTGTTGTTTTTGGTGAAGATCGGTTAAGGGGAAGGGGTAGTTTACCTGCAACGTTTTTTTATCAAGCGTATTTTCTATGGCAAACGATAACAGCCGCAAATTCAAACAGAATCAAATAATGTTTTGCATACGTCCCTGAATTGTAGAGGTCTCAATGACTTTCGATTTTGGTGAAGATCGGTTAAGGGGAAGGGGTAGTTTACCTGCAACCTTTTATGTTTTAACAAGAGTAAAGTATTTGAAAATTTATTTAAACTTTTTGAAACAATGGCAATTGTTAAAAATAAAATAATTTTGTTGCCAGGCAATAAAATTATAATTTTTTCATTTTAATGTAATATAATATTTTTCATTTAATACAGCAATAAAAAGGCAGGTAAGACACAGCCTGGCTGTTTGGCTGAAAATGATTTTAAATATAAATCTTAGAATATGGAAGTCATGTATGGTTCTCCATACCGATATTTTACTTCCATATTCCTTAAGGAATGGAAGTATGGTGATGGCAAAAAAAATCGTGTTCGAGATTATTGCAGATTCTGATTCTACTACACTCAAAACATGAAAAAAAGTTGTTTTCCGAAAAGTGTCTGTCTGTCTGTCTGTCTGTCTGTCTGTCTGTCTGTCTGTCTGTCTGTGTGTCTGTGTGTCTATAGATTTTTTTTCTATGGCAAACGATAACTGTCGCAAAATCAACCAGAATCAAATAATTGTTTGCATACAGCTCTGATTTGCAGAGTACTCGCGAACTATTGTTTTTGGTGAAGATCGGTTGAGGGAAAGGGGTAGTTTACCTGCAACGGTTTTTTTTTTAGCTAGGGTAATTTTGTTTGTTTGGCAAACGATAACAGCCGCAAATTCAAACAGAATCAAATAATGTTTCGCATACAGTCCTGAATTGTAGAGTTCTCAAGATCTGTTGATTTTGGTGAAGATCAGTTAAGGGAAAGGTGTAGTTTACCTGTAACGTTTTATGTTTTAACAAGGGTATTTCCTATGGCAAACGATAACAGCCGCAAATTCAAATAGAATCAAAAGATTATTTGCATACGGCCCTAAATTGTAGAGTTCTCAAGATCTATTGTTTTTGGTGAAGATCGGTTGAGGGAAAGGGGTAGTTTACCTGCAACGTTTTTTAACAAGGGTATTTTTTATGGCAAACGATAACAGCCGCAAATTCAAACAGAATCAAATAATGTTTTGCATACAGCCCTGATTTGTAGAGTACTCAAGACCTATTGTTTTTGGTGAAGATCGGTTAAGGAGAAGGGGTAGTTTACCTGCAACGTTTTTTTTTTCAAGCGTATTTTCTATGGCAAATGATAACAGCCGCAAATTCAAACAGAATCAAATAATTTTGTGCATGCAGCCCTGATTTGCAGAGTACTCGCGACCTATTGTTTTTGGTGAAGATCGGTTGAGGGAAAGGGGTAGTTTACCTGCAACGGTTTTTTTTTAGCAAGGGTAATTTTGTTTGTTTGGCAAACGATAACAGCCGCAAATTCAAACAGAATCAAATAATGTTTCGCATACAGCCCTGAATTGTAGAGTTCTCAAGATCTGTTGATTTTGGTGAAGATCGGTTAAGGGAAAGGGGTAGTTTACCTGTAACGTTTTATGTTTTAACAAGGGTATTTCCTATGGCAAACGATAACAGCCGCAAATTCAAACAGAATCAAAAGATTATTTGCATACAGCCCTAAATTGTAGAGTTCTCAAGACCTATTGTTTTTGGTGAAGTTCGGTTGAGGGAAAGGGGTAGTTTACCTGCAACGTTTTTTTAACAAGGGTATTTTCTATGGCAAACGATAACAGCCGCAAATTCAAACAGAATCAAATAATGTTTTGCATACAGCCCTGATTTGTAGAGTACTCAAGACCTATTGTTTTTGGTGAAGATCGGTTAAGGGAAAGGGGTAGTTTACCTGTAACGTTTTATGTTTTAACAAGGGTATTTCCTATGGCAAACGATAACAGCCGCAAATTCAAACAGAATCAAAAGATTATTTGCATACAGCCCTAAATTGTAGAGTTCTCAAGACCTCTTGTTTTTGGTGAAGATCGGTTGAGGGAAGGGGGTAGTTTACCTGCAACGTTTTTTTAAAAAGGGTATTTTCTATGGCAAACGATAACAGCCGCAAATTCAAACAGAATCAAATAATGTTTTGCATACAGCCCTGATTTGTAGAGTACTCAAGACCTATTGTTTTTGGTGAAGATCGGTTAAGGGGAAGGGGTAGTTTACCTGCAACGTTTTTTTTTGAAGCGTATTTTCTATGGCAAATGATAACAGCCGCAAATTCAAACAGAATCAAATAATTTTTTGCATACGTCCCTGAATTGTAGAGGTCTCAATGACTTTCGATTTTGGTGAAGATCGGTTAAGGGGAAGGGGTAGTTTACCTGCAACCTTTTACGTTTTAACAAGAGTAAAGTACTTGAAATTTTATTTAAACTTTTTGAAACAATGGTAATTGTTAAAAATAAAATAATTTTGTTGCCAGGCAATAAAATTATAATTTTTTCATTTTAATGTAATATAATATTTTTCATTTAATACAGCAATAAAAAGGCAGGTAAGACACAGCCTGGCTGTTTGGCTGAAAATGATTTTAAATATAAATCTTAGAATATGGAAGTCATGTATGGTTCTCCATACCGATATTTATACAAATGGTATTAGAAATACCATTCGTATACACTACTTCTTCTTCTTCTTCTTCTTCTTCTTCTTCTTCTTCTTCTTCTTCTTCTTCTTCTTCTTCTTCTTCTTCTTCTTCTTCTTCTTCTTCTTCTTCGTCATACTTCTTTATAGACTGGCTAATTCAGTCAGTTAAAAAAAAAAAAAAAAAAAAAAAGCTCAAGTTTGTTGCAAAACATTTTATAATACATATGGATATAATAAAATATAATAAAGAAAAGACATTGAGCACTGACTCATTAATGAATGAGTCACATAAACACAGGATTAAGATTACATTCTTTTCTTAATTCTTGTATTGTGAATTACATGTATTATCTGAATTAATAAAAACCTTTTCATATAAATTTGTAACTTGGGATGAAGAGTTGTGTTTCTTTTTTTTAGAGAGAGACAAAGATATCTTTTCCATCCTGTATTCTATTTTAGCTATGATGAAGTTGTAAAATAGCAGAATTATTTTTGTGGGTTGTACATATGATTTATTAATTCATGACAAAACCTCAATTCAGCCAAACCAAAGTATCAACCATCTAGTAGTAGCTAATTGTTTTTAAGCACTTGGTAATCAATTTAAATTTATTGCTTGTGTTTTCAGGTGCTTCAAGCAACTTTTCTGATGACCAACCGTATAGTTGGTCTGAACCACCATACCATCCTCCAACGGAAGTCTACAAAGAAGCTAAAGTATGCATTGGTGATGATGGAAAGAAAGGAAGAAACTTAGTGTGTCCAGTTGTCCCATCTCTTCAGCCTGGTAAAACTTTGCCAGACATGGAGAGCCTTGAGGAGGCAAAAAGATTCCTTCAGTTCAGAAAAGACAAAAGTAAACCTTTCTTTTTAGCTGTCGGCTTTCATAAACCTCATGTCCCATTAAAATACCCAATTAAATATTTAAGTAAGTAAGTCATATTTTAATTTGCCTTGGTGACATATATAGTAATGCTGTAGAAGTTGTGTTGTAATGATAATTTGGTGATTCATTTAAAGTGGCTGAGCAATCAACATAGAGTGCAGTCACGCTACTGTACAAAACATGTTTTGTTTACTGTGTGAAATATTTTTCTTATAAACTATTTTAGGTTCACTTGTAAGGTTGTTTTTTGGTTATTAGAATGTTTGTATAGGTTTTTGTTACTAATCGTTTGGATGTGCACATTGTAATATTATGACATGAACTTTTTTTTATGTTTTGGCAAATGCCTTAATATTATGACAATGTTTTGTATTGTTTCAAGTATTGCTTGTCACACATCTGCAACATATAATGCAATGGAAATATTCGCTGACTTATGTAGTTCACGTTTGTTCCAAAACATAGCAGATCTATTTACTATTTTGGAATTATTCAGACAGAACTAGAACGTTGTTCCAGCTGGCATAAGAATCGAATGTGCAGCTTGCAGTTGAGTTTTTGTGTGTACTATATACCACATCGTGATATATATTTGTTATTTTTTCATTGTATTGTGTGTTTTTCTAATATGTTATATATGTTAAATGAAAATTTTGCTCATTTCAACGTGGTGGCAATGAGTAGCAAGAGTGAAAGATGTAACTCTATTATGAAATTTATTATATTAATTTAAGTTTGAAACTTCCACCTGCCTTTTAATTCTTGTGATCTGGCCGGATGAAAACCCTTCCCTTTAGCCCCGTTACAATGACAGTACTCATTTATACTCAGATTTCATTTATAGTGATTCAGATGTTGATACAGTACATTACTTTGGATATTATGTTTATGTTTTCTCTAATTGTATTCTAAATATTAAATCTTTATATTAATTTTTAGAACTTTACGGTACTTCAAATCATATTATACAAAAGTTCAATTTGACTTATAAAGTTGCAAACTTAATACAATATAAAATTTCATATACGTACGAAGTCTGACAGTTAAGTTCATGAACTCACCGCTGTTTAGCGCTGAAGGCAGCACTATACAGGCAGCTCTGTAAAATTTCATAACCTTGGTATTTCAGTGTCTCACAGCAGTGTTCATGTTAACATGTGACGGATTTGTGCTGAGTGGTGTGCATTGTTGTTTGTGCTTGTGTGTGTACGTTGTGTGAAAATGCCTGAGCTTGAATTAGAACGACGAACAAACATCAGGTTTGTGGTGAAACTGGGCAAGAGTGGGAGTGAAATACAGGAAATGTTAGTGCAGGTGTACCGCGAGAATGCCACGAAGAAAACAGTTGTGTACAAATGGATTAAACGGTTTTATGAGGGAGGGAATAAGTGACTGATGAAGAAAGGGTAGGACAGCCAGTAACGAGTCGAACAGATGAAAACATTGCCAAAATTCATGCAAAATCAAAAATCAAAACATTGTTGATAACGTTTTTTGATATACAAGGAATTGTTCACTATGAATTTCTACCACCACGACAAACTAAGTGTACTGTTTGGGAGTGCTACTAAGGGTGCGTGAAAAAGAGATGCAAATGACCGGAACTTTTTGCCAACAACTCAATGGCTCATGTATCACAACAATGCACCTGCACATATGTCACTGTCTGTATGGGAGTTTTGGCCAGGAAACAACTTTGGTAGATCACCCACCATACTCACCTGATCTTGCCCCCAGTGATTTCTTTCTTTACCCAAAATTTACACTAGCAGTGATTTTTCTGCTTAGAGATTTATTGTTGTAATATAATATTTAATTTGTTTAGGTTTTATTTGTGTTCATACCTGACTCTCTTTAAACTTCTGTATGCATTATTTTTGGTAGAAAGATTTCGAGCATGACAGAAATGAAAAATGGTGTAATATAGGCCTTACTCAAAAACCATATTTAGCTTTCAGTTTCTTCCCCCCCCCCCAAAAAAAAGAAACAGTTAACAAATCTAGTCCATGCTCTTTCTTTAACTGACTTATATAGTAAACATGAGGTTAAAGAAAAGTAACTTAAGTTAAAAATTCCAGGGGGGGTTGGCTTGTCTACTGTTTGGTCCTAGTGGTGACAAAAAAAAAGTTTATGGACTAAAGATTGATTAGTGAACAGAATGTGCTTTCACCATCTAATTCAAGACAAAAAAAAATCTTTAGGCTATAGTTGAGCAAGTTTAAAGCTTCATACATTCAGGTGAAGAAGAATAGATTATCAATTGAATCAAGAAATGAAAATGCCTGTAAAAATGCACAATGAGGCTATAACAAACAAACAAACATAGTACATTTTTAAACACTTAATAACTTTGTATGTTTCATGACAAAACAAAAGCTGTCATTTAGAGGCAATCTGTACTGGTTCTGTAGACAAGAGAACTTATGTAGAATTGTTAAAAGTTCTTAGTTATTAAATGTTATGCTTGGTGACTATCTAAAAGAAAGTATAGGTTTATAAAGAACATCTCAAACTGGTGAGATGATCTAAACATCTTTAAATTGGTACTATTAAAAAAAAGATGCCCTTTTTGAAAATCCAGGATATGACCCTGATTGCAGTCAACCAACCATCTTATTCACTTTGGTGCAGTAAATTAATAGTGATTTCAATCAGAATGATCACAGTTGCACACCACTATATAAAAATTATCCCAATTAGCGCTTTCAAGCTTCACAGCCCATCGTCAGATTGGAATAGTGATTGTGATTTCAACCACTAACACAAATTTCTTCATTAAACGTCATTAATAGTGATTTGTATACACTTTTCTGACACTGAACACTATTGTAGATAACATTTTTTAAAATGTTACTTTCCCGTAGCCAACTTTCACTTGTTTGTTTGAATTGGTTGACAGATTGTTGTTCTGGATGTGATGTGTAATGTGTTCAAAGTGTATATATATGTCTCTTCATTTAGAATGTTGTTTCCATATGTTTTTTGTGTGTTTCTGTATTTTGTTCAAGTGTGTCTAGTTTTTGATGCTTTATGTATCCGTTCAATGTTGTTGTTTGTGTATGTGTGGTCTGCTTTATTGAGATGATTTACAAAAGTGAGTTCAGTGGTGGGGTGTGATGACTTAGTGTGTTACTTGTATCTTTGTAAGAAGATATATCACGTCTGGCCTGAGTAGGCTTTATTTCATTATGACCAGTTTCGTTTCTAAATGCCAAGTAAATTAAATTTGTTTAACTGTGTGTAGTTTTCTATGCGATGTTGTAACCTGTTTTTTAAATGTGTGGTTTTTCAATGTCATTTTTTTCAATGTTTTTGTTAATATAGGTGAGCGTTATGAATTTGTTGCCATTTTGTCTTTTTTTTTATTTTGAGGAGGTTTCTCAATTCAATATTCTAACATATCCATTAGCTTTGCCAAAATTTAGCTAAATATTCCATGTCAGTAAAGTATATACACATCTTTATTGATACTTGGATACATCCGGGACAAGAAAATACAAGAATTAAATTAATTTTTAGGTTTCAGTTAAAAGAGCAAAATTTTCAATATAATAATTAAAAAAAACCTTTAGTAAGAGTTTTCAGTTTCTTGGTTAACACAAAAGTTTGGTTCAAATTTTAGTCAAATTCTTAAAGGTTAAAGTTTGTTTGTTTTTATTCAGATTTAGGCGTCATAAGTTTGGGCAATTTTCATTTTGTTTCAGAATGTGTGTGCATGTGCATGTGGGTATGTGTATGTGTGTGATTCATATTTACTCACATTATTCTTGTTATTTATATTACTAATAAATAATGCTGTATGTATATATGTATGTATTTTACAAACAAGAATATATTTTCTTATTGTTTTTACAGTGTGTCAACAATTTTAATTTAATTTACTGTCATCAGAATTATAATGTAAAATAAATAAATTTCAAGTCATTTGTTATAGATCATCTGTTTTACGTACATCTAAATTATGTTTTATATAAGTAATGATGACAAACCACGGGACATGGCCAGGAAGTGATGAAATTCAGGGTGACAGCAGCTACAGAAGCTTATGATAGACAAACTATCAACAATTGTTGATGACTTTTTCTAAATAAACCTTCTGAAAAAATGTTTATATGATACAACAGTGAAAAGAAAAGATAATGTTATTTATACTGTTCACCTTTCTGTTGTAACGGGGCAATCCTGAGTGGGTGTCATTTTATTCAATAATATTGTGAAATAAATATTGTCACGACACAAATAGCCAACCCAGTACCAGGGATAAAAAATATATTTATAATCGTAAAAATACTTCTTATCAAATAAACTGATTGATTTTAATTAAAATATCAGGAATATGACACGACAATACGACGACTTTAACCTAACCCAAGTGATTGACCCAACATCAAGAAACAAACAAGAAGGGAACCACACAAATAAACAACGAGAATAAGAAAATAATAAACCTAAACCACAAGGAAACAAGTTTATGGGTTTAAATGACCCCAAAATGCCCAAAGAAACGGATGAAAAAATCTAATATATTAAACGAACAAGGAAAATGAAGAAGGAGGGAGACAAGCAAAAGTGAAAACCAAGAATGGTTCACCAAAACAAATAAAAAAGCACTCAACAAGAACATTGAAACCAAAACAATGGTTATCAGGAGGAAGGAGAGATAACGGTTACTACCCATTATAAAGGCAACCTAAACCACAGATAAAAATTGTTAGTAGTTAGTAAGTATTAGTCTAATTGTCATTAGTATTAAGTCATGAAAGAGAAATAAGTATAGGGAACACCCACTATAAAACAAATAATATAAACAGTGATATAGTGCAATAGTGTAGGTGTAAGAACCCCAAAGTGAAGTGTGACACTAGTGAAGGTATAATTAACAATAAATAATTTACAAGTGAAGGTAAGAGAAAGATTGGAAATTAACAGTGAATAAATAGCTGATGAATAAATAGTATTAAGAGTGAATTATAGTATAAGGTATAGTAAACACTAGAAGTGATGATGACTTTTTATTTAAAAAAGATGTTCAATAGAGCTAAGTTTAATTATAGTCAGTAGTAAGTAAAAAGGGAGGATTCCAGAATAGAATAAATTGAAGGTGTTACCATGGAGGGAATATAAAAATTGTTTAGAGATTAAGAAGTCAAAAAACTAACAAAGATACCTAAAATTATAAAGAATTGTTATTAATTTCATAGCAAATGAGGTTGTTTATCACAACACAAATAATATGTGTTATGAACTAAAAAATTAGCAAATAAGGATAAGTTAGAAGGGAGTGATAATGTTCTTTAATCAAAACAATAACTCTAATAACTTATAAACAAAAATTGTGTTCATGTTAATGTTATGAAGAGGATATGGCTGAATGAAATGTGCAGTCCATAAGCCTAATGTTATGTTTTAAAGATTGAAATAGAGAAAGCAATATTGAGCAATAAACAACACACCTACAGACTCAAAACACAACACAACTAATAAAAATAACAAGATAAAGCCCAATAGGCTGAACCAAAATGTGATTTGAACGTAATAAGTAAATTATTATAATGGCTACCTAGGCCTAGAAAAAACATAACTGTCAGAACCAAACAACCAAAAATTATAACAAATTGAATCAGAATTTAGAAAATCTGAGGTGAAGGAATCACCAAGAATAAATTGTAGATCATTTATAACACAAAATATTGTAATAGGCATTATTATATAAAAAGAAATGTAATTAACAAGCATTAACATAATTGTAAAAACTTAAAATCTGAAAATACCCAAGCTTGTGGGGTATCAAAATAATCTATAAACGAGAATAAATACTATAGTGACAATATTTATTAACCAGGAAGGAAGATGGAGGAATAACAGTAATCAGAAGATATACGAAGAATTCGAATTTTTGATAACAATACATCAACTCAAAATCAACCAATCCGAATAATACCGTTACTATGGAAACGGCGGTTGAAGACAGAAAATACCGTTGGAAATAAAGAGAAGCGAAGCGTCATCAAGCCAATACAGATGCAAAAGTTTGGAAGAGCGTTTTTTCAGTGTAAACCATGAAAATAATTATTCAAAGTTGCTGAAATCGATCACTAAAGAAGCAGATGACCGTTGCAGCAGATATGTCAAGACCCAAGACCAATTAAACTGAAATTATACATGAAAAGAACGTCAAAAAATATGACGAAAAAGATGCCACATTTAGTGAAGCCCAAAATCCAAGAAAACTGAATTTATGCAGCCAAACCCTATCTTGAATAAACTCCGAAGGCATCTAGACCCGTTGAAGTGTTAAGTACTATCCAATTATTTATTTTCCAACAACCCTAATCACTTTAAATAATTTTGAAAGGTAAAATTACCACACCATAGAAACAGTATTTCTCTTTCATAGAATATTTGAACAAATTAAAACGTAATGAACCTTTGTTAACATTGAATAACCTAAGAATTAAACACGAACTTACAGAACACTTTTACGACACAACACAACAGATTGTAACAGCACACTTTATCTTTCCTGTACACTTAGATTAAGGTAATTTGTATTTTTATTGTAACCATTGTAGTTCTTTAACTCATAGCCAAAAGGATCCACAATTTGGAAAACCAATATTAACTGTAATAAGCCTAACGTAAACAGTGACGCTAGGTTAAATGGTTTCTAAATCAATTCACCGCCCTGAAAACAAGATCTCATGTAACCAGTTGATAATTATTTTGTTGTAATTGTAAATGTTTTCAGTTATCACCCATTAAACATATTTATTACAGGGAGTAACCAGCGTTATCATTTCATAGGGAGTGCTATATAATAATTACTTGTAGTTAAGAAAAAATAGTAGCAGTAAGCAAGTTGCCAGTTATACGTCAGAAGCGACGATTGTGACGGCCGTGCGAGCGGGAACTATATGAATGCACCAACCCGCAACGCTGATAACTTGTTCAAACACAATTTTTAGTTGTTTTGTAAAACGACTTGGCGCCACCCGGGATTATCACACCCCCTAAGAATAACAGGTAAGGTTACTGCCGTAATATACAGGTGATCAGATCTACGCTACGAACATCGCTAGCCATCAAAATTACTGTAACGACCTGGTGTGAGGCAAACGCACTAATCATCCAAACACATTATTTTTTATGTACACATTTTGCAGGTACGCTGCGAATACATACGTTACAAATTGACGACTCCAACGTGAGGCTTGAACGAAGACGGGACGACCGCGGACATACGTTACAATATATAAAGTGTTGTAAAAGTGAATATAACCAGTTGAAGGGCGGTCTGCAGCAACGGTGATTCATATTTATTCTGGCCTAAGACATTAACTGTGTGACGATGTCAACAACCAATCGCATATCTGACATCATTTTGTGACCATATACAGCATAACACGTCATATTATATTTATGCACGTCACTCAACAATGACATGAACCACACACAAAACAGGATGATGCATCATAAAGGACAGTAAATAATGCATATGTTTGAGACAATTATGTTACGACGACGAAAATGCAAATAGCCAAGAGCGGCGAATAATTGGTTAGCCGTGGGCTTGCATCCAGCATCTCGCTGCTCTACGAACACGGACTTTGCCACAGCCAGACTGTAACTTTTCAAATTACTCTAAAATATTAAATAACAACAAACTCTCACTTACCTTGAACTATTTCTTATTTACTTGTTCGGCCAGATCATCTAGTGGTGGAAACCCTTTTTCGTATAGCGAATTTACCAGCACAGAAAATGAAGTTAGGTGGTTGAAATGATTATTGTAACACACATATAGTAAGTTGAAATAAAATATTATTTTTATTACTGTATTAAGATATTCAGGTTATATTCCCATTTACATAAAACTTCCTCCACTCTTTACTCTACATATTTCTATATCTTTGCTTTTCATATAATGGCCTCTACAGGGACATTGTCCACTGACGTATGGAATACGTTATCTAAATAAATTTATATAAACAAGAAACACATGTTGAAAGAAAAACAGCTTAACTTATACTACATTTATCTATTAAGACAACCCAGTATTTGCTCATACACTTCATTCACACTTTTCCCTTCCCATTTTATTTAGCGCTTTTATTAGAAATTCATAATTATTTGTTTATATCATACGGTTACTGTGATGATGTCATCACTGCAGACTATGCGTTGCACTCCTTACGTCTTATCTCACTTTTTGGTCCGAAATTAGTTCTCCCAATTTAATTTTGACGCCACTGAAGATTAACTGAGTTCTCCCATTTTTATACCACTTTAAATTATAGTTTAGACCACATTTTTGAAAGTTTTAATAAATGTTTGGCTCGCGAGCCTGTACACTGAACCGCGCGGTTCCAAAGTTATATGACAACAGACGCCAAATTCGACGCTTCCAAGATGGCCAAAATGTTCTCCTGCTCGCCAGCTTGCTTTTTGATAGGCCAAACGGGCGTCACGTGATATCTCATTAAGCCACGCTAATTACTGTAGATTCGCTCTGGCTAGTAGCGAACCTCATACGTGACAATTTTTGTGTGAACGTTGGCCGACACCTGCGCTCATACGCGTGAATTCACACCCTTGTTGACAACTTACATTCCTGTACCATTTTGTACCTCACAGAGCTATAGTCCGTGACCAAAAATATACTCTGTTTAAATAAAACTGAAAAAACTTTAATTTACAAAACCGCATTGGTTTGTACCGTTAAAATACCCCCCCCCCCCAATGAGAGGTTTTCTGCCGAAACAGAAAAACTCTCATTACTAAACCCTAAGAGGACCAGCGAGGATATGGTGCCAACAACCCCCCCCTTAACTCCTTAATAATTGATGGGTAATCTACCCCCCCTAGTTCGGCGACTGCAGCTGTACCTGAATGACTCTACTGGACTTCTCTTTTCGAGATCCCAACACCGTAAAATCAGACAGGCACTCAACACAGTATCACCTAACCTTGTAACATTCCAGATAAAATCAACAACTGGCCTTATACCAAACTAGACCCTCAACCGATATATCTCCCCTTATATATACTGGATTGCCTTTAGCAAAGTACTGGGTGCGTACATAGTTGCCTTACTATCTTAAACACACTATCTCCAAATGTTCATCATTAATGTAAAATTCACATAAACATTTCATATTTACCTTTAAATATAATTCACTCCCATTTCTCAACTTTTGTTTGTTTGATATTATCATTTCAAATCAAATGAATTATTTAAATTTCATTCATGTAGTGGAATAAATCTAAGTTCATTACCAAAGATTCACATTTAAGTTAATTTATATCCTCTTTTAATTAATCATTTTAATTACAACTTTCAAAATTCAAAATCTTTAAATGAACTTAATTTTCCTTATAAATCCTCATAATTATATGCTAACAATTATTGTAAACTAAACAACTTATTACTAGCATTAATTCAATTATAACTACACTTGGTTATAAACATATAATATAAACACTATGAATCAGCTGATACATCATCAACATACACAATCTTTACTTTATATAGTGAACATGAAAACACAACGCAATCGGTACTTAAAAAAAAATTTAATTTTTTTTTTTCAATAATTAAATGAATTTAACTTTCAGAAATATATATTCTGACAGTTAATAAAAGAAACAAAATTAATAAATTAAATTAATTAATAAAAGAATCTATGAATCAATTACAAGAAACATACTACACATTTAACACCAGTCATCAGCTGATGTCTCATTCTCAGGTGAATGACCTTTCTCTAGGCACATTGAATACAAGTAAAGCAAATGCACAAAATCATACAATTTACGTCATAAAATGCTCTTATTAAATACAAAATTATAACAATAATGAGTCTAGTATTTGAAATTATTTATTCTCATAAGTGAATGTTCATCACTAATCATTGAATTATAAAGCACATAGTAACCATTACCATAACAGTGAGTCAACAATACACCCCTCTTTAATCAGAGCCAAGCAAACTTACTTGTACCGTGATTACGGTTCCTTATAATTTTAACTGAATATTCAGTTACCTCCTACCTCTACATCATCATTTTTTTATTATACCCCCCCTTAACCCAGTTACAATTAGGTAAATCACCTGCCGGTCGGTCTAGGCATTTACCTTGTGCACAGATGCGTTATCTGTGCCCCTGGCTTGTAACTGCCAGCTCCTTTTCCACACACTCTATTTTTTCCTGATGGTGGACTGTAGCGCCCTTGTGCATCCACAAGAACTGAAGTTTAATTAGGGTGTAGACGCTGCCTACCCCATTCTTGCTTCAGCGTTATAAAAAATTCGGCATTACTGATGTCCGAGGACACCAGTAATCCTACTAAATATTACTTATAAGCCCTTAACACGGCACTACCAACCCCTTTGATGGTAGCCGCTGTTCCATAGTTTGGTGATTCCCCTGATTTACCCCCTGGTTAATTTCTAAATTCACCAATTTTGAAAATAATAAGTATGGCTCGGATACAATCTGCCTAACCACACTTCCTACCAATAATCCAAATCCACGGTCAGGGTTCGGTGACGCCGTGACCACCCGAAAGTGGGGAATAACAAGTAATTAATATATATGTTATATATCTGAATCAAAATTTACAAATCTCATTTTGAACCTCATAATACGTATAATGGGTTATAGCCCCATTCATTTTTCTTTCTTACTTTCAATCAAATATATTGCAACTTACCGTCTGCGGCTTTTTGAAACAACGTCTTCACTATAGTGAAGACGATAATGAAGACAACGTCGAACATTATAGTGAAGACGTTGTTTCAAAAAGCCACAGACGGTAAGTTGCAATATATATTTGATTGAACAACACGTGGCTTGGTACTAAAAATTTGGGATTTATTCCTTTTAAACATTTCTTACTTTCATTAGTGTGTTTTTCTGACCATTAAGAAATAGTGAGTAAAAAAAAATATTTCTTTGATTTTCTAAGCTATAATCTATTCATATTTTTACAAAATAGCACCAAACAAAAGTGTTTAATTTAATTTATAAGGGCCCATTTGGACCCTGCTGGCCCAAGAACTTGGTAAACTTACTGTTTGCATTCACACACTCACTCGTACATTATCTATACAATTTTTTTTTTCAAATGATTCACACCTCCATTCACACGTTAATTTCTATTCTTCTCATTTCTTTCTCATACTTTGTAAAGGGATCAGCCAAAATATGACTTATAGAGATGGGGTCGGCGATGGTCAAATACCATACGTCAATGAGTACGAGTTGAAAGCTCGGATGGCAGCCTTGAAGGAACAGTACAAAGAACCAGCCAAAACCGACCCCGTTATGCTTAACACTACTTATCATTACTATTCTTATGGCTACTGTTTGGTGCTTACACAGACAAATTCGTCATTTGCAGACCTTGTTTTGCAAAATGATACTGGTAATATATATTTGAGAATTGCCTCGCTTTATTCTTGTTTTTAATGTACTCTCTCTCAGGCAATTGTTGGTACGTGGTGTGGTGCTAATTCATGCACTTTGAGTGTAAACAAATTTATTTCCACGTACCTTAGGGGTCCCCCTCCATGTTCAATAATACAGTTGAATTTCTACTTGTTACCAATTTTATGAAGCCGGACCATCATCGTTTTCACCACCCGAGGGAAGTTACCGCCAACCATGGTCCGCCTCCAAACAGCCAAAATCCACGGTCAGGGTTGGTAAGTCCGTGACCGCCCGAATATGGGGGAAGATCCCTTCTGAAAACATATAAGACATTAAATCTCATTAAACTTGATTTAGTATCTATTGTGACCAATATCGTTTTAAATTTGTTGCATTATGTGTACCCACTAATGCTCTTGTTTCCTGGTTTTGCAAAACATTTGCATTGTCCATTTTGACTCCTATCACTTCGTATGGTCCTTCATATAACAAAAAGAACTTCTTTATTTCCTTGTCTTGAGCACTTGACAAGTCATGCCGCTTCACCAACACTAACTGCCCTCTCTCATATTTCACACACTTACCTTTCATATCGTGCTTCTGTTTTCTCTTCTCTCCTTTTGTTAACCTCTCATTAGCTAACGTCAACTTCACGTCTTGATTGATTGTATTCACTTCTGGTGGATAGTCGAACAACTGCTCTAAAATCCTGGGTGGACGTGTTCCTCTTACCAACTCGTAAGGTGTGAATCCTGTCGACTCGTGCGTTACGCAGTTCAGCCAGTTCTCAATTTTTTGAACGTATAAGGGCCACTCGCTATGCTTGGCATGACAGTAAGCTCGGAAATCCTGCCTATTTCTCGCATGACCCTCTCCGCCTGGTTGGACTGCTGATGATATACTGGAGTGTGTTTTGGGATGATGCTTTCCCATCCGAGTGTCTGACACCATTTTCCACTGATGAACTGTGGTCCGTGGTCTGATAGTATTACTTTTGGTTTTCCGATGTTGACCATGTAGTTGCGTGTGATTTTCTCACTCAGCACCTTACCTGTAGCTCTCTTCACGCTATATAAGCGGACATATTTTGAAAAAGTATCAAGCACAACGAATATATACATAACACCGCCTCTACCCTTCGGCAATGGGCCATACAAATCTACTGCCACCAAGTCAGATGGTTTCTCAACTTTAATATAGTTCAATTCCCCTTCTACCCTATAACTTACCACTTTAGATTTCTGGCATAGCTCACAACTTCTAAGTATTTTTCGCACCTGTCTTTCCATATTTCTAAATATACAAGATTCTCTCAATACACTCACACACTTCTTTGCCCCAAAATGTCCATACCTATAGTGACAGTCCCACGCTAATTTTTCTATCAATCCCTCCGGTATGAGTAACCTCCAGTCCCTTTCTCTACCCTCTACCCTTTTAAATAAACTCCCATTAAATACTTGGAAATATTGCCTATACCCAAACTCATCTAACTCCGACTTTACGCTAGTTATGATTTTGTTTACTTTGCTCTCTGCATTAGGTTTATGTCTTTTAACTCCTCCCCAAAAAGTCTATCTTCCCTGGACAATCGGTAAATCTCTATTTCCTTAATATCTCTACCTGTTCTATTTCTATCTGTGTCTACCCGTGATAGTGTGTCTGGCACCCGGTTCTCTACCCCCTTAATATATTCCCAAGATAAATTATACTCTTGGAGAGCTAGCACTTACCTGGTTATCCGGCTGTGTGTGAAATTACAGGTGTTCAAAAACGACAGAGCTGTGTGGTCCGTCCTTATAATGGTGTTACTCCCCAGCAGATAGGTCCTGAATTTCTTAACGGCAAACATGATGCTGAGAAGCTCCTTCTCGGTAGTGGTGTAGTTCCTCTCAGCCGCTAGCAGTGTCCGACTAGCGAAAGCGATGGTATGGTGTTCTTTAGTGTCATCCTCCTGGTATAGTTCGGCTCCCAAGGCTATATTGCTGGCATCCGTCTGTAAATAAAAATTATTATTGAAATTTGGGTGGTTCATCAAAATCATGTTGGCGAACTTACTCTTAATTTCGCAGAAAGCCTCCCTTTCGTTTTCCCCCCATCTCCATTGTTTATTTTTCTGCAACACCGCACTAAGTCTTGCTGTAGTCTGTGCGTAGTTTTGCTGGAACTTTCTGTAAAAGTTACATAAACCAAGAAAACTTTGTAGCTGCTTTATGTTTTTTGGCTCCGGAAACGTCATGATGGATTCCGCTTTGTCTGGATTAGCCCGGATTCCTGTGGGTGTTATGATGAATCCTAAAAAATGTATTTCCTTCTGTAAAAACTTAGATTTCTCCCAGTTGACAGTCAACCCCCCTTTGTGCAATTTGTCTAACACATATAATGTTCCATGTGTTCTGAGAACGTGCGTGAGGCTATCAGTATGTCATCCACATAAATTGTCAAAAAATCTAAATTTTGTGGCTGTAGGATCTCATCTAGACATTTTATAAAACTGGCCACACTGGTATTCAGCCCGAAAGGTAACCGTTTAAATTGGTAATTTTTTCCATTGAAAAGGAATGCTGTATATTTCCTACTTTCACATGCTAACGGGACTTGCCAATACCCCGCGGTTAAATCTAATGAGGTCATATATTTAACTCCGCTAAATTTTTGAAATATCTCATCTATTGCTTCGGGTGATTCTCGATCCGGAATAATTATTTGATTGATCCTTCGGGTGTCTAAACATAGCCTGACTCGACCATCTTTTTTGATAACTACTACTAACGGGTTTGAATACGATGATACTGATCGCTCCATTATGTCCCCCTCTAACATTTTATCTAATTCAACCTGAACCGCTTTTCTCTTCGAATATGGCACTGGATAACTTCTTTGCACATAGGGTGCATGTTCCCTCACCTTTAATTCACATTCATAATTTCTTGCCCTCCCAGGTATATCGGCAAACACTCCTCTAAAACACTCTACTACCCGCCACAACGCTTCACGTTGAGAACTCCCTATTACGCCACCCTCACTACAAAATTTCACTGCTCTATCCTCCCAAATTCGTTCTTCACTCATGTCACCCTCCATCTCACTCTCTCTACATACACACATATTAACTTCCGTTTCTAGTTTACTAACCCGATTTAGTAACACCTTAACTCCCGAAATTCTCACTGTGTCTATTACCCGCTCAAAACTAATCTGAACTGCTCCGACGTCATTATTCAGCAATAACAACCGCTTCTGAAAATCAATTATCGCTTTATGCTTTATCAAAAAATCGTTCACCAGAATAACCTCCAGATTTAACCCTCGTACTACTAAAAATGTATTATCGTATTCTACCCCTTTAATTTCCATATTCAAATGTACTTGTTTAGTTACACGTTTACTTCTGACCCCTGTAATACCTACAATAGTCACCCCCGCAACTGGCAAAGATGGGGTATTTTTGTTTGTTTCTTGCAATTCCTCTAGTATGTGTTCGGAAATAACAGAAACTTCGCTACCTGTATCTCTGTATCTACTAAGGTTTTTATTTCCTTACCTTCAATTTTGATTGTTACTTCTGTTAATCCAGTCTCCCGTCTTTTTGCTCTGGCATCGTCTTCTGCCATTAATTCCTCCGACAAGTCCGTTATGATATTATTCTGATATTGTTCGTCGCCTTGGACCCCAGAGTCCTCCATCAACAATGGCTGGGCCCGGTTCCCCATTGTCTCTTCTAGTTTCCCGTAGAGGTACCCGCCACAGCTTGGGCGTATCCACCCCGCTCCGGTTGACATTCTCATGTCCTCTCGGCACTCGTCCTTGGCCATCTCCTCTTCGTTGATACGTGTGGTTGTTATGCTTGGGTGGTGTTCCATGTCGCGGACCCGGTCTCTCTCCTACATCTAAAACAGGGAGGCATAATTCTCGCTTGAACACCCGTACACCTCCACATGTTCCCTCGATTATTTGGTTCTCGTCTAAGGTATGCCTGTCCATGTTGCGGCCCTTTCTGCTGTGCGTCGTTCCCTTCGTGGTTTGTACTCTGTTGGTTATGATGTCGGCTCATTTCTCGGTCTCGTATGCTCTGAAACACATCTAAAATACTTTCTAACTCACTAATAGTTGCTACCTCCCGCGTCATCAATGTTATCTGCACCTCCCTTGGCAAGTGCTTACTTATATGCCTCACGAAGGACCTGAATGGCAATGGCAGTTCTAGGTATTTCGCCGCACTAAATATTTTCATTACATACCCCGTTATGTTATTATTGGGTCCCCCAAAATTCCCCGTTCCCATAATTCTGCTGCGCAGCACTTCTTGGTCTTCTTCAGACCAATATTTATCTCTGAATGCGGCCTCGAAACTTTTGAAACTCCCCCACTCTGTCTTGTGCACCTCGGCTCATATTTCCGAACTACCCTTGAAACATTTTAAAATCTTTAACAGCTGTACTTCCCAACTACTGGTATTAAATTTGTTAAACTCTATCATTCTATTTAGGAATTGCATTGGGTGTACTCTCCTATTATCACAACTGAAAGGTTCTAATTCGACTTCACTGCTTACGTCACGAGTCATAATTACTCGTTCGGTAACAGTATTTACTTGTTGGCTGATGGCCATACTCAATTCGTTTTTTACATTCATAATATTCTTTTCGACGTTTATAAATTTATTGTAATTAGCATTTTCAAAGTCACTTATTGTATTTTGTATGGTTTGAAATTCGCTCTTACAACTATTTTCTATCTCACTTATTTTACGGTCATTGCTTTCAATTTTGTTCATAGCATAACTAATTTTACATTCAGTATTAGCATTGCATTCATTCATCTGTTTCTCGACATTTGTGTTTATTACACTACATTGTTCCGTGATTTGCTTTTCTACTTTATTTGTCATCTCATTTTTTATATCAGAAATACGGCACTCTAATTGCTCGTTCATAGACTCTGTCAATTGTTCTTTGACATCAGATAATCAAACTACATTTATACTACTCTCAAACTTCGCGTTCTGTTCTTTAATTTCTTTAAAATTAGCCTCACATTTTATCTTCTGTTCGTTCATGTCATTACTTAATTTATCAAATTTGCTATCAAACTTTTTATCATTACTATCAAAACGACTATTTACTAGGGTACATCAAAATCACTCTTTACTTCGCTAAAGGTACTTTCTAACTTAATATTCACACTCTGCTTAATATCATCGGACATTGCTCTCATAAAATTGAATATATCATCCATTGAATACTCTTTTTCTTTTATTTTAGCCGCTACTGGAGTAGATTTTGCTTCTGCATTATTTATTATAATGGACTCTGTTACTGATTGAATACTCGAATCAGCTGTTTGACTCGACTGACGTTCTAACTCACTCACACTCAGTGACGGGTTCATTGACCCAAAACCACTTTCACTCATAGCTGAGTCTATCGAATTTATTTCTTTTTCGTTCGACATTTTTATTTGTTATTATTTGCTTGCTTGTTCACCAATTATTTAACCTTACTTACAATCAAACATGCACAATTTATCAACACCACCTTATTACGTATACGTTACATAAATTTTTACGTAATTTTTTTTCAATTTACGCCAACCCTATTCCATTCTCTGTGCTTTAAAATAGGTCAATTTGGGATAAATATAATATTTATTCCAAATCCTGGTCACACCACACCATTGTAACTTTTCAAATTACTCTAAAATATTAAATAACAAACTCTCACTTACCTTGAACTATTTCTTATTTACTTGTTCGGCCAGATCATCTAGTGGTGGAAACCCTTTTTCGTATAGCGAATTTACCAGCACAGAAAATGAAGTTAGGTGGTTGAAATGATTATTCTAACACACATATAGTAAGTTGAAATAAAATATTATTTAATTTTACTGTATTAAAATAAAACCTGAATATAACCTGAATTTTCCCATTTACATAAAACTTCCTCCACTCTTTACTCTACATATTTCTATATCTTTACTTTTCATATTACTGTAATGGTCTCTACAGGGACATTGTCCACTGACGTATGGAATACATTATCTAAATAAATTTATATAAACAAGAAACACATGTTGAAAGAAAAACAGCTTAACTTATACTACATTTATCTATTAAGACAACCCAGTATTTGCTCATACACTTCATTCACACTTTTTCCCTTCCCCTTTTATTTAGCGCTTTTATTAGAAATTCATAATTATTTGTTTATATCATACGGTTACTGTGATGATGTCGTCACTGCAGACTATGCGTTGCACTCCTTACATCTTATCTCACTTTTTTGTCCGAAATTAGTTCTCCCAATTTAATTTTGACGCCACTGAAGATTAACTGAGTTCTCCCATTTTTATACCACTTTAAATTATAGTTTAGACCACATTTTTGAAAGTTTTAATAAACTTTCGGCTCGCGAGCCTGTACACTGAACCACGCAGTTCCGAAGTTATATGACGACAGACGCCGAATTCGACTCTTCCAAGATGGCCAAAATGTTCTCCTGCTTGCCAGCTTGCTTTTTGATAGGCCGAACGGGCGTCACGTGATATCTCATTAAGCCACGCTAATTACTGTAGATTCACTCTGGCTGACTAGCGAACCTCATACGTGACAATTTTCGTGTGAACGTTGGCCGACACCTGCGCTCATAGGCGTGAATTCACACCCTTGTTGACAACTTACATTCCTGTATCATTTTGTACCTCACATGGAGCTATAGTCTATGACCAAAAATATACTCTGTTTAAATAAAACTGAAAAAACTTTAATTTACAAAACCGCATTGGTTTGTACTGTTACAAGACGTAACAAAAGTCTGGGGGTGTGGTTTTAAAAAACTTTAGTTCATCGAAGGTCGGAAATCACCTATGAATTACTAGCAGGATGGCAGAGAATAACCACCAGAGCCAGTGAGAACAACAGATATGTCACGGGAATACATTTTGGCCTAGCAATTGGAAAACAACAAGACTCCATGGACACGTGGCGTAGGTGAAGGCAGCCATCATGTGCACATTCTGTTTAGTGTTTGAAAAAATATACAGGTACCTGTTTTAAATACCACTAATAAAAATTGCCCCTGAATGATAAAGCGCTAAAGAAATGTAATTACAATGATTTAATTTGTGACTGAGTGAAAGTAAAGGAATGCACATGGTACTGGTGAATCTAAATTGTGAATGAGTGAGTGAAGTAAGATTTTAAGTCACAATTGACTGAACAATAATGTGTTAGAAAGATGATAAATGATGTTTCAGAAAAAAATAGTGCATTAAAACCAATTTTTCCATAACCAAAAGGTGTTGTGCAATTTGTTTGCTCTCACGTGCCTATTGCTTTCTTGATCACTGTAGCCAAAGTTTCGCATAAACGAACCGTGGAACTTCTGAGGGGAGATTTTGAAAAGTCAGATTGTGATGATTTTTTAAAATAAAAAAGGAAATAAAAGAAATTGTTTTTTATTTAAAATCTCCCATTAAAGCAAGACATAAACCCCTAAAGAAAATGATAAAGTGACACCGCAATAATACCCAAAATAAATAGCTTAAAACCAAAAAGAATTCGAGAATAAAATTGAGGTAACACCCCTGAATAATTAACCCTGCTTTAACCTGCCGAAACCGGCATCAACACGCAAAATTACCCGTGAATAAGACTAATAATAATATTAAATTGCAACTTGATAAAAAACAACGGTGTACAATACTAAACCAAAAAGGTAAAAGATATCATAGTATAATTAAATATGTCAGAGAATAAATGAATAGATATTAATTGGAATTTGGAACTACTTTTATGCTGAATAATAAACTACGCGAGATTACTACTTTCGCCCCTAAACGAAACACACTTGAAATGGAGCGGTCGAACCGTAAACAGCATACAGCCGTGATGCGGTACAATGATAATACTTTTAAAAGTTAATAAACTCGCCAGTTGAGACGTAGCGGCTCCCAGTACACATTTAAAACCATGTGAACCGCGAATATAGTCTAACAGTGTAATTACAGTAAATATGTAATGTAATAAAGTAAATATGTAGTAAACGAGTGAGTGTGGATGAGAATTGCGCGTCAACGACATCTCTAAAAATCTTAACAATAAAGTTTATGTAATTAGAAATGTGGTAAAATCATAATGTGAAACTCAAGAACTAAACCAACATGTGACGTGAATACAAGTGAATAAAACTTTTGTGCAAATGATCCAAAACAATGAGCGATTACTACAACTTATTGAGAAAGAGAGAACCAGGACTCACCATGACTAAAATGACTTCAGAACTTCACCATCACCGGATATGAACCTAACAACAGAAACCTGATCTTCAAAAAAAAAAAAAACTACAAGACACAAGGCACAACCGAGAGAGTCGCCGATTCGCCGAGGATGATACACACAGGTGACACGGAGGTTTAGCTTCCATGGTTCAGAACTTGAAGTAGAATAATACATGATAAACACTAAATAGATAAAAAATGAACGTAAAGTAAAACAAGAGACTGATTTAATTAACGTAAAACTGTAATTTCATGCGTAGCAATAACATGCGTTAATTTAAATATTTTTTTTGTTAAATAAAGCAATATGAATAAATATAAATGAAATATCTAACTAAAACAAACTACTCGGATCCGAAGGCAGTAAAAAACTATGTTAACTCATTACTAAATTACTCTAATTCTATTTGTACAAGAGCTGCAAATCCTTTAATTTTTAATATACTCATTGCTAAATTTATGTAATAAAGAGATGTCATGGTCCAAAAAGGTGAGTGAATAAATCTACAAAACCCCTGACCATATCCCTCAATTCACGGGATCCTATTTAACAGTTATTTACGAGTTTGTTAAGATTATGGCAGCCTGTTTAATTGACCTGAGCCAATTAACCAGGTTCCCGATATTATAACAATAGAAACGTTATAAAATGCGCCACTCTGCTTTCTTATAAGATAATTGTGTACGTCGTGGCACATATAAAATGCGCCACTCTCCTGCTTTGCTTTTCCATGTTTTGTTGTAATGTGCCAATGACAATAGCAAAATAAAATACTCTGCGTTTGTCATTTAATATGTGGTAGAATTATTCACTTTGTCAGTTTAACTACCGTGTTAATTTAAAATACGCAAAAGGAAGAATTGAAGTAAGTAAAATCAGAATTAGGATAGAGTGTTTTTATTATCATTATGCGGCGTAATAATATAATATAAGAACAATAATATATAAGGTAAGGATATTTAAATATAATATAATAATTATTTAAACGTTGTAAGCCCAGGTTATTGCCTGTTTAAAAATTCATTCCCCAACTTGTCTGTTTAACGACAATCTCGGTCAGGAAAATGACCTGTTACCGCCTGTACCAAACTGTCCCTTTGTTACCCTCTAACACGTCGGGTTAGACAATACACAACCTCCCTCTATTGTATTATAAAGTGTGTGACCCCTCTTGCTTTGTAACAGCTGATTGTTTAAAATAAAATAAATGATCCTCTTTGTGAAATTCCTCTTGTCTCAGTAGCGAAAGCTCGCAAAATTTTAACGTAATATTACATGTGTAAGATATTAGAATTAGGAATAATCTAAAGTTGAGTATGGGATCGACTTTAGATTATATTAAGTATAAATAAGAGAAATAGATGTAAGCACATAATAAAGTCACGATGGCACCACACTGGAAAAGGCTAATGAGAGAGCAGAAAACTAACTACGTGAGTATTACGTAGAGTATGCTAACAAAATCAGTCGGGCCACGATGTTGTGAAGTTACGAGAACTAGGAGTAGTAAATAAAATTAAGTTAGCAGTTAATAAACGAGAGAAAGGGAACTTCACGAAAGGAAACGAGTCATAAGGGAAATTTCGCACACTAGAATTCGATAAGATTTTCTTATGCAATTACTAATTAGTTTCCATTAGGAATCCACTGGTGTAGTCACACCCCTGTGTCTTCTTTAAGTGGAGGAGTATGTGATGATTTTTTAAAATAAAAAAGGAAATAAAAGAAATTGTTTTTTATTTAAAATCTCCCATTAAAGCAAGACATAAACCCCTAAAGAAAATGATAAAGTGACACCGCAATAATACCCAAAATAAATAGTTTAAAACCAAAAAGAATTCGAGAATAAAATTGAGATAACACCCCTGAATAATTAGCCCTGCTGAAACCGGCATCAACATGCAAAATTGCCCGTGAATAAGACTAATAATAATATTAAATTGCAACTTGATAAAAAACAACGGTGTACAATACTAAACCAAAAAGGTAAAAGATATCATAGTATAATTAAATATGTCAGAGAATAAACGAATAGATATTAATCGGAATTTGGAACTACTTTTATGCTGAATAATAAACTACGCAAGATTACTACTTTCGCCCCTAAACGAAACACACTTGAAATGGAGCGGTCGAACCATAAACAGCATACAGCCGTGATGCGGTACAATGATAATACTTTTAAAAGTTAATAAACTCGCCAGTTGAGACGTAGCGGCTCCCAGTACACATTTAAAACCATGTGAACCGCGAATATAGTCTAACAGTGTAATTACAGTAAATATGTAATGTAATAAAGTAAATATGTAGTAAACGAGTGAGTGTGGATGAGAATTGCGTGTCTACGACATCTCTAAAAATCTTAACAATAAAGTTTATGTAATTAGAAATGTGGTAAAATCAAATGTGAAACTCAAAAACTAAACCAACATGTGACGTGAATAAAACTTTTGTGCAAATGATCCAAAACAACGAGCGATTACTACAACTTATTGAGAAAGAGAGAACCAGGACTCACCATGACTAAAATGACTTCAGAACTTCACCATCACCGGATACGAACCTAACAACAGAAACCTGATCTTCAAAAAAAAAAAAAAAAACTACAAGACACAAGGCACAACCGAGAGAGTCGCCGATTCGCCGAGGATGATACACACAGGTGACACGGAGGTTTAGCTTCCGTGGTTCAGAACTTGAAGTAGAATAATACATGATAAACACTAAATAGATAAAAAATGAACGTAAAGTAAAACAAGAAAGACTGATTTAATTAACGTAAAACTGTAATTTCATGCGTAGCAATAACATGCGTTAATTTAAATATTTTTTTTTGTTAAATAAAGCAATATTTCAGATGACACAAGAATAAATATTATAAATGAAGTATCTAACTAAAACAAACTACTCGGATCCGAGGGCAGTAAAAAACTATGTTAACTCATTACTAAATTACTCTAATTCTATTTGTACAAGAGCTGCAAATCCTTTAATTTTTAATATACTCATTGCTAAATTTATGTAATAAAGAGATGTCATGGTCCAAAAAGGTGAGTGAATAAATCTACAAAACCCCTGACCATATCCCTCAATTCACGGGATCCTATTTAACAGTTATTTACGAGTTTGTTAAGATTATGGCAGCCTGTTTAATTGACCTGAGCCAATTAACCAGGTTCCCGATATTATAACGATAGAAACATTATAAGATGCATAATTTGGGTTGAGTGTCATCCACAAACACTCTGGCGACTCTGGGCACTTCTGAAGGTAAGCAGGTGAGTACATTACAGGTGCTACCTCTACTAGACGGATGGAGGAAAGTAAGTTTACACGCTAGTAAGATTGCAATATTAGTGTCATAACCAGATGTTTATTTGTATTTAGAGCATCATCCATTGGCTAACGTATCACTACCGGGAGGTAGATTTCGTCCCTTGAACTTACCTAATGTTGCGTGGAATCCTTGGACAGATGTAAGACGTAGAGATGATATTTCCAAACTAAATATAAGTTTCCCATTTGGACAGATACCGGGTAAGCATCTTCAACAAAAAAATTAAAAATATACAGTTAGAATAAAAACCAAATGTAAACATTGCTAAAGTGTTGGGTGCAAAAGTTGTCATAACATTGTTTTAAGCATTAGGTAGGGGATGCTTGAAGTTGATGCACTTCCTCTGATGAGGCAGGGTGTCTACATTCAACACGCACAGCTTGTTACTACTAAATTTTACACACACAAACAATTATTACCTGCAGATGATGTACATGAACAGAGAAAACTGCCAGTTAGTAGCAATACACAAATTCACCCACTGCTATAATCCCATATCTCATGAATGGGTATGCACACAATGAACTACAGGAAGATGACTGTCATAAACTGGAACTAAGAAAGTAATTTTAAACTAAATTATAAACATGTATTTAGTAAACATGTATAATGACAAACATAAAAACTCCAAAGACAATGATAATATAATGACAACATATTTTTCCAAAGACAATTTTTATAATATTTGTGTTCAAGCATGTCTGTAGTATTTATTTCTATAAAATGATTGTTGTTCTTCTGTTAATTAGCCATGCTAGTTGACTGTGGATTAATTTTATTTACTCAGCAAACATATTAATTAATGAAATATGTGAATAAAAAAGTTTTGTAGTTAAAAATTTTTCATAGTAAATTAAATTATTTACTATAAACAACTTAATAAGTTAGAATTTAGAATGTTTAGTTTTCTTGACATTTCTCAACTCTGTCTCCTAACCACACACACGCGCGCGCACGCGCACACACATGCACACAGTTTTATGTAACTTATGTTTTTAGATTTACAACAGAATCATTAAATATAAGTTTCATTTTTGTAAATAGATAATTGGACGATATCAATAATACAAAGCTATTATGCAGCTATTACATACATTGATGATCTCATTGGGAAACTCATGGATGAACTTAAAAAAACAAATCTATATGACAATACTATTATTGCACTGATTGGCGATCATGGTAAGTAAAAATTTTGATCGTACACCTATTTATCTAACAGGACTGTCTGTTGCTTTTTGTGTGCTGCTTTTGGTCTGAAATGATTTGTGTAAAGTAGAAAATTAAGAAGAAAAGTAGTAAAATTAACCAGTAATGGTGTTGATAATAATATTGTTACGACGTCACAGAACAATCTAAGTGTTTATCGAACGTTCCAGAGTGTAAGCAATGTTACGTGCTTGTATACGCATTGTAATGTAACAAAGTTAAGGTCCCCGATGTTACATAAAAACTTTGTCAAAATAACTGAAAACAATGCCCAAGGTATGCCATAATTAAGTACAAGAGGGCCAATCTCACCTAAAAAATGCATTAATGATACCTAGTAAGGTTACTAGGTAATAAAATATTGAAAGTGTACCTAAATATAAAATATGGAATGAGCAGTGTAAGATGTAAACTATAAACACTGTGTCTAATGAGATGAGTTTACTGTGGATGAGTTTGAATATGATAGACTGTTCAATTAATATTTAATGTTTTATAAATTGTACCTGTTGTTGTGCTTTATCATGATATTGTGTTTACATGATATTTATTTTGTGTTTTGTATGTAGTAAGTGTGGAGCCATTGCTTTAAGGAAGTACTAAGTAATGGGTACTCATTTCATTCATGTTAAATTTGTATTTAAGTAATTAAATACAAGTGTGTTTATTATGTATGGTATCATGTTAAGTGTATTTACTTTAAATAATTGATGAAGATGTCTTAAAATAATATTTGTAAACTTGGCCAGGAAGACAATAATTGTAGATAAATTGTGAAGTGGTCATTATAATTATGTTAAAAACCAATGAAGGATTCAATGATAAACTAAATAATAAATAATGAATTGAAATCGGTAAATTAAAATTGATATAATTGGCCATAAGCCAGTGAATCTTTGTACAGTAGGTCAGGTAAGAAAAATTAAATTAAAAACAAAAAATTATAACACAGGTAATAAAACCATTAGGCCTAAATTTAGTATTTTGTAAAAGGAAATTAATACCTTTTAAAATAAGTGAATTAAGAAGAAAATGTAGTAAAATGTATACGGTTTAATAAGGCAGATTAAGTGAAAGTTTTATGTGATTTAGTGTAATTCCAAGCAGGGAGTATTTTATTAAATAAGTGTAAGAATATTTCCTAATTCTGGCTCTAGGATAACAAATATTATCCAATGACAGAAGAAGCAATGGTTGTTAGGGCAACAAAATGCAAGAAATCTTGTTGATTTAGACATTCAATTGTTATATATAAACGAGGACAGTTCAGTCATTATAAATCTCGGAAAAAACCACGAAACCTCATGAATTAAAATATAATAAATCCAAATTAATATATAATTACTGATTGAAAAGACGGATTGGACGACTTCCCACTATCACTTCGAGAATATAAATTACCTATAAACAAAATTCAAATAAAAAATCTAAGGGATAAATTAACTAAACCTAACATCAAATGAGTAATAAGGGAAACCATAAATAAAAGAAGATAACCCAGACCTGGAGAAGTAGAAGTGAATAAATACCATGCACAAAATTAAAGAGAATTAAATTTACCTACTGAACCTCACTTTTGACTACAGAGCAAGAACTTTATACTACACTAATTCCATTGGGACCTGTGACCACCAGAAACGAAAAAATCAGCGAAGATCAAAAACTGAACTTTCCATTACATCCGGGGACACTAACACCAACTTTTATTGAGAAGCTGGAGTTGGAAATATTCGAGCCATTCTTCTTCACTCGGCTATCTGTCATCGTTAGTGGAACACTGCCTGAACGAGTATCTTGTAAACGTTTGGTAAAAAAAAACCTGCTTATGTTGATACTTTATATAATAAGATTTTAATTTAAATTGTAATACCTAGTAACCTGAATTTGCATTACCTGGCCTTACTAATAGTTAAAAGAACTACATGTACCCTGAGATAAAAGATAAGCTGAAAATTATAATTAAATTGTAACATCTAAACAAGAGTTCAATAACAAATCGATTCTGTATTGTAGGATCGATATGATGTTTTACTAGTCGGAGAGAGCAACTGTTGGAATTTTAAAATAATATAAAATAAAGAATCCTTCTTGTATTGACGATTTTGTGTTATTATAGAATAATTATTGTATTTCGAATAGGGTGTATTTTACAGGGAAAGAAAGTGATAAAAGCGTCAAGTGGAACGACTTAACCTATAAGAACGGGTCAATCGCCAATAACAGCGCTCGTTTGCAGACAGCTGGTGAATACGGGAGAATAGAGAACTAACTTATTCTCTGCGCTAATCTCTTTCCAATTTAAATAATACATACTGACTAGGGTTGGAGAAAATTACAGAATTATTCACTATAATAACTGTAATATAGTGTTTTTCTCTGGTAAAACACTTAATAACCACTTAACACAGGTCTATGGTCAATAACCGAATAATATCAAACATTTAATAAATAATTTTTTTTATAATTAACATAGATTTACAGGAGTGATTATATTATACTTATAAGATTATTTATATTATAAATATTTGGGCGTAATTAGGCGAGAGTTCGAAGTTACAACACACACATCGTTACGATTTTAGGTTAAAAATTGGCGAACCCAACAGTGGGGCTTAATTAGGCGAGAGTTACGAAGTGAATAAGGAGATAAAATAATAGGTTACAAATTGGCTCACAACGTGGGGCTTAACGTTGATACACGGGAGTCACATATAAGTAACAACATACATTTGTTACAGCATCTATGAGAAAGTTCTCGATGCCGCCAGCCGTGCGGACTGTATCAAGGCTGCAGTTAATTACGTAGTTTATACGCACGCTACGACGCAATTAGGAATCGTCTAGATATTTGACTAGCTATAAATACCGGTACTCAAATGACGTTCAGTTCAGTATTAGGCGAATTTTTGACTGTGCGGTTCAAGAGTATTAGTGCGATATATTTTCAGAGCTTTTCGAGTTATTACAGTGTACGTTCAAGTAGTTGTGTTTTATAATCGGACGGTATAATTATAATACAATTGAGTTTTAATATTAGTGGATATTTTATTGCGTGTGAACAATTTTCATTTGATTTGTTGTAGAGACTGTGTTGTTAATTACGAATTGTTTTACTGTAACAATTAAAGGTGTGATTAATGACTTAATTGGTGTCTTGTACTTATTTTCTTTCCACTGTACCTACGACAATCGAGTGACCGTCGTAACAGTGGTGTCAGAACTGGGATAGAACGGTTAACAGTGGAAACAGTGGACAGTTTGTACAAGAAGAGGTAATTCATAATTAATCGATAAACAATGGATGCCAGTCAGATGATGGAAAATTTACAGGCGCTGCTGTTGCAGACGGAAAAACGACAGGATGAGAAATGCAGACAAGATGCAGAGAAAGCGGAAGAGAGACAGAAAACCCTCCTGCTGGAAGCAGGGGGAAGACGCAGACAGGAGGCGGAAGAAGCAGAAAGACAACAAGAGGAAGAACGAAGACAGGAAAGAGAAGAGGCTGAGGAACGTCAGAAAGCACTAATGCTAGAAACAGAAGAAAGACAAAATGATAAAACGGAAGCTCTCTTTGAAACTATGCAGAAACAGTTGCAAGAATATAGTACCGCAGAATTGGATCTCCTACGAGGTGAGCTTAATAAACAAGTTACTAAAATATCGGAGGTACAAGAATCAATGACATTAAAAATAGCTGAAGTAGAAAAATCTGTCTCGAGTGCTGAAGAATCGATGTCTACAAAAATATCTGAAGTAGAAAAATCTGTCTTGACTGTGGAGGAAACTATGTCAACAAAAATATCTGCAGTAGAAGACTCGATTACAAATATAAAAGAGCAGATTAAAAATGAAGTCGAGCAGTGTCTGAAATTACAACCAAAACAACTTTATGAACAGACTGTACCAATGATAAAGACAGAAAAAGACGCAGAAAATAAGTCAATAGAGAAAGTAACTTTGCCTGCAGTAGGGACAGTTCATGTCAAAGCTCCAAACTTTGATGGAAGCAGTCACTGGGCAACGTACCTCAGCCAATTTGAAGCTGCTGCATGCGCAAATAATTGGACAGAGAGAGACAAGGCAGTCTCACTCGTTCTCGCATTAAAAGGACCCACGGCAGAATTACTACAGAAAGTGCCACCTGACAGCCAGAACATCTATGGCGAGTTGATAAAAACTCTAGAATTATGGTATGGTGATAAACATTTGCGAGATGTGTACTGCACCCAGTTGAGAGCAAGGCGACAGCATGCCGGGGAGAGCCTTCAAGAGTTTGAAGCAAGTATCAACAGACTAATTAGACTGGCCTATCCTGAAGCGCCAGAAGATTTTCGAACGAGTTTTGCGATGCAGACATTTACTGTCGGTGTCCGAGATAACGAACTACAGCAAGTGTTATGAATGGCAAGACACCTGAACAGTGCGGACGCCCTGGTACATGCTTTGCAATTTGAGGCCGCCAAATCAGCGTCTGGTTGGACAAGTCATAAAGTGCGCGCTAAAAGATCGCGACGGCACAGACGATGAGGAAGAAGAACAAGGAACAGAGACTCGACGGTCGGCGCCACAGAATAAAATAAGAAAGGATGGAAGATCGAAGTGTTATAGATTTGGGAAACCTGGACATCTACAACGAGATTGTCGGGTTAGAATTCAGCAGCAGGGAAACGAGCAGTAGTCGGTACAACGGGGCGTGTGCTGACTAACTGGAGGAATGAAGCCCCTAGACAATACACAATTTCTACACTTCAGAAAAACAGTGGGAGCTTGGTAATTACCGGATTTGTTCAAGAAAGGCCAACCTCGATTACAGTTGACACAGGCGCAACAGTTTCTATTGTGCGCCCCGACGTGGTGAAAGATCTCAAGCCAATCTGGTGCTCTTGCAGCTTGCGAACAGCTACTGGACGGCCTGTAAAAGTATATGGAAAAGTGAAGATACACCTATGCCTCGGTAGACTTGAGTTCAATCATCAAGTACTTGTTGCAGACATTGTGGATGAAGCAATTCTTGGTGTGGACGTTATGAACGCATACGGATTTATAGTCGACTTCAAAAACAATGTCTTGAGAATCGGAGTGTGCCGCTACTTTAAAGAAATTGCGGCCACGCCATTTGCTTATTTGGTATCGGGGCATTTTCAGAAATTCCATAGAATTTCGAATCAGTACATTCGGGCGACTTTCGGACTAGTGTCGGGGTAGTGCTGTGATCGGCACGCATTCTGGTGGATGCCTTGAAGAAATCTCTGCTGCGCGTCGCGTGGAAGAGAAATTAGTCAGTCATCTTCTTGCCTTTGTTCCTGTACATTACCACTCCAGTTGGTGGCGCATTTTCTTCTTGTTTTCTAATTCTTTATGGCGTGGTAAGCCAATAAAGTACTCCTGGGTTCCTGAATCAGATGAAGGCTCGATGGAGTCCATGGGCGACACAGTCTTCAGTCGTCATGCCTGAGCGAACTTGATGGCTCCCCTGCACGCCACTGGAGTGAACAGGATCCCGCAAATGTCTCCTGCACAGTCATCATCATCATGGGCTTCTTAAGATCAACCCCTGACTGAGGCTTCGGAAATTCTGCTGTGGTAACCTCTACTCTCCAGGTGATGAATTTCCAATTTTTAACTCACACCATTCCTGCACGACATTTCAGAACAGACACAGTGTTTTATACTTATATATATATTACAATTTTATAATGCAATAGATCATACCCATAACATTTATTTAGAACAATAGGACATTTATTTAGTGATTACAATGGCTACTATATATATGTATTATGCACATATGCCGGAGGGCTGTATGTTACTCACTCTTGCTATGAATCAGTAATTGTACACCAGATCGTGGGCATGGGTTAGCACTTGTTATGCAGATCCTGATTTACTAAATTTTTTAATTATTTTCCTGGGGAATTAGTTATGTAGGTATGAGGTACAATTCCAGACCGGCTGGCTGGAATTTAAGAAATTGCGTTGAGTATTTTGGTGGTTAATGCCTGCACAGTTATATTGCTTTCTGTTTCACATTTTCCTTCTTTTTGCCATTTATTTCTTCTCGCCATTTATTTCTGGTTTCCTCGCCTAAGTGTTCATGCAGAAATGTGCAGGATTGTGGCATGTTATTTTATGTCAATGCACTCCCTGGGTATGTCCATTCATGTTCTGTCTATTTCTTGCTTGTATTTTCCTTTTGTTCCATATTATGGTTAGTAGGTACTTCTCTTTTAAAGTCGTGTTGTCCATGCCTACGGTCTTGGTCAAGCTGGGCTGTTGTGATTGTAAAAGAAAAACTTTAAATAAAATTTTTTGCCCATATGGTAGAGCTGTCCTGGAGACATGGTACACAAGCAGTTAATTCAGTGATATTCTGATTTTTTTTTTACACTCATGTTTTTGGAAGATTATTAAACATGGAAATTAGTCCTTTTTTCTGGTGTTAAGGTTATAAGGGTTAAAATGATTACCATCCTTGTTTATGTTCCATGTGCTGGAGGACCATCAGCTTATGATGATACTGCTAGTCTAATTATGTTAATGTAATGTTGATTTATTTCAATTTATTAATGTAAATTTTAAAACAAAGATGTTATGTATAACAGGAAGTCGAAGGACCCTTACTGCTAAATGTCGGATCCATGATTAGGATATTAAATTAAATGTTGATTGTTGATTGATATTAAATGTTGATTGTAAAATTGATTAAATACGAAGTTGTTATTTGTTAGTAAGCTTGAGTTACTTTTTGCAAGTCCTGTGATATGAGACCCGTCACTTTTATGCTTCCTTCTAGGTGATTCTGCCTAGTCTTAAATATCGCGAGACGTCTCTCCTTTTCAAAAAAAAAAAGAGGGGTTAGGGCCGGCTCAAAATGGTAGCAGAGCGTGGTTAGATTTGGGCGCAGGTCTTGCAAAATTGGTGACTATTCAGAAATGAGAAAAATTAGAAAATTTAACTTGGGTCTGATCTTGGTCTTTTGGCTTTTCTGCGAATGGAGACATGCAGGTTCCAGATGACTATTGTTGTTTCTCTTTTATGTTGTGTTTATGTTAGTGTTAAGTTTTTATGTTTTATTAATTTATTGTTCGGCTTTCCGAAAATGTATATGGCATTTATATGTTGAATGATATTTTGTGAACCGAGTGCTGGGGGCAAGTCACGCACACGAGTTGAGCAGCATGTTTTGGGGCTATTGAAATTTTGAAATTATCAGAGAACTTGGGGGTCGTTAGGTGATATAGATAAATGAATGTCGGAGTAGTCCCGGAGTTAGGCAGGCTCCGTATTGTTTTGATTACAGGATGTGGTATGGTCGGACAGCTTCCGGATTTGTCAATGATGGCGACAAGTGCCATTTAATGAAAGTTTTGATTTAGCGATGTTCGTTTTCCTGTTGTTGTGGGTTATATAGTTGTGGAATTGGATATGTTATTTATGTGTCGTGTTATTGCTGCTCTTGAGGAGTGTGTTATTGTTGTTATGTTTGTTCTCTTCTGTGGCGATAAGGGGAGCTGGCTCAGGGTATTTTATTATCGAGTCTTCGCAGCGTTAGGGAACCTGGGAGTCACTTGAAGGAAGTCAAGTTTTTTCTGTAAGCTTGTTAATTGTTTTACGTGTTCTGTTGTTTTATTTGGGTGGCCGGAGCTTGAGGATGGTGGCAGCATCATATGACAAGCTGCCAAATCCGCTTGCCCAGATCACCCAGCAGGGGAGTTGTGGACGTTCTGGAGGTTGATAAATTGATTCCATTTTTTAAAAACCTATTTCAATTATCAGATTTTCCCGATATGTCGGATCGAACCCTCCTCAAGCTCATTTACCCATATTGCCACGGCTCAGTGGCAGAGAGGGTGGCTCAGACCATGTGGTGCGGGGGCGGTGTTGCTGAGTTTCACCGTGAGGTATTGGAGGCGTTCGTGCCGGGGAGACTTTTAGAACAGCTGAAACAACAACTCTTCTGTCGTGTTCAGGCTAGTGGCGAAAGCTTGGCCGCGTTTGTCCACAGAGTTCACGATGCTGCCCGGATACTCGGGGTGGGCCTGTCGGAGGAGGAAGTAGTTCAAATAATTTTAGAAGGGGTAACCCCTCAGGAGAGGCTACGGTTAGTTTTTGCCGAGCATCCGAGCCGATATCGTGACTTGGACAAATTATGTGTTATGTCCTGAGCCATACAGGGAAATGACGAGACTAGGGGGAGTAGTGGTTGTGAAGTTATTATCACTTTTAAACTATATAAAAACACATAAATTAATTTCACCTACCTGTAAAGGTTCTATCTGGGTCCAGAAATCCGATTCACACGAACGGCAGATGCAAACATGTTTCATAGGTTAGTGAAATAATTAACTCGACTCATTTTTAAATGAAGAGAATTGATATTTTAATTTTTTAGAAATGCATTTAAATTCCAACAAATTTTACTGTGCTTTTGCATATGACATAGCTTCTTAGTGATTTTTTCTCTGCTTGAGTTACATGAGTACCATTCCTAGTCTATCTTATTCTAGTGCTTACCTTATTATATATACACACATCAACATAAACAGCCCAGCTTTGCTCACTCACACATCCACACCTGCATTATTTAAAACCCCTTAACCTTTTATTGCCCCAAAGCCCTTAAACATTTGTCGTAATATTCCCCGCCGGCAACGTGGTTTTCGTGCGCACTCATTTTTACTCTGTTTAATTGATATTCGTGTCCGAAATTTAACTTAATATGTTCTCCACTGTATTATCAACCGCGGTCATGTATTTTCAACTGTTATTTCACTGTACTACTGACAATTTATAAAATTTGTTTAACAAGTAACCCCATAGGGTTGTACCGGCTGGTACGATCTATGGCCGACTGGGAAGATCGGCGTAGCAGGTGCCGCTAACTTGAGTACGTCTTTTTGTGTGGAAACCAATGCCTTTGGTTTCGTCGCAGTAGCTTCGTCCCATTTAATTCATGTAGTTGTTGGTGTGCCGACAGTATACGATATTAGCTAGGCACTGGCTGATGTCACAAAATAGGTGGTACTTAAATTTTGTATCCGGCCGCATGGTAAATGAAAGCGACCAAAAATTGCTTCTTAGCCATCTTGAATGGTACAAGTAGCGTCACCGCGCGCGTATACTCGTGTCATGCATACGAGCGCCCGGTCACACACAAACAAAGTTCTTGGAAACTAAGGTGGTGCGGATTCCTTCTATACCGATTGCACAACGTGATATTGCGTCGCCTTTGTTAAAACTGTTCTTACAACGTGGTCTGTCTCCGTTGAATTTAGATTTCACAAATATTTTTATAAATCCCTGAAAAATGCAATAAAATAAAATACCCCATAAATTTGGCCCGTTACAATACCCCCTCAATGAGAGGTCTTCTGTCAAAACAGAAGAAATCTCATTGATAAAACACGTAAGAGGACCGGTGAGGAACTGGTCCCAACAACCCCCTTTGGTTCTTACACTTCATGGGTAAACGACCCCCCTGGCTTGGCGACTATGGACGCATCTGAGCGAGATCACTGGACTTCTCTGTAAGAGATCCCAACACCGAAAAATCGACCAGACACGCACCACAGCGCACCTCACCTTCTGTCATGCTACCCCAAAAATCCATCACCCTGGCTTAGATCATGCCAGATCCTCAACCGATATGTTTCCCCTTTTTCTGCAAACTGGGCTGCCTTTAGCAGATACTGGGCTCACACACACACCCATTCTACATATTGTAACATTAAAACATTTCTGCAAAATTTCTTTAAGTTAAAATCAACAATTACCTCCTTTAAAAGCAAACTACAAATCCGTTACCTAATTTGAATAATTCTCTTCATCAGTTGTTATTATTAGAAAATAAACAAATTGAATCTTTCTTAACCTAGGAACATCCTTAACCTAGCAAGTTATTACACCTATATTCTAACAATACAGTTCAATAAAATAATTCAATAATAATAAACACGGTTAGTACACAAACAATAAAATAATCAAGGTTTTAAACATATCCCTTAGCTGGCAGGCGCAAAATCAAGAAAACTTTTTTTTCTTCAAAAAATTTTAAATTCAAAAAAATTAAATTTATTAAAATATTTTCTTTTCATATTGAAATTATTTAAAGTTTGTTCAAATCGATTTACAACAAAAGTTGGATTAACTTCCTTGCTAAACATGCCTAGTATATGACCTCACCCATCAGCTGATCAAAACTGGGTCAAGTCAAGAACCTTGACCTACATACTTTATACACAAGTTCTATCTGAAAATACATTAAACATCTGTAAAATTCTATCTTGAAACATAAAACATAATAAAATAGAACATTTAAGAGAATAAAATATCATTATAAATAACACTCAAATTGATATTTAAATTATTCAAATAAACACTGTCTAACTTTAAATTTCCAAATTCTATCAAAAATTTGTCACTGGTTTCAATTAAAATTTTTATATTCTTACTATAAATCTCTTTATTTAATCATCTCCTTCTCCATTACTTTGGGTGATTTAATTATTTATTTTAGCTTGATATGCCACTTGGCATGTATTCATATAATACCTTTCTCTCTCTGACTCTAATGCCACTAACAACTTTGAACTAATATGACGCCCATCTCTATCAAAATATCTATCAAACAATCTCTAAACCCAACTTATCATTAAACTCAAATCGCCACATTCTCTCGATATATATAAAAAAATACTCTCTAACCCTTTGTACTCAGGATAAGTGTGTTTTCCCCCCCAAAAAGCTCATCCCCTTAATCTGGTCCCTGGATTCTACCTAAGGCAACCCCTTCCCGCCAAATCGGTCCCTTCCCGTCCCAACCCTTTTGTTGCGGACTCCCACATTACACTATCCCCTCTTACAAAATTGCCATCCCCAAATCTCACTCTTATGACCTCACTTCAACTACAACAAAATAACATCATCAATTATAAACATCAATATATCACTCAAAACTCTACATATATTCCCCATATCTACTGTGTCAACATAAATACTTCTCAAATTCTATTACATTACCTCATAACAATATTACATTAAATCAAAACAATATTATTCTCTCCACTACTTCAACTTTAACTTCAACTTGGACTGATCTATATGTCCCAGTAAAATATTCATCACCCATAATCTGTCTCTTATTATTTTACAAATCATTTAAAATCTTCACTACATTAAATTACTTCTCTCATTATTTGAAATAGCATCTTTAGCACATTAAAACATTATATTTAACATTAATTGTGACAGTACAAAAAGTCTGATATAAAAAGTATGGTATGCAAGGTAGTAAATTATGGTATTTCGATGTTTTTAAAGTCATTTCTATGGGTAATACAATTTCCCTTGGTTTTTGCCTACAACGACGCAGTTCCGAGACAACAAAATAATTTCAAGGACAGCAGTGTACGTGCAGATAAAGACACTTGAAATGGTTACATCCACTAATAACGGCGCTACTTGCTCCCGTTTCATTGGCCGACAACGCCAAACGTCATTAAAACCACAATGACGTGATTAAAATATGTAACTAACAAGGCGATTATGTAACAAAAGACAAAGAACGATGACGTTTACTCACGCACACATACATAAAAATTGCGTAGTATTCTGCCCAGTCGCCAGAACATCACCATGGTAGTAACACGTTAAATTTGTGCTGGCATAAAACAGTCAGCTAAAGTGTTTTATTTGCATTAACAAAATGTAATAACAAGTCAATAGTGTTAACGAGTGATTATAACCATCATGTAAATTCAGTGTAAAGGACAGACGAAAGCTAGACATAACAATAACGTCTGCCCCAGTCTGCAGAAATTCATCATGGCGATAACACGTTAACAAATTGCGCTGGCCTGAAATAGTCAGTTTAAGTGCTTTAAAGAATTAACAATATAATCAAAATGTAAATCAGTGTCAACTACAGAAAAGTCTAGACAGTGTGAAGTAATAGTTTTCAAAAGTATATGTAGAATCAGTGTATTCAGAAAGATGTAACCACTCCGTTTTGGAATCAACATGTGACCCGCTGCCAGAACTTCCAGTCTACTTAACAAGGGAAGTGCCAAACCAAAGTTTTATTTAAAGAGCTCTTTTAATCAAAATTGCCGTTATTATGTGTACACAATTAAAAGTAAATTGAAAATTGTATGTATGGCTGTGATTGAGAGAGAGCAGTGCGTGAACGTTAAATGTCGACTTCTGACTGGGGGTTGGTTTGCGTTAGCGATAAGTCAATATAATAAGAGTCAATTAATTATGAAGCTGCTTCACACTCAGTAGATAGAATTTGATGAATTAATTTTTAATAACACATAAAGGAGTTTTATAACGAAAGAGCCAATATAAGAAATGGCCGCCATATTGAATCTTTATCCGGTGTACACGCTTAACTAAATTACTGAATAAATTGATATTAATGGTCACTGTTTCAAATAAACGTATTCTCATTTCTGCGCCTATCTCTGTCAGCAATCTCGCTGAGTCGAATCCTTGGACCCTAGGTAAGAATAAAATAAAAATAAAAACAACAAGATTGAAGTAACCGGATGCTCAAACTATGGTAAGTACCATAATTATGGTGCGCGTGACATACGTGCTTCATACAAGTAATGTAAAGAGACCCAAAGATAGGTTATTTGATATTTCCTCTTACAAATACATTTATATTTATTTAAATATGAAAGAAAACGTCACAAATGGCTGCCCGAACTGGTGACTATATAAAATATATTAATGTATTTTGTATAATAAGCCTGAATGATGGCAGAGTGGGCGTTGAAACTGAGAGTACGGTTGTAGGTTAGGTGGTAACACTAATATAAAGCGACAAACCATTAACATTTTTTATAATGGCAGAAAATGAAGAAAATATTTCTTTATTAAGCATAACTGACAGTACGAGTAACAGTCAAATAAGTATGACAGAATCAATAGTAATGAGTGAAGGAGTTGTTCACTCAACACCAGTCCCAAATAACAGGGCTGAAAATAACGAAATTATGAAAATGATGCAAATGCTCTTTAATGAACAAAAAAGCGAAATTAGAGGAATCCAGAATAATTTTAATGTAAAATTTGACGAAATAAAAAATGAAATCAAAAAACAAAATTTTAATTTTGATAAACGAATTGATGAAATGCACGCACGTTTCGATAAAACGGAAGAGAAAATAGTTGCATTAGTTAATGAGAAGTTTGATAGACAAAAGAATAAAGTAGATGAAAATTACGAGAGTAAAATGGGGGTAGAGAATAGTAGAGAATCAAATAAATTGAATGAAAATAAAGACAAGGTAAGTAGTGGTGAGAATTATGATAATAGAATTAAAAATATGGTGTTAGAAAATAATTGTGTGAGTATTGAGAGTGGTGATAAAAGTATAATGGGAGTAGAATTTGATAATGAAGTGATAAAAAGTGTTGATGAATTAGAGAGAAAGTATAGAGAGAATTTACAGATAAAGGGGTTGCAGGGGGTAAATTTTTCTCGTAATGTTGTAGTCGGGGGTGAAGAAAAAGCTTCACGTGCGTATTTGGAAGACGATAGGTCTACAAATAAAGTTGTCCCTGGTTTTTTTAGTGCACTTCATAGGTGGTGCAGTGATAAAGTAGTAGAGTCCCCTGCATATATTGAGAGAGAGAGTGTAACTTGGTGTTATGGTGAGGGATATTTTGAGAGTGAGAGGTACTGTGATGAGAGTGAGAGAAATAGAGATTTTTAAGATGAGTAGAACTTATGAAGAATTTATGGAAAGGTTAGGAGTATAGATGATATATAATAAATATAATAAGTACTTACCTTGGGTTGAAGCTGATATAGCAGCAGTGGGAGATGATGTTGATAAAGATGACTTTGTAACTTACCTGATTGTAACAGACTATACCAAAGGCGACATGACCATACTCGATCGTGACAAATTATATGAGATAGTAATATGGAATAAGCATATTAATTTAAATAGTATTGTGGAAATATATGAAGAATTAGATAAGTATTATATTGATAGTAATAATATAAGACATTCAATATTAAACCATGTATATAGTTTTAAGGTAAGACTATTATTTGACGATGGAGGCTAGTTGTTCTTATTGTGTTATGAACATTTAATTATGTGACCAGTGTTTTTCAGGATGGACTGTTTATGACTGAGTTTTGGTAAATGATTTAATGATTATGTGGATTGTATATTTTTGTGTATATTAATGTCAATGTATTGGTGTACTTTGCTGTTGTATATTTTATGAATTTTTTTGTGTAAACATGTATTGTAGAATTTTAAATAACTGAAGAAAGTTTAAATGATATTGTGAGATTCAGATTCTAATGGTTAGTAGATGATTATATAGTTGGATGTTGAGAGGTATTGTTGTTAGTAGATAAGTGATGAATTTTCTAGTGGTATATTAAGGTGAAATGTTGTAAAGAGTTTGGGGATAGTGATAAATAGAGGCATTGGAGTTAGTTGAATAGAGTTAATGGGAGTTAGGGAAAATAAAGTGCTGAGATGCTGATAATATATAAAGAGGTGTTAGATATTTTAGGGACACAGTAGTTAGTGATTATATGTAGAGGTAAGTAATGTGGATGGTAATTATATTTGTTGTTGAAGGGGATATTTTGTAATAAGGGTATTGGTGTAGGAGTCTGCAACGAGAGATGTTGAGACAGGAAGGGACCGATTAGCGCCGGAAAGGGTTACCTGAAAGGGTCAGGAACCGATAAGGGAATGAGTTGGTTAGAGTTCGGATACACACATACTAGTACAAAAATGAGCGGTGCCAGAGGTTTTAAATGGGATTTGTGAAGGGGGTTATTATTGAGATATTGGTGTCATATTATATGTAAATGGTTAGAAGCGGTTGTTAGTTAAAAGGAGGTGAGTAAGGTTAGATTGACAATGCCAAGATAAGATATAGAGAATAGTGAATAATGGAGAGTCACCCAAACTAAATAAGGATAAAAAGGTTAGAAAAGAAAATTCATAGTAGAAAGGTGATGTAACTGAAAGGTAAGGTAAATGGAAAGGTAAATGACAAATTTGAGAATTTTGCATAGAATCTAAATGAATGTTAAATGATAAAAGTTAATAGAGAGTTGATAGTAATAATGTTATAAAGTTCTGCTACAAGTTATGTAAATATGAATTAAGTAATGTGAATTGTTCAATGTTAGTGTTGAATGCTTATGATGTACAATGTTTTATTGTGTTTTCTTATGTTGATGATAGTGTGTGTGGATAGGAGGTTACTACCAGGATAGTAACGATTATAATATTAAATTTTATGAAGATTGTCCATTCTCTAGAAATGATTCTGTTATAAAGAAAGTTAAACATAAGAAAAGGTCGTAAAGAAATTATAAAGCTTTAAGGTTGTTTGCCATGACATAGATAATGTAAGATTATATGAAGTAAAATATTAGGGTTAATGATTGTTGCTAAAGCAGTAAAATACATTGTTTGTTTAGGTTAAGAACAATTGTTTTCATATGATAAAGAGAGTGAATATAATTGACAGGAGTCAGAAAGGTGTACTAGATACCGGATTGTTAAAAAGAGAAGGAATTTTCTATCTTAACTCTTGTGATACATTGTTTGAAATTTGTAGAATTAAGCAAACCAATGCCCCAAAACGCAAACCAACGTACTAAGAGGAAACATATCAGTTGTGGATATGGATATAGAGAAGGCCACTATTTTAAAATTTTGTATTGGATGTTTCAGAGTTTTATGGTGTGGTGACCGCGGTCCTGAGCTGGCCGGTGCGTCAGAACAGGAGCGTAAAGTGCCTCATGGCCTTATGATGTAGGGATCTCTCTGGAGAAGTCCAGTAAGGTCAGAAGGTGCGAACCTCATCATTGGACCAAGGGTAAGTGATTGAAATTTTTTTTGTAACACTACAGGGGGTTGTGGTTCCCTATCTGAGCTGATCCTTTTAGAGAAGTGTGAATGAGTCAATGAAAGTTTTTGTGTCTCGACACAAAACCTTTCATTGAGGGGGTTTTGTGACAGTACAAAAAGTCTGATATAAAAAGTATGGTATGCAAGGTAGTAAATTATGGTATTTCGATGTTTTTAAAGTCATTTCTATGGGTAATACAATTTCCCTTGGTTTTTGCCTACAACGACGCAGTTCCGAGACAACAAAATAATTTCAAGGACAGCAGTGTACGTGCAGATAAAGACACTTGAAATGGTTACATCCACTAATAACGGCGCTACTTGCTCCCGTTTCATTGGCCGACAACGCCAAACGTCATTAAAACCACAATGACGTGATTAAAATATGTAACTAACAAGGCGATTATGTAACAAAAGACAAAGAACGATGACGTTTACTCACGCACACATACATAAAAATTGCGTAGTATTCTGCCCAGTCGCCAGAACATCACCATGGTAGTAACACGTTAAATTTGTGCTGGCATAAAACAGTCAGCTAAAGTGTTTTATTTGCATTAACAAAATGTAATAACAAGTCAATAGTGTTAACGAGTGATTATAACCATCATGTAAATTCAGTGTAAAGGACAGACAAAAGCTAGACATAACAATAACGTCTGCCCCAGTCTGCAGAAATTCATCATGGCGATAACGCGTTAACAAATTGCGCTGGCCTGAAATAGTCAGTTTAAGTGCTTTAAAGAATTAACAATGTAATCAAAATGTAAATCAGTGTCAACTACAGAAAAGTCTAGACAGTGTGAAGTAATAGTTTTCAAAAGTATATGTAGAATCAGTGTATTCAGAAAGATGTAACCACTCCGTTTTGGAATCAACATGTGACCCGCTGCCAGAACTTCCAGTCTACTTAACAAGGGAAGTGCCAAACCAAAGTTTTATTTAAAGAGCTCTTTTAATCAAAATTGCCGTTATTATGTGTACACAATTAAAAGTAAATTGAAAATTGTATGTATGGCTGTGAGAGAGAGAGAGCAGTGTGTGAACGTTAAATGTCGACTTCTGACTGGGGGTTGGTTTGCGTTAGCGATAAGTAAATATAATAAGAGTCAATTAATTATGAAGCTGCTTCACACTCAGTAGATAGAATTTGATGAATTAATTTTTAATAACACATAAAGGAGTTTTATAACGAAAGAGCCAATATAAGAAATGGCCGCCATATTGAATCTGTATCCGGTGTACACGCTTAACTAAATTACTGAATAAATTGATATTAATGGTCACTGTTTCAAATAAACGTATTCTCATTTCTGCGCCTATCTCTGTCAGCAATCTTGCTGAGTCGAATCCTTGGACCCTAGGTAAGAATAAAATAAAAATAAAAACAACAAGATTGAAGTAACCGGATGCTCAAACTATGGTAAGTACCATAATTATGGTGCGCGTGACATACGTGCTTCATACAAGTAATGTAAACAGACCCGAAGATAGGTTATTTGATATTTCCTCTTACAAATACATTTATATTTATTTAAATATGAAAGAAAACGTCACATAATTACCTTGAACATTAATAAACAAATTAACAGTGACATTTTACTACTGATCAGCTGACATTCCTAACAAAGTGAAAACATTTCAACATTATACACATTCTATGAAATACATATGGTTATCAATCCTTACATCTACCATCATTATTTCCCCTTTTTCTGACTCTGGTACTATGCAAACCGCCTGCCATTCGGTTTAGTTATTTACTTAGTTTCAAAAATACACAAATTATATAAAACACATACTTTTTATCAATTCTTATATCTAACCTACTACAATAAAATAATACATTTAAAAAATATAGAATGAACACATTCTTCAGTTATTATTAAATTTTTTAATTATCATTTTTATTTAACACAATTATTTCAAATCATCTCATTATTGAATTAAAATCTTTTCATCTGAGTTACACCTGTAAACCTTTTTATTATACTTGATTCGTACTATAAAATTTTTATATTTACAGTCCATTTAAACTGACGTACACAAAATATATACCATACACCAATACTTTCACGTAACCTCTGAAACAGTTAACAAAATGGTATTTCAAATCAAACAATTTAACCATTAATTATCAAATTCACATCTCGTAACATAATTTAAATTCATTAAAAAATTCAATGTACAACATTTAAATCAGTCAAAATATTTAAAACATCTCAGATTATTTTAATTAGATTAATTATTGAAAATACAAATTCCATTGTTATTAAAACAATTACAACTCACCAGTTACTGTCTTTAAAATTAATTTTGTTATTTAGTTAGATTACAACTTTTTTATGATTATCATTATTTCAACAATTACCTGCATACACATTGTTTATTTGACATCCTACAATACACACCAATAAATTCACTACAATTATTTACAAACTTTTGTTATTAACTGTTCCATTTTTTCACACTTCATTGTCCAAGTCTGCCAGGTCAAAAACCATAAAACAAAAATATTTATAATTGTCCTTTATTGTTTTATAGTCTACCCTCCATCGTCAAAGATTAGTCTTTGTTTTATATAGCACTTTTCAATTTTATTAACACACATATTGATACTTTGTGTGTCATAACCACAAAAACCAAATTCGTTCGTTTTATCAAAATAATCGTGAAACAAGTCAACATTAAGTACATCTGTTAAGTCTCCATTAGTAAATATTTCCAAAATCGGATCAGTTACTTTTGTATTATAAATCAAATCATTCTTAATTAAATACATTTCTAACATTTCTTTCCACTCATCATAATCTCTCTTTAGATCATATACTTCTAACTCTCTCTCCTCATAACACCATCTCATACTTATAAAATCATTCCACACAGAGGGTACTAATTCAATTAAACCTTTCCTGACTTCTCCAGGAAAAACAAAAAACTTCAAAAAACAATTATTTGTAGCACACTTGTCTACACCATATATACGTGAAGATCTTTCTTCACCCCCCATTCTACCTCGTAAAAAATTTACCCTCGCCCCCATTCTACCACTATACTATCTTTCCACTCTCTCTCTAACTCATAAACACACATTAATACTTCATTATCACATTCTACAAACTCATCAGTACTCTCCTTATTTATTTTCAACGTATCAATCTCAGATACTATATTTTCAATTACATTACTATTCTCAATACTATTTTCATTATTTTCAACATCATCGTCATCATTTGTTAACTTTTCATCTAGTACCACATTTTGATACGTCATTATTATTTTCATTAGTATTACTCTTGTTTGTACTCATCACATGTACTCCCATTCGCTCAATACTATGTTCTAATTTATTCAAACTAGTTCTTATTATTTCATTATTATTTTCAAAACATTTATTCATTTCTTGAATCTCATTTTTTAATTCATCAAAATGATTATCAAATTTTTTATCATTACTATCGAAACGTTTATTTAACTCATTAAATTGATTCAATATAATACTCATCATATCATTATCCACCTTATTATATTTTGTTGAGGTCGGGGTTATTTGAATCCCTGAATCCTCTGTACTACCTGTTTCATTCGTGTTACTTATATTCGTAGTTTTGTCGTCTTGACCTACATTCGGTGTTGAATGTACTTCAAGACTACTCATAACAGCTGATTCATCAAATTCAGTTATTTCGCTTATAACAGTTGAGTCGGACAAAACGACTTCATTCTCTGTATTTTCCATTTTTATAAATTTACTTAGTCTCTTTTTTATAACTTTATTATTGGTTGTTATATACTTATTTATTATCTGAACAAAATCTCATAACTTAACTCTTTAACTGTATTTTACGTTACGTATTTTTACTTACCCTCTAAATTACGCTTGCATCTTTGTAGGTGTGGATTTTATTTTAACAAAATTTTTTAATTTATAAAATCGTCCCTTTCGGCTGCGCCACTTGTGAAGTTATTATCACTTTTAAACTATATAAAAACACATAAATTAATTTCACCTACCTGTAAAGGTTCTATCTGGGTCCAGAAATCCGATTCACACGAACGGCAGATACAAACGTGTTTCATAGGTTAGTGAAATAATTGACTCGACTCATTTTTAAATGAAGAGAATTGATATTTTAATTTTTTAGAAATGCATTTAAATTCCAACAAATTTTACTGTGCTTTTGCATATGACATAGCTTCTTAGTGATTTTTTCTCTGCTTGAGTTACATGAGTACCATTCGTAGTCTATCTTATTCTAGTGCTTACCTTATTATAATATACACACATCAACATAAACAGCCCAGCTTTGCTCACTCACACATCCACACCTGCATTATTTAAAACCCCTTAACCTTTTATTGCCCCAAAGCCCTTAAACATTTGTCGTAATATTCCCCGCCGGCAACGTGGTTTTCGTGCGCACTCATTTTTACTCTGTTTAATTGATATTCGTGTCCGAAATTTAACTTAATATGTTCTCCACTGTATTATCAACCGCGGTCATGTATTTTCAACTGTTATTTCACTGTACTACTGACAATTTATAAAATTTGTTTAACAAGTAACGCCGTAGGGTTGTACCGGCTGGTACGATCTATGGCCGACTGGGAAGATCGGCGTAGCAGGTGCCGCTAACTTGAGTACGTCTTTTTGTGTGGAAACCAATGCCTTTGGTTTCGTCGCAGTAGCTTCGTCCCATTTAATTCATGTAGTTGTTGGTGTGCCGACAGTATACGATATTAGCTAGGCACTGGCTGACGTCACAAAATAGGCGGTACTTAAATTTTGTATCCGGCCGCATGGTAAATGAAAGCGACCAAAAATTGCTTCTTAGCCATCTTGAATGGTACAAGTAGTGTCACCGCGCGCGTATACTTGTGTCATGCATACGAGCGCCCGGTCACACACAAACAAAGTTCTTGGAAACTAAGGTGGTGCGGATTCCTTCTATACCGATTGCACAACGTGATATTGCGTCGCCTTTGTTAAAACTGTTCTTACAACGTGGTCTGTCTCCGTTGAATTTAGATTTCACAAATATTTTTATAAATCCCTGAAAAATGCAATAAAATAAAATACCCCATAAATTTGGCCCGTTACATGGTATGGATCTCCCGGAACTTCAGAGGGGAGAGGCACACGGCGGTCCTTCCCATTTCCGACAGGTCCTCCCCAGTAGGGAGCACCGAAGCAAGGGTGACATCATTTGTTACGGCTGTAATAGACCAGAGCATGTTGCCCGAACATCTACACCGCAGGGATCCCTCCCCAAAAAACGGGGCCACCAGGGGAAGATAAGTCGGAGGTTGTCTTCCCCTTGGGCTAGCCATTATTCAAAATCAACTACCTCCAGGCAACTGATAGGCCTCAGGTCTTCTGCTATCAGGGTCCTGCCAACTTTCTCTAGACATACTTCGGTATGCCCCTTCCTGTCGCTTGAGTTGAAAAGGGGTCAACTCAGAGCCTTGGTTGACTCTGGATCAGCCCGCTCAATAATTTCATCTAAAGTATGTTCGGACCTTGAGAAACAGGGCTTAATCAAGGGTAGTGATCAATCATCTGTGGTATGCTGGATGGCATCCCGGGAAATTCTGCCCATCTCCCGGGTGATTTCCTTCAAATTTAAAATCGAGGGATTTCATGTGTCCTTTTTGGTTTCTCCGGCTCTGGGAGTTGACTGCATTGTAGGTGCCGATTTCATCTCCAAGAGTGGTCTCATGTTAGACATTAATGGGCACCAATGCTACTTTAAATTCAATCGGAGAGTTGTCATCCCTTTCCTTGGGTACCAGGGAGCTAAAGAAGGTATCCAAGAGATCGCATGTCCCGATTCTTCAAGAGACCATCTCACTCGGTCCCAGAAAAAGGCCCTTGACCAATTGTGTGAGCAATTCCCCACTGTATTAACTCCCACCTTGGGGCTCACACACCTGTTGGAGTATAAAATCCGTCTCACTGACTCCAAGATTATGTGGTCGCACCCATACAAGTTCGCTCCTCCGAAAATGGCTGTTCTGAGGGAGAAGGTTCAAGAGCTGTTAAAGCAAGGGGTCATTGAACCTTCTAATTCCAGCTATGCCAGTTCAGCGTTTCTGGTTCCCAAGCCTGGGGGTAAACATCGAATGGTCATAGATTACAGAAAATTAAATGCAAATATTGAAGTGGATTCCGTTCCCCTTCCAGATCTCCATTCAGCTTTTGACTGGTTTAGTGAGGCCAAGTACTTCACCGTGATTGACCTCAATGCTGCATATCACCAGATCCCTTTATCTAAAGAAAGCAGACCATACACGGCGTTCTGTGTACCTTGGAATTTGTATCAGTACACTCAAGTTCCCATGGGCCTGGCAGTGGGGGCCCAAACCCTCACGCGTCTACTCGACTGTGTGTTTCACGATGTCAAGTTCAAATTTATTTTCAATTATTTAGATGACTTGCTCGTGTATAGCAAGACTTACGAGGAACATTTATGTCATCTAAGGGAGGTGATGTGCAGATTGAGGAGCATGGGTCTCACAGTTAATCCAGAGAAGGTGCGTTTCCCACAAGAGAGTATTTCCTTTTTGGGGCATCTTGTCTCACACCGGGGTGTCACGGTGGATCCCGAAAGGACACAGGGCATCCGGGATTTTCCCCCTCCTAGGGATGCCAAAGGTATTGCTAGATTTGTTGGCATGGTTAACTTCTACCGTAGATTTATTCCTAATGCAGCGGAGATCGCTGCTCTGTTGAACGAATTGAGAAAAAAGGGGACCAAGTTCGTGTGGGGTGAGAGACAACAGAAGGCCTTTGATACCTTGAAGGAGGCTATCATCTCCCCACCGGTGCTACGGATGCCAGATTTTTCAAAACCTTTCATACTGCAGACGGACGCTAGTTCAGTGGCGCTCGGAGCGGTTCTGTCCCAAGTCATTGATGGTGCTAGGTGGCCTTTATATCCCGAACTTTGACCCAGCAAGAAAGAAAATCTTCAGTATATGAGCTAGAGTGTTTAGCTGTTGTGTACGCTCTAGATAAGTTCAGGCGTTTTCTGGAACATGCTGAGTTCCTGCTTGAGACCGACAATCAGGCTCTTTCTTGGCTTCTTGCTCATCCCCAGCAACTGGTTAAAATTGGTAGATGGGTGGTCAAGATCTCATCCTTTAAGTTTAAGGTGGAACACATTAGGGGAACTCAAAATGTGGTTGCAGATGCTTTGTCACGCATGTTTTCCCAACCCAGTGAAGTCCAATCTGAGCAACCCTGTTCAGTCCTGTTAGATTTTCCGTCAGCCTTCACTGATGTGTTACCCCATCAGTTAGATGATGAAGAGCTGGGTCCTATCATCCAGAACATAAAGGAGGGTAACGTAACAGGATGCCCTTACTTCCTGTCCAAGGGCATCCTGTGTTGTAGGGAGAGAAAAGGACGTGCCCCTAAGATCGTGCTGCCTAGCAAGTTAGTGCCCATGGTCTTCAGTTATTATCACAATTCCCCAGTAGGAGGTCATAAGGGAATTTTGAAGACCATTTCCAGCATTAGGCAACATTTCATCTGGAAGGGCATGGATAGGGGCATTGCGACTTGGGTTATGAATTGTCATCTCTGTGGCTTGAGTAAGCCTGCCCAGAACATCAAGTTAGGGTTGTTGTCATCTGATGAGGCGAGCAGACCGATGGAGAAGCTATTCATTGACTACGTGGGACCTTTCCCGCGTAGCAAGTCAGGTAATTCTTACCTGCTTATCTGTGTGGATGTTTTTTCTAAGTTTGCCTGGCTACTGCCTTTACGGCAGGCAAATGCTCGTTTAACCATTCTCGCGCTTCAGAGTCATGTCTTTCAGCATTTCGGGCTTTCGGCCATCATTGTCTCGGACAATGGCCCACAATTTATCTCTGGCGAATTTCGGCGAATGTGTTTCGCAAGTGGGATCAAGCATGTAACAACTTCTCCTTATTACCCTCAGCTGTCCCACGCGGAGAGATTCAATAGGAATCTCCGCTCCGCGCTTATTGCTTACCATGCTGAGCAACAGAACACATGGGACCAAAATCTTAAGTGGTTACAGCTGGCTTTCAATACGGCCCTATATGATAGTCACAAGGCCGTCCCATTCAAAATCATGTTTGGCTTCTCGCCCGCACTTCCGCTGACTAACCTGTGGAATATTGAAAATATTCTGCCTAGTGAGCCAAATAGCGGAACGACAGAGAGGTGGAAAGAGGCTCGGAAGAATCTGCTACGGGCACACGAGCGTGTCCGTCATCGATATAATCAGGGGCGAATTCCTAACCCCTTCAAGCCAGGGGACTGGGTCTATTGTCAGAGCCACCCAATCAGCTCGGCCATGAACAAGAGGGCCGCGAAATTGTGTTATCGCTGGTCGGGACCATACTGCATCCTAAGGTTCGTGTTGCCGGTTACGGCAAAATTGGAGGAACCTGGGTGTGATGCAAAAAAGTTAACCACCCATATTTCTAAGTTAAAACTATGTCATAAGGGTTAGAGATGCTTATGGAGTGAGGGATATGGAGTAGTTTCTTCTGCGGAGTTTGTGGCGAGGGCCGAGGTTTCGGTTCATGTATGGCATGCCTTGGGTGGTCGGATTTCAGAGGGGGGCCCCCAATTCTTACCTTTCTGCTGTTCTCCTTCTTCTCTTCTCTTGCATACGGACCAGGGCCCGGCGAGCATGCGAGCTCACACTTGTACATACACACTTTCATGCACCCCTGCCTACACACTACACTTCTCCCTCACTCTTCTTTCGTTTTCACACTCTGTCCCTCTGACCTTCTGATTTCCCAAGTGCACATAGTGGTAGATTCTGATATGCTTGGCAGCGCCTCGCAGTTTAAGTTGGTAATGGTCTTGAGGACCGGGGCCCTAGGTGGATACCCAGTTTAAGTTTTACTGGCAACCGTGTTGCCTTTTTGGAGTGGGGGTGTACCGCTACTTTAAAGAAATTGCGGCCACGCCATTTGCTTATTTGGTATCGGGGCGTTTTCGGAAATTCCGTATACTTTCGAGTCAGTACTTTCGGACTAGTGTCGGGGTAGTGCCGTGATCGGCACGCATTCTGGTGGACGCCTTGAAGCAATCTCTGCTGCGTGTCGCGTGGAAGAGAAATTAGTCAGTCATCTTCTTGCCTTTGTTCCTGTACATTACCACTCCAGTTGGTGGCGCATTTTCTTCTCGTTTTCTCAATTCTTTATGGCGTGCTAAGCCAATAAAGTACTCCTGGGTTCCTGAATCAGACGAAGGCTCAATGGAGTCCATGGGTGATACCGTCTTCAGTCGTCATGCCTGAGCGAACTTGATGGCTCCCCTGCACAGTCATCATCATCATGGGCTTCTTAAGATGAACCCCTGACTGAGGCTTCGGAAATTCTGCTGTGGTAACCTCTACTCTCCAGGTGATGAATTTCCAATTTTTAACTCACACCATTCCTGCACGACATTTCGGAACAGACACAGTGTTTTATACTTATATATATATATATATATATATACACTTATATATATATATTACAATTTTATAATGCAATAGACCATACCCATAACATTTATTTAGAACAATAGGACATTTATTTAGTGATTACAATGGCTACTATATATATGTATTATGCACATATGCCGGAGGGCTGTATGTTACTCACTCTTGCTATGAATCAGTAATTGTACACCAGATCGTGGGCATGGGTTAGCACTTGTTATGCAGATCCTGATTTACTCAATTTTTTAATTATTTTCCTGGGGAGTTAGTTATGTAGGTATGAGGTACAATTCCAGACCGGCTGGCTGGAATTTAAGAAATTGCGTTGAGTATTTTGGTGGTTAATGCTTGCACAGTTATATTGCTTTCTGTTTCACATTTTCCTTCTTTTTGCCATTTATTTCTTCTGGTTTCCTCGCCTAAGTGTTCATGCAGAAATGTGCAGGATTGTGGCGTGTTATTTTATGTCAATGCACTCCCTGGGTATGTCCATTCATGTTCTGTCTATTTCTTGCTTGTATTTTCCTTTTGTTCCATATTATGGTTAGTAGGTACTTCTCTTTTAAAGTCGTGTTGCCCATGCCTACGGTCTTGGTCAAGCTGGGCTGTTGTGATTGTAAAAGAAAAACTTTAAATAAAATTTGTTGCCCATATGGTAGAGCTGTCCTGGACACATGGTACACAAGCAGTTAATTCAGTGATATTCTGATTTTTTTTACACTCACGTTTTTGGAAGATTATTAAACATGGAAATTAGTCCGTTTTTCTGGTGTTCAGGTTATAAGGGTTAAAATGATTACCATCCTTGTTTGTGTTCCATGTGCTGGGGGACCATCAGCTTATGATGATAGTGCTAGTCTAATTATGTTAATGTAATGTTGATTTATTTCAATTTATTAATGTAAATTTTAAAACAAAGATGTTATGTATAACAGGAAGTCGAAGGACCCTTACTGCTAATTGTCGGATCCATGATTAGGATATTAAATTAAATGTTGATTGTTGGTTGATATTAAATGTTGATTGTAAAATTGATTAAATACAAAGTTGTTATTTGTTAGTAAGCTTGAGTTACTTTTTGCAAGTCCTGTGATATGAGGCCCGTCACTTTTATGCTTCCTTCTAGGTGATTCTGCCTAGTCTTAAATATCGTGAGACGTCTCTCTCTCCTTAAACACAAAATTTACAAAATATGAGAAGGGATAGGGCCGGCTCAGGAGGCGAAGAGGTAATGCTATCAACAATGATGACAGTAGATAAATCGATGGACATCATAAACCAAGTGGCCGTAACTGTTCCGCCAAACTCCGAAAAGATCATCATGGTTAGAACTGCGGTAGATACTAGGGGCAATCAGTGCTCTATATTTGAACCCCAGGTAGTCAGCACACTGGGCATACTAATTGCCAGAAGTTTAGTAAAACCTGACGAAACCGGAAATGTACCTATTAGAGTGGCGAATATTTTGGATCAAGCTATCACTTTACAAAGCAATACGCTCCTAGGCAAATTGACTCCTGTGGCCTGGGTAGCCGGAATAATGCAACAAAGATCCAGTTCTTCGGATACTTCCAAATTACCAGAGGAACTGCAAGAATTATTGAACAGATCTTCTAACAAACTCTCAAGTCGTGAGGTAAAAGAACTCAGACAGTTTTTACATGAATTCAAAGATTGTTTTGCTGTTTGGGGACAGTCACTGGGAAGAACCTCTCTTGTGCAACATCGCATCAATACCGGGGACACAACACCGATACGCCAACCTCCTCGAAAGCCTCCATTATCTAAGCAAGGACATGCTCGGTTAGTACAGGACATGTTGACAGAGGGAGTAATCGAACCTTCGTCAAGTGCTTCGTCTTCTCCTGTAGTGCTGGTAGCGAAGAAGGATGGTGGATTGCGTTTCTGCGTAGACTACTGGAGGTTAAATGACGTTACAAAGAAAGACTGCTATCCATTACCTCGCGTTGACGATACACTCGACACGTTGTCCGGAGCACAGTGGTTTTCCACATTGGACCTGAAGAGTGGATATTGGCAAGTGGGTGTTCATCAAGAAGACAAGGTAAAGACCGCTTTCTCGACCCCAAGTGGCTTATTCCAATTTAACGTCATGCCATTTGTACTCTGTAATGCACCGGCAACCTTTGAGAGATTGATGGACCTGATACTCCGAGGCCTGACGTGGAAAACTTGCCTTGTTTACTTAGACGATGTCATAGTGATCGGGAAGACTTTCGAAGACCATTTGGAAAACCTTAAGGAAGTTCTAACTAGAATTCACGGTGCACAACTGAAGCTGAGCCCGAAGAAGTGTTCTCTATTCCAGAAGGAAGTACAGTATCTGGGCCATCTGGTTTCGGCATCGGGTGTTAGCATGGATCCTAATAAAGTAGACACCGTAAGAGACTGGCCAGTTCTGAAGAGTAAACACGAAGTTCGGAGTTTCCTGGGGTTATGCTCATATTACCAACGTTTTGTGAAAGGCTTCGCTACTATTGCTAAACCACTACATGAGCTAACGGAAAATAAACGAAACTTCCAATGGTCGAGAGAGTGTGACCAAGCATTTAGGACTTTGAAGATTGCATTATGTTCCCAGCCAATTCTCGCTTTTCCAGCTTCCGAAGGGAAGTACATCGTAGACACAGACGCAAACAATACTGGTCTAGGAGCAGTTTTGTCTCAAGTGCAGAACGGTGAAGAACGAGTAATAGCGTATTACAGCAAGACGCTTTCTAAACCAGAGAGAAATTATTGTGTTACAAGGAGAGAGTTGTTGGCAATTGTCAGAGCTTTGGAGCACTTCCATAAATACCTCTACGGGAGAGAGTTTTCACTACGTACCGACCATGCCGCGCTTGCATGGCTCTTGAGATTTAAAAATCCGGATGGAGAGTTGGCAAGGTGGCTCGAACGTCTGCAAGAGTACAACATCGGCGGGGGCACCTCCATGGTAATGCAAATGGCTTATCACGAAGACCGTGCCCGGAAGACTGCCGACATTGCCACAGAAAGGAAGAACAAAACTCAAGCGAACATGTTCAAGCCATCACTGTAGATATCCTGGCTGACGGCTGGACAACACAAGACTGTCGACAGGAACAGATGACTGATAAAGACATTGGACCAATCTTGACAGCAAAAGAGAAAGGTCGCCGTCCAGATTGGCAAGATATCTGCAATGGTACCGAAGTTCTGAATGGCTACTGGGCACAATGGGAATCTCTCAGCTTAGAAAACGGATTGCTGAAAAGGGCTTGGGAAAGTGCAGATGGACAAGATGTGGTCATGCAGTTGATAGTTCCCTGAAGTAAAGTGCAGTCTGTTTTGAAGGAGATGCATGATGGAACATCTGGAGGCCATCTTGGCGTTACCAAAACCCTTGACAAAATACGGAAGCGATTCTATTGGCTTCATCTTCGCCACGACGTAGAGGAATGGGCTCGGACATGTGAAATATGTGCTGCAAGCAAGGGCCCACAAACCAGAAGCAGGGGAAAAATGAGACAGTATAACGTTGGACTACCTTTCGAGAGAATTGCCATAGACATTGCTGGACCATTCCCAGTTACTGACGATGGAAACCGGTACATCATGGTTGTAGGTGACTACTTTACTAAGTGGGTGGAAGCCTACGCAATTCCAAATCAGGAGGTTACCACTGTGGCGAAGCAGTTAGTTCACATATTCTGTTGCCGTTATGGAGCCCCTATGGAAATCCATATGGATCAAGGGAGAAATTTCGAATCAGGAGTGTTTAAAGAATTATGCCGTCTACTCGGAATTCGCAAGACCAGGACAATGCCTCTGCATCCTCAGTCGGACGGGATGGTTGAGAGATTCAACAGGACACTTGAGCAGCATCTTTCGAAAGTTGTTGATGAGAACCAAACAGACTGGGACCAACGTATACCACTATTCTTTATGGCGTATAGGTCATCAGTACACGACACAACCGGCATGACTCCAGCAAAATTGGTGTTTGGGCGGGAGATTCGTCTTCGTGGGGACTTGATGTTTGGATCACCTGAGACTCAGTCCCAAGAGCCAAAGAACTATTCCTCGCAATTAGAAAACCAACTGCGAGAAATGAATCGCTTGGTAAGAGGACGGCTGAAGATTGCCAGTGATAAAATGAAAACTCGGTATGACATTCGCAGGAATGGTGTGGGTTTCGAAGAAGGAGATTAGGTCTGGTTGTTCAATCCAAAGCGCCGACGTGGTCGCTCACCTAAGCTTCAGTCTAACTGGGAAGGACCGTACGCTGTGAAAAAAAGAATTAACGATGTTGTTTATCAGATTCAACAGGAAGGACAGCAAAAGTTCAAGGTTGTCCACCTAGATCGCCTGGCTAAGTACAACTTTAGAGACGGTTTGCCAGTTCGGGACGAACAGGCTTAAGGAGGAGGCAGTGTTACGACGTCACAGAACAATCTACATGTTTATCGAATGTTCCAGAGAGATCCAGAGTGTAAGTGTGTGGTGTACGTGCTTGTATACGCATCTACGAGAAAGTTCTCGATGCCGCCAGCCATGCAGACTGTCAAGGCCGCAGTTAATTACGTAGTTCATATGCACGCTACGACGCAATTAGGAATCGTCTAGATATTCGACTAGCTATAAATACCGGTACTCAAACGACGTTCAGTTCAGTATTAGGGGAATTTTTGACTGTGCAGTTCGAGAGTATTAGTGCGATATATTTTCAGAGCTTTTCGAGTTATTACTGTGTACGTTCAAGTAGTTGCGTTTTATAATCGGACGGTTTAATTGTAATACAATTGAGTTTTAATATTGTAACGCATCAAAAAATACCATTACATAAATATAATAAATACCCAAATGAAGATCTACCATAAACATATCTAAGCTAATATAGCCAAACACACTAACAACAGGAAAGACAACACTAAAATGTCAAAGTCAAACCTGTATATCCATGAATAAATAATGTTAAGGAAACTAAGCACCCTAGAAAGGAAGGAGTTGTGATTAAATAAATCATCAATATTATAACAGAAGGAAAAGAGAAACCAAGTAACTACGTTAGCAACCAGGACCCAATAGATCCAATAAGTGAGGGAAAGTATCTAATAAGTGAGGAAAATATCCAACAAATAAGAAGAAAATATTACCAGTGTGAAGAGTACCCAATAAGTGAGGAATAATACCACAACCAGGAAGAACCTGAGAGGAAACTCCAAGTGACCAAGAGCAAAACTCTTGACAATATAATAATTCAATAAGCAACCACAGATAATAAAAGTGTGCTACTTAAAGTGAATTAAATAATATTATTATACAATGAGCTAAAATAAACCAACACAAACAATGATAGTGTATGATTTATAGAAAGTGTAAGCCTAGAAGTAACAATATCATTATCCAACAATCTGAAATAATCAAACACAAACAATGATAGTGTAGTATTTACAGAAAGTGGAAATATTAAGTGACAACAATTTTATACAATAATCTCGAATAAACCAACACAGACAATAAGTGTATTATTTATAAGTAAAAAGTATATAATAAAGACAACAAGTGAACTGAAGTTAAGTGCAGAAATAATTGCTTGTAACGTGTCAAAATTGGGTCATTTCATTTATTGCGGTTATGGGGTCTTTGTATTTCATTTATTTCATTTTTCGGGGTTTCATAAAATTATTGTACAAACAATTCCATTGTAACAGACCACGTGGCAAGATAACAGTTAGAACAAAGGCAAGACGCAGTTTCCCGTTGTGAAATTAGTACCGAGGTATGTGCCACCCTAAATTTCTCAGAACTTTGTATAAATGTGACCGCGCACTCACGCGCAGTCCAGGTCCGCGCTCGGAGTGACGCCGTCGTCCAAAAACCAAGATGCCTGGAGAACAATTCTATTCACCGTCTCCTTAGCCAACCTGCAGGAAACGCAGCTAAGGACCGCCTCCTTTTAGTGACGTCAGAATGGCAATGCCTAATATCATCGGCACACACTAGGAAAAAACACACTATGTGTCATGGTCATAGCTAATAAGCTACAGCAACTCAACGTTAAACGGCGACAAAATCCTTTGGCTATGAACAGTAACTTCCTGCCGCTCAACAAAGGACGCTTCCCAGTCTTTCGCTGTCCGTGTCGGCCGACACACAGAGCCAAGTTAGGCTCCTTATAAAATTTTATATTTTACCGGTATTAGAGTGAAACAACAGTAAAAATTTATGTGACCGCGGTCAATCAAAAGTGTAGAACGAATCAGATATTTTTTGGACACTAAAACAAGAAATTTAAAAGAACAATGGGTGCGCGCGGAAACCACGTTGCCGGCGGATTTCATTCTAATAAAAGTGTAAGGGCTGTGGGGATTAAAATGGTATGGGGTTTTTAATAAATTAAAATTAATATATGTGAGAAAGGCAGGCTGGGCTGTTTATATTTATGTATGTGTGTATTATAATAAAAGGTAAGGTAATTATGTTTTTTGTATTAATAATCATCTATGTATAAGTCTGTCATTCCAAGTTTAAAAAACAGAGTAGAGAATAACAATTTTTTTTGATTTTATACATGTAAGATGCTCAACAACAGTAAAAATTAAAAATTACTATTTTCAAATGGTAAATATTGAGAGTTAAATTCTTTCAAAAACCTTATTTCGTTTTATGTACTGTCAAGTTCGTCGAACGAATTGGGTTCGTCCCCACTATGCGATCCGGCCAGATCGAAGATTAAAGGTAAGTGGAAGTTTCAATATAGTTGATTAAATAAAATACCAAAAAAGTAATAAAGTTACAATTGGTGCCGTGACCAGGATGTAATATAACAAAAAAGGTTGTATTACACCGGCCTACATTTGACAGTACATTGAATGAAGTACGGTTGCGAAAGCAAAATTGTATTGATGTAAACTTACGTAATTATGATAGAAGGGTGATTTTATGTATGTTGTAATATCAGTTTTGAAAAAAGATTAATCATTGGTAGTTGTTACGTAAGAAAAAATAGATCAAATAAAAATGTCTGAGAACACAGAAAAAAGCAGTGTAGTAGATTCAGTTATGAGTGAGAGTGGCCTTGGTTCGATGAACCCATCGCCAAGTGTGAGCGAAGTAAGTCAGTCAAGGCCAACAGCTGAGTTGAGCTTGCAATCAATAGTTAACGATGACCTAACTGGGTCAATTATAGTCGATCACGCAGAAGCAAAATCTACCTCGGTATTAAGCAAATCAAATAAAGCGAAAGAATTATCAATGAATGATATATTCAATCTAATACAAACTATGTCTGAAAACATGGTAAAAAATAGTGATTTCAATGTATTAAATAAACGCTTTGATAATAACGAAATAATTTTAAATGAGATGAAAAGTGATTTTAACAATAAATTAGATGAACAGAAAATCAAATGCGAACAGCAGAATATTCAAAACGAGATTAATTTCAAAGAAATTAAAGACCAGAATACTCAGTTGCAGCAGAGTATTAGCGTAAAATTTGATGAGTTGATAAATAATATACAAGACAAGAATGAACGTCTAGAAAGTACCAATAAAATAAGAAAGAATTTGAATAAAGTAGAACCGAGTACGAGTAATACAAATAAAGTGGTAATGGCAATGTTGTATTAGATAAAGAATTAATAAATAATAATGATGTTGTTGAAAATAATGAGAATAATAATGTAATTGAAAATGTAATATCTGGGAGTACTGATGAGTTTGTAGAATGTGATTATGAGATGTTAATGTGTGTTAATGAGTTAGAGAGAGAGAGAGGAAAAATAGTATAGTGATAGAATGTGGGCAGAGGGTAAATTTTCCCATTAATTTTTCTGAACCAAGGCGTTCACAAATGTTGTTTTTGAAGGACAAGAGACCCGTATTGGTAGATGAATTGAAGTGTTTATTTTTGTTGTGTAATTTTGTACCCTCTGTCTGTAATAATTTTGAGAGTGTGATATGGTATTGTGATGAGAGAGATTTACCTAGAGAATTGTATGTTAATAAAGAAACAGTATTGTATAAATTGAATAGGGAGTATGATGAATGGAAAGAAAGTTTAGAAGTATATTTGAATAATAATGATTTAATTGATGAGACAAAAGTAAATAACCTAACAATGAATATAATTACTGATGGAGACTTAACAAAAATACTTAACGTTGACTGGTGTAATGATTATTTTGGTAAAAGGAATGAATTTGGTTTTTATGGTTACAACACACAAAACAGTAATTTGTGTGTTAATGAAATGGAACAATGCTATATAAAACAAAGATTAATATGGGACGATGGGGGGTAGACTATAAAACGATAAAAGACAATTATAAACATTTTGTTTATGGTTTTTGACCCGGCAGATTTGGACAATGAAGTGCGGAAAAAACTGAACAGTTTATAACAAAAGTTTGTAAATAAAAATGTAGTAAGTTTATTTGTGTGCCTTGTAGAATGTTAAGTAAACAAGTATGCAGGTAATGGTTGCAACAATAACAATAGTAATATTTTGCAATTTAATAAATATCAGAATTAATTTTGAGAACAGTAATTGACTAATTGTAATTACTTGGTAGCTATGTAGTTTATATTTTCAATACTTGGTATTTTAATTTAATTAAAACAATTTGATAGGTTTTAAATATTTTGATTGATTTAACAGTTATATAGTTGAAATTTTTTTTGAAGTTAAATGATTTTATGAGATTGGTGAATGTGGTGATTAAATGATAAATTGTTTGATTTAAACTAACATTTGTATTAAATGTTTCAGAGGTGAGGTGAAAGTATTGGTATGGTGATTATGTTTTGTGTGTGTCAATTTAAATGTAAGTATAAAAAATTTTATGGTACCAATCAAGTATAATTAAAATGTTTACAGGTGTGACGTAGATGGAAAGATTTTATTCAATAATGAGATGATTATCTCATACAATATAATATAATTGTATTAAAAATGATAATTAAAAAATTTAATAATAATTGAACGATGATATATGATAATTATTAATAATGAATTTGAAAATTTTAAGTAACCCAAGTGTAGAAGGTTATGGAGGAGTTAAATGATTAATGATGGATGAAAGTTTCATATTATGAGGTTGTACATTTAATTTCGTATTTAATTATTAAGTTTAGTGTTATAAAAGGTATTTTACTTGTGATTCCCCAACTTTTCGGGCGGTCACGGCATCACCGAACCCTGACCGTGGAATTGGTTTAGCTTTAACAGCTATGGTTGGGGCTCATTGCGTCACGTTCTGCCTTAACTGGCCATAGCTGTTATCGTTGTCAAGGTGCATTTTGAAATTGATGGGGGGTGAAATTAAGGGGAATCACCAAACTAGGGAACAGCGGCTACCACTCTGTCCGCATGGGGGCAGCAAAGCCAGGTGGTAGACCCGTTTAAGGGCGTTTAATTATAGACAAGAATATGTTGATATTCATAATATTAAAATGTAACTGCCGAAGCAAAGACACGGACAGGTCAAACTACTCCAAAAAATATGCCGTCTTTGTGGAAGCGAAAAGGCGCCACAGTCTTACACAACTTGCAATAGAGTGTGTGGATGGGAGGTGACTCAGGTGAGTCACGAATTTAAATTTGATAACATAAAGATTGCTAACTAAAATTTTGATCCAATAAAAATGCTTGTGTTCTGTTTAAATAACTACATGCTCAGACATTCAATATAAGGTATTCATTCTAGGTTTTAAATGTAATAGTGTATTGTAGTAAGTTAGATATAAGAATTGATAACAAATATGTGTTTTATCATGTGTGTATTTCAAAACTAAGTAAATGAATTAACTGACTGGCAGGCGGTTAACATAAAGTATCAGAATCAGAAAAAGGGGAAACAATGAGGGTAGAAGTAAGTATTGATAAATATATATATATATATTTCATGTGATTTGTTCAATTTTGAGATGTGTTTTCATTGTGTTAAGGAGATCAGCTGATCAGCAATAAAATGTCACTGGTATATTGGTTGTAAATGTTCCAGGTAATTAATGTTTAATGTAATGTTTCAATGTATTACAGATGCTATTTAAAGTAATGATAAAAATAACTTGATAAATTGAGAAGTAAAGTAATAATTGGTGAAAGTTAATAAAAGATAGTTTTTGGGGTGATGAATATTTGTTAGGACATGTAGATCTGTCCGAGAGAAAGTTAAAGTTGAAATAGGAGAGAATAATATTGTTTTGGAAAATAATGTAATGAGGTTGTAAGATAATGTGTGTTAGAGAGTTTTAAGAAGTACTGATGTTGACACAGTAGTAATGGAGAATCTATGTAGAGTTTTGAGTGATATATTGATGTTGTTAATTGATGATGTTCTTTTGTTGTAGTTGAAGTGAGGTAATAAGATTGAGATTTTGGGGATGGCAATTTTGTAGTAGGGGGTAGTGTAATGTAGGAGTCCGCAACATAATGATAGTTTGGGACGGGATGGGACCGATTTAGGGGGAAAGGGGTCGCCTAAGGTAGAATCCAGGGACCAAATAGTGGGAAATGAGTTTTGGGGGGGGGGAAACACGTATCCTAAATATAAAGGGTTAGAGAGTATTTTTTTTATATATAGAGAGAAGGTGGCGATTTGAGTTTACTGATAAGTTGATGGGTGTCATGTTAGTAAAAGTTGTTAGTAGTAGAGTCAAAGGGAGAAAGATTATATATGTATACAGAGCAAGTAGTAAATTAAATTTTTATAAGTATTTAGATCACCCACAGTAATGGCGAATAAGATTGTTGAATGAAGAAGGAGATTTATAATGAAAATATATTTTTTTACTAAAAACAGTGACAAAATTTTGATAGAATGTGGAAATAATGTAAAATTAAGAATTGTTTGTTTTGAATAATTTAAATGTCAATCTGCTTGTTATTTATATTAATATTTTGTTAATTTTAAATGTTTTATTTTATTATGTTTTGTGTTTCAAGTTAGATTGTTACAGATGTTAAATGTATTTTCAGATATAAATTGTACATAAGGTATGTGGGTCAAGGTTGTGGACTTGACCTAGTTTTGATCAGCTGACAGTGAGGTCATATCTATATATATAAAAGAGAAATACCACTGACTCACTCACTGACTCATCACGAAATCTCCGAAACTATAACACCTAGAAACTTGAAATTTGGCATGTAGGTTCCTTATGTGATGTAGGTATCCGCTAAGAAGGGATTTTTGGAAATTCGACCTTTAAAGGGGGAAAAAGGGGGGGAAGTTTGCCTGACTGACTGACATAGAATCAACGTAGAGCAAAACTACTGAATGGATATCAATGAAACTTTGAACATAGCTTCATCATAGGTCTTAGGTGCTCACTAAGAAACGGTTTTAAAAACTTTCACTCCTAAGGGGCGGCAAACCCCCCCCCCCATTGTATCTATGTATGTATGTTCCACATCTCCTCCTAAACCACTGGACCGATTTCAACCAAACTTGGCACAAATATTTTACGCGACGGGAGAACCAACATAGGATAGGTGTTTTTTTTCAATGGGGTCCTTTGGGGGGTTCTTTGGGGTTTTTCACATCTCCTCCTAAACCACTGGACCGATTTCAACCAAACTTGGGACAAATATTTTACGCAGCGGGAGAATCAACATAGGATATGTGTTTTCTTCGATGGGGTCCTTTGAGGGTTCTTTGGGGTCTTCCACATCTCCTCCTAAACCACTGGACCGACTTCAACCAAACTTGGCACAAATATTTTACACAACGGAAGAACCAACATAAGATAGGTGTTTTTTTGATACGATCCTTCGGGGGGTCCTTTGGGGTCTTCCACATCTCCTCCTAAACCACTGGACCTATTTCAACCAAACTTGGCACAAATATTTTACGCAACGGGAGAACCAACATAGGACAAGTGTTTTTTTGATACGATCCTTTGGGGGGTCCTTTGGGGTCTTCCACATCTCCTCCTAAACCAGTGGACCGATTTCAACCAAACTTGGCACAAATATTTTACGCAACGGGAGAACCAACATAGGACAGGTGGTTTTTTTTCGATATGATCCTCTGGGGGGTCCTTTGGGTCTTAAACAACTATTAGATCTGGTTACTATGGCAACCCAATAGAATAGATTCTTGTTACCATAGCATCGGTGGAAGTCTCCTGCGTAGGAAATAGCGCGGGAGTCGTCCGACGGGCCTTCCCCGGAGTTCATCCACGGAACCCGGGGAGTCTTAGGTCGGATCCCGTGAAAGACGGCGGGGCCAGAGTCCACGGTTCTTATAAATAAAGATATAGGTTATGATATCAAAGGTGGTGTATGCATCTTAAGAAACGTCTTAATAGTGTGTGAATTCAGAGTTGTTTCAGTTTGAATTTAAAAGTGTTAAAAAGTGTGTAAAGTGTTTAAGAGTTAAGATCGAAGTAAGTTATAAGCGAGTACAAAAAACAAAGTTTTGATAGCGAATGTATTCAGACCATAGAGCTCAGACAATATAAATGCACTTGCTTTAGTTTGAATTTAAAAATTGATAAGCTGAAATCTATAGAGGTATTGTATTGTTAGAATAAGTTTAGGAGACACTAATTTAACAAATGCCTTATTTCAACATTAACACAATGAATTATAAAACGACAGTTAAATACGCAGCGCGTGCAAGTACTGTAGACATTTTATTGAAAACTAATTTAGCTGTTCGCCCTCTCCCAGAGTTACAAATCGAGCAGGAGCATCACGCGCAACAGAATTCTTCTCCAGATATAAGAATACAGTTTATGACATGTTCTTAAACAGGTGCGCTACAGAGTATTCCTCCAGTGAGAATGCGAACGTAACAGTATAAGGAAGATTATACAGTATACAAGTAATATAACGTTAGAACAAGAATAGGTGCCTATGAGCCTATGAATAAATTATGAACCCGAGCAACGCTGGGTAAATCGGCTAGATATAGATATCTATATAAGCCAAATACCACTGACTGACTCACTGATCACGATATCTCTGAAACCACTGAATGGATATCAGTGAAACTTTGAACATAGCTTCATCATAGGTCTTAGGTGCTCACTAAGAAACGGTTTTAAAAACTTTCACTCCTAAGGGGCAAAAAACCAAATACTGAAATTTATAGCGGGAAATGCATACTTGGTAAATGAAGTGGTTGACATCTCAGTTTACTGGAAACCCCGAATACATTTAGTCCTGAGTTTTTAATCATTGTTTTAAATTGAAAAAACTTCGTTGTTTGCAGGTTCTTATAGTCGAGAAAATTTCGAAGTTCAATTAATTAATAAATGTATGTCCTTTTTGTTCTCGGAAATGGCTCTAACGATTTTCTCGAAATAAATAATAAATAGCTGTTGCTATGAATGTAAATAGACAAACTAAGAGTTGAGAATTTGTACAATCTATCTAATCCTATACTATTAAGCGAGCAATAATTGTACAATTACATACAACGTGAAACTCCGTAGCGAAGCACGGGTATTTTGCTAGTAAGTTAATGGTATGGAAGTTAATTCAACTTTTGTTTTTTTTTGATCAATTTAAACAACTTTTAAATAATTTCTATATGTAAAGGAAACATTTTAATAAATTTAAATTTTGGCTTCGAATTTTAAATTTTTGGAAAATATTTTTTGAAAAAAAAAAAATCTTGATTTTTCGCCTGCCAGCTAATGGATATTTTAAGCTTTGATTATCTTATTGTTTGTGTACTAACCATGTTTATTTTTATTGATTTATTGTATTGACTTGTATTGTTAGACGCTAAGTATTCACATGTTAGGTTAAGGATGTTCTTAATTATAAGAAATGTTTAAATCAATTTATTTTAAATAAATACAGAAACCAGTGAAGAGAATAATTTAAAATTTATACGAAATTTATGAATTAATTTTACATGAAAACAACCAATGGGTTGCAATTTAAATAACTTTTAAAGAATTTTTCAATTTTATAATATGTAATGTCAGTATGTAATGTGAGTGTGTGTGCACCCAGTATCTGCTAAAGGCAGCCCAGCTTGCATACAAGGGGAAACATATCGGCTGAGGATCTGGCATAGTCTAAGCCAGGGATTGAGGATTTTGGGGGTTAGCATGTTAGAAGGTGAGGTGTGCTGTGGTACTTGTCTGTTCGATTTTTCGGTGTTGGGATCTCTTACGGAGAAGTCCAGTGATCTCGTTCAGATGCATCCATAGTCGCCAAGCCAGGGGGGTCGTGTACCCATGAAGAGTAAAGAACAAAAGGGGTTGTCGGCACCAGTTCCTCACCGGTCCTCTTAGGGGTTTTATCAATGAGATTTCTTCTGTTTTGGACAGAAGAATTCTCATTGGGGGGGGTATTGTAACGTGTCAAAATTGGGTCACTTCATTTATTGCGGTTATGGGGTCTTTGTATTTCATTTATTTCATTTTTCGGGGTTTCATAAAATTATTGTACAAACATTAATTCCATTGTAACAGACCACGTGGCAAGATAACAGTTAGAACAAAGGCAAGACGCAGTTTCCCGTTGTGAAATTAGTTCCGAGGTATGTGCCACCCTAAATTTCTCAGAACTTTGTATAAATGTGACCGCGCACTCACGCGCAGTCCAGGTCCGCGCTCGGAGTGACGCCGTCGTCCAAAAACCAAGATGCCTGGAGAACAATTCTATTCACCGTCTCCTTAGCCGACCTGCAGGAAACGCAGCTAAGGACCGCCTCCTTGTAGTGACGTCAGAATGGCAATGCCTAATATAATCGGCACACACTAGGAAAAAACACACTATGTGTCATGGTCATAGCTAATAAGCTACAGCAACTTAACGTTAAACGGCGACGAAATCCTTTGGCTATGAACAGTAACTTCCTGCCGCTCAACAAAGGACGCTTCCCAGTCTTTCGCTGTCCGTGTTGGCCGACACACAGAGCCAAGTTAGGCTCCTTATAAAATTTTATATTTTACCGGTATTAGAGTGAAACAACAGTAAAAATTTATGTGACCGCGGTCAATCAAAGTGTAGAACAGAATCGGATATTTTTTGGACACTAAAACAAGAAATTTAAAAGAACAATGGGTGCGCGCGGAAACCACGTTGCCGGCGGATTTCATTCTAATAAAAGTGTAAGGGCTGTGGGGATTAAAATGGTATGGGGTTTTTAATAAATTAAAATTAATATATGTGAGAAAGGCAGGCTGGGCTGTTTATATTTATGTATGTGTGTGTTATAATAAAAGGTAAGGTAATTATGTTTTTTGTATTAATAATCATCTATGTATAAGTCTGTCATTCCAAGTTTAAAAAACAGAGTAGAGAATAATTTTTTTTGATTTTATACATGTAAGATGCTCAACAACAGTAAAAATTAAAAATTACTATTTTCAAATGGTAAATATTGAGAGTTAAATTCTTTCAAAAACCTTATTTCGTTTTATGTACTGTCAAGTTCGTCGAACGAATTGGGTTCGTCCCCACTATGCGATCCGGCCAGATCGAAGATTAAAGGTAAGTGGAAGTTTCAATATAGTTGATTAAATAAAATACCAAAAAAGTAATAAAGTTACATGCTCAAATATGAAAGTAAATGGAACTGATTACCTGTAACTACCATGACTGACTCTAAATATAAGATCATTGCAAAACACACATTTAGATATCAGGAGAGTGGAAAGTAAAATCAACAGAATGTAATTGTTAGAATATCAGAAATAAAACAACATGTATTAGATAAAAAACAGTCAACCAAACCAAATGTTACCATCCAATATATATACCAATAACTAATTATAATTAGATAATACTATGTAAACAAATAGTCAGTAATAGAGTTAAAATACATAAAACCATTGTACTAGCTAATAGTAATACCAATTATGGTAAATATATAAGAAAATACACAAGAAACCAAACTAACACATATAGGCATTGTTGTAATACAGTGATATACACATAACCCCAACTGAGCAGAATTTGCAACAAAGAATCATCATTAACGATTAGAAAAACACTGATAAAAGTATTTACATAATGCAACAACCAATCTAGAATAAATAATGAGTAGAATAAACCCAATATGAACTAGAAAACACAACGATATACTGTAAATTTTATAAACAAATAGCAGCCAAAATACCAAACCACAGAGTAACTGACAGAATTATATAAAAAACTATCAATTAAAACTAATCAGAAAGAGGAAAATAGTATAATAGCAGTTTCAAGAATACTCGATACTTCTTTGAGAACACTTAACAAACAGTAAATGCGTAAATTTATGTAATAATCATGAAAAACGATAGTACATGTCAGATGAAGCTAGATGAAAGTAACAGTCCCACAGAAACTTGTGAGTAATTAGCCCAGCAAGGATTACTAAATATCCAAAATAAGATGTAAACGAACATTAAATACCAGTTAATGGAAGAAAATACATCCATAATACAAAACTATTTGTAAAATAAGAGTGTCAGAATGACAGGACACCTGACATGGTGTGATAAAACCATTTATTGTAAATAAACTAAGATATGTTAGTAACTACAAAACTGCACCAAATGTGTAGAATCGTTTGAGGTATAAACTAAACACAATAGAATTGTGTGAGAGTGAAATATATATTGTAAATAATAAGAAATAATGCATGGACATTTAAGGCCTACTCGCCTGAAAAGTGTATTATTGAATTTTGTAAATATTTAGCATTTAAGAAATAATTAATGAGAAAAAAGGACTTGAAGCATAATCAATAAGTGATATATGTATCATGTGATACAATAAAAGCGAAAAAACTTATGTTTAAATAAGAAACACTAAAAGTGCATCAACGAAAGTCTAAATAGTTTAATCATGAACGAAAATAGTGCTTGTGTGGACCCAAAATAAAGAGCAAAGCAGCCGAAATAACATGATACTATTAGTTTTCGAATCGGAGGTACATTAAGAAGGTTATGAGCAATCATAATTATTCAGTCAATTACAAAAGAATTGATGGCTTCCTTTTTATACTCTCAACCCCAAAAACAGACGCTGAGAAATAAAAATTATTAATTTCTTGTGGCATAAGGGGACAAGATTAAACGACTTTCAGCCAATTAGAGACGCTGATTCCAAGCAGATGCCGGCCAAAGTGGAGCTAAGCGTGGCTTCACTAAAAAACTGGACATCGACGCCAACAGAACGTTTCTCCGCTGAGAGTATATTAATAACAATGTGCGCGTTCCCCCCCCCCCAGTAGACAGATAACTAACCTAACATCATAACCTCCAAAACGTGTGAAGTGTAAATAGTGCTACTAGACTTAGTATATTATCATTGCTAGTGTATAATCCCAGCAATGAAAAGTGATAATAAGGGAGTATATTGAATTAACAACATTTAACTGAATTTTAAATGATTTTGAAATAATAATTTTTGTGTTGATACTACGTTAGTCAAATGCGATCACACGTGACTAAGATAACTAATAATTATGAATGAACGTATTATTGAATAAAAGTACTCAATAATATTTTTTTAAATAAAATATTATAAATTTTAAAAAGAATCAAAATGAAAAACTACTAATTAATTAACACAAATGTATTTGAACATAGATTCTGATTTGATTTTAATGATAACGAAAGACAATTCGATTCTTAATAATATTTGAGAACTGTCAATAAAGTTAATGATTAATAAATGTCATTAACTAATATTATGTATAACGATGAGATATTATGAATTTAATTCAGATATTTTTATCAATTAACTTAGAAAAAATTTTCATTCTAACCTACCTGTTGTTGAAATGTACACAATTGATACAGTGCAATGCTTTCAATTCAAGAAAGCATAACTATTTATAATTTATTATTATATATATAAACTTTCACATATGAACTTACTTTTTTATCACTTCCCCATATGTTTCAAGGTGATGTGCCTCTTCCTCAGTGGGAGTAAATACTGAATGTCATTTTACAGAATAACGGTTATGGACTATAGGTGTGTGTGGTGGGGGTTGAATGTGGGAGGGAATTGGCGCTGAGGTTCAAATTGTGTGTTTGGATCAGTGTATCGAATAGTGTATGTGATCCATAATGTAATTGTTCATTTAATATGTTGTTTGGTTGTAGTGTGTGATATCTGTATATTTCAAATTGTTCAGCTGTGTTTAGTTTTCTACTTTTAGGTAAGTAGTGTAATATTTCCATGTTATGTTCTATGTTTGTGTAACTGTGGTTTTCGTTTTGTAAATGTGTGGCAAATGTGGAATGTATGTAGTTTGTGGTGAGGGCTTTTAAATGTTCTGAAAATCTGGAGGAAAAAGATCTTCCCGTCTGGCCGATGTAGAATTGGTGACAATCATTACAATTTAATTTATATACCCCTGTTTTGTTGTATGTGTCTGTGTCTTTGTTAGTATTATTTATGTGTTTCCTAATGGTGTTGTTGGTTCTGTAGGCTACTTTATAATTATGTTTCCTAAATGTGTTTGCAATTTTGTGCGTATTGGAATTGTAGTATGTAAGTGTTATGTATTTACTGGGTTGTGTGCTGTTGGTCTGATGTGTTTTACTTTTTGTGCTTAGGATGCGTTTGTGTAGTTTATTTATTAATTCGGGGTTGTATCCATTTTTGACTGCTATATATTTGGTTGTGTTCAATTCTTCTTGGTAGTCATGTGTGTTTAGGGGTATTGAAGTGAGCCTATATATAGCAGTCAGAAATGGATACAACCCCGAATTAATAAATAAACTACACAAACGCATCCTAAACACAAAAAGTAAAACACATCAGACCAACAGCACACAACCCAGTAAATACATAACACTTACATACTACAATTCCAATACGCACAAAATTGAAAACACATTTAGGAAACATAATTATAAAGTAGCCTACAGAACCAACAACACCATTAGGAAACACATAAATAATACTAACAAAGACACAGACACATACAACAAAACAGGGGTATATAAATTAAATTGTAATGATTGTCACCAACTCTACATCGGCCAGATGGGAAGATACTTTTCCTCCAGATTTTCAGAACATTTAAAAGCCCTCACCACAAACTACATACATTCCACGTTTGCCACACATTTACAAAACGAAAACCACAGTTACACAAATATAGAACACAACATGGAAATATTACACTACTTACCTAAAAGTAGAAAACTAAACACAGCTGAACAATTTGAAATATACAGATATCACGCACTACAACCAAACAACATATTAAATGAACAATTACATTATAGATCACATACACTATTCGATACACTGATTCAAACACACAATTTGAACCTCAGCGCCAATTCCCTCCCACCATCAACCCCCACCACACACACCTATAGTCCATAACCGTTATTCTGTAAAATGACATTCAGTATTTACTCTCACTGAGGAAGAGGCACATCACCTTGAAACGTATGGGGAAGTGATAAAGAAAGTAAGTTCATATGTGAAAGTTTATATATATATATTGTAACGGTCCACCCGAGTCGTACCTGCAAAATGTGTACATAAAATAATGTGTTTTGGATGATTAGTGCGTTCGCCTCGCACCGGGTCGTTACAGTAATTTAGTGGCTAGCGATGTTTGTAGCGTAGTTCTGATCACCTGTGTATTACGGCAGTAACCTTACCTGTTATTCTTAGGGGGTGTAATAATCCCGGGTGGCGCCAAGTCGTTTTTACAAAACAACTAAAAACTGTGTTTGAACAAGTTATCAGCGTAGCGGGTTGGTGTATTCGAATCGTTCCCGCTCGCACAGCCGTCTCAATCGTCGCTTCTGACGACTAACTAGCAACTAGCTTACTGCTACAATTTATTCTTCAATACAAGTAATTATTATATAGCACTCCCTAAGAAATGATAACGCTTGTTACTCCCTGTAATGAATATTTTTTAATGGTGATAACTGGAAACGTTTACAAGTACAACAAAATAATTATCGTTTGATTACATGAGATCTTATTTTCAGGGCGGCGAATTAATTTAGAAACCATTTAACCTAGCGTCTGTTTACGTTAGGCGTATTACAATGTTTTGGTTTCAAAATCCGTGGATTCTTTTGACTATGAGTTAGAGAACTACAATGGTTACAATAAAAATACAAATTACCTTAATCTAAGTGTACAAGAAATATAAAGTGTGCTGTTACAATCTGTTGTGTAGTGTTGTAAAGGTGTTCTGTAAGTTTGTGTTCAATTCTTAGGTTATTTTATGTTAACAATGTTTCATTATGTTTTAATTTGCTTAAATACTCTATGAAAGAGAAATACTATCTTTATAGTGTGGTAATTTTACCTTTCAAAATTATTTAAAGTGATTAGGGTTGGTGGAAAATAAATAATTGGATATTACTTAACAATTCGACGTGTATAGGCCTCGGTAGTTGATTCGAGATAGGAATTGGCTGCATAAAATCAGTTTTCTTGGATTTTGGGCTTCATTAAAATGTGGCGTCCTTTCGTCTTGTGTTTGGACGTTCTATTTATGGATAATTTCCGTTTATTCAGGTCTTGGGTCTTGTAATATTGGTTGTAGTGGTCATCTGCTTCTTTGACGATTAGTTTTCAGCAACTTTATACTATTATTTTCATGATTTACACTGAAAAAACTTTCTTCCGGACTTCTGCATCTGTATGGCTTGATGACGCTTCGCTTCTTTTTTTCTCTCTACTAATTTCTAACGGTATTTTTCTGTCAACAACCGCTGTTTCCATAGTAACGGTATTTTTCGAATAGGCTTATTTTGAGTTGATGTATTGTTATCGAAACTTCGAATCCTTCGTATATCTTCTGATTACTGTTATTCCTCCATCTTCCTTCCTGGTTAATAAATATTGTCACTATAGTATTTATTCTCGTTCATAGATTATTTTGATACCCCACAAGCTTGGGTATTTTCAGATTTTAAGTTTTTACAATTATGTTAATGCTTGTTAATTACATTTCTTTTTATATAATAATGCCTATTACAATATTTTGTGTTATAAATGATCTACAATTTATCCTTGGTGATTCCTTCACCTCAGATTTTCTAAATTCTGATTCAATTTGTTACAATCTTTGTATGTTTGGTTCTGACAGTTATGTTTTTTTCTAGGTCTAAGTAGCCATTATAATAATTTACTTATTTCGTTCAAATCACATTTTGTTTCAGCCTATTGGGCTTACTTTGTTATTTTTATTAGTTGTGTTGTGTTTTGAGTCTGTAGGTGTTTTGTTTATTATTCAATATTGCTCTCCTTATTTCAATCTTAAAAATATAACATTAGGTTTATGGACTGCACATTGCATTCAGCCATATCCTCTTCTAACAATAACATGAACACAATTTTTTATAAGTTATTAGAGTTATTGTTTTGATTAAGAGATATCATCACTCACTCCTAACTTATCCTTATTTGCTAATTTTTTAGTTTATAACACATATTATCTGTGTTGTGATAAACAACATCACTTGTTATTAAATTAATAATAGTCCTTTATAAATTAGGTATCTTTGTTAGTTTTTTGACTTCTCAATCTCTAAACAATTTTTATATTCCCTCCATGGTAACACCTTCAATTTATTCTATTCTGGAATCCTCCCTTTTTACTTACTACTGGCTATAGTTAACTTAACTCTATTGAACATCTTTTAAATAAAAAGTCATTATCACTTCTAGTGTTTTTCTATCCCTTATACTATAATTCACTCTTAATACTACTTATTTATCAGTTATCTATGCACTGTTTATTTCCAACTTTTACCTTACCTTCACTTGTAAATCACTTCTTGTTAATTACAATTTCACTAGTGTCACACTTCACTTTGGGGTTCTTACACCTACCCTATTACACTATATCACTGTTTATATCATTTGTTTGATAGTGGGTGACCCCTATACTTATTTCTCTTTCATGACTTAATCCTAATGACAATTAATACTTAATAACTAATACTTACTGACTAATAACAATTCTAATTTGTGGTTTCTGGTTGCCTTTTTAATGGGTAGTAACCGTTATCTCTCCTTCCTCCTGGTAACCCTTGTTTTGGTTTCAATGTTCTTGGTGAGTGCTATTTTACTTATTTTGGTGAACCATTCTTGGTTTTCACTTTTGCTCGTCTCCCTCCTTCTTCATTTTCCTTGTTCGTTTAATATATTAGGTCCTTTCATCCGTTTCTTGGGACATTTTGGGGTCATTTAAACCCATAAACTTGTTTCCTTGTGGCTTAGGTTTATTATTTCCTCATTCTCGTTGTTTATTTGTGGTTCCCTTCTTTATGTTTGGGTTGTTGTCTCAATCACTTTAAAATATTTACATTTTACTAAGTATGTTCCGTGGTTCCCTTCTTTATGTTTGTGTTTTTGTCTCAATCACTTGGGTTGGGTTAAAGTCGTCGTATTGTCGTGTCATATTCCTTATATTTTTATTTAAACTCAATCATTCCATTTGATAAGAAGTATTTTTTACAATTATAAATATTTTTTTTTATCTCTGGTACGGGGTTGGCTATTTGTGTCGTGACATAATGCCTCTCCTTTAAAATTGATCATTTTGATAAAACACTAGTATAGTTTTTTATGAAATTATCAGTTATACATAACCTTTTTCCTTTTCTTTCTTGGTCGTTTCTCCATTCTTTATTTCTCTTCTTACTGAATTCATTCCATTTTATTTGGATCTGTTTTTCTTTTTATTTCCATTGGTGTGTTCTCCCTTATACACAATTTTTTCCCTAACTTTAGTAGCTGGTTTCTCCCATTACTACTCATTTTTCTGAGACCAGAGGCACGTCATCTCTGCTCAGTTTATTTGATTGCTGGACTTTTCAACAGTCAATCATAAATACCTTTTTTGTCAACTTGTGACTTAATAATAATAATATATTTTGGGATTGTCCACCTTGTGGTTTGTTTTTAGATCACTTTGGCCTTTTACTCATTCTTCCTTCCGCTGTACCTTGACTATATACTATCATTTGCTCATACATTGATTGTTTTTTATTTATTTATATGTTAATTTCATCATTAACTTTTCATTTTTCGGTTTTCAATTCTCATTGTGATCATTTTAATTATCTTAGACATTGGTATACCTTTCTCAGTTAATTAGCAATATTTTGCTTTAGCCATAGCTTGTATATTTGATTCATACATAACTTCTCTCTTTCTTTGTACCAGTTTAGATTTTTTATTTTACAGATAAATATCTTTGATTCATTATTATAATTTCATGTACTTATCTTATCAGGTTTGGTCTGATTTTATTTTTGTATATTTCAGTTTGTATTAATTCTTTGTAAGTTAATTTTCTCACACCATAGGAATTTGTGTAGCGTATTCCTATTTTGGTACATTTTGTTTAATTATTTCATATACTTCACACATCAACTTTTAATATATTGTAAGTTGATTTCACTTAGTAGGAATTTATGTATCTCATTCCTTTGTTTTGATATTTTTTATTTTGTTTTAGGCCTCATAAGTCATCGATCTGTTGTTGCAAGTTGTGCTCACATAATTTTTGAATTTTGGTATCTGTATTTTATTTACAGTTACTTGTCCTTCGTGATGACATATGGCCGTACATTTTATAATATATAATTTTATTTTGGTATCAATTCAATTCTCATGGTTGTGGATTTATTATATTATCATTTCCATTCCATATTATAGCCTTCTCCTTTTTGTTCGACACTTCGTTATTATGCACCTCTTCTCCTTCAAGTGTATGATAGTCACACTTATTCTGGATGAATGTATTCCAGTTATTTAGTTTTCTTCATAGAACTTCTTTATGGAAGCTTGGTTGTACACTCCTTTTACTTTTTTGGTGGTTATATTACTTATCTCGTAAGTGTTGTTTCCATTGTCCTTTGTGATGATATATGGTTCATTTATTATTATACGTTGGACCTTGTTAATTATATGTTGATCTACTCCTTTTCTCTTTCCTTCATTATTGCCTTCTCTTTCTTATTACACTCTTTGTTGGCTTGCTCCTCTTCTCCTTCAAATGTCTGATGGATGACATTTATTCTGGATAATACATCGGCGGCAACATTTTTACGCCCTGGAATGTACTCCCACGTTATGTGGTACTCTTGTAATGCGAGTATCCATCGTGTAAGCCTCCCATGACTCAACTTACACTGTTTCAAAAAGGAAATGGACTTATGGTCACTTCGGACGGTGACGGGATATCCAAGGATATACGTCCTAAATTTTCCGCATGCGAACACAATACTGAGTAGTTCCTTTTCAGTAACATTGTAGTTACGTTCGCATCGGTTCAGTACCCTGCTGGCAAAGCTGATAACCAGGTGGTGTCCGTCCTTATCCTCTTGATATAACTCGGCGCCCAGGCTCACGTCGCTGGCGTCACAATTTAAATAGAACGGTTGTTCAAAATTAGGGTGGTTTAGCATTATAGTTTCCAGAAATTTTGTTTTGATTAATTTTAGCACATCATCTTGTTCCTTCCCCCAAGTCCACTTTTCTTTAGCTGATAGTTGTTTAGAGAACTTTGCTGTTAAATAAGAATAATTGGTCTGGAACTTTCTATAGTAGTTACAAATACCTAAGAAGGATTGTAGCTGCTTCTTATTCTTTGGGGTGGGGAAGTTCTGAATAGCTTCCACCTTCTCTTGGGATGGTGTTATCCCCTGTTCTGCTAAGTTGAAACCCAAGAATTTGACTTGGTTTGCTATGAATTTGGACTTGTCTAATTTCAATGTGATATTATTTACAGATAATTTTTGTAATACCTGTTTGACCCGATCGCAGTGCTCATCCCAGTCAGATGATGTTATTAAAAGGTCGTCCACATACACTGTTGTGAACTGCAATGCTTCTTGACCGATGACCTGGTCCATACACTTGAAAAACACTGCGACGGAATTAACGAGGCCGAAAGGTAACCTCTTAAACTGGTAATTCCTTCCGTCGAAGATGAATGCCATGTACTTTCTACTGTGTGGGTGCAGCTCCACCTGCCAGTACCCACATACCGTATCCCAGGTGCTTATATATCTGGTACCATGGAATTTCTTGAGTATCTCTTCGATCTCTCCCGGTGACGTTCGATCATTAATGATCATCTTATTGATCTCCCGGGCGTCTAAACATATTCTGACTTTACCGTTCTTTTTTGGTATTGCGACTATAGGACTCGTGTAAGGAGACTGACTGTATTCAATGATGTCCTCCTCCATCATTCTATTTATTTCCTTTCTCACCTCGTTTTTTAGGGAGTAGGCGATTGGGTAAGATTTTCTGTGGAAGTCAATGGGCTCTCGAAAGTCGATTTTACATTGGAAACCTTTGACCTTCCCTGGTGTATTTGAGAAAACGTGATGGTATTCTTGGTATATGGCTATTAGTTTTTCGGCCTGTTCACCCGTTATCTCTTGCTGAGGTCTCTCTCTTTGGAACTTTCTAATGTCTTCGATTTTTCTTTTCCACAGTTCTCCCTCTCCTTCTTCCTCTTCTATGGTAATTGATGGTTGATATGTCTGGCAATAATAGCTCTTTAACCCCTTATGATGATTTAGGGTTAGTTGTGTTGGGTTATTGTTGATTATATTGGCTGACCACACTCCCTTCTCAGAAGTAAGCACTACTATTCCCTTCTGCATGTCAATAATTGCTGAGTGTTGTCTCAGTGCGTCGCATCCAATCAGCATGTTAAATGGTAATCCATTTGCGACAAGAAAAATAATGGGTATGATTGTGTTTTGACTGTTCAGCTCTAAAGAGACCTGTTTTCTGATGGTCTTATTTTGTTTGCCTGTGGCACCAATTATGACGATATTATTTATGGGTAAAGTCGGGATATGTATATTGGAGTTGGCCTGGATCCGCTCCAATTCAGGTTGGTTTACGAGAGATACATTTGACCCAGTATCGATCATTATGACAGTGTTGATTCCATTAATAATGGCTTTTATATGCACTATTTCACTATTTGTTGTCGACAAGGGGTTATCCTCCTCCTCCAGAAGCTCTTCCCTGATGTCCTTTAAATAATTGTTTGATATTATAGTTATCTTCTTTATTTCACTTTCCGTTGTAGTTTGTCGATTTAACCCAAGTGATTGGTCATGTGAAGGGTCCTGGTGGTTTCTCACTGACCTTTTTAGTTTAAAGGTGGCTGGGAACCACTGGCCAGACTATTTACTTGGTCTGCCATTTCATTGGTTGAGGTTGATTGATCACTTATGTGATTCCTTGGCGCTTCTATTGTTCTCGTTCCTGTAGCTTGTTGGTTGTCGTATTGGGAATTGTTGTACACTGTGCTGGTTCTAATTGGACAATATCGCCGATAGTTGTTTTGTCTCCTCCCGCTGATAAAATTGACTTGACGCCTCATGTCACCCCTATTTTGGTTACTCCCGTTTCCTCTGTTATATGGGTAATTCGGGTCGTACCGGTTGCCATAGTAATTGTGATTATTTGGGTGGCCATTTGTACTCCTTCCTTGTTCTATCCCCCTGTTGTGATTATTCGGTGCACTAGGGTTTTGTGCATTTCTGTTATTTGGTTGGTTCCCCTGGTTGTAACTCGGATGATCTCTGTTGGTTGGTTGGTTACCTTGATTGTAGTTGGGTTGATTCCGATGGAATGGTTGGTCCCCTGGGTAATTATTTGGGTTACGATTTATTATGTTCCGGTAGTTGTTCTGGGCATTACTATAGGGTAAGTTGTGGCTTGGCACTTTCATTCCCCCGGTTGTACCTTTGGTTGATCACACGATTCTTCTTGTACTGGCTATCGTTTTCATGGTCTTCCAGCAAGTTGGCCATTCCCTGTATGGTCTTTATTTGTCCCTGTCTCCTGGCCCTCTGTATGGCGTCTTCGTAGTGATATCCCAGTTGGATGACTAGGGATTCTTCGGGTATCCTTGGTTCGAGATTTCGGGCTAGGCAGACCTTGCCCAAGAAGTAAGACGTTAATGTATGCCCAGCCTGTGGCTCATATCTCCCGTTGCTTATATCGTTCCTCACTACATTTTGGGTCGACTCCGACCAGTACTTTTCACGAAACAACGTTTTAAATTCTTGCGTACTGCTGATTTCTGGTCGTGTGGCTGTCCACCAATTGTCATTTGTGTCTCGAAACATCTCGTCGATGAGACTTCTCACCGTTGTCCATCTGGTATCTCTGTTCCTCTCGATGAGCTCCTCCACCCTTTTCAGAAATTCTATGGGGTTTCTTCGGTAACTCTTGAAGTTGATCACTTCCCTATTTTCATTCGTAAATATATGAGTGCTACTGCAAGGCTTCTCCCTCAAAGCGTCCAGTTCCTCTTGCATCTGCTTCTCTTTCTGACTGATTTGTCTAATTTTTTCTTTATTTTCTTGCATTTCCTCGTCAATCTTGTTGATGGTGGTATATACCCTTTCAACGCGTTCGCTGACATCAGTCTGTATTTCTTGGTGCCTCTCCTTCAGCTCTTGAAGCACCTCCTGTTTATTCTTGTTACACTCATCGGTGGTGGTCTTCTGTATTTCTTGGATCCTGAGAGTTCCCTCCTCTTGGACGTGATTTATTTTTTCAGTCAACTCTTCCTGGACGTGTATTACTGTTTCGTTCGTCTCAGTTACAGTCTGTTTGATTTCATTTTTGCACTCAGCCAACTGTTGTCTCCATTCATCCTTCGACTTCTCCCCTTCTTCCTTCAATTGTTTTTGGAGTGTTTCACAGTTGTTTTCAATCTTGTCATTTAACACTTCAAGATCCTTTTTTATTTGTTTCTTCAACTCCTCACTCTTCTTTTCTAGCGCCTCTCGGTTGTTTTCCATTTTGTTATTCAGGATCTCTAAGTCCTCCTTGAATTGCTTCTTTAATTCTTCATTGTTTTGATCCAGTTTTTCTAACTTTTTATTCAATTCTTCTTTGTCTTGTCTTCTCTCTTCCTTGTCTTCTCTCCTTCCTGCTTGCAATGACTCTAATTTTTTATTCAATTCTTCCTTGTCTTGTCTTCTCTCTTTATTCATTTGTCCGAATTGTTCCATCATTAATTTCATCATGCTGTCTAACTTCGTTTCTTCTGTTGGTTTGACTGGTTGGTCCCCTATCATTACTTCCACTTCCGGTTCTGGTTGAACTGGATTCTCAGGTTGGTTTTCCTGAACGTCCTCTTCGACTAACTCCCCGATTATTTCATCAATTTCTTCCATCTCTTCTGGCTGGCCTTCACTTTCAATTTCTTTCTTTTTATCCTGTCTGGTAAACATTGAATGTCTCTTCATAGCCGCCGTGGGCCTTCTTTTACAGCCTCACCGGTTGGTCGCCAATCTGTAACGGTCCACCCGAGTCGTACCTGCAAAATGTGTACATAAAATAATGTGTTTTGGATGATTAGTGCGTTCGCCTCGCACCGGGTCGTTACAGTAATTTAGTGGCTAGCGATGTTTGTAGCGTAGTTCTGATCACCTGTGTATTACGGCAGTAACCTTACCTGTTATTCTTAGGGGGTGTAATAATCCCGGGTGGCGCCAAGTCGTTTTTACAAAACAACTAAAAACTGTGTTTGAACAAGTTATCAGCGTAGCGGGTTGGTGTATTCGAATCGTTCCCGCTCGCACAGCCGTCTCAATCGTCGCTTCTGACGACTAACTAGCAACTAGCTTACTGCTACAATTTATTCTTCAATACAAGTAATTATTATATAGCACTCCCTAAGAAATGATAACGCTTGTTACTCCCTGTAATGAATATTTTTTAATGGTGATAACTGGAAACGTTTACAAGTACAACAAAATAATTATCGTTTGATTACATGAGATCTTATTTTCAGGGCGGCGAATTAATTTAGAAACCATTTAACCTAGCGTCTGTTTACGTTAGGCGTATTACAATGTTTTGGTTTCAAAATCCGTGGATTCTTTTGACTATGAGTTAGAGAACTACAATGGTTACAATAAAAATACAAATTACCTTAATCTAAGTGTACAAGAAATATAAAGTGTGCTGTTACAATCTGTTGTGTAGTGTTGTAAAGGTGTTCTGTAAGTTTGTGTTCAATTCTTAGGTTATTTTATGTTAACAATGTTTCATTATGTTTTAATTTGCTTAAATACTCTATGAAAGAGAAATACTATCTTTATAGTGTGGTAATTTTACCTTTCAAAATTATTTAAAGTGATTAGGGTTGGTGGAAAATAAATAATTGGATATTACTTAACAATTCGACGTGTATAGGCCTCGGTAGTTGATTCGAGATAGGAATTGGCTGCATAAAATCAGTTTTCTTGGATTTTGGGCTTCATTAAAATGTGGCGTCCTTTCGTCTTGTGTTTGGACGTTCTATTTATGGATAATTTCCGTTTATTCAGGTCTTGGGTCTTGTAATATTGGTTGTAGTGGTCATCTGCTTCTTTGACAATTAGTTTTCAGCAACTTTATACTATTATTTTCATGATTTACACTGAAAAAACTTTCTTCCGGACTTCTGCATCTGTATGGCTTGATGACGCTTCGCTTCTTTTTTTCTCTCTACTAATTTCTAACGGTATTTTTCTGTCAACAACCGCTGTTTCCATAGTAACGGTATTTTTCGAATAGGCTTATTTTGAGTTGATGTATTGTTATCGAAACTTCGAATCCTTCGTATATCTTCTGATTACTGTTATTCCTCCATCTTCCTTCCTGGTTAATAAATATTGTCACTATAGTATTTATTCTCGTTCATAGATTATTTTGATACCCCACAAGCTTGGGTATTTTCAGATTTTAAGTTTTTACAATTATGTTAATGCTTGTTAATTACATTTCTTTTTATATAATAATGCCTATTACAATATTTTGTGTTATAAATGATCTACAATTTATCCTTGGTGATTCCTTCACCTCAGATTTTCTAAATTCTGATTCAATTTGTTACAATCTTTGTATGTTTGGTTCTGACAGTTATGTTTTTTTCTAGGTCTAAGTAGCCATTATAATAATTTACTTATTTCGTTCAAATCACATTTTGTTTCAGCCTATTGGGCTTACTTTGTTATTTTTATTAGTTGTGTTGTGTTTTGAGTCTGTAGGTGTTTTGTTTATTATTCAATATTGCTCTCCTTATTTCAATCTTAAAAATATAACATTAGGTTTATGGACTGCACATTGCATTCAGCCATATCCTCTTCTAACAATAACATGAACACAATTTTTTATAAGTTATTAGAGTTATTGTTTTGATTAAGAGATATCATCACTCACTCCTAACTTATCCTTATTTGCTAATTTTTTAGTTTATAACACATATTATCTGTGTTGTGATAAACAACATCACTTGTTATTAAATTAATAATAGTCCTTTATAAATTAGGTATCTTTGTTAGTTTTTTGACTTCTCAATCTCTAAACAATTTTTATATTCCCTCCATGGTAACACCTTCAATTTATTCTATTCTGGAATCCTCCCTTTTTACTTACTACTGGCTATAGTTAACTTAACTCTATTGAACATCTTTTAAATAAAAAGTCATTATCACTTCTAGTGTTTTTCTATCCCTTATACTATAATTCACTCTTAATACTACTTATTTATCAGTTATCTATGCACTGTTTATTTCCAACTTTTACCTTACCTTCACTTGTAAATCACTTCTTGTTAATTACAATTTCACTAGTGTCACACTTCACTTTGGGGTTCTTACACCTACCCTATTACACTATATCACTGTTTATATCATTTGTTTGATAGTGGGTGACCCCTATACTTATTTCTCTTTCATGACTTAATCCTAATGACAATTAATACTTAATAACTAATACTTACTGACTAATAACAATTCTAATTTGTGGTTTCTGGTTGCCTTTTTAATGGGTAGTAACCGTTATCTCTCCTTCCTCCTGGTAACCCTTGTTTTGGTTTCAATGTTCTTGGTGAGTGCTATTTTACTTATTTTGGTGAACCATTCTTGGTTTTCACTTTTGCTCGTCTCCCTCCTTCTTCATTTTCCTTGTTCGTTTAATATATTAGGTCCTTTCATCCGTTTCTTGGGACATTTTGGGGTCATTTAAACCCATAAACTTGTTTCCTTGTGGCTTAGGTTTATTATTTCCTCATTCTCGTTGTTTATTTGTGGTTCCCTTCTTTATGTTTGGGTTGTTGTCTCAATCGCTTTAAAATATTTACATTTTACTAAGTATGTTCCGTGGTTCCCTTCTTTATGTTTGTGTTTTTGTCTCAATCACTTGGGTTGGGTTAAAGTCGTCGTATTGTCGTGTCATATTCCTTATATTTTTATTTAAACTCAATCATTCCATTTGATAAGTATTTTTTACAATTATAAATATTTTTTTTTATCTCTGGTACGGGGTTGGCTATTTGTGTCGTGACAATATATATATATATATATATATATTGTTACGACGGTCTACTCGATCGTCGTAGGTACAGTGGAAACAAAATAAGTACAAGACACCAATTAAGTCACTAATCACACCTTTAATTGTTATAGTAAAACAGTTCGTAATTAACAACACAGTGTCTACAACAAATCAAATGAAATTGTTCATACGCAATAAAATGTCCACTAATATTAAAACTCAACTGTATTACAATTATACCGTCCGAATATAAAACGCAACACTTCACTAATAACTACTTGAACGTACACCGTAATAACTCGAACCGCTCTGTAAATATATCGCACTAATACTCTCGAACCGCACAGTCAAAAATCTCGCATTGAACTGAAAACTAAGGCCGCGACGCGATGTATTTATAGTTACGCTCACACACCAGAAGCTTCCAAACTGCGTCTTATCTCTCGCGAACTACGTAAATTGCTACGGCCTTGACACAGTCCGAGCGCCCGAGCGGAGCCTGGCACAGTCGAGAAAATTCTCGCAAAATGCGTTTAGTAGCACGTACACCACACGCTTACGTCGAGATCTTTCTGGCGCATTCGATAAACGCGTAGATTGTTCTGTGCTGTCGTAGCACTGCCCCCTCCTTAAGCCTGTTCGTCCCGAACTGGCAAAGCGTCTCTAAATTTGTATTTAGCCAGGCGATCTAGGTGGACGACCTTGAACTTTCGCTGTCCTTCCTGTTGAATCCGATAAACAACATCGTTAATCCTTTTTTTTACAGTGTAGGGTCCTTCCCAGTTAGACTGAAGCTTAGGTGAGCGACCACGACGGCGCTTTGGATTGAACAACCAGACATGATCTCCTTCTTGGAAACCCACACTATTGCTGCGAATGTCATACCGAGTTTTCATTTTATCACTGGCAATCTTGAGCCATCCTCTTACCAAGCGATTCATTTCTCGCAGTTGGTTTTCTAATTGCGAGGAATAGTTCTTTGGCTCTTGGGACTGAGTCTCAGGTGATCCAAACATCAAGTCCCCACGAAGACGAATCTCCCGCCCAAACACCAATTTTGCTGGAGTCATGCCAGTTGTGTCATGTACTGATGACCTATACGCCATAAGGAATAGTGGTATACGTTGGTCCCAGTCTGTTTGGTTCTCGTCAACAACTTTCGAAAGATGCTGCTCAAGTGTCCTGTTGAATCTCTCAACCATCCCGTCCGACTGAGGATGCAGAGGCGTTGTCCTGGTCTTTCGAATTCCCAGTAGACGGCATAATTCTTTAAACACTCCTGATTCGAAATTTCTCCCTTGATCCGTAAGGATTTTCATAGGGGCTCCATAATGGCAACAGAAGTTGTGAACTAACTGCTTTGCCACAGTGGTAACCTCCTGATTTGGAATTGTGTATGCTTCCACCCACTTAGTAAAGTAGTCACCTACAACCATGATGTACCGGTTTCCATCGTCAGTAACTGGGAATGGTCCAGCAATGTCTATGGCAATTCTCTCGAAAGGTTGTCCAACGTTATACTGTCTCATTTTTCCCCTGCTTCTGGTTTGTGGGCCCTTGCTTGCAGCACATATTTCACACGTCCAACCCATTCCTCTACGTCGTGGCGAAGATGAAGCCAATAGAATCGCTTCCGTATTTTGTCAAGGGTTTTGTTAACGCCAAGGTGGCCTCCAGATGTTCCATCATGCATCTCCTTCAAAACAGACTGCACTTTACTTCGGGGAACTATCAACTGCATGACCACGTCTCGTCCATCTGCACTTTCCCAAGCCCTTTTCAGCAATCCATTTTCTAAGGTGAGAGATTCCCATTGTGCCCAGTAGCCCTTCAGCACTTCGGAACCATGGCAGATATCTTGCCAATCCGGGCGGCGACCTTCCTCTTTTGCTGTCAAGATCGGTCCAATGTCTTCATCAGTCATCTGTTCTTGTCGACAGTCTTGTGTTGTCCATCCATCAGCCAGGAAATCTACAGTGATGGCTTGAACATGTTCGCTTGAGTTTTGTTCTTCCTTTCTGTGGCAATGTCGGCAGTCTTCCGGGCACGGTGTTCGTGATAAGCCATCTGCATTACCGTGCAGGCGCCCCCGCCGATGTTGTACCTTGAAGTTGTACTCTTGCAGACGTTCGAGCCACCTTGCCAACTGTCCTTCCGGATTTTTAAATCTCAAGAGCCATGCAAGTGCAGCATGGTCGGTACGTAGTGAAAACTCTCTCCCATAGAGGTATTTATGGAAGTGCTCCAAAGCTCTGACAATTGCCAACAACTCTCTTCTTGTAACACAATAATTTCTCTCTGGTTTAGAAAGCGTCTTGCTGTAATACGCTATTACTCGTTCTTCACCGTTCTGCACTTGAGACAAAACTGCTCCTAGACCAGTATTGCTTGCGTCTGTGTCTACGATGTACTTCCCTTCGGAAGCTGGAAAAGCGAGAATTGGCTGCGAACATAATGCAATCTTCAACGTTCTAAATGCTTGTTCACACTCTCTCGACCATTGGAAGTTTCGTTTATTTTCCGTTAGCTCATGTAGTGGTTTAGCAATAGTAGCGAAGCCTTTCACAAAACGTCGGTAATATGAGCATAACCCCAGAAAACTCCGAACTTCGTGTTTATTCTTCGGAACTGGCCAGTCTCTTACGGTGTCTACTTTATTAGGATCCATGGTAACGCCCGCTGCCGAAACCAGATGGCCCAAATACTGTACTTCCTTCTGGAATAGAGAACACTTCTTCGGGCTCAGCTTCAGTTGTGCACCGTGAATTCTAGTTAGAACTTCCTTAAGGTTTTCCAAATGATCTTTGAAAGTCTTCCCGATCACTATGACATCGTCTAAGTAAACAAGGCAAGTTTTCCACATCAGGCCTCGGAGTATCAGGTCCATCAATCTCTCAAATGTTGCCGGTGCATTACAGAGTCCAAATGGCATGACGTTAAATTGGAATAAGCCACTTGGGGTCGAGAAAGCGGTCTTTTCCTTGTCTTCTTGATGAAGACCCACTTGCCAATATACACTCTTCAGGTCCAATGTGGAAAACCACTGTGCTCCGGACAACGTGTCGAGTGTATCGTCAACGCGAGGTAATGGATAGCAGTCTTTCTTTGTAACGTCATTTAACCTCCGGTAGTCTACGCAGAAACGCAATCCACCATCCTTCTTCGCTACCAGCACTACAGGGGAAGACCAAGCACTTGACGAAGGTTCAATTACTCCCTCTGTCAACATGTCCTGTACTAACCGAGACATCTCCTCTTGTTTAGATAATGGAGGCCTTCGAGGAGGTTGGCGTATCGGTGTTGTGTCCCCGGTATTGATGCGATGTTGCACAAGAGAGGTTCTTCCTAGTGACTGTCCCCGAACTGCAAAACAATCTTTGAATTCGTGTAAAAACTGTCCGAGTTCTTTTACCTCACCACTTGAGAGGTCGTTAGAAGATCTGTTCAATAATTCTTGCAGTTCCTCTGGTAATTTAGAAGTATCCGAAGAACTGGGTCTTCGTTATGTTATTCCGGCTACCCAGGCCACAGGAGTCAATTTGCCTAGGAGCGTATTGCTTTGTAAAGTGATAGCTTGATCCAAAATATTCGCCACTCTAATAGGTACATTTCCGGTTTCGTCAGGTTTTACTAAACTTCTGGCAATTAGTATGCCCGGTGTGCTGACTACCTGGGGTTCGAATATAGAGCACTGATTGCCCCTAGTATCTACCGCAGTTCTAACCTTGATGATCTTTTCGGAGTTTGGCGGAACAGTTACGGCCACTTGGTTTATGACGTCCATCGATTTTTCTGCTGTCGTCATTGTTGATAGCATTACCTCTTCGCCTCCGATTCTCAAGACATTGTTTTTGAAGTCGACTATAAATCCGTATGCGTTCATAACGTCCACACCAAGAATTGCTTCATCCACAATGTCTGCAACAAGTACTTGATGATTAAACTCAAGTCTACCGAGGTGTAGGTGTATCTCCACTTTTCCATACACTTTTACAGGCCGTCCAGTAGCTGTTCGCAAGCTGCAAGAGCACCAGATTGGCTTGAGATCTTTCACCACGTCGGGGCGCACAATAGAAACTGTTGCGCCTGTGTCAACTGTAATCGAGGTTGGCCTTCCTTGAACAAATCCGGTAACTACCAAGCTCCCGGTGTTTTTCTGAAGCGTAGAAATTGCGTATTCTCTAGGGGCTTCGTTCCTCCAGTTAGTCAGCACACGCCCCGTTGCACCGACTATTGCTTGTTTCCCTGCTGCTGAATTCTAACCCGACATTCTCGTTGCAGATGTCCAGGTTTCCCACATCGATAACACTTCGGTCTTCCATCCTTTCTTATTTTATTCTGTGGCGCCGACCGTCGAGTCTCTGTTCCTTGTTCTTCTTCCTCATCGTCTGTGCCATCTCGATCTTTTAGCTCGCGCACTTTATGACTTGTCCAACCAGACGCTGATTTGGCGGCCTCAAATTGCAAAGCATGTACCAGGGCGTCCGCACTGTTCTGGTGTCTTGCCATTCGTAACACTTGCTGTAGTTCGTTATCTCGGACACCGGCAGTAAATGTCTGCATCGCAAAACGCGTTCGAAAATCTTCTGGCGCTTCAGGATAGGCCAGTCTAATTAGTCTGTCGATACTTGCTTCAAACTCTTGAAGACTTTCCCCGGAATGCTGTCGCCTTGCTCTCAACTGGGTGCAGTACACATCTCGCAAATGTTTATCACCATACCGTAATTCCAGAGCTTTTATCAACTCGGCATAGGTGTTCTGGCTGTCAGGTGGCACTTTCTGTAGTAGTTCTGCCGCGGGTCCTTTTAATGCAAGAACAAGTGAAACAGCCTTGTCTTTTTCTGTCCAATTATTTGTGCATGCAGCAGCTTCAAATTGGTGGAGGTACGTTGCCCAGTGAGTGCTTCCGTCAAAGGTTGGAGCTTTGACATGAACTGTCCCTACTGCAGGCAAAGTGACTTTCTCTGTTAACTTATTTTCTGTGTATTTTTCTGTCTTGATCACTGGTACAGTCTGTTCAGAAATTTGTTTTGGTTGAATCTTCATGCACTGTTCAACTTCAATTTTAATTTGTTCTCTTATGTTTGCCATTGAGTTTGCTACTGCAGATATTTTTGTTGACATAACTTCTTCCACAGTCAAGACAGATTTTTCTACTTTAGCTATTTTATTTGACATGGATTCTTCTACGTCAGATATTCTGGTAATCTGATTATTGAGCTCACCTCGTAATTCACCTACGTCACTACGTAGGAGACCCAATTCTGCGGTAGTATGTTCTTGTAACTGTTTCTGCATAGTTTCAAAGAGAGCTTCCGTTTTATCTTTTTGTCTTTCTTCTGTCTCTAGCATTAGTGCTTTCTGACGTTCCTCAGCTTCTTCTCTTTCCTGTCTTCGTTCTTCTTTTTGTCGTCTTTCTGCTTCTTCCGCCTCCTGTCTGCGTCTTTCCTCTGCTTCCAGCAGGAGGGTTTTCTGTCTCTCTTCAGCTTTCTCTGCATCCTGTCGTCGTCGTTCTTCTGTCTGCAACAACAGCGCCTGGAAATTTTCTATCATCTGACTGGCATCCATTGTTTATCGATTAATTACGAATTGCACTCGTCTTGTACAAAGTATCCACTGTTTCCACTGTTAACCGTTCTATCCCAGTTCTGACACCACTGTTACGACGGTCTATCGTCGTAGGTACAGTGGAAACAAAATAAGTACAAGACACCAATTAAGTCACTAATCACACCTTTAATTGTTATAGTAAAACAGTTCGTAATTAACAACACAGTGTCTACAACAAATCAAATGAAATTGTTCATACGCAATAAAATGTCCACTAATATTAAAACTCAACTGTATTACAATTATACCGTCCGAATATAAAACGCAACACTTCACTAATAACTACTTGAACGTACACCGTAATAACTCGAACCGCTCTGTAAAATATATCGCACTAATACTCTCGAACCGCACAGTCAAAAATCTCGCATTGAACTGAAAACTAAGGCCGCGATGCGATGTATTTATAGTTACGCTCACACACCAGAAGCTTCCAAACTGCGTCTTATCTCTCGCGAACTACGTAAATTGCTACGGCCTTGACACAGTCCGAGCGCCCGAGCGGAGCCTGGCACAGTCGAGAAAATTCTCGCAAAATGCGTTTAGTAGCACGTACACCACACGCTTACGTCGAGATCTTTCTGGCGCATTCGATAAACGCGTAGATTGTTCTGTGCTGCATCGCACACATTATTATATAATATTATTATATTACATTATTATATAATAATATTTTATAAAGTGAATGAAGAGGATGAATCAACAAGATAATTATTTATAATTGCACTGAAATTAGAAATCAGTCATTATATTTTAATTTTTATAACCATTAAGGGAATTTTATTCCGATATACAGAAATAATAATCGTATTGCACATGCGATACCATAACCTGCAAATTTGAATGCAAGCGTGTCTTGTGCAATTGTTTACAATTATAATTGACGTTTTTCTATTTTATGTAACCACTCTCCACAATACGTCATTATCGTATTTAAGCATTTTTTGTAGTAAGTATCTTGTATACTCAAAGAACTCACGATTTTATTAATTATAAATAAGAAATCTAACCAAATCATGTTAGAGAATCACAACATAGAAATCAGTGTTACCAGCCCTGAGTTTTAAGAATATCTGTAACGATTTTGAATTGTTTTAATGTTTTAAAAAACTTTTGTGAGGGTTTTAAATTGAACTTTAATTGAATTACATTGTTAATAAATTACCATTTAATATATAATCGAGTCAGTCCATTATTTAAAGGTAGACTATAATAAAAACACAACAGAGCATTTATTTCACAGATTGGCAGTAAGGCAAGTAAGCAGCCAAGATTATGTACTGTTTTACTGTAACAATTAAAGGTGTGATTAGTGACTTAATTGGTGTCTTGTACTTATTTTGTTTCCACTGTACCTACGACAATTGAGTGACCATCGTAACAATATAAATAGTACATTATATTAAAATAGTGGCTATATAGTTTGTGTTAGAATAACTTAACTATTCCCAAGCTTGTTTACACCAGTCTGTTATGTTTTTCTGAAGTTTACTTTGCTAAATGTAAATAAGTAATATAAATATAGTAACTTAATACCAAGAGAGAGAAAAATAGTTAGGTTAATAAAAAGGTGCAATAAATAAAAGGAAATCATTGCATTTTAGGAGTAATCCAGAGAGTTAGTGTGAATTAAAAACAAAAAAAATTAAGCGATGAAAATCAAAAAGGATACAAAATGGTAATTACGTACATACAGAGTGCTTTTCAGGAATTGCAACAAACTTATTAATCAGTCAAAATTGTTGTGTATAAAATATTGTTAGCACAAATAGTTTATTAAGTACAATTAATTAAACATAAGGAATTATAACAGAAAACATAATTATGATTATTGCTTTATTAATTGTAGTATTGAATGTTATGGGATATATATTAATTTGTAAAATTATAAAAATAAAAATATTTTCTTAATTTGAATAAGAAGTTATTGAACATGTAAATAAGTAATTTTAACCATTAAGTTTTATAAGTAGTTGGAAATACTATGCCACACACTTTTCTGGTGGTGCTGTCTCTCGCTATAGCTTAGCAATCGTCAAGGATTTCTGGGGCTTTAATTGTGGCACCCTGAATAAGTCTGTTGATGTGCAGTGGAACCATTCTCTTAGGTTTCTCTTCTTTTCCTCCTTTTTTTTTGGCCGTTAAGTGTTGGGATCCTTCAGCCATTTTGTAAATGCCCTTGTGTCATGGGCAAGGCTTTTCACTTCTAATAATATCTTCCCCATTCTAGCAGCAAGCTCTTCAATATAGTCTCCCATTCCAGTCTTGCTCTCCTCCCTCTTCCCACATTTTTTAGTTCAGACACGTGCATAGAGATTACGTATGCGCAGTAAATTTCATCATGTCATACAGTTGAAAATAGTTTGGCGTTGTAAATTAACGTATTACAAGATTTGTAATTATTTTGTACTTCCGAAAGGCATTATTGTAGATTTAATGGTAGTCAAAAGAACTCATATAAATTTATTGAACTTGTAATTGATTCTAAACTTGTTAGTTAAAACCCCTGCTAGTCATTGTTTTACCAACATTCCGACTGAGTTAATTTGTAAAGCCGATGTATTAATTAATCATTGTTATTAAATAATTGTATGGTAAAAATAATACAGAAAGAAAGAAATAAAAAAGATTTATTATTTAACTTTGAAAGGGAATGGTGTACTTACTTCGACTGTCAACAAATTACATACTGCAACGATACGTTTAGCATAAGTATATGTATCAGCCCCTGACTGAGGTATGATAACATATGTATAGACGTATGAAATATGTAAGATGTACATAATAAAAATAGTATAATAAATATACGTTAGATATAAGAAAGAAAGTAATAAATATAAGCAGTATTTAAATTTAAATAAATCAAATATTGTACGTAAGCATGTATATGGAACCATATGACTTTGTTGGTTTTTAAATGTAACAAAGGGGAGCAATTAACACGCAGAGACCGGCAGCGGTGACGTCAGAACGACATGCGGTCGCCTGTGTAGCAGTCTGCGTGTGTGTGTGTATGTGTACATGTGTAAATAACAGACAGGTTAAATTATGCAAACGAGGGTGGAAGAATTCACACAGTTTTTTAAGGATTGTACGTGAACCAAAAGTCACACGAATCAGCGACATATGTGAATACATAGCTGACGCCTGGCGCTTCAATTTGGCGTTAAGTGGTCATTAATCATGGGAACGGTTCAGACACCATGTGAAATTTTGCCATAGCTGCCATAATTTGCACAGCGTAACATCCATAATTTGCATAGACAAGGTTTAATATTATACCTAACCATTGGTGTAATAATATTTATAAAAAAGTGTGCGCTTCATAAAAAGACGCGTAGGTTGAAAGTGATGATGAAACCGACGCGCCGGCCAGTCCAAAGTTGTCAGAAACAGTTTCCAACAGGAATTGCAACGAGGCAGCAGTATAAAACCCCAGTGAGCAACACAGTCTTTCTCACTATCTCAGATCAAACGTAAACTTTACAAAGTTGTAGTAATGTTTTGAACAGTAGTCAATATACTGAAGTGCGATGGAACCGGCAGTACGTCAGTGCAGTTATTAAAGAACGAGTGATTTAAATAAAAGACTGTATTAATGAAGCTACAAGAGTCATAACTACGTAGAACTTCTAAACAGCTACGAGGGACAAGAAAGAAGAAGAGAGGAACTAGACATCTACGAGAGGACGCAGGGACAACACATGCATCTACATCCAGCCGTTCATCATCAAGACTAGAGGTCCACGTCAGAACTCAGCATCCAGGAGATGGAGCGAGGAATTCAACGACGTAGAGACAAGAGGAGCTGATACCGAAGAGGATCAACAAACTCGAGAGTCCAGCTGACGGTAACAACCAATTTAAATGGGTGCAGAAAAATGCAGGTGAACTCGAACATTTATTTTAATATTATAAATGACCCTGAAGTCTATCACCAAAAGCTCTAGTTTCCATATCCAAGTTTACAAGAACATTAATATATTTTTTTAACTTAAAGAATGAATAAATAATTGTTAAATATACAAATGAGAATAGAGAATATCATAGTAATAATCTCATAATTGAATGGTCAAGAAAGAACCATACTTTATTATATTTTGTAATTAATTAGATGAATAAATTTTAAATATGAGATTTACATAATAGTTAATTAATTGAGACATTAAAATTAGAATCAATTAACGTAAATAAGGTTCTCTATTAATATTTTATTTAATATTTGAATTAATTAAAAGTTTCATTTACGTGGTATACATGGAAAACCACACTTGTAAAGACTAGATCAATATTTAAATGTTATACGTATTAATTACGTTTCCTATTATATTTATATGTGTTATATGTATATGTCTATACTATTTCAGGTCATATATAATGTATGTGTGTATATACTATGTCTTAGAAGTATAAGAAATTAGAGTTAAACACATTATGAGTATATTATATTCGGGTTGAATATAAGGGTTCATATAACAAGAAACCCACATTGAACAATTTAAATAACATGACAATTTGCGATTTTTGAATAAATCAAATGAATATGCTTTTCTTGAAACAGTCGTATTAATTTCACAACCAGTACTCAATCCTCTGTACTCTTTACTTGTAAATTAAAACTTATAACGGTATTCACGCGCTTATCCACACTCAATCAACGACCAAAGCCTGCGACCCAGCCGGGGAACATCAAGGTAAATACTGCTGAAGAAGAGTATACCTCCGAGATGTGGGTAAGTGCGCACATACGAGTAAGTGCGTATGTGTAAAAAGTAAGTGTATAAAAATAACGTTGTAATACATAAACATGTGCAGCCTAACCTTGTGAAGATAATTGAGGCGACACCTGGTACACACTTTATAAATTAAATTTAAGGAAAAAATAATTGAACTGAATACCAATCACGAACTCTAATCAATCTTTTAAAAATAACATACTAAAATAAACCTAAATTACAGATTTGTCTCCCAACAACACGAGGTTTGTCAATGTTTATTAATTATTATGATCAGACTAAAAAAACCAATCGCTCTACTTAATTTTACATTTCATAATTGGCCCAATAACGTAAGGCTAGTTGTTCACGTTTTTCATGATAAATTTATTGTAAAGTTACTAATACTTTTTTAATAACTTTATTAAACCATAAAATACCTAAAATTCACAATTTCCAAAATTCTTACCTGCACAGGGATCCAGGGTCCTATATATGCGAACTCGTGACCTGTAAGAATGGTTATTGGGTTTCGTTATGCAATAAATCTCTACTCTCATTTATCAACTTTAAACCAACTCGTTTATTTACTAACTTTAACATACTTTAACATCTCTATCTGCTTTCTTTATCTTTATATTCTTTTATACTTCTTTCTACTAACTTCTATTACATAGTATTTACTATACTAACCCCTACTATTCAACCAGTACTTTTATGTTTTATTTTCCCCTGTTATTTTTACGTACATACACTCTCTCACTCTTTCTTTTTACATTGCTTTACCCCCCGTTTTATTTATGAGCTCTTTAATCTTTACTTTATTTCAGATCAAACTGATTGTTTTCTATATTGTACCTGTCCAAGTTATCCACTAAATCCCGCCATCTTCCTTACCGCAGTTTCACTCCCTCACTAAACACTGTTCTCATACTTCACGTTTACGTATTATGTAGACTTTACTGCCACTTTCCTTCTGGGTTTGCTTCTTTATATTTACACCAGTTTTGGTAGACCTCGGCTACTCAATTCACGTCGGTCTACCGAAATTCCGAGGCTGCATTATATTTACAACTGTACTGTGTGATTAGTTGTGGCAAACTGCTCAGCGACGACTGTGTGCATCGTGCGCGCGGTTGCCTACCCGCCAGACGTTAGGCGTTGCCGTCAACTCATACTCTGTGATTCGTTGTTTCCATCGCATGTTCGGCTATGGAATTTTCTGTACGTAACTTTCACGTTGTGAAAAAGCTGCACACTCGCGCGCTCGTACACATTCCCAGACGGTAACAGCTTTTGTGCCTCGTATGGCTTGGCATGAGGTGGACTACAGGGTGTTCAAAAATGTCAAGCGTTTGTGATCAAAAACGTTGTTCAGCTTGGGTTGCTACTGCTTTTTACAATTATTATGAAAAATAACAAACCCCTGGGTTTTGCCCCGTTACAATACCCCCTCAATGAGAGGTTTTCTGCCGAAACAGAAAAACTCTCATTGCCTAAAAACCTAAGAGGATCAGTTAGGATGTTGCACCACTAACCCCCCTTAATTCCTTATTAATATCATGGGTAACTTACCCCCCCTAGTCCGGTGACTATGGCTGCACCTGAATGACCTTACTGGACTTCCCTCTTGAGATCCCAACACCATAAAGTCAGACAGGCACACCACCACAGTATCACCAGGCTCTGTAACAATTAAAACAAAATGTCAATAATTGGCCTTACACCAAACCAGATCCTCAACTGATTTATTTCCCTCTTAGATGTACTGGATTGCCTTTAGCAAAGTACTGGCTGCGTATATATATGCCTTCTTAACCTAAACATATTACATTCCTAATCAATAAACATTCCCATTTCCCAAAAACCTAACCTCAAAATAAACATTACCAACATTAGGTTAACATAAACATTTCATCTTTGCATCTAACTACAATTCACCAGCATTATACAACTTTTTGTTTCAATTTCTATTAATAAAAAACATTTTAACTGTTCATCTTGCATTTGTAACTGTACATAAAGGCCCCATGCTTTAATTATGGGATCTGAGGTGAATTTTTATGTTTTATTGTATAACTGTCAAATACAGAATGGTTAGGTCCATTGACCCTATATACGAAGGAACAGCGCAGATTCGGTGAGATGAGTACCATGCCAAGGTCACCGTTGGACGAGCGAAAGCCGGTCGAGGAAATGGCGGTGTTTATGACGACTGACTATAAATATTCATTGTGATTGGTTCATAACGCTGTTTTGTCACAACAAAAGACAATGACGTATGAACCACAACGTATGCAACTAGGCGTTGTCCCATCTAACAAAGCCTGATGACGTCAAACGCACTAATACAAGCGCAAATTTGCATATTCATCTGTCTCAGTTCAACGCAGTACACCAAAGAGGCCACAGCGATGTATCGCTGCCGACCCAGTTTTCATACAAAAGTTGTAAAAAGTATTATTCAAAATTAAAGAAATGTGATAATAAAGTGAGAAAACAATTGCGTAGCAGTACACAGTAAGAACATTAAATGTAGAGTCAGTGCAAGATGATTTAAGAGTAATAACTATGAGGCGAACACCGGCCATACTCCTGGGGAACATCTGATACCAGCGAGGGAGCGACGCTACACAGTTTTCAGAGAAGTCAACCATATCACTTTTATTTTCGTATTAATGAGCTCATTAAGTAACCCCATAAATTGTATAAAATGTATTTGTAACAGTGAGTGTGAATGAGTGTGCGATCGAATGAACGCATGGCCATGCTTCTACACATAGAGGGCATTGGTTTGTGAAATGTATGATCCTGTAACTAATTACATGATTAGCGCTGCAGCTAGAAAACAAAAGAAAACATATAAAAAGAGATAGTAACAAGATTCAAAATTAATATACAGTCACAATGACTGAATAAGTTTGGAGAAATATAGCCACCATTTTGTTTTAGTAATAATATGGGACGCCATTTTGGGCACCATTTAGTGTATGTTTATTTTGTTCCTGAAATTAAAAACTAATAATTACACTCAATCGAGAAGTAGTGTGATCATTTCTGTCACCTTTTTTGAATCTAAATCTCACTGAGAATGAACCCTGGCCCCTTAGGAAGAAAGTATCATAAAAAGAAAAGCACGTGCTCTCACGTAATTAAAATCGGTAAGTACACGTGTTTACAATATTATGGTCATATTTATATGTTTATAAACATAAATATTTGTGCATTAAAGAGTGTGTTAACAAATGGCCCCCGAACTTGGAACTTATATAAAGCCATTTTTATATACGATATAGGCCAGATTTAGAAACAGAGAAGGTGATAGAACGATACATAACCCAGTATACGAGAGGTTATGTTGACAAAACATAGTGAGTAGTAATTGTGTGACTAATTACAAATATAACTAAATAGTCATTTTAATATTAAAAGTGTCAAAATGGCAGAAAGAAATAATAGTATGGAAATAAATAATACAGACCAGAATCTATTTCATTAGACAAAATAAGCGCGAATTCTACGCCTAGGGCAATCGAGAATAAAATATCGCTGGAAGATCTGTTTATACTAATTAAAACACAAAATAGCGTATTAAAAGAAATTGACTAAAAGTTTGATAGTCTTGAGAATGAACTAAAGAAACAAAACAACGTACAAAATGTAAAACTGAATCAATCAGAGGAGAAATTAGACAAGATAATTAATGAGATAGAGTTAGAAAATAAGAGTAGAGAAATAGACAGATTAGATGGAAACAAAGACAAGGTAAGTAGTAGTGGAAATGATGATAAAATAAATAAAAATATGGTAATAGGAGATAATAGTGTGGATGTTGGTAGTGATAATGAAATTGTATGGGGAATAGAATATAATAATGATGGAATGATAGTGTGTGTTAAAGGGTTAAAGAGAGTGTGTAGAGAGAGAATAATTGTAAAAGAATTGCAGGGGTTAGATTTTTTCCTTAGTGGTGTATTTGGGGGTGATATACATGTTTTTAGGAAGGACGAGAGTGCCTTCGATGTAGATTTTGGAGACAAAAGGTCTGCAAATAGTTGTCCCTGGATTTTTTGTGCACCTGATAGGTGGTGTGAGAATAAAGTTGTAGTGTCCTCTGCATATATGGAGAGAGAGAATGTGATTTGGGGTTGTGATGGGAGATATTGTGAAAGAGTTGTGTGATAATTGGGAGATGGAGTTATATAGAGTAAATAGAAATTATGAAGAATTTGTAGAAAGGTTAGGTGGAGAGAGAAGTGAAAATAAATATAATAAAAACTTACCCTGTATTGAAACTGAGGTAGTAGGAGATGATGTTGATAACAATGATAATATAAAATACCAAATTATGACTGATTATACAGGAGGTGACAGGACAATGACCAATCATGACAGGTTAAATGAGTTTGGGGATAATGATGAACATTTGAATTGTATAGGTACTTATGATGTTAGTATAAGATATCTAACAATAAACAATGTATATAGTTTTAAGATTCGATTATTATTTGACGATGGAGGTTAATTATTTTATTATATTATGAACATTTAATTATGTGGACAGTGTTTTTCAGGATGGACTGTTTATGACTGATTTATGGTAAACGATTTAATGATAATGTGGATTGTATATTTTGTGTATATTAATGTCAAGGTATGTGTGTATTTTGCTGTGGTGTATATTATGTATTTTTTTGTGTAAACTATGTACTGTGGAATTTTAAATAATTGATAAGGAATTTAAATGATATTAGGAGATTCAGAGTCTAATGATTAAGTATGTTATATATTTGAATATGGAGAGGTATTGTTGTTAGTAGATAAGTGATGAATTTTCTAGTGATATATTAAGTTGAAATGTTGTAAAAGAGTTTGGGGAATAGTGATAAATAAGGGCATTGGAGTTAGTTAAATAGAGTTAATGGGAGTTAGTGAAAATAAATGTTGAGATACTGATAATATATAAAGAGGCGTTAGGTATTTTAGGGACACAGTGGTTAGTGATTATGTGTAGAGGTGAGTAATGTGAATGGTAATTATATTTGATTGATGGTGATATTTTGTAGTAAGGGTATTGGTGTAGGGAGTCTGCAACGAAAGGTGTTGGGACAGGAAGGGACCGTTGTGTGCCGGAAAGGGTTATCTGAAAGGGTCAGGAACCGATAAAGGAATGAGCATAGATAGGGAACACACATATTAGTACAAAAAACGAGCGGTGCCAGAGGTTTTAAATGGGATTTGTGAAGGGGGTTATTATTGAGATATTGGTGTCATAAATTAATGGTTAGAAGCGGTTAGTGTAAAAAAGAGGTGAGTAAGGTTAGATTGACAATGCCAAAATAAGATAGAGAAAATAGTGAATAATAGAGAGTCACCCAAACTAGTAAGGATAAAGAGGTTAGAAAAAGAAAATTCATGGTAGGAAGGTAATTGTAACAGAAAGGTAAAGGATAAATTTGAAATTGTTGTATAGAATCTAATGAACGTTAAATAATAAAAGTTAATCGAGAATTGATGATAAAGATGTGATAAAGTTTTGGTACCAGTTGTTTAAATGTAAATTGTTTAATGTAAATGTAACAGTGTTAGTGTGTAATGTTTAATGATGTTTTATTGTTATTGGTAACGACAGTAACAAATGTTGAAAGATAGTAAATTTTCAATGTTGAAAGCATAAAGGTAGAAATGGTGTTGAGCAAAATATAGCATGATATCAGTTGCAAAAGATATAAATGATTATAAGTTGAGTAATAAAATTTGAATACTAAACTTGTCTGCCATAGTAGTTGTAGGTTGAATTTTATGGAAATAAATAGGTGATGCTGTTTTGGGGAATATTAAAGAATTGTTTATGTATTGTGTTATTTGTAGGAATACATATATATTTTTTTTTCTCTTACAAGGAAGAGATTGAGTTTGGTGGTGGTAAAAAATCAGTATATGTTGAAGTCTTGTTGTTGTTATGTTGAAACTTTTAAATTAGAACAAACCAATGCCCAAACACAAACCAATGCATCTAAAGGGGAACATATCAGTTGTAGATATGGAAGTATATTAGACCACTATTTTAAATTTTTGTATTCAATGTTTCAGAGTTTTGTGGTGTTGTGACCGCGGTCCTGGGCTGGCTGGAGCGTCAGAACAGGAGCGTAGAGTGCCTCATGGCCTTATGGTGTAGGGATCTCTCAGGAGAAGTCCAGTAAGGCCAGAGGGTGCGAACAGCATCATTGGACCAAGGGTAAGTGGTAATCAATTTTTATGTATTAACTTTACTGGGGGTTGTGGTGACATATCTAGACTGATCCTTTTAGAAAAGTGTGAATGAGTCAATGAAAGTTTTTGTGTCTCGACACAAAATCTTTCATTGAGGGGGTTTGTAACAGTACATAAAGGCCCCATGCTTTAATTATGGGATCTGAGGTGATTTTTTATGTTTTATTGTATAACTGTCAAATACAGAATGGTTAGGTCCATTGTCCCTATATACGAAGGAACAGCGCAGATTCGGTGAGATGAGTACCATGCCAAGGTCACCGTTGGACGAGCGAAAGCCGGTCGAGGAAATGGCGGTGTTTATGACGACTGACTATAAATATTCATTGTGATTGGTTCATAACGCTGTTTTGTCATAACAAAAGACAATGACGCATGAACCACAACGTATGCAACTAGGCGTTGTCCCATCTAACAAAGCCTGATGACGTCAAACGCACTAATACAAGCGCAAATTTGCATATTCATCTGTCTCAGTTCAACGCAGTACACCAAAGAGGCCACAGCGATGTATCGCTGCTGACCCAGTTTTCATACAAAAGTTGTAAAAAGTATTATTCAAAATTAAAGAAATGTGATAATAAAGTGAGAAAACAATTGCGTAGCAGTACACAGTAAGAACATTAAATGTAGAGTCAGTGCAAGATGATTTAAGAGTAATAACTATGAGGCGAACACCGGCCATACTCCTGGGGAACATCTGATACCAGCGAGGGAGCGACGCTACACAGTTTTCAGAGAAGTCAACCATATCACTTTTATTTTCGTATTAATGAGCTCATTAAGTAACCCCATAAATTGTATAAAATGTATTTGTAACAGTGAGTGTGAATGAGTGTGCGATCGAATGAACGCATGGCCATGCTTCTACACATAGAGGGCATTGGTTTGTGAAATGTATGATCCTGTAACTAATTACATGATTAGCGCTGCAGCTAGAAAACAAAAGAAAACATATATAAAAAGAGATAGTAACAAGATTCAAAATTAATATACAGTCACAATGACTGAATAAGTTTGGAGAAATATAGCCACCATTTTGTTTTAGTAATAATATGGGACGCCATTTTGGGCACCATTTAATGTATGTTTATTTTGTTCATGAAATTAAAAACTAATAATTACACTCAATCGAGAAGCAGTGTTATCATTTCTGTCACCTTTTTTGAATCTAAATCTCGCTGAGAATGAACCCTGGCCCCTTAGGAAGAAAGTATCATAAAAAGAAAAGCACGTGCTCTCACGTAATTAAAATCGGTAAGTACACGTGTTTACAATATTATGGTCATATTTATATGTTTATAAACATAAATATTTGTGTAGAAATAAGGAGTGTGTTAACACATTATCATTTCAAATCAAAAATTAAATTATTCAAATTTCAGTCATTGCATTTTCATGAGTTATCATTTATTTTACAATTCAAATCAAAATAAATCTAAGTACATTACCAAAATTCACATTTTAAATTAATTAGACCATCTCTTTCAATTAATTGCTTTAATTGCATTATTCAAAACAATTCAGTTAATTTAATTTCATCTTGTATTTATTTACTTTCATAGTAAAATTCATCTAGCCTTTTCGGTAACCTCCAAATCCAAACTAATCAAAACAATTTACTACCAACATTTCTATCTTTTAAATGACTTTAATTTTCATCATAAACATTCATAATTATATATTGACAATTATTAAAAAAATTAAAAAAACTTATTACTATCATCAAATCAATTACAACTATATACCGATTACACCTTGCATCAGCTGATGTCTTATCAGCATATGAACATAACCTTACTTTAAGTACCTTTAACATATGTAAACCAAATGCAAAATTATCTACAATATAAGGCATTGAACACCTTAATAACTACTCAAAATGAACATTGCTATTATTACATCAAGACAAACATAAGTTTGACCAAAAATTACACACCTCACAGCTTTACTTTAGTTTCAAATTCTATTAAATCTTTCACTTGTTACATTATAATTTCAACTATGAATTTCTATTAAGCATTTTCATCACCAATTGGTTTGGGTGACTCCCAGTCAGTCATTAATAATGATCTGATTTATTGAACGGGCATTTAGATATAACCTTACTCACCTTCTTCCTTCTAACAACCACTAACGGGTTTGCATAGGGTGACACCGATCTCTCAATAATAACCCCCTTCAACCCTTTATCCAACTCTACTTAAATCATTCTTCTCTTAGAACAAAGCACCTGATACCCTCTTTGTACATAGGATGTGTGTTCCCTTCCCTTATACTCACGCCTTTATTAGTTCCTGGCCCTTTCCAGGTAACTCCGCCAAACCCCATTTAAAACTATTCACCTCCCACCACAATGCCTTGCATTGAGGACTCCTTACACCTCCACCCTCACTACAAAATTTATGTACCCTGCTCTTACCTATTTACTCACCACTTTCAACACTCCCTTTCTCTCTACACACATTCACTCTCGCTACTGTGTCCCTACTACTGACCCGTTTCTGTATTACTTTTATCCCAAAAATTCTTATTTTGTCTGATACCCATTTTAAATTAACTCTGGCTGACTTACTGCCTTATTGAAATAATCATCACCGAAACTCCATCTTTTACAACCCTTTACATTAAGTTAATCATTGAAAATTACATTAGAAAATTCATAACTACCTCACATTAATTTAAAACCTCTTAAACTCATTTAATTTCATTATTAAAACATTTTACTTTACTTCAATTTCATTATAAAATTCATACTTGCATATGGTCAATCATTCAATCAAATAAACACCTGATTACTGTCACAAACTCAAAACTATAAACAGTTATCACAACAGATATAATGTACATATCCGTATGTACCTTCTGATACATTATAATAACCATATGACTCAATACCTAAACACATTTTATGTTTAATCATTTACTGTTTATTATAAAATCTAAATCTCAGAAAAATCATTTAAATTTATCACCAAAATTCATCTATACAACATTTCAAATTAATTAATTCATCTCCAATTTATTTAATTCCCTCAGTTTCTAAAACACTAAGTTTTTTAATTGCATTATAAAATTCACAATTACTCTCATTATTTATTTAGTCTAGTAAAATGTTGTTATTATTATTAAATCAGTTCCTCTTACACACATACATTGCTTACATAAAATACAGAGTACAGCATAACCTAGTACACAAATACATTTAACATCAACACAAAAATATATTGCAACAGTACAAACAGTAATGATACTGTGCATTGCCCAAATAAATAAAATAAATAATAAAAATGAATAAATATAAATTAATAAACATGATTCAAATTGCATAAGCTGAATCGTAGTAAAAAATAGGGAGTACAGAATTCATGCATGGACATGCAGTTTTGACACACCTGTCGCTAGCGTTGTGTACGCGCGTATATTGTTAGTGTGTGTGAAACCTGTCTGTTCCTGAAATGTAACCAACCTTTTCAAGTAGAATAGTTATATGTTTATTGTTAATTATAAGAAAACTATGTATGATAGGATAAAACAAAAGACACCAAAGTGTGTAGAAATTACAGATAAATAAAATGTTAAAAAACCATACAGAGGTGATGAAAAGTGCAATTACTATACGTAAAAAATGAATAACTCTTTTTGTGAATACCATAAAGAAGTGCAATTTACGTATAGTAATCACATAAAAATTAGTGATCGATTGAGCATCGAGTGAGGTGAAACAAACTTCGTAATTCCCAAAAATAGGCGAAAATAGTGAATTGAACCAGAGTAACGCCTCGACAGAATCTGACAAGTTGAAAAGTGTTCAGACAGGAATTTTTGCATGATTTGACTATAAATACCAGATCGTGCTAATAAAGTTTCTTCTCGATTCAACCATTGCCGCAGGAGGCTATGTCAGTCGACGACACAAATTCACAATTGAGGGCTGTAAGTAAATAACGGGCTAAGCGCCAAAAATTTACTTCTGAGATAATCAATAATTTATACCTTAAACCTAAATTAATTGCAGGAATATTTGTATAAAAATAGGGAATAATACTCAAGTACTGTTTAATCAAAATACAAAGTTTTATTGAATAAACAAAGAAAACATTTTCATAAAAAAAGTTTGAAATTCAAAAAAATGAAACGCTCTAAGTCCATAGGTGATAACCATATAAAACGTGCTAAGTACATAGGTGATGAGCGTAAAAAATGAGCTAAGTCCATAGGTTATTTCATAAAAAGTGATTAAAACTAAATCTGTCAAAAACACTCAAACACAATGAAGTGAAAGTTTTCTAATGAATCATTATCACAAAGATAAAACTTGTAAACTATTTACTTGTTCATGTTTTTACACACTATTCGTTTATGAGATCATCAAAAAATTGCTTATTCTCCTCCTTTAAAAAGGGGATCATCCTCTTCAAGTCCCTCTTTTTTCTGTTGATAATTTATTATTTTGAGGGAGCAGGGGGATTTGATACCTTACCAAATTGTCTGCCTTTATATTCTTCTTAAAAACCATCACCTCTTTCCATGTTTCAATGTCACTGAATGTTTCTTTTATTTGTATTATCCCTGGCTTGTTAGTAGAAACCCTTATCGATTGTGCTTTTGAAATCTGCAGTTTTTTTTGTGTCTATAAAATGATCTGCAGCTAATTTAAAATTATAAAAACCCTCTGGCTGCATTACAGTTACCATAGAGTGGCGTTTGTGAGATGCCGTCAGTATCATGTTTACCAGATCATGCGGAACTTGGCACTGTTCAAGTCTTTTCCTTTTTTCTATATGCCCAAAATTTCTGTCGCAACTCATGTATGTATGCCCTTTAACTAAGAACTTTTGATTTATTTCTGTGAAAATACCTTTTGATGTTAAGTATAGCCATAGGAAAATGAACATCCTGTTCTTATTCTGTCCCGTACAATTATCACTCCACAAAATCAATTTATTTCTCTTGGTAATATTTGATGTAAAAGCTTTAAAAACACATGAGGCGATTTCGTTTCCTCCTCGACCGCTTATACCTTCATGCCAAAGAAACATTAGGCCAGTCTGGTTGTCAGCTAAATCGATACAAAAATTGTAGTTGGAGAGCTGACGCAAATAATACATTTCACTATGTGTGAGTGTTGGTAGGGACAGCACCTTTTGAAGATCCATCGCTGCACAGCACATTTCACTACTAGGGAACTGTGAGGAAACATTGTCATTTTTCATTGTAGCCATAGCCTGTTCCGCTTTCCTGTGGTGATGCTCTAGCTTAAATTTTTTCTCTGTTCCTCGGGTCACATTTTAGCTCTGCATTCAACAAATCAAAAGTTTTGCATGTATCTAATCTAAGCTGCCTGAATCTTAAGTTTGGAAAATACTTTTTGAAGACTTGGGAATAGAATCTGTACGTCACTTTTGACTCAGGAAACTTTTCTGAATAGGCTGCATACATACGATGAACATTAAGGTCTTGGCTGAGGAATTCTTTACCAGTTTTTTCCCGGCTGTAGTGACTGACTTCCCTGGGGAAGCTATTAACATGATCAACAACTGATTGCTCATCGCCCTCACTATATTTTCTATGTTTCCGTTTGTTTCCACGTTTTTCAACATATTCCATTGAGCCAGCTTTTTTAAACTTAATAAGAGTTGCTACCCTTCGAGCTGTAAACCCAAATATGTCCAAAAATGTCTTCCTACATACTTCAAGGACATCTCCCTCCCCATCTGGTATAGTATACCTTATTGTTACTTCCCTGGTTGATCTCACACTTTCAGTTTTGGACGGTCTTCTACGTTTGATTTTGCAAACATGGATTAACGACATAATGTAGTTATTTTGTTTCACATAATCTTCCAGTCCATATAAGTCATTGAAAAGTTTCAGCCTTTGTTCATACTTCAGTTTTTTGCAGTTCATCTTGCATTTACATGTTACCTACAACAAAAATATCGCCTAAGAACCTAGATATTTATGTAGCCTAATAATGACGCCTTGGCCCGGTAGTTACTTTTTTATGTGTGGACTGATTTGGTCTACTAAAGCAATAAGTTTTTAATATAACTTAATTTAGGCTTAGTACTAAATTTGTAATTAAAAGGCTTTAAATAACTGAGAGGATAACTTAACTGAGGGCTTTAAGTAACTGAGAGGATAATAAAAGTAAACATTTTAACTAACCTCACTCTCAGGTGGCTTTTTGGCTGAGACCAACGTGTTGTCCTTTCTCATGTACTCCTTTCCACTGCTTCGTTTTTTCTCTCTATCATCTTGTTCTCTACCTTCACCTCTCTTCCTCCTTTTCTTAACAGCTACAGTTTATTCCATTTTCAATAAATTAACTACTAATCACTCCACATTCACTCACATAAACACAAGTTTCACACTGTTTTAAGGTTAGCAGTGCAACCAACACGAGTCAGCTGGTGACTGGCGCTTGACTCGTTATTTACGCATCTGTTTCAGCAGATGACACAGACCCTATCTAGCAGAGCTTATTTGAACTACTTCCATATTTTTTGTCACTTAGCGCATTTTATAGGGTATTGGTGTCGGCTTTGGGAACACTTTTCACCCATCAGCTCACTTATAGATTTTTTGGCGCTTAGCCCGTTATTTACTTACAGCCCTCAATTATCGTAAGAGTCACAGGACCAAGTAACCATACAGCCAGAGCTGCAAAATACATACGATGAGGTCTATGGACACACCGGCAGCATATGACGTGAGATGAGACGACTATTAATCAGCACACACGGAGGACACGACCAGAGGACCAGAAGCACATGCAGAGGACACGACCAAAAGGACACGGAGGACGTACGGATGAATAACCACATCAAAAGAGGTGATAAAAAAAATTTAATTACAGACAGTTGAAAGACACTAATTAAAGTTTGAATGGAAGACATTCAACCAATATTAAAATAAATAAATGATACATAAATGTAAAAGCAGTAAAAATTAGAATAATATTTCTTGTATCAAATTTAGAAATTAGGTACGTAAATGATAAGAGAAATAAGTAATTTTTGAATTAATGTAATTAGTAGTCTTTGATGATAAAGAAAAAAAATGCATATGCAGTAGAAAGTAAAACAAAGTAATATAAAAGAGTAATATAAAGGTTTGAATAGAAGTAAATTCAATTTTTGAAGCTAATGAATCGGCAATTGCACAAATATGAACGCACCATGAGTAAGCCGAGAACAAAATAAACATTTTAAAGTAATTACAATTAGATAATAAGAGTTGTATATAACTTAGGTATGTAATTTGTTAGCAATAAGTTATGTACGAAAACTTCGTACAAACGATTTAATAATGAGGTATTATTTAATATCCGATATGGGAGATGTTGTTTAAATAAATAAATAATGGAACGATTTTAAACTGAAATAACGTATCATCTTATTACGATTACGCCCATGAATTCAATACACAATATGTAAATGCATTTAAATTGGTTAACTTGCATTGTATAAATAATTGTCTCCCAAAAGCATGAGGCTACACAAGTTAAATTAACTTAAATCGATGTGTTTGTATTGTTGTAATTGGCGCTTCAAAAATCGTGGGGCTCCACAAATTTAAATAAATAAACAACAATTTGTATTGTTGTAATATACAATCCACATTATTATCTGTTATTGTTTACCACAAATCATCTCATAATTCAGTCCATTTCAAAACCACTACACTCACATAATTAAATGTTCATGAACAATACTCTTTACCCTCCATCATCAAACAATAATCTTTTCTTAATCTAACACAACTCATTTTTAATTACTTTTATTTTGTTATTATTGTTATAATAACTATTCATTATTTTAAATTGTTCCGTTATACCCACATAATAATCTACTAGGTTATCCCACATTATTATTCTGTCATATAACCTGTCTTCATCAGTAATTCTGGTCTTGTCACCATTAGTATTATTATCTGTCTCAATTAAGCATTGTATCATCTCCTTACTATCCGAATCAGCTGCTATCAATATCCCCATCCTATCTACAGGTAAGTATTCAATATAATTAGCAACGTTATCATCATCCATTGCTGCACTATTCTCACAACAAGGTAAGTTTTTCATTTTATTCACTCTCACTATTTATTCTCTCTAATAATTCTTCATAACTTCTAATAACATCAAATAACACCAACTCTCTCTCTCTCTCTCTCTCAACGTGAATAATTCTATCTCTCTCACTCTCTCAAAATCACTTGCACAACCCCATTTTTCCTTTCTCTCTCTCAATCCACACAAAGGGCAACACAACGTTATCATAACACATCCTGGCTTTTCCAGGGAATTCATGATACACAGGGGACCTACGTAGAGACACCTCATCTCTCACATAACTACTGGAGGAAACTCTGTCCTCGTAAATCACTAGTGGAGTCTTTACTCCACTTAAACCATGGGGAAAATTTGCCCTTTGACAGTCTAACCTCTCTTCACACTCTCTCTCATTACTACTTTCTATTTCCACTAAAACTTCATCGCCACTATTATTATTCACCCCTTTACTCTCTATCACCACATTCTTAATTATATCACCGTTATCACTTTTTATTTTGCTATTAAACTCATTACTATTATTACTACTTACCTCGTTATTATTCGTCATATCGTTAACACTGTCACTTACCTTCTTATTAACTATCTGAGTTGATTTACTTTTAATCTGTTCCTTTACTGATTCTATCACTTGTTCTTTAAATGCCATTAAACGTTCGTCAATCTCATTCAGACGTTTATTCATATTAATTTCAAATTTAACATTTTGTTGTTTCATTTCATCCAAACGCTTATCAAATTTTTCATCAGTATTATTTGTCACCCTTTAATTCATGAAATTTTACGTTAATATTACTACTCATTTTATTGACATCACTACTCATGTTATCAGATATTGTTCTCGTGAAATTAAATATATCGTCCACTGACAATTCTTTTACTTTATTTATTACAGGAGTAGATTCTGCTTTTGTTTCACTCATTATAGCATCATCAGATTTCTTGTTTTTACTAGTTGAAGTTGGGGTTAACTGAATTCCCGAGTCATCTATAACATTTGACTCATCTAATTTACTGTCTAGAACTACATTCGGGGCTGCATGAATTTCAAGCCCACTCAAGACGGTTGACTAACACCAGTTACGTCAATTACATTAACCTCGATTTCATTATTATCTTCCATCTTTTTTTATATTATAAAACTTTCATATACATTACAAAATCATAATCTTAAGTGTATTCAGTAATATTCAATCACTTAACTATAACATAACATACCATTTATTTGTACGTAATTTACACGTAATCTGCCTTTAACTTCCAATAACCCTTCTTACATTCACGAGTAGGCATAGCCTGTACAAAAATAAATTTGTACAAACTGTCCTAAGTTCAGGCGCCACTGTAAAGTTACTAATACTTTTTTAATAACTCTATTAAACCATAAAATACCTAAAATTCACAATTTCCAAAATTCTTACCTGCACAGGGATCTATATGCGAACTCGTGACCTGTAAGAATGGTTATTGGGTTTCGTTACGTAATAAATCTCTACTCTCATTTATCAACTTTAAACCAACTCGTTTATTTACTAACTTTAACATACTTTTAACATCTCTGTCTGCTTTCTTTCTCTTTATATTCTTTTATAATTCTTTCTACTAACTTCTATTACATAGTATTTACTATACTAACCCCTACTATTCAACCAGTACTTTTATGTTTTATTTTCCCCTGTTATTTTTACGTACATACACTCTCTCACTCTTTCTTTTTACATTGCTTTACCCCCCGTTTTATTTATGAGCTCTTTAATCTTTACTTTATTTCAGATCAAACTGATTGTTTTCTATATTGTACCTGTCCGAGTTATCCACTAAATCCCCCCCCATCTTCCTTACCGCACTTTCACTCCCTCACTAAACACTGTTCTTATACTTCACGTTTACGTATTATGTAGACTTTACTGCCACTTTCCTTCCGGGTTTGCTTCTTTATAACAAACTACAAAACAAAGAAAACAATATTTTAGATAGACCTCGGCTACTCAATTCACGTCGGTCTACCGAAATTCCGAGGCTGCGTTATATTTACAACTGTACTGTGTGATTAATTGTGGCGAACTGCGGGACGTTCGTACACATTCCCAGACGGTAACAGCTTTTGTGCCTCATATGGCTTGGCATGAGGTGGACTACAGGGTGTTCAAAAATGTCAAGCGTTTGTGATCAAAAACGTTGTTTAGCTTGGGTTGCTACTGCTTTTTACAATTATTATGAAAAATAACATAAACCCCTGGGTTTTGCCCCGTTACATAATTTTACAATATATATATATTGATGTACACTCAAATGTTTCTTGTGTTTATGTTATTATTAATAATAATAATTATTATTATTATTATCAGATGATAGTTATATTACTATTGAAACATTTGTAATTTACAAAATAAAAAATATATATACACACATATTGCAGCATCACAAGTACTATCATAAATGAGTACAATTCTATGTGTATATCCAATGCAAAATATTATGAAATCATACATTAAGAAAAAATATAATTTTTCCCTATTAGCACTTGTTGATTTTCTGATAACTGAAAAGGTATGCTACTTGTGTATTGTATCTATTGCTTATTTATTTAAACTTATCAATGCCATTTTTTTAATTTTTTGTAAACAATGAATACAGATATCTAAACTACAGTACATGTCTTAAGTTTGTATTATTGTATTGCGCAGGTTGGTCGTTAAGTGAACATGGAGAGTGGTCAAAATTTAGTAATTACGAAGTGTCCTTAAATGTCCCATTCATACTGCGAGTGCCGGGATTAACAGCAAATAATAAAAAGTTACCACGCGATGAGGAAAAGGGATATATATCCAATGACTTGGTGGAACTTGTGGACTTGTTTCCCACTCTGGTAGATGCAGCTGGACTTCATTCACTCCCTAGATGCCCAGTTGACAGTCAGTTTGTAAGGTGTTGTACTGAAGGAACAAGTCTAATATCTGCTATTGATCATGTTATCACTGGACAACAGGTTTGTTACAGTAGAGGATAAGTACATTCAGGCCCGGACTGGCCCGCGGGCCGGTGCGCCTTTTCAAATAAATCCCGACCTGCGCCCTCAGCCAGCTCTGAAAATGCTGTCACGCTTTTACACGAGAACGTTTTTGGTAATCGGATCAAATTTCCCGAGATATTAAAAAAAAACTTTTTTTAAATGTATTTAAAAAACGAATTACTTAACTGTATTAGTAGCAGTAGAGAAAGCGTATGCAATGCAAAATGACATGTGTGAGTGCGAGTCTGCCAGAGAGCGCTGCACGGTGAGGGTGTGCGCCTTACACGCCCGCCCGTGCTGTGCGACTTGGTTTTGTCAATGACCTCGACGCTGAACATGGCAGCGCCACTGCACCCTTACCCCCACTCCCTTCCTACCTCCTCCGCTCAGGCGCTGTGCAAGTGGAAGTACAATAGTGTTTTTCCAATAAGTTTAGTGGTGTCACGTTTAGACTCTGTGTCACGCAAATGTCAGGAATGGTTGTGAGTTGACAGATTGCAGAAGTTATTTGACACGTTATTTATATTTTCGGCTGATTATTTCCATTAAGGTAAGAAAATAGTAATTATTTACTACCATATATTTATGAAACATCAAAACTGTGTTTATTCTTATTTTGGCATGCAGATTATGTTATCATGAGCTGTACAAATGTTACGCAATAACTGATGACATGACTCTCTCTATCCTCGAGCGCTACAGACCATCTGCCCATGTAGGCTCATTCCAAAATGTTCATGGCATTTTATCCACGTGCTGTTTTTTCATTTACGTGATATTTAATAATATCACCCCGTTTTTATTAAATATCCGTAACTGGAAAATTATTTTACTGTAATTTTTTATTTCTGTAAATAATGAATAAGATTTTATATTTTGTAAAATAATCAAGCAAATGATTATTTTAGGTCACAATGGATCAGAGACCGAAGAAAAAATGAAAATCAGGACTCGAGTTCAAAAGAGAGAAAGAGGCTAGAGAGAGGGAAAAAGCTGCCCAGTCTTGCCTGAAAATCACAAGTTTTTGTATGCCAAAAACAACTTGTAGTTCAGACAAAACTGTATTGGATGAAGATGAAGCACTTATCATACTACACCACGTACTTCAGAAATCGTAACTAGTATATTGGACGACAGCGAAGTTCCTGTTAAGTCATCATGTACAAAAGTACAGACATCAAAAATTGACGATACTCTGATTGACGTTGACGATTGTGATCAGCGCGTTCAATTATGTCTCCCAACTCAAACTATTGCTCAAGATGTGAGCGTTTTTGACTCTGATGTTCGGTTCGAAGAAAATCCATTGCTGAATCCAGAGGAGTATTTCAAAAAACCTGGACCAAAAGACATTAACTCCTTCTTTCAATTTCATCCCATTCAACATGGAAAAGCTATTGAACCTCTCCCCCTTGATGACAAGGTGTTTCATTTTCATTCTGGGGACAGCCAAACATTCAAGTGCAATTGGCTAACTTAGGCTACCACATATGTAGCGAACAGCTATTTTGTAGCGTTTATTTGGATTTTACTGACAGATCCTCAGTTTTTGTCAGGGGTTTGACCGCTATAGGCATTTGACACAAAGTATAGGAGAACACGGAAAGTCGAAAGATCATCGAGACTCTGTGAAGACATACATTTCTCACAAAGAAGGGATAACAATTGACAACCTGTTATTTGATAAACAACTTAAAAAAACGAAAAAAGAGATTCTTGAACGTAGACAAGTTGTATCTGCTGTCATCAATGTCATTAAATTGATAGGAAAACGAGGCCTCGCTTACAGGTCAAGTGAAGAAAATGCATACACTCTTGACGACCCTTCTGAAAACCATGGGAATTTTTTAGAAATAATTCTTTTTATATGTAACTATGGCATCAATCTGGAAAACCATGTAAAAACTGTTATTAACACAAGTAAATCAGCATTGGAAACTTCAAAGACGAGTTCCAAGAAAGGATGGAGAGGAAGGGGTAGTCAAGTAACATTTCTCAGCAAAACAACTGTTAATAAAATAATTAACATCATGAAAATATTGATCCAGAAAGAAATAGCTAATTAGGTAAAGGAGGCCAAGTTATTTTCAGTGCTAATGGACACAGCAACGGATGTGTCTGGGTTCAACCAGTGTGTTATTGTGTTGAGGTATGAGTTTGAAACTGAAGTAAAAGAAAGGATTATTGGTTTGACGCATGTACAGTATTCAATAGGGGAAGACTTGTTTAACTCTTTCCTTGAAATTTTCAGTACCACAGGACTTGATGTCAAAAACTGCATCGCCAACTCATTTGATGGGGCTGCAAACATGAGTGGTCAGTACAGAGGTGTTTCAACTCGACTTCAAGATGAACTGCCAAACCACATTCAACGTGGTGCTATGCCCACTCTCTGAACCTTGTAATGACAGATACGGCCCACTGCGTAACTGCTACAATATCTTTTTTTTGGTCTACTACAGCAGACCCAAGTATTTATCAAAGAATCCCACAAAAGGCTGAATATTTATTTGGAACAACATCCAAATGTACGATTGAGTCAAACTGGGGCAACCAGATGGAGATCTAAAAGTGATGCCACCTATCAAATATTTGGTTTCTACAATACCAGGGCCGAATGTGAAGACGTTCAAGCTAATCAAAGTACAAATAACCTAAAATCTGTGTACATGGAGCTGGTTGTCACTCTCCATTATCGCTAACTCCACAGATTTCAGCCCCCAGACAAGAAACGAGCCAAATAGCCTGCTTCAGAAGGTTCTTTCATTCCAAACTATACTGACTGCAGTGATGTATCTGCTAATTTTCAAGGTCACACCACCACTTTCAGACTATTTACAAACTAGGAACCTGGATTATGCACAGGCATGGAATTTGGTCTCCACGGCACAAGATAATTTGAGAAACGCCCGAAACCAGTTCCATCAAACTCTGAGTGTAGCACAAAACTTCGCTAAGACCATGACAGAAGTTCTTGATGCGAAAATTGAAGGAAATCCATCTCTAGAGACATACAATTTTTCCATAGAGAGTGAGCTATCAACAAAAAGACAAAGCGCAAACAAATGCCAGATGAAACAGCTGATGATAAAGCTGTTTCAGGATAAAGACGGAGGACCCTGTACACTATCTTAAACACTATCTTCAGGCAGTGTTGAAGATAATTTTAGAGTACAAGTTTTCAATGTTGTCATTTATCAAATAAACCAAAGTATGGCTACAAGATTTTCTGACCAAAAAAGGTTATATCAAGGCCTCTCGTGCTTTGAGCCACGAAGATTCCCTGAATTGAAAAATGGCATACCTGAAAACGCCTTGGAGAAAATATGCGCTCTAATTCCGACTATTGACAAAGAGAAGCTAAAAGAGGAATTAGAGTCATTCATTGCTCAATGGCCAAGTATTTCTTCAACGTTAAAGGAAAGTTACGTGGAGCAAGAGACAACAGATTCTCAAAGAGGTTCAGAAGACAAAAGTGCATAAACATCCATCTGTGACGTAAAAAAGTCATGCATCAAATGTGCCTACAAGTTGATTCACGAGTACAATATGTATTGTGTAATGTACACCGAGCTCAACAAAGCGTATAAATACCTCTTGACAATTCCTCTTACTCAAGTAAGTTGCGAGAGAGCTTTTTCAAAGCTAAAACTAGTGAAAACGCGGCTTCGCTCTTCAGTGGCTAATGAAAACCTAGAGGCTCTTCTCATGATGCAGTCTGAGAGAGAATCACTTACAATTGACAATTGACAACAATGTCATCATAAACGAACTCTGTTATCAGAGTGAAGAAATACAACGCCTACTCTCCTACTGAATACTAAATTATTAGAGTTAGACATTGTAACAAGTGTACTATCCTTTGTTATTTATTTTCGTTTTTGTCTCATATTTGTAATCTCCATTGACTTTATTTTTCCAGGTTAGCAAAATATAAAGTCAGCAGCAATTACTAAAAGTTTTGTAGCTTGTTTTTGAAATTTACCTAGACTTAAATCATAACATTTTCTGAAGTTTACAGCCTCCTTACAGATTCAAGATAAAACTTTGTTTTTTATATTTTATTATTTATTGATAACAAAAATATGTACAGAGTAGACCCTTTACTAATTTTTATGTATTAATTTCAGTATTTTATTTAAAACGCTGGTAGGATCTTGATAGTAACATTGATCTTTATTGTGCACAAAAATGTAGAGTATTACGTCGTTTGATTTTAAAGATATTTTGTTTATGTACAAAAATATCAATCAAAACTTTATCTCCATTCAAAAGTAATGTTCTATTTTTTCTTTATTTTTCTTAACACAAACAAACACTTGTAACATAAAAAAATTTTAATTTTAAATTATTTAATTGTTTCTTGATAACAAAAAGTTGTACAGAGTAGAATTTTTCTTCACTGATTATTATGTATTAACTTCAATGTTTTATTTGAGACGTTGCTACCGTAAATTCTTAAAAGTGACATTGATATTTTTGAACGAAAAATTTAACACTACGTTTGATTTTTAAAGGTATTTTGTTGATGTACAAAAATATCAATCAACATTTTGTTTCCATTATAAGCTAATGTTCTATTTTTCCTTTGTTTTTATTTGTAGTACAAACATTTGTAACATTAAAAAAGGTTTAATTTCAAATTGTTAATTATTTCAAATACCGTACTTTATCTTATTTTTTTTTAGATATGCAACTCTTGTGTTTCTGTTCTTTATTATTTCGGTCTCAGCTTTATAGGAGCTACCTCATTAGCTACTAAATATTAACACTCATCATCAATAGTAAAATGTTAACGGCAATCAATAGTGAACACTACAAAATCAACAAAATGGTATTCTTGGCAAAACCGTGTTGTATGACGAGTTTCCAGGTCGGGATTACATTAAACTCCACTTGAGGGGTGCGCTCTCAAAAACCTAAGGTCTGCACCTTTTCCTGAGGGCCAGTCCGGCCCTGAGTACATTTACAAATTTAATGTAATAATCTGTTATATGTTTCTAAGATTTTTGGGTTGATTACCTGTTAAATCTTCCTGTGAAATATGAAATTAAAAGTCTTAAGTTGTTGCAGATTTTACTACAGTAGTTGAAGTATTTCTAAGCATAATGTTTCCATTCACATCACAGACAGGGTCTAACTTTGTTAGTGTATACCAAAGCAAATTAATACCATTATATCGCACATTCCATGCTCAAAAATTCATATTATTTGTTTGTGTCTGTAATCATTAAACCAATTTTCCCATCAAATTTTTTGTATTTGTTTTTTCACGTTTGGTTTTATTAATTTCATAATTTTTTTTAGTTTATTGATAATGGATAATCAGAACTTTATCTCAGTGGAGCGGCTGCTTTTGTATAATTCCTAAACATAACAGATCACATAATAGAAGATAACCGAGATCCACATTTCTTATTACTGCTTTCTTGTATCATTTCCTGACGTATAATGAAAATAGGCTGTGATGCTAGGATCGACTCGCTGTATAAGTTATCTTATTCCATGAACATTTAAGAGAACCCAACGAACACAGGTTAGGCCAGGGTGAGATGACATAGACGTAAAACACATGTTCATTTTAATCATTTTACTTTGAATAGTATTATTGGTCATGTTAGTATTTCAATATTTCTTATTTGTTAACGATACATCTGTTGTATTGAGAAACAGATAATACAATATTTGGCAATGATTTTATATGATTACAATGATTAATTACTTGATTTAAAATAATATTAAATTGAGTTATATTGTGTTAACTGAAATCAAATTAGATCAACCAATTAAATTTGCATCAGATTACATTCTATCAAGTTAAGACACATCATATCAAATCAGTCTACCATTACACATCAAATTAAATGTAACCAGATTATATCAAGTCAAACTTACCAGCACTTTTTCTTTACACTTCATTAATTATGTATTCTGTACAAATAACCACACACACACACACACACACACACACACACACACACACACACACACACACACACACACACACACACACACCACACTATCTCACACTATACAACTTTTTATTTACCTCACCCATTTTACTTATTAAGACCTTATTGTGCACATAAATCTTTTTATAAATAATTATTTATTTAGTTACTCAGCCCTCGCCTACCTTGTTCGATGTAAATACTTAGGTTAATGAAGGTTATGTGGTTGTTGTTGTTGTTGTTGTGTGCACAAATGCTATTTTGAACTTCTGAAAAAGAAAACAGGATAATTTAAGAAATCACTAGTTATACCTGGCAGTCACAGAAACAAACTGCTGGAATCTAGACTGGAATGTGTGGTGAGGGTTTTCTTCTACCTAGTAATGATTATTGTGGATATTAGTAATTCCAGTTTGTGTAAAACTTGCTTCATCAATGAATGTGGCAGAGGCAAAAAAAAAGATTCAATTACAGTGTTGTATAGAAAAGGAGCAAAATGTCCATCTCTGTTCATAGTCAACATCTTCAAGGGCTTGTACTCTTTGTAGATGGTACGGTTTCAGTTGTTGGCTTTTTAAAATCCTGAATGCAGTCATGTGATCCACACCTTCAACCACAGCAGTTCTCTTAGTACTCACTTCAGTATTTTCCTCAATTTCATTCAATATTCTTTGTTTCAAGTCCAGTGTTGTTATAAGAGGTCTATCTTATTAAGTGGTGTGGGAAACTAAAGATTCTCGTAGCTGATTATGCAGTCTAACAAAATATTGTCTTAATCTTTCCAAGTAAAGTCTCCACACTTCCTTCTGATTGCAGTTTGGAACTCCATCCATTACATCTGACATTTCGGCAATTAGCCATTCTCAACAATTACACAATAAAAAATTAGTAAAGAAACACATGGAAATGAATTTAAAAGTTTTTTGTACAAATGTAACTCATGATAGTATTAAGTTAAACTACATGTGTTCTAAGTGAACTCACTAAAGCAAACAGATGATTTACAAGTCGAAACATGCTACTGTTGTTTTCTATTATTTCCAAGCTTTTCAATTGTTGTGATTAAAATTATGATGTGTAAGTAGTTGTCATTAAATTTTTTAAAAGTTAATTTCATTAAAAATTGATCATTTATTTTGTTAGATTACCATTAGTGACTTAATTTGGAAAAAACTAGTAATAAGATTTAAAAAAATTTTCCTATACTGAAGGAATCAAAGTCACAAAGATGAATCAAGTAGTCTGAATGTATAGGATGGTTCTTCTGTTATTTGTTATTGCATTTTAACAAACTAGGTGTCACATTCACAATAAAATACTCACATTTTACTCCATAAACCATAATTTGATAAAATTAAAATGTACAGAACTACTTGTGATAAAAAAATTAAAGTGGCTGTCATTTTGAAATTTGAGATAAAAAATAATCAAGATTTTTTATTAATCAAAGAACGTTAATGTAAGGATGTTTGCCAAATTTCATTAAAATATCTCAGTCCCCTCTTGAAATATAAATTCATCCTTAAAAAACACAAAATGGCAGCAACAAAGTATTTCCAGACCTATGCTTATAAAAGCTTTTTTTTTATATTAGTGCATAGAATCTGAATATGTATAGTGAGGGCACTTTTTACGTTACGCCATGTATTATTTATTATAGTTGTTTTGATTGTTCATCATCTTTTTTCACAGCACTAAACTTTATAGAATATTGAAACTTTCAACTTATGAAACTTACTTGTCTTTTCTTCTCGTACGCGTTTTGGCGTGGTGTTCGCCTTCGTCAGCTTTGAGACAGACTGCCATTAATTTGTAACGGTTTTTATTATGAAAGGTATAGTGGGGGTGGTGTGTGGAGGAAGGGGATTTGTGCGGGGATCCAAATTATTGTTAGTTTTTTGTATAATTGTGTCAAAAAGTGTGTGTGATTTATACTGTAATTGGTCATTAAGTATGTTGTTTGGTTGTGTTGTGTGGTGTTTGTATATTTCATATTGTTCTGCTGTGTTAAGTTTTCGACCTTTGGGTAAGTAGTGTAATATTTCAAGATTAGTATATATGTTGGTGTAGCTGTGGTTTTTTTGTGTGTATGTGTGTGGCAAACGCGGAATATATTGTTGTTGGATAAAGCTTTTAGGCGTTCAGAGTAACGAGATGAAAAAGATCTTCCCATCTGGCCTATGTAGAAACTATTGCAGTTATTACAATTTAATTTGTAAACACCTGTTTTGTTGTATTTGTCTATGTCCCTGTTTGTATCATTGATGTGTTTTTTGATGGTATTGTTTGTTCTGTATGCTATTTTGTACTTGTGTTTTCTGAATGTGTTGGCAAGTTTGTGTGTATTTAGTAGGAATAAACCTGTTTGTAGAGTTTGTGTGTGTTGGAGTTATGGTATGTGAGTGTGATGTATTTAGTTTGTAGTGTGTTGTTGATATTTTGTTGTTTTTGTTTATGATGTGTTTGTGTAGTTTGTTTATTAAATTAGGGTTGTATCCGTTTTTTATTGCTATGTATTTGATTGTGTTGAGTTCGTCATTATAGTCCTGTTTACTTAATGGTATTTTAGTTAGTCTAAGGAGCATATGGTTGAATGCCGCATGTTTATGTTGTGTTGGGTGGTTTGATGTGTTGTGTATAACCATGTCAGTTGTGGTTGGTTTTCTGTATATTTTATACGTGTGTGTATTGTTAGGTCCAGAAAATGTATACTATTGTTTTGTTCAATTTCCAGTGTAAATTTCAGTTTGTGGTGTATTGTGTTTATGTATTTGTGGAAGTTTTCAACCTGTCTTGTGTTGCCTTTGAATAAAAGTAATATATCATCTACATACCAATAAAATGATTTGCCAATGATGTGCCAATAAATGATGTGCCAACAAATGATGTGCCAATAAATGATTTTGTTGGTGTATCTGTTGTTGTTGTTTATTATGTGGTTCTGTTCTATTCTGTTCTGTTTACACATACTTTTTGACACAATTATACAAAAAACTGACAATAATTTCGATCCCCGCGCCAATCCCCTTCCTCCACACACCACCCCCACTATACCTTTCAAAATAAAAACTGTTACAAATTAATGGCAGTCTGTCTTAAAGCTGACGAAGGTGAACACCATGTCGAAACGCGTACTAGAAGAAAAGACAAGTAAGTTTCACAAGTTGAAAGTTTCAATATTCTATAAAGATTATTTATTATGTTTGTATAAAGTAGTAATCAGTAATAAATAATAATTAATATTTTTAAAACAAGAATATATTTTTATTGTTTTTTTTTTACAATGTTTTGACAGTTTTAAATGACTGTCAATATATAATATAATAAAAATAGAATATAATAATAATATAATAGTAAAATTATTTTAGGTTTTTAGTACACATATTAAGCAAATAGTACATTAAGCAAAATTCATAGAAATGACCACATCTTTCTGTCCTTCTAAAGAATACATGTAGAACTCACTACAGTACAGATGAGACATGTTTTTACAGAACAGTTTAGCAGCTCCACGGTTTTAAAAGTCTGCAGAAACAGCCAGACCTGGAGGAAGAATGTTGTTTTAGAAGTTAGGCTCAAAACATCAAATGAGAAAAGAATTGTATATATAAGTGAACAGACACAGAGTATTTATAATAATCAGTAAATTAATAAATGTCATATTATTACATTTGTGTAGTATAAATTTTGTTGCATATCTTACAGAACAACGTATGGAGGGTTGGAGCATTCAGTCAGTATCCACGACCTGGTTTATATCCAACTGCACATCCAAACAGTGATAAACCTACCTTGAAAGAAATAAAGTATATGGGCTATACAATCAGAACAGATAACTACAGGTACACTGAGTGGATGCAATTCTCTTCATTTCAGCCTGACTGGGATAATGTTGTTGGTGCTGAAATGTACAGTCACATCATTGACCCATCTGAAAATCTGAATTTGGTGAATAATTCTGAAATGATAAGCATTAGAAGAAAACTGAGTGAACAGTTAAGAAGAGGATGGAGGTTCAGTTTGCCAAACATGAAACAGCAGTAAAAATAGTATACTACAAGATATTTACATACTATGATAATTCATATTTTTAGTAAGTTACTAAACTGGCATAGTTTTTAATGTGCTATCCAAACTGGTCTCAGCTCACAGAGAGAAAAATTGCTTCTTGTATTTGACATTTGGGTGGACCCAAACAGCCTTTTTTACAGGATTGGGGAGGGGACCTTGAAATAACTGACAATTATTGTAATAACAATTGTCATTTAATAATATTAAGTACAAGCACAGATAATGTACACATAGCTCGAGTATGTACTGTAGAAACACTGGTGGTCAGAACCAAACAGCTATTTTTCCCCTTCACCATAAAAAAGCATCTCATATGTCAAGGCACAATGAGCTCTTATGGTACAGGTTTAATTAATAAATAAAGTTAAATGTAAATAACCATTACAAATCTTTACATATTTATATTTTTGTGTATGTATTTGTAACTAAACAGAATTCCAACCGAACAGAATTTGGTAAAGAATTTTAGAATTTTGAGGACATTTTTTCTTCTACATTACTTTTTCACTGAAACATTCAGACTGCAGTTATGAAGAAAGTGTATATTACTAGATGCTGTCATAAGAAAAATGTAAGCATATCATTGTAGATATAATTGCAAAACTCAAAACACATCTTTACTCACTTCTTTGATAAGCAGCAGGACTGTTGACACCATTGTGTACACGTGTCTTCTACTCTTGCTGCTTTCTGTCTGGTTTACACATAATTATCATATATGTGTAATTACAAACTTCAAGACACATTCATTATTTTGTATGCAAAACAATTTCAGATATTGTTGCATACCATTTTCTATCACTGTTTTCTGTCTGATAACATTATATGCTATGGAAAAAATGGTTAAGTAGGTGCCCAGTGTTTTAACAATTGTGTAATGGCATATCGATTTTAATTTGTCAGTTGACTTTGCATTTTTTATTTATAGATACGTAAATTTGTTTCCCCTGTGTTCATGATTGTGAATGTTTTTTGTATAACATTTTCGCTATCGAGAAATTGATGTCCTGTATTTGTGGTGAGACTGGATATAAATGTTAAAAGTGCCATTATATATATATATTGCAATGTTACAACAATTCTACAAATTTATTACCATGTACTCAACGCAACTAAATATGTATTACACCGGCCAAGTCGCAGGATTTTGTTTCTCGTTGCATCAAGTATATGTGGTTGCACAATAATTAAATACTTTTTAAAGAGGAGTGAGATGTTGTTGACATGAAATAAATCATTTAAAATCGTTTCAAATAATCATTCTAAGATTTATTAATTAACAGAAAAAAATATTTCAATATTAAAATTTCAAACATTAGACACAAATATTGTAATGGTACATATCTTCAACAAACAACAATGAAGAAACATGGTAAGAATAAATTATTAGATACTTAACACTATGATTAAAAGGGATGAGTCAGAGATAAAAGAATGGGTAATTAAAATAATAATACGATCAAGCATATGAAAGTAATCATAAAAGTAACCTCTGATAAGAAAAAAAAGTAACAAGCAACGGACAGAAACGTTGAAAACAATGATACATGGCGATTTAACCATAATAACCCAATAGATGGTAAGTGAGAAAGTAGAACCAGCCCCAACACCAAGGAAAGGATATATAAATAATGAACATTTGTAAGTGAGAAAGTAGAACCAGCCCCAACACTAAAAGAAAGTATATATAAATAATAACAAATGAAGATGAAAGTAGAAACAGCCACAACATTAAAATAAGGATGTATGAATTGTAACAAGATAAATGGATAACTAGAACCAGCCCTAACACCTATGAAAGGATATATGGATCATCATCAAATGAAGTAAAAGCAGTAAAAGTGCACAACACCAGTGATAGACCAAATTAAAAGAGACCACTGAATGATAATTGTAAATAATGATGATAAATGTAAACCGAGACAAACAATGTAAATGAGGAATGTTAAATCTCAATAACTTAAATTTTAGAAGGGTACACTAACCCAAATGAATAGAGATAACTATGACAAATCAATCTAGTACGACATAAACTTGTTAACGGTATAATTGAACCTGATAAAGTGAGAGATAGGGAATTAGAATAATAATGAACATTTTGTAAAAATGAGAAAGAGAATTTAAGTAAGCAATACCCACCAGTAACACTTAAATCAAATATAGAGTGCAAGGTGATAGTTAAAATACCCAATTTAAATAGAACCCCATTGATAGTGATAAATACTAATAAATCAGTGGAAAAGACTTAAGAGTGAATAGTGAAAGTGAGTGAAAGCTAATAATTACTAAACACAGAAAGGACTGTGGCAATTAAAAGCAATTATCAGTGAACACCAGTGTACATGACAAACTAAACCAAAGTGTAGTGAACTAAATAATTAATAGAGTTAAGATGGCAGTAGTATTGACTACATATCATATTTGAAATTTGGAACCATTAGTATTCTAAGTGGCAATTGATGTTATTACCAATGTATTTCAGAAAAAATGACTATTAGTGAGATAATACACAGTATAGATGATTGCTGAGGTACAGAGGTAAAACCAAATACTATTAATATAAAATGATAGGAAAAAGATTTAAATATAATATGGTAAAATGTTATTAAAGTTCCATGTTAATGACCTAATGTCATTTGAATTTAGTTATAAGGAAATATCATTGTGTTCAAATATTTGATTAATGTTTATCTGTTATAATATGTAATAATGATAACTCACCAAAGAGTATGAAGAGATGAAGAGAATGAACATTGTGAGTAATGACATGCAAATAATTATGTTTAATGAATAGAAATATGTCTGTGGGAGTTATGTAGACCATAAGACTAAATGTTATATTTTAAATAATAGGAAATAAGAAATAATAATTCCATTACAAACAAAAGCAGTAATAAGAAACAAAATAAATTCAGACAAATCCAATGACACTGAAAAAGCAGTTATAACAATAGACAAGCCAGAATATGGAACTAATAAAATAACATACAATTACAATAGAACAGACATAAAACCATTCAACAACTGAACAAATCATGTATAAAACACATCAGAACCTATACAAGGGGAAAATAAAATGTAATATCTGTAATTTAAGAAAAATAGCCAATTGCTGTTTAGGCCTAGACAAATGCCTAACTGTAAAACAACAAAAACTGCAATTTTTAAGAATTAAACTATAACATTAGCAAAACTAATGCAAGTAAACAATAAAAGACGATTAGGCAATCATACTAAGAAAGAAATGTTAAAGTAATCATGTAAATTAAGAAAACAGTGTAATTAAACAATATCAACATAACTGTCAAAATGTTAATACATCAGTAAACCCAACCTTATTGGATGTTAAATTAATCCTTGAAACAAAATACGAACAGTGGTGATGATATTTAATAATTAAAATTGAATACCGAAGATTAATCGCATTCGGAGGATCTGTAACCATTTTAAATAAAAATTCAAATCTCCTAACAATGGTCTTAAGTCAAATTTAACCAATCAGAATCTTTGAGTTACCATGACAACAGGAGAATATTGACGATTTTCAGTTAGGAACGAGAGAATCTATAGTGACGCTTACGAGGAGAGACGCCACGCCGTGAAGGGCCCAAAATTTTATTATAAAACAGTAAAAGTGACCATATTTTATGAAGTGAAGGACCATGCTAACTGATGAGAGGATGATACATTCGACCCAGACCAAGGACCAGCTTAATTTAATCCAGATGTATTGAAAATAAGTAAATTAACAAGAAGAAGACGCAAGGCGTACCTGAAGCCCAAGATTTGAAGAACGAAGAGTCACCATCGATGAACCCAACCTATATTAACTATTGACACTACACTTCCTAGCAACTGACGATAAGTATTGCTAATTGATTAAATATCTGAAATAAATTCTCTTTCAAAATTCTCACTAAACAGTGAACTCTCACTATCACTGATGGTATTATTTTTTCAAGGATTGATAAAAGAAACCTATTTTATCTATACTAACTAAATGATTATAACCTATGTATTACACAAATGACACCGTCACACACTTTAACACCACAATTTGAAATCCACTGTAAACCTTGTTCAATTTTAATTATCACGATTATAAAGTGATATATTGTATTTAATTCTCTTGTTTTAAAACTTCTTTGTCGTACTTAAAAGGACTTATTTGGCAAATGTATTGAGTAAATAATAATCAACGCCGTCTTGTGGCGACAGGAAAACATTATATTGCTAACCCAGCTTCCCGCTGAGTGAACGACTATTTATTGCCGAGGCTAAAAAATATTATATTAATCACAATTTTGTATAAGCGTTAATGAAGATTAACAAGTTCTGAGCCAAATAAAAAAGTGTGTATCATTAATAACTGTCCAATAATTATTTTCAAAATATTATGTATGTTGTGTTTTGTAGCAGCGAGTAAAACTAACCAAAACCAACATTATTTTACGTTGGTAACACGTTCCCCCACTCAAACGAGATTCGAGCTCCAGCCAGTTGGTGAACAATTCGAATCGACACTATCATACTGTAAAACAACCCAGGTAAAAAACTTTTGTTTTCTAGCAAAACAATTTGGCACCTACCGGGAAGAAATAGAGAGTGAGAAGGGACAGGTAAGGACACACCGGCTACACGACGCTTTTATCACACAGAACGAGACTTAATAATGTTCGCAAATTTAAACATTAAAACTCAATAGTAAAAATTATAAATACATCAACACGGAAACAAAGACATTATAACAATATTTACCTTTATACATTTTACACATATACTGTTGTAACAGTACAGACCCACCCAGGGATAATTCCGTAAAAATAATTGTAAAGTTTTATTTGGGAAGGATAATGGAATAATAAACATAGTACGCAATATGAACGTATTAGTGTCAAGGATGGGCGACCTAGCTACTGGAGACAGTTATTTTTAGCCATCTGACCTGTGAACTATGCACTAAGGGGTCCACGACATATGACGTCAGAGGCCAAACCTTGTTTACGTCACTTTGGAATGTCGAGCGAATTAAACAACGCCTTAAAATCTGGCTACATAACACAAATAGAACAATAAAATAAGACCACGTGACCCCCCACCATCTCAGAAATCAACGCAGTTCAATTCGCCCCAGTTAAAATTACACTCTTGTGCTGTACAGCCATACTTGAAGTTCCAGAACAAACTACTGGCGCACGCCTAACACCAAAAGTGTTAAAATGTGATTTTTTTAAAAAACCAAATTAATAATTCGAGTAATGATGTAACTCGGCAGTGATTAATTTAACAGGATATGACAGTTTCGCCGATATAAAAGAAGTAGTGAGAAGAAGGTGCGGAATAAAAAGTTACGTGAGGAGGCTGAACTATGGATATACCGTGATCAGCTAAGTAACAGACGGGGAAATTAAAGTAAATTCATTCAAAATTTACACATATGAGCTCATGGGGGAAATCTAAAATATGTACCATGTGAGAGTGTGTGTGTGAGTATGGCATAATAAAAGTAAGAGGCGCTGGTTTGCATAAAATAAATAGGTCAATATATAAAGTGTTTTTCCTAGTTATAATTACAAGTATAAATTCAATTATGTTTTCGTAAAAATGGAAAGTTAAATGAATGGAGATTATTTGGAATAGAGTAACTAAAGTGATTGACAGTGTTAATTAAATATTATTAAATGAAATACTTTAATTTAATTCAATTCAATAAAATGATTTTTTTTTTTTGAGGAATAATTGAGTAAGTTATTTACAAAAAGCAACCATTTTTGCTCTCTAAACCTCGCTCAAACGAATTCTGGACCTGGTAAGTAAATTACGAAGTTGGTAACACTCAAAGATGGCGGCCGAAGGCAGACATAGGCCATAACAGTTTCATTGGTAAACAAAGTGTATAATATAATACAAAATAAATTGATTAAAAATAAATAATTGTTACAATGGCGTCGTGAACAGGGGACGTTTGTATAAATATTTATGCAAATGTGGGCCTGTTTTGGGGAGCAGAATGATTGTTTGAGGTAAATAAAGGAAATATAAATGTATGTATTAAGGTTATGTTATAATATGATATGATCTGTTTATGTGTACTGTAAGAATTAAATAGTCAAAATGAGTACGAGTGAAAATAATAATGTGAAGTCAGCTTCACTGACAGTAATACAGAAAGTCAGTTAACTGAGTCGAGAATAATGGAAAACGTTGAACATCAATCAACACCTATCCAAAATAAACAATCTATAGATAGTAATGAGAAGGTAATGAATATGTTGCAATTAATTTTAGAGCAACAAAATGTTAAATTTAACGAAGTAAATGGTAAATTTGATGTACAGAATAGTAGATTCAGTGAAATAAATAGTAATTTCAATGATATTAGAGACGAAATAAAACAACTAAATGTCAATAGTAATAGTAAATTTAACAAATTAGAACAAAGCATTGAGAGGATGGGAATGTGGAGAATAAATATAGGTAAGTGTAATATAAACGAAAATAACGAAGTAACAGACGCAAATAGTGTCAAAACAGGCGAGAATAATGGTGATAAAATGACGAAAAATCACGAAGAAATAATTAACAAGGTAAGTGATAGTTATAAAAATGAGTTAACAAGTAATAGTGGTAAGATAGTTGAAAACGAGGTATTTAAAGGTGATACAGTAAAAATTAATAGTGATGATGAGAATATAGAAATAGTAAGAGAGAATGAGAGAGTAATGGTAGTAGGGGGTTGTGAAGGGGTAGAAATCAGTGTTTGTAAGTTAGAGAGAGAATATGAAGAGAGTTATTTGGTGGATATGGGGCAGAGGTAAATTTTCCCCGGGTTTATTGTGAACCAAGGTGTTCACTGGTGTTTTTGAAGGGCGAGAGTCCCTTAGTGGAAGACGATGTGTCTTCAAATGTCCCTGAAGTTTTGGTGGTGTTCCTGGAAGAGCCAGGAGGTGTTTTAATATAGTAGTACCCTCTGCATGGAATGATAGAGAGAAAGTGATTTTGAGAGAGAGAGTGAGAGGCAGATAGAGTTGTTTGAGGTTAATAGAAGTTATAAAGAGTTAAGAGAGAGAATGAATAGTGAGAGAGTTGATGATATTGAATTCTTACCTTACGATATAGTTAGTGCAGCAAGAGGCGATAATAATGTTGATAACTTACCTGTGTACAAAGTGGGGTTACTGGTAGTAGATGGTTACTCTAATGAAGAAATGATAATGGATTTAATTATAACAGATAATACTAAAAGAGAATTGACCATACCAAATGTCGACAGGTTTTATGAATTAATAGTATGCAATGTTGTTAAATACTATCTTGATAAAATGGATAAAATTGATGATGATGTTTATTATAATAATACAAAATGTATTTAATTAAAAATGAATTGTGTAGACATAAGACAAGATTATTGTTTGATGATGGTGGGTAAATATTTATTGTTCATGAACATTTAACTATGTGAGTAGTGGGTTTTGAAATGGACTGAATTATGAAATGAGTTGTGGTAAACAATAAAATGATATGATGAAAGTTGTAGATAAATGTGTGTTGATGTTAAATGTAATTATGTAGTAAGGTTAAGTATAATCAACTTTAATAATTGACAGTTGGTCATTGCGAATTTTGCTAAAGTAATTAAAGCAATTTGATAACTAAAATAATTAAATGTGTTTGATAAAATGGATGATGAAATGTTGATAATAAATTTAAATTTTTAGAGAATTTAATTTTACAATAAATGATAAATAATTAAAGGTTGATTATTGAAAGGTTCAATAGAAAGTTAAAGTTGTAATGTTTATAAATTTTATGCAAATTTAGAGGTGAGATGTTTATTTTAAAGTAATAATGTTTATGTTCAATTTAAGTGTTTATTATGAATTATGTTGATTATGCAAGTGTAGGAATCTTAAACATGTATAGTATGTTTTAAAAGCGATTCCCCACATTTTGGGCGGTCCTGGCCTTACCAGCCCAGACCGTGGTTTTGGATGACAACTAGCTATGGGCAGACTTATTGTAAACTGACCATGGTTGGTTGCCTTTGAAATTGGTGTAATTTAGAAATTAACCGGGGGGGGGGGTAAATCAGGGGAATCACCATAACTTTGGAACAGCTGCTGCCATCGCATGGGGTGATAGAACCGTATTAAGGGCATATGAATCATTATAGTAGGATTACTGGAGTCCTCGGATACCAGTAATGCCAATTTTTTATATAACACCGAAGCAAGAACGGTGTAAGCAGCGTTTGCACCCTAATAAACTTCAGTTCTTGTGGACGCAAATGGGCGCTACAGTCCAACATCGCAAAGCAATAGAGTGTGTGGAAAGGAGCTGGCCGTTACAAGCCAGGGACATAAATACAGTATTTATGTAACAAGGTAAATGCCTCGTCCGGTTTACCCAGAAGGTGATTTACCTAATTGTAACTGGGTTAAGGGGGGATATTAGAAAATGATGTGTGAAGGAGGAAGTTGAGTATAGTAACTGGAGTGAATGACCCTGTTAAATGGAGTTATCTTATGATGAAATTAAATGATTCTTGTATTGTTCTGAGGAGTATTGTGGAGATGATTAACAGTTTTTGAGAAAGATATACGTAAATAATTTGTTATTATGTAGTTGATTTAAATGTGTTTAAGAGAATTTTAATAATGAATTTAAATATTTTGAGATGTAATTTGGGTAATGAAAGATATTTGTAATGATGTAACGGGAAGTGGTTATTTAAATTCTGATAGAAATCAGGGAAATATTTTGAATTTGGGATAAGAATTAACGAGAGAGGGGCATACAGAATGTTGCTAGTAAAATTTGAAATGTTTTATGTTATGTCAAGTATATATATTATAACGTTGCAGAACTCAGACCCTATAGGGGATCCACAAATATTATATAGATGAAGAAAAGTAAAATAATTAGTGAATAATGATCAAAATTAAAAATGGTATCGAGAGAATAAAAAGAAAACTTGTAGACAAGAATAATAAATAAGTGAATAGACTAGACTGACAAACAAATGACTATGACCCAACCCCAGAGATTGGCCAGATAAAGATAATAAAATAATCAAAGGTAAACTAATGATGAAAAACACAAATAGTAAATCAAAAGTAGTAACGAGCATTATATAAAGTTATGTAAACTGAAGTACACTAACCATAATAAATAAGTGAAACAATTGTTAATAGATTATGTGTGTTATTAATAGCCTTATAGTGATATAAAAAAGTAAAACATAAAATGTTGAAAGACTGACTATAAAATTAGGTTTAAAAACCAAGAGTGAGAGATAGGTAGGAAGTGATAAAATGATAAACAGTGACAGTGATAGAGGTGATAAGAAGAAATTAATATAAACAATTTATAATATTAAGAAAAGAAATAAACAAAGGTAATAAACCAGAACAATAAGCAAAAGGTTGATATACAACTAATTTCATGGTGTTAGCTAATAAGAAACAGAGTATTTGTGAGTGCAATGATAATAAAACATCCTATATTACTAAAATAATCACAAGGATGATTATCACAATAGAATAGATGGTGTCAAAACACTATTCACCAAAGTTGTTATTTGTTTAGTTAAAAGAGTTGTGTTTATAAGAAGGAATATGGCTGGATAATGAACAGACCGTAAACCTATTTTTATGTTATGTTTTTATAGTAGTATTAAGTGCTAAAAAACTGTGTAAGAAATAGTAGTAGGTATAAGTAATGATATAAATTTAACTATCATAATATTAATCATCATTGTAAAGATAGAAGAAAAAAGAATAATAGACAAGGAATGATTTTGTAAAATAATAATAACATTCATTTATTGTAAAACTGCCCAAAGTAATTTAAAAAGTAAATAAGCACTAAGTGACAGTAAACAGAACATATGAAAATAATAAATAATCTTTAAATTGTGTAAAATAAGAAGTTATAGACAGTTACAACTTAGGCCTATAAAATGCCCAACTGTCAAAATTCAAAATAAACAATTTCTTGGATTTCGTTGTCCATGACGTGTCCGTTACTTAACTAAATATCACTATTACTTTAACGACTCGGAACACTAGGTTTTTTATAAGTAAAAGCAAAAAGTTTTACCTTACAGCCTTAACCGGTTTTCACCTTTAAAAGGCTTCTTCAGAGGGCCTCTGAAGAAGCCTTTTAAAGGTGAAAACCGGTTAAGGCAAAACATTTTGCTTTTACTTATAAAAAACCTAGTTTTCCGAGTCGTTAAAGTAATAGTGATATTTAATAAACAATTTGTAAGCAATTAACTATTGTATTTGGAAATTAAGACCAAGTAACTTATGAATTACAATTAACTAACCATAATAGTATGTCAGAAATAGAATAAACATAAAAAATAAGTGAAATATGTAATAACATAACATTAGCAATTTTGTCAAAACATTGTAACATTTTATTACTTTTCCCCCCACATGACTTTTACTTACCTTATTGTGATCTTTTTACGCACTCGCCCTGACTTATCAAAAACAGAAGATTTCAAAATACTTATAGGTCGCCACCAATATTTTTAAACAAAAGGAAAAATATGGAAACCTTAATACATTTTCCCCTTTTTTATTTTACTTACCAGGTTCAATTAGGCGAGATTTTCTATTCAGGACAGGTTTATGTTAAACGGGCATAATAACTACTCTCTACGCATATTTTTTTTTGTATTCTAATAAATTAGGTTTCTTTTATTAAAATGAATTATTTTCTCTCCCCTTTATCTTCACACTGAACTTTCAATACAAACCAGAATACAGGGATATCTAATCCCTCCTTATAAACTACTACAAAAAAATTGACTTAACAATATCGTTATTTATGCAACCAACACTTTGCATCCACTCTCTCCCTTACATACTCTTTTGATTCCCTTACTGAGATCTCTATTTTTATTGAAACTCGATTTCTGGCCTGCTAAATTAGTTTAGTAATTGTACTCACTACACGCAGTACCCATTAGTACGCATGGCGTCGCTCCCGTCTTCTTCACTAAGTCACCAAAATACAAACTTTTTTCCACACTCCCTGTTCCATGATAGTTTAACTGCACTCTTTGGTAGGCCGACGATACTATTTTCGGCCTACCCGAAAATTTCCCGAGGCACCAGTAAAATTACAACTGCGCGGTCTGATGATTTGTGTTGAATTACTCTATACTACTTTCAGCTCTGCTGTTAGTCAACGACTGTTGTGTTAGGCGTTGGCCTATCTGCGCGCCTGATTTCGCCTTCTCTGATTGGCTGATAGGTTCTGACGCTTAGCCCGGGAATTCTGATGTTCTTTTTGCCTGTTGAAACTGGCGTTTTCCGTAATTCACGGCCGCCTGAGTTGCGAGCGGTTACGTAATACGTCTAGACTAGTTGAGTCAAAGCAAAACACAGACGTGGTGTTTTGCAATAATGTTGCATGTATGGTTGATTAAGACGAGATACCCCAAAGGTGAACACTGACTGCTTTGAATTAAAACTGATTTAAATTATTATTTTTAACACCCAATTCTGTACCGTTACAAACCCCCCCCCCAATGAGAGGTTTTATGCCGAAGAATAAAAACTCATTGCTTAAACCTAAAAGGATCAGTGAGGATATAGCGCCGCAACCCCCTTAGTTCTTTACTAAAATCATGGGTACTTACCCCCCTAGTCCGGTGGCTGTGGCTGCACCCATCCGACCTTACTGGACTTCTCTGCTCGAGATCCCAACACCATAAAATCGGTCAGGCAAGTCACCACAGTATCACCTGACTGAAACATTCAATCAAATTATCAACAACTGTCGTTTCACTATCCTATATCCCCAACTGATTTGTTTCCTCTTAGACGTACTGGTTCATTATTAGCAAAGTACTGGTTAGGTTTTTTATAAAGTACTGGTTCTTTATCTGAGTTGTTAATATACAAATGCCTACATAGCAATATAAACTTACTGTCTACTTACGTTTACTTACATTGAGTACATAAAAATCCCCTACAAGTTGTATATTGGTACTCTTCTCCCCTAACAAAACACTATTACCCACCAAAATTACAAATTGATTACATAGAATGCAAACAAATCATAATAATCTTATTATAAAATAAACATTCCTAATCACATCAACACAAAAGTTTCATTCAGTGTTCAATTTAAATAAATAGGTTAGTCTTTACATTTTAATCAGTTACTATTTATGTTACCATTCAAATCAAGATTCAAATCAAAATAAATTTAATTTCATTATGGACATTCACATTTTAAATCATTAATCCCAACTCAAACGTAATTTCATTCCTTCTCTTATTCAGAACGGTTTAAATTACTTTAGTTACATTATATTCAAAATGATTCTACTTTAATAAAATCCTCCCACATAAATCCAAACACTAAGTTGCTTCATTATACTATTTACAAAAGTTAACTTCATTTAACTGTAAACATTAGTCACACAAAATACATTGTCCATGTCAACAGCATATCAGCTGATGCACTACCAGAATATTACCATCACCTTAACACAAACATTTCCTTTAATTTTCACTTTAAATAAATATTGTAATCAGTTACCATTGATTTTACAATTACAATCACAGTATATTGAAATTCATTACTAAAATTCACATTTTAAATCGGTTTCATTTCAACTCAAATCAAAACAATTTAACTTTAATTACATTATTTAAAACACTTGATTTAAATACACAATTCAAAATAAAATTCATTAATTATTTATTAAAATAAAAAGTTATTATTCTTATTATTATACCATTCATCCTTACTACAAACATGTTTTACATAAGCTATAGTATACATTCCAACAATATAACCTTGACACAATACATTTAACACTAACACATTTATTTACAAATTTTTGTCATATCCAGTTATTAGTTACCACACTTCATTACCTAAATAAGCCAAGTAATTGTACCATTAACTCAAATAATTAAATGTTCATTCACTATTTGTCTAACCACCATCGTCGAAAATTAGTCTGATTGTCACATTACACATTTTGTTTTTATTTACATTCATTATATTATTATTTTTTATATATACAGTGCACGCCGCTTATTGTGATCACGGATAATGTTATCATTCGGATATTCTTATCACTTTCATGAAGACCCGTCCGGACGAATATTAAAACATTGAAAAAATGTCGCGTATTGGAATCAGTAATTTAGTTTGTTATCACATTTTTGCTTTCGTAAAACTTTTGTCTGAGAATATCTGGGGAGACTGTACTGCATTCACAAAACGAATTACACTGTCTGCGACTCTTTGTCCCTCTGGTCATAGTGTTTACAAGTTCTGAAGGACGAAGTAGAAGGGGGTGCAGTCGGCCATTCACCCGCTCAGCTTTCACTTTCGAGCAATAAACCCATGTTCGACCCTTCAGTATAGCTACAGCTTTTACATTGTGAAGTTTACGTTATTGCAGTGAAATTATGGCTAGTGTGGAGAATAAACGTAAAGATTTAAACCTTAAAGAAAAACTTTCAATCATAGAACACTATGACAAATTGCCTAAAATGAGTCAACGCAGTGTGGCAGTGCAGTTACAGATTTCACAACCTCTTCTGTGCAAATTGTTAAAAAATCGGGACAGTATTGTTAGGGCTGGAAAAGAAAACCAAAACTTGAATTGGAAGAGGTTTTGTGGTGGAAAAGACAATGAGGTTGAATCAGCTCTAAAACTTTGGTTCACTAATGTTCATGAACAAGATCCTCGTGTTGATGGACCTCTGATGCGACAAAAAGCAGAAGAACTTGCTAAGAAAATGGGAAAAGATGATTTTGTAGCAACAGAAGGATGGTTTCATCGTTGGAAGAAACGAGAGAACATTGTGTACAAGCGAATGCATGGTGAACAGAATGATGCTGATTTCTCTGGTGCTGAAAGATGAGGAGTGGCCAAGAATTATATCGATGTACTCTACGGATTGTGTGTTTAATGCAGACGAGACTGGACTGTATTATCGCGCCTTGCCTGAGCATACTTATTTGTTCAAGAATGAAAGTGCTAAAGGCTGTAAGACATCCAAGGGATGGTTAACTGTCTTGTGCTGCGTAAATATGAATGGTGACAAAGAAAGGCTGGTAATTGGCAAAAGCAAGAATCCATGATGCTTTAAAGGTGTGAAGAAATTTCTAGTAGACTAACATTCAAACTCTGATGCATGGATGACTGCATTAATTTTCAAATGGCTATTAAAATGGGATAGTAGGTTAAACAGGAAGATCGTCTTACTGATTGATAATTGTACAGCGCACAATGTAAACTGTGAGTTAAAGAATATCAATCTTGTGTCCTTACCTGCCAACACGACTTCATTGATACAACCATGCAACCTGTACAAATACAGATTACTGAGAGACTTATAACATTTAAATTATTATTTGTCCAGGATAACTTACCTTACAAAGTCCAAAGTCCGTCACACGAACTGAAAAGTACAAGCAGGGTTTGGGGTTATATCAGTAACATACTCAACTCGCATTTATGTAAAACAACTCCAATTTTATTTCATTTTTTATGCTCCTTCAAATTTATTAATTACACAACTTTTCTTTCAAAATTAAAATATTACTGTTCTTTCTATTACTGAAAATATTACTGAATGACACAAAACATTTATTTCAATATTGTATACTTATTCTAATACTTATATTAATTAAGGTGAACCCAGCTTGCTCATTCTCACATTCATACTTTTAAAACCCCACTTTATGTAAAATGATAATAATAATTTTGGTGGAATACTGTTACACGATGTAGCATCGTCTTTCCCGACCGCGTGGCGCGGCCCACAGAGTTCTCTTATTCAATATTCAGAATCTTGTTGTTTCACTTTTGATAAAATTTTACTGGTTTTCACTGTTCCATATGAGTTTAGATTTTTTCACAATGCTTTACACACATTTTTGATATACACTGGGTTGGTCTGTCACTTTCTTAGGGCCCACGAGTCTTAGCGTACGTCTGGCAAGACGTACACTATTTTGTCGACTGCTGCTTATTATTTTCACATTTTTTAATATGAGTTTTGCCCGGCCGGCGACGCGCACCACTATTCGCGTCCGCTACCTTGAAAAGTTAATCGTCGACTCCCTCGCACCTGCGAAACAGGCGTCCCACTACTGTTCGTTGCTAAACAGGAAAAGCACTGCCTTCAGGTTATAAAATTTTCGTAGTCGTTCACGGTGTATAGATTTTCTCTGGACCACGTGGCTACTGTTGTTAAATGTTGACGATATAGAAAGCTTTGTGGGTGGAGCATTCACTTGACTTCCGCCATCTCAAAAGCACATGGCAAGGAAATCTTACTGCTTAGCCATTTTCTCGTGGCGTCGCTTTTAATGTTTAGGCGTAGTAGCTGCGCCCCGTCTTGTGTGTGTGCGCAGCGGACGTGACAATATTGAATTCACAAGCGAGTCTGGCATTTTGTCAACTACACTCCACTCAAAAAGTTTGTGTTACTGTTCATTGTTCAAATACAACCGTAGCTCGCATGGGACTTCCAATGTTGACCACAAACAAGTTTAAATATATTTAATAAAAAATAAAATCCCCCTTTTTGCCCCATTACAATACCCCCCCAATGAGAGATTTTATGCCCGAGAGCATAAAAACTCTCATTGCTAAACCTTAGGAGGATCGGTGAGGATATGGCGCCAACAACCCCCCGTTAATTTCTAAACACGTTATGGGTAAACTACCCCCCTAGCTCGGCGACTATGGCTGCACCTGAACGAGATTACTGGACTTCTCTGTTCGAGATCCCAATACCATAAAATCGGACAGATACTCACCATAGTACCCTTAACCTTCTATCATTCCACCCAAAAATCAAAACACTGGCCTTATACCATACCAGATCCTCAACCGATATGTTCCCCCTTACATGCATACTGGGTTGCCTTTAGCAAGTACTGGGTGCGTACACATACTCATTATTACTGACTATAATATTTATACACTACTTTGTTGATTTAAAATTTATAAAAATATGTCATACTTGAACTTCAATTACTTCTCTTAATATTTTATCGATTGGACGTTACAGTTTCAACTCAAAATAAATTAAACAAATCCACTTAAATTATTTAAATTCTGTTAGCTCAAAGAAATTAATCTAAGTCCAATAACAAAATGTTATATTACCATTAATTTCATCAAAACCCCAAAATCTTTTACATGAATCTACAATTCTTCTTCACTAGCTACGAACAATCATAAAAAACAAATAAACTAAACACCTTATTAAATCATAAATTCACTTATAATTACCTTTTTTTACAACACATATAATATGAATAATATAAATCAGTTAACACATTAACATATAATCAACAACATATCCTGGACACAAAAACACAATCTATACTTCAAGCAAATTTTTTTTCTTTTTTTTTTCTTTTTCAAAAAAAATTTTTGATTCCCAAAAAGAATCGTTTTGTCAATAAAATTTATTATTTCATCATTTCAGTATGGATAGACAAATAAAATCTACGAATCAATTGTAAAAAACATACTATATATCAAACCTCAGTCATCAGCTGATTTCTCTGGGTCAAGTGAATGACCTTGCCCTAGATACATCTCAAAATTTATACAAAGTAAAATACAGCACATGTTTATAGTTTTTACATTCAAACATAATACAACATAATAAAACAGAACACTCATAATTAACCTTGTGGTTATTACCTTACAATAAACAATTCACATTTAAGTTGACCAAAAATTTACACCTCTTACAGCTTTATTTTATTTTCAAATTCTATCATATTGTTCACTAGCTTCATTTATTATTACATTTTAACTATGATTTTCTGTTTAACACTTTCATTATCAATTATTTTGGGTGACTCTTAGTTATTCATAATAATTCGATTTACAAATGGGTGATTAAATATAACCTCAACCCCCTTCTGACTCTAACACTTACTAACAGATTTACATGGTATGACACCACTCCCTCAAAATATTCATCTCCACTAACATTCTACTCTAACTCATCTTGAACCATTCTACCCTTATAACAAAATACTGTCTACCCTCTTTGTACTTAGGATGTGTGTTCCCTCCCTACGCTCATTCGCTTATTGGTTCCTGGTCTCCCCCATGGTAACCCCGCCAACGCACATACGGTTCACCTCCCACCACAACGCTTTTCGTTGAGGACTCCTTATCACACCACCCCCCTTACAAAATTCCACCATCAGCTAATTACTCTCCAATTACATCCCTCTCATTACTCTACATATACTCCCTATCGCTACTGTGTCACTATTAATACTCTGTTTTCTATACTACTTTTATTCCCAAAAATCTTATTCTGTTTAACACCCCTTCAACCTTAACTCTGACTGATTCAAATGCCTTATATAAATCTTATCACCCAAATTCTAACTTTTATTACCCATTGAAAATTCATAACTATCTCAAATTAATTTCATCACTTAACTTAAAACATTTTAAACACATTTAAAATTTATAAACATTTTACTTGATTTAAATTGCATTATCCTCTTCATACTTACAGTACATCACTCATATACTGTCATGGACAAAAAAATATAAACATTGATCACCACCCAATAATGTACATAACTCCATGTATCTTCTGAAACATTATAACAATCATATGATTCCACAACTAAATATATTTCATATTTATTCATTTATTATTTATTATCAAGTACCAATCTCCTAAAATCATTCAAATTCATTAGCAAAATTCAATTATACAACATAATTCATTTATTAATCTTAAATTCTTTAATTCAATCAATTGTTCAAAACACAAATTATCTTAATTACCTTACTCCAAAACAATTACAATTCATTTATTATCACCTTCATAATTATTCTCGTTATTTATTTAGTTTGCCAAAATATTATTATTATTATTAAATTGATTCCTCCTACATACACACATTGTTTACATCAAGTACATTTTACAACATAGACACAATTAATTTCAATATGAATTTATTTACAATCTCTTGTCATTAATTTTTCTGTTTACCGCACCTCATTTCCTAATTTAGCCAGGTCATTACCATAAACTAAAATATTTAAAATATCCATTCACTGATTTTTTATTTACCACCCATCACCATATAATAGTCTTATTTTTATATAACAATTACCATTTTTACTCACACTCAATTCATTATTATTATTTACATAATAATTAACTAATATTTCAAATTGTTCCATAAAACCCACATAATAATCTACTAGATTATCCCACATTATTATCAAATCATATACCCTGTCTGAATCATTGATTTTGGTCTTGTCACCGTCTGTATTATTATCTATCACCCTTAAGTACTTTAACCTCTCAATTTCAGAATCATCTATTATTAATACTCCACGTCTATGCACAGGTAAGCATTTAATACAATTATCAACGTTATTATTATTTATTTCTGCACTATCTTCATAACAAGGCAAGTCTTTCATATCATCTATTTTGTCAAATTTTAACTTCTCTTTTAACTCCTTATAGCTTCTACTTAACGTAAACAATTCTATCTCCCCATCAACACACAACTCTCTCTCTAAACATCTCTCACCATAACGCCATATCACTTTGTCTCTCTCACTCCATGCAGAGGGTACTGCTATATTAAAACACCTCCTGGTTCCTCCAGGAACAACACAAAAATTCAAAAGACAATTATTGGTAGAACATCTTTCTACCCAATACATTCGTGAAGACTTTCTTCACCACCCACAACACCACGGGAAAATTTTACCCTCTGCCATCCCTCTACCTGTACACTCTCTTCATACTCTCTCTCTAACTGATAAACATTTGTTTCTACCTCTTTACAACCCATTACTCTCTCACTCTCACTAACTATCTCTATATCATCACTATCTATTTTCATTATATCACCTTTAAGTATCTCGTTTTCCACTATCTTATCACTATTACTTATTAATTCATTTTTAGAATTATCGTTATTACTCACCTTGTTAATTATTTCTTCACTAATTTTCGTCATATTACTACCACTGTTACTTACCGTTGTATTAACTATCTGATTTACTTTACTTTTAATCTGTTCCTCTACTGATTCTGTCACTTGTTCCTTAAATGTCATTAACCGTTTGTTAATTTCATTTACAATCTCACTCTTTATACCACTGACTCTGGTATTTATTTCATTAAACTTACTGTCATTAATATCAAAACGTTCGTTAATCTCACCCATTAATTCATTAAATTGTTAATCATTACTATCAAAACGATAATTTAATTCATTAAATTGATTCAGTATAATACTCATCGTATCATTATCAAATTTATTGTATTTTGTTGAGGTTGGGGTTAATTGAAGCCCTGAATCCTCTGTCACATTTGTTTGATCTGTTACATTTACTTCAACTATTTTGTCTTGACCCACATTCGGAGTCGAATGGGCTTCAAGGCCGCTCGTAACAGCTGATTCACTCATTTCAATTCCACTCTCGTTAGTAGCCATTATTTATTCTTTATGAGATTTGTTGATCTTAACACAATTTCAATCTTACATGTATTTAATATTTTTTCTCTTTGTATGTTTTATTTAACAATAGCATACACATCGCTTAACCTGTACATAATTTACGTATTCCTACCCAGCCTCCAAACCATGCTTGTATTCGCTTGTAGGTGCGATTTATAAATTATTTTACAAAAGTCTCTGTTCAAGGCGCCAGTTGTACAAATACAGATTACTGAGAGACTTATAACATTTAAATTATTATTTGTCCAGGATAACTTAACTTACAAAGTCCAAAGTCCGTCACACGAACTGCGAAATACAAGCAGGGTTTGGGGTTATATCAGTAACATACTCAACTCGCATTTATGTAAAACAACTCCAATTTTATTTCATTTTTTATGCTCCTTCAAATTTATTGATTACTCAACTTTTCTTTCAAAATTAAAATATTACTGTTCTTTCTATTACTGAAAATATTACTGAATGACACAAAACATTTATTTCAATATTGTATATTTCTTCTAATACTTATATTAATTAAGGCGAACCCAACTTGCTCATTCTCACATTCAAACTTTTAAAACCCCATTTAATGTAAAATGATAATAATAATTTTGGTGGAATACTGTTACATGATGTAGCGTCGTCTTTCCCGACTGCGTGGTGCGTCCCACAGAGTTCTCCTATTCAATGTCCAGAAGGTTGTTGTTTCACTTTTGATAACATTTTACTGGTTTTCACTGTTCCATATGAGTTTAGATTTTTTCACACTGCTTTACACACATTTTTGATATACACTGGGTTGGTCTGTCACTTTCTTAGGGCCCACGAGTCTTAGCGTACGTCTGGCAAAACGTACGCTATTTTGTCGACTGCTGCTTATTATTTTCACATTTTTTAATATGAGTTTTGCCCGGCCGGCGACGCGCACCACTATTCGCGTCCGCTACCTTGAAAAGTTAATCGTCGACTCCCTTGCACCAGCGAAACAGGCTCCCACTACTGTTCGTTGCCTACAGGAAAAGCACTGCCTTCAGGTTATAAATTTTTCGTAGTCGTTCATGGTGTATAGCTTTTCTCTGTACCACGTGGCTACTGTTGTTAAATGTTGACGATATAGAAGGCTTTGTGGGTGGAGCATTCACTTGACTTCAGCCATCTCGAAAGCACATGGCAAGGAAATCTTACGTCTTAGCCATTTTCTCGTGGCGTCGCTTTTAATGTTTAGGCGTAGTAGCTGCGCCCCGTCTTGTGTGTGTGCGCAGCGGACGTGACAATATTGAATTCACAAGCGAGTCTGGCATTTTGTCAACTACACTCCACTCAAAAAGTTTGTGTTACTGTTCATTGTTGAAATACAACCGTAGCTCGCATGGGACTTGCAATGTTGACCACAAACAAGTTTAAATATATTTAATAAAAAATAAAATCCCCCTTTTTGCCCCATTACAATAGCCCCCAATGAGAGGTTTTACGCCCGAGAGCATAAAAACTCATTGCTAAACCTTAGGTGGAACGGTGAGTATATGGCGCCCCCGTTAATTTCCAAACACGTTATGGGTAAACTACCCCCCTAGCTCGGCGACTATGGCTGCACCTGAACGAGATTACTGGACTTCTCTGTTCGAGATCCCAACAACATAAAATTGGACAGATACCATAGTATCACTAACCTTCTATCATTCCTCCTAAAAATCAAAACACTGGCCTTATACCATTATACCATACCAGATCCTCAACCGATATGTTCCCCCTTACATGCATACTGGGTTGCCTTTAGCAAGTACTGGGTGCATACACATACTCATTATTACTGACTATAATATTTATACACTACTTTGTTGATTTAAAATTTCTAAAAATATGTCATACTTGAACTTCAATTACTTCTCTTAATATTTTATCGATTGGACGTTACAGTTTCAACTGAAAATAAATTAAACAAATCCACTTAAATCATTTAAATTCTGTTAACTCAAAGAAATTAATCTAAGTCCAATAACAAAATGTTATATTACCATTAATTTCATCAAAACCCCAAAATCTTTTACATGAATCTACAATTCTTCTTCACTAGCTACGAACAATCATAAAAACAAATAAACTAAACTCCTTATTAAATCATAAATTCACTTATCATTACCTTTGTTTACAACACATATAATATGAATAATATAAATCAGTTAACATATTAACATATAATCAACAATATATCCTGGACACAAAAACACAATCTATACTTCAAGCAAAATTTTTCTTTTTCTTTTTCTTTTTCTTTTTAAAAAAAAATTTTTGATTCCCAAAAAGAATCGTTTTGTCAACAAAATTTATTATTTCATCATTTCAGTACGGATACACAAATGAAATCTACGAATCAATTGTAAAAAACATACTATATATCAAACCTCAGTCATCAGCTTATTTCTCTGGGTCAAGTGAATGACCTTGCCCAAGATACATCTCAAAATTTATACAAAGTATAATACATCACATGTTTATAGTTTTTACATTCAAACATAATACAACATAATAAAACAGAACACTCATAATTAACCTTGTGGTTATTACCTTACAATAAACAATTCACATTTAATTTGACCAAAAATTTACACCGCTTACAGCTTTATTTTCAAATTCTATCAAATTTTTCACTAGTTTCGTTTATTATTACATTTTAACTATGATTTTCTGTTTAACACTTTCATTATCAATTATTTTGGGTGACTCTTAATTATTCATAATAATTCGATTTACAAATGGGCGATTAAATATAACCTCAACAGCCTTCTGACTCTAACACTTACTAACAGATTTACATGGTATGACACCACTCCCTCAAAATATTCATCTTCACTAACTTTCTACTCTAACTCATCTTGAACCATTCTACCCTTATAACAAAATACTCTCTACCCTCTTTGTACGTAGGATGTGTTCCCTCCCTACGCTCATTCCCTTATTGGTTTCTGGTATCCCCCATGGTAACCCCGCCAACGCACATACGGTTCACCTCCCACCACAACGCTTTTCGTTGAGGACTCCTTATCACACCACCCCCTTACAAAATTCCACCATCAGCTAATTACTCTCCAATTACGTACCTCTCATTACTCTACATATACTCCCTAACTACACTCCACTCAAAAAGTTTGTGTTACTGTTCATTGTTCAAATACAACCGTAGCTCGCATGGGACTTGCAATGTTGACCACAAACAAGTTTAAATATATTTAATAAAAAATAAAATCCCCCTTTTTGCCCCATTACAATAGCCCCCAATGAGAGGTATTATGCCCGAGAGCATAAAAACTCTCATTGCTAAACCTTAGGTGGATCGGTGAGTATATGGCGCCCCCGTTAATTTCTAAACACGTTATGGGTAAACTACCCCCCTAGCTCGGCGACTATGGCTGCACCTGAACGAGATTACTGGACTTCTCTGTTCGAGATCCCAACACCATAAAATCGGACAGATACTCACCATAGTATCCCTAACCTTCTATCATTCCGCCCAAAAATCGAAACACTGGCCTTATACCATACCAGATCCTCAACCGATATGTTCCCCCTTACATGCATACTGGGTTGCCTTTAGCAAGTACTGGGTGCGTACACATACTCATTATTACTGACTATAATATTTATACACTTCTTTGTTGATTTAAAATTTCTAAAAATATGTCATACTTGAACTTCAATTACTTCTCTTAATATTTTATCGATTGGACGTTACAGTTTCAACTCAAAATAAATTAAACAAATCCACTTAAATCGTTTAAATTCTGTTAACTCAAAGAAATTAATCTAAGTCCAATAACAAAATGTTATATTACCATTAATTTGATCAAAACCCCAAAATCTTTTACATGAATCTACAATTCTTCTTCACTAGCTACGAACAATCATAAAAAACAAATAAACTAAACACCTTATTAAATCATAAATTCACTTATCATTACCTTTGTTTACAACACATAATATGAATAATATAAATCAGTTAACACATTAACATATAATCAACAATATATCCTGGACACAAAAACACAATCTATACTTCAAGCAAAATTTTTCTTTAAAAAAAAAAAATGTTCGATTCCCAAAAAGAATCGTTTTGTCAACAAAATTTATTATTTCATCATTTCAGTATGGATACACAAATAAAATCTACGAATCAATTGTAAAAAACGTACTATATATCAAACCTCAGTCATCAGCTTATTTCTCTGGGTCAAGTGAATGACCTTGCCCTAGATACATCTCAAAATTTATACAAAGTAAAATACATCACATGTTTATAGTTTTTACATTCAAACATAATACAACATAATAAAACAGAACACTCATAATTAACCTTGTGGTTATTACCTTACAATAAACAATTCACATTTAAGTTGACCAAAAATTTACACCTCTTACAGCTTTATTTTATTTTCAAATTCTATCATATTGTTCACTAGCTTCGTTTATTATTACATTTTAACTATGATTTTCTGTTTAACACTTTCATTATCAATTATTTTGGGTGACTCTTAGTTATTCATAATAATTCGATTTACAAATGGGTGATTAAATATAACCTCAACCCCCTTCTGACTCTAACACTTACTAACAGATTTACATGGTATGACACCACTCCCTCAAAATATTCATCTCCACTAACTTTCTACTCTAACTCATCTTGAACCATTCTACCCTTATAACAAAATACTGTCTACCCTCTTTGTACTTAGGATGTGTGTTCCCTCCCTACGCTCATTCCCTTATTGGTTCCTGGTCTCCCCCATGGTAACCCCGCCAACGCACATACGGTTCACCTCCCACCACAACGCTTTTCGTTGAGGACTCCTTATCACACCACCCCCCTTACAAAATTCCACCATCAGCTAATTACTCTCCAATTACATACCTCTCATTACTCTACATATACTCCCTATCGCTACTATGTCACTATTAACACTCTGTTTTCTATACTACTTTTATTCCCAAAAATCTTATTCTGTTTAACACCCCTTCAACCTTAACTCTGACTGATTCAAATGCCTTATATAAATCTTTATCACTCAAATTCTAACTTTTATTACCCATTGAAAATTCATAACTATCTCATATTATTTTCATCACTTAACTTGAAACATTTTAAACACATTTAAAATTTATAAACATTTTACTTGATTTAAATTGCATTATCCTCTTCATACTTACAGTACATCACTCATATACTGTCATGGACAAAAAAATATAAACATTGATCACCACCCAATAATGTACATAACTCCATGTATCTTCTGAAACATTATAACAATCATATGATTCCACAACTAAATACATTTCATATTTATTATTTATTATCAAGTACCAATCTCCTAAAATCATTCAAATTCATTAGCAAAATTCAATTATACAACATTAAATCATTCATTAATCGTAAATTCTTTAATTCAATCAATTGTTCAAAACACAAATTCATAATTACCTTACTCCAAAACAATTACAATTCATTTATTATCACCTTCATAATTATTCTCGTTATTTATTTAGTCTGCCAAAATATTATTATTATTATTAAATTGATTCCTCCTACATACACACATTGTTTACATCAAGTAGATTTTACAACATAGACACAATTAATTTCACTATGAATTTATTTACAATCTCTTGTCATTAATTTTTCTGTTTACCACACCTCATTTCCTAATTTAGCCAGGTCATTACCATAAACTACAATATTTAAAATATCCATTCACTGATTTTTTATTTACCCCCCATCGTCATATAATAGTCTTATTTTTATATAACAATTATCATTTTTACTCACACTCAATTCATTATTATTATTTACATAATAATTCTCTAATATTTCAAATTGTTCCATAAAACCCACATAATAATCTACTAGATTATCCCACATTATTATCAAATCATATACCCTGTCTGAATCATTGATTTTGGTCTTGTCACCGTCTGTATTATTATCTATCACCCTTAAGTACTTTAACCTCTCAATTTCAGAATCATCTATTATTAATACTCCACATCTATGCACAGGTAAGCATTCAATACAATTATCAACGTTATTATTATTTATTTCTGCACTATCTTCATAACAAGGCAAGTCTTTCATATCATCTATTTTTTCAAATTTTAACTTCTCTTTTAACTCCTTATAGCTTCTACTTAACGTAAACAATTCTATCTCCCCATCAACACACAACTCTCTCTCTAAACATCTCTCACCATAACGCCATATCACTTTGTCTCTCTCACTCCATGTAGAGGGTACTGCTATATTAAAACACCTCCTGGTTCCTCCAGGAACAACACAAAAATTCAAAAGACAATTATTGGTAGAACATTTATCTACCCAATACATTCGTGAAGACCTTTCTTCACCACCCACAACACCACGGGAAAATTTTACCCTCTGCCATCCCTCTACCTGTACACTCTTCATACTCTCTCTATAACTGATAAACATTTGTTTCTACCCCTTTACAACCCATTACTCTCTCACTCTCACTAACTATCTCTATATCATCACTATCTATTTTCATTATATCACCTTTAAGTATCTCGTTTTCCACTATCTTATCACTATTACTTATTAATTCATTTTTAGAATTATCGTTATTACTCAGCTTGTTAATTATTTCTTCACTAATTTTCGTCATATTACTACCACTGTTACTTACCGTTGTATTAACTATCTGATTTACTTTACTTTTAATCTGTTCCTCTACTGATTCTGTCACTTGTTCCTTAAATGTCATTAACCGTTCGTTAATTTCGTTTACAATCTCACTCTTTATACCACTGACTCTGGTATTTATTTCATTAAACTTACTGTCATTAATATCAAAACGTTCGTTAATCTCACCCCTTAATTCATTAAATTGTTAATCATTACTATCAAAACGATAATTTAATTCATTAAATTGATTCAGTATAATACTCATCATATCATTATCAAATTTATTGTATTTTGTTGAGGTTGGGGTTAATTGAAGCCCTGAATCCTCTGTCACATTTGTTTGATCTGTTACATTTACTTCAACTATTTTGTCTTGACCCACATTCGGAGTCGAATGGGCTTCAAGGCCGCTCATAACAGCTGATTCACTCATTTCAATTTCACTCTCGTTAGTAGCCATTATTTATTCTTTATGAGATTTGTTAATCTTAACACAATTTCAATCTTACATGTATTTAATATTTTTTCTCTTTGTATGTTTTATTTAACTATAGCATACACATCGCTTAACCTGTACGTAATTTACGTATTCCTACCCAGCCTCCATACCACGCTTGTATTCGCTTGTAGGTGCGATTTATAAATTATTTTACAAAAGTCTCTGTTCAAGGCGCCAATTGTACAAATACAGATTACTGAGAGACTTATAACATTTAAATTATTATTTGTCCAGAATAACTTAACTTACAAAGTCCAAAGTCCGTCACACGAACTGCGAAATACAAGCAGGGTTTGGGGTTATATCAGTAACATACTCAACTCGCATTTATATAAAACAACTCCAATTTTATTTCATTTTTTATGCTCCTTCAAATTTATTGATTACTCAACTTTTCTTTCAAAATTAAAATATTACTGATCTTTCTATTACTGAAAATATTACTGAATGACACAAAACATTTATTTCAATATTGTATATTTCTTCTAATAGTTATATTAATTAAGGCGAACCCAGCTTGCTCATTCTCACATTCATACTTTTAAAACCCCATTTTATGTAAAATGATAATAATAATTTTGGTGGAATACTGTTACATGATGTAGCATCGTCTTTCCCGACCGCGTGGTGCGTCCCACAGAGTTCTCTTATTCAATGTCCAGAAGGTTGTTGTTTCACTTTTGATAAAATTTTAATGGTTTTCACTGTTCCATATGAGTTTAGATTTTTTCACACTGCTTTACACACATTTTTGATATACACTGGGTTGGTCTGTCACTTTCTTAGGGCCCACGAGTCTTAGCGTATGTCTGGCAAGACGTACGCTATTTTGTCGACTGCTGCTTATTATTTTCACATTTTTTAATATGAGTTTTGCCCGGCCGGCGACGCGCACCACTATTCGCGTCCGCTACCTTGAAAAGTTAATCGTCGACTCCCTCGCACCAGCGAAACAGGCTCCCACTACTGTTCGTTGCTAAACAGGAAAAGCACTGCCTTCAGGTTATAAATTTTTCGTAGTCGTTCATGGTGTATAGCTTTTCTCTGGACCACGTGGCTACTGTTGTTAAATGTTGACGATATAGAAGGCTTTGTGGGTGGAGCATTCACTTGACTTCCGCCATCTCGAAAGCACATGGCAAGGAAATCTTACGGCTTAGCCATTTTCTCCTGACGTCGCTTTTAATGTTTAGGCGTAGTAGCTGCGCCCCGTCTTGTGTGTGTGCGCAGCGGACGTGACAATATTGAATTCACAAGCGAGTCTGGCATTTTGTCAACCACACTCCACTCAAAAAGTTTGTGTTACTGTTCATTGTTCAAATACAACCGTAGCTCGCATGGGACTTGCAATGTTGACCACAAACAAGTTTAAATATATTTAGGAAAAAATAAAATCCCCCTTTTTGCCCCATTACAATAGCCCCCAATGAGAGGTTTTATGCCAGAGAGCATAAAAACTCATTGCTAAACCTTAGGTGGATCGGTGAGTATATGGCGCCAACACCCCCCCGTTAATTTCTAAACACGTTATGGGTAAACTACCCCCCTAGCTCGGCGACTATGGCTGTACCTGAACGAGATTACTGGACTTCTCTGTTCGAGATCCCAACACCATAAAATCGGACAGATACTCACCATAGTATCCCTAACCTTCTATCATTCCGCCCAAAAATCGAAACACTGGCCTTATACCATACCAGATCCTCAACCGATATGTTCCCCCTTACATGCATACTGGGTTGCCTTTAGCAAGTACTGGGTGCGTACACATACTCATTATTACTGACTATAATATTTATACACTTCTTTGTTGATTTAAAATTTCTAAAAATATGTCATACTTGAACTTCAATTACTTCTCTTAATATTTTATCGATTGGACGTTACAGTTTCAACTCAAAATAAATTAAACAAATCCACTTAAATCGTTTAAATTCTGTTAACTCAAAGAAATTAATCTAAGTCCAATAACAAAATGTTATATTACCATTAATTTGATCAAAACCCCAAAATCTTTTACATGAATCTACAATTCTTCTTCACTAGCTACGAACAATCATAAAAAACAAATAAACTAAACACCTTATTAAATCATAAATTCACTTATCATTACCTTTGTTTACAACACATATAATATGAATCAGTTAACACATTAACATATAATCAACAATATATCCTGGACAAAAAAACAATCTATACTTCAAGCAAAATTTTTCTTTTTCTTTTTCTTTTTAAAAAAAAATTTTCGATTCCCAAAAAGAATCGTTTTGTCAACAAAATTTATTATTTCATCATTTCAGTATGGATACACAAATAAAATCTACGAATCAATTGTAAAAAACGTACTATATATCAAACCTCAGTCATCAGCTTATTTCTCTGGGTCAAGTGAATGACCTTGCCCTAGATACATCTCAAAATTTATACAAAGTAAAATACATCACATGTTTATAGTTTTTACATTCAAACATAATACAACATAATAAAACAGAACACTCATAATTAACCTTGTGGTTATTACCTTACAATAAACAATTCACATTTAAGTTGACCAAAAATTTACACCTCTTACAGCTTTATTTTATTTTCAAATTCTATCATATTGTTCACTAGCTTCGTTTATTATTACATTTTAACTATGATTTTCTGTTTAACACTTTCATTATCAATTATTTTGGGTGACTCTTAGTTATTCATAATAATTCGATTTACAAATGGGTGATTAAATATAACCTCAACCCCCTTCTGACTCTAACACTTACTAACAGATTTACATGGTATGACACCACTCCCTCAAAATATTCATCTCCACTAACTTTCTACTCTAACTCATCTTGAACCATTCTACCCTTATAACAAAATACTGTCTACCCTCTTTGTACTTAGGATGTGTGTTCCCTCCCTACGCTCATTCCCTTATTGGTTCCTGGTCTCCCCCATGGTAACCCCGCCAACGCACATACGGTTCACCTCCCACCACAACGCTTTTCGTTGAGGACTCCTTATCACACCACCCCCCTTACAAAATTCCACCATCAGCTAATTACTCTCCAATTACATACCTCTCATTACTCTACATATACTCCCTATCGCTACTATGTCACTATTAATACTCTGTTTTCTATACTACTTTTATTCCCAAAAATCTTATTCTGTTTAACACCCCTTCAACCTTAACTCTGACTGATTCAAATGCCTTATATAAATCTTTATCACCCAAATTCTAACTTTTATTACCCATTGAAAATTCATAACTATCTCAAATTAATTTCATCACTTAACTTAAAACATTTTAAACACATTTAAAATTTATAAACATTTTACTTGATTTAAATTGCATTATCCTCTTCATACTTACAGTACATCACTCATATACTGTCATGGACAAAAAAATATAAACATTGATCACCACCCAATAATGTACATAACTCCATGTATCTTCTGAAACATTATAACAATCATATGATTCCACAACTAAATACATTTCATATTTATTATTTATTATCAAGTACCAATCTCCTAAAATCATTCAAATTCATTAGCAAAATTCAATTATACAACATTAAATCATTCATTAATCGTAAATTCTTTAATTCAATCAATTGTTCAAAACACAAATTCATAATTACCTTACTCCAAAACAATTACAATTCATTTATTATCACCTTCATAATTATTCTCGTTATTTATTTAGTCTGCCAAAATATTATTATTATTATTAAATTTATTCCTCCTACATACACACATTGTTTACATCAAGTAGATTTTACAACATAGACACAATTAATTTCACTATGAATTTATTTACAATCTCTTGTCATTAATTTTTCTGTTTACCACACCTCATTTCCTAATTTAGCCAGGTCATTACCATAAACTACAATATTTAAAATATCCATTCACTGATTTTTTATTTACCCCCCATCGTCATATAATAGTCTTATTTTTATATAACAATTATCATTTTTACTCACACTCAATTCATTATTATTATTTACATAATAATTCTCTAATATTTCAAATTGTTCCATAAAACCCACATAATAATCTACTAGATTATCCCACATTATTATCAAATCATATACCCTGTCTGAATCATTGATTTTGGTCTTGTCACCGTCTGTATTATTATCTATCACCCTTAAGTACTTTAACCTCTCAATTTCAGAATCATCTATTATTAATACTCCACATCTATGCACAGGTAAGCATTCAATACAATTATCAACGTTATTATTATTTATTTCTGCACTATCTTCATAACAAGGCAAGTCTTTCATATCATCTATTTTTTCAAATTTTAACTTCTCTTTTAACTCCTTATAGCTTCTACTTAACGTAAACAATTCTATCTCCCCATCAACACACAACTCTCTCTCTAAACATCTCTCACCATAACGCCATATCACTTTGTCTCTCTCACTCCATGCAGAGGGTACTGCTATATTAAAACAGCTCCTGGTTCCTCCAGGAACAACACAAAAATTCAAAAGACAATTATTGGTAGAACATTTATCTACCCAATACATTCGTGAAGACCTTTCTTCACCACCCACAACACCACGGGAAAATTTTACCCTCTGCCATCCCTCTACCTGTACACTCTTCATACTCTCTCTATAACTGATAAACATTTGTTTCTACCCCTTTACAACCCATTACTCTCTCACTCTCACTAACTATCTCTATATCATCACTATCTATTTTCATTATATCACCTTTAAGTATCTCGTTTTCCACTATCTTATCACTATTACTTATTAATTCATTTTTAGAATTATCGTTATTACTCAGCTTGTTAATTATTTCTTCACTAATTTTCGTCATATTACTACCACTGTTACTTACCGTTGTATTAACTATCTGATTTACTTTACTTTTAATCTGTTCCTCTACTGATTCTGTCACTTGTTCCTTAAATGTCATTAACCGTTCGTTAATTTCGTTTACAATCTCACTCTTTATACCACTGACTCTGGTATTTATTTCATTAAACTTACTGTCATTAATATCAAAACGTTCGTTAATCTCACCCCTTAATTCATTAAATTGTTAATCATTACTATCAAAACGATAATTTAATTCATTAAATTGATTCAGTATAATACTCATCATATCATTATCAAATTTATTGTATTTTGTTGAGGTTGGGGTTAATTGAAGCCCTGAATCCTCTGTCACATTTGTTTGATCTGTTACATTTTCTTCAACTATTTTGTCTTGACCCACATTCGGAGTCGAATGGGCTTCAAGGCCGCTCATAACAGCTGATTCACTCATTTCAATTTCACTCTCGTTAGTAGCCATTATTTATTCTTTATGAGATTTGTTAATCTTAACACAATTTCAATCTTACATGTATTTAATATTTTTTCTCTTTGTATGTTTTATTTAACTATAGCATACACATCGCTTAACCTGTACGTAATTTACGTATTCCTACCCAGCCTCCAAACCACGCTTGTATTCGCCTGTAGGTGCGATTTATAAATTATTTTACAAAAGTCTCTGTTCAAGGCGCCAATTGTACAAATACAGATTACTGAGAGACTTATAACATTTAAATTATTATTTGTCCAGAATAACTTAACTTACAAAGTCCAAAGTCCGTCACACGAACTGCGAAATACAAGCAGGGTTTGGGGTTATATCAGTAACATACTCAACTCGCATTATGTAAAACAACTCCAATTTTATTTCATTTTTTATGCTCCTTCAAATTTATTGATTACTCAACTTTTCTTTCAAAATTAAAATATTACTGATCTTTCTATTACTGAAAATATTACTGAATGACACAAAACATTTATTTCAATATTGTATATTTCTTCTAATAGTTATATTAATTAAGGCGAACCCAGCTTGCTCATTCTCACATTCATACTTTTAAAACCCCATTTTATGTAAAATGATAATAATAATTTTGGTGGAATACTGTTACATGATGTAGCGTCGTCTTTCCCGACCGCGTGGTGCGTCCCACAGAGTTCTCTTATTCAATGTCCAGAAGGTTGTTGTTTCACTTTTGATAAAATTTTAATGGTTTTCACTGTTCCATATGAGTTTAGATTTTTTCACACTGCTTTACACACATTTTTGATATACACTGGGTTGGTCTGTCACTTTCTTAGGGCCCCCTAGCTCTGGCAAGACGTACGCTATTTTGTCGACTGCTGCTTATTATTTTTACATTTTTTAATATGAGTTTTGCCCGGCCAGCGACGCGCACCACTATTCGCGTCCGCTACCTTGAAAAGTTAATCGTCGACTCCCTCGCACCAGCAAAAGAGGCTCCCACTACTGTTCGTTGCTAAACAGGAAAAGCACTGCCTTCAGGTTATAAATTTTTCGTAGTCGTTCATGGTGTATAGCTTTTCTCTGGACCACGTGGCTACTGTTGTTAAATGTTGACGATATAGAAGGCTTTGTGGGTGGAGCATTCACTTGACTTCCACCATCTCGAAAGCACATGGCAAGGAAATCTTAGGGCTTAGCCATTTTCACCTGACGTCGCTTTTAATGTTTAGGCGTAGTAGCTGCGCCCCGTCTTGTGTGTGTGCGCAGCGGATGTGACAATATTGAATTCACAAGCGAGTCTGGCATTTTGTCAACCACACTCCACTCAAAAAGTTTGTGTTACTGTTCATTGTTCAAATACAACCGTAGCTCGCATGGGACTTGCAATGTTGACCACAAACAAGTTTAAATATATTTAGGAAAAAATAAAATCCCCCTTTTTGCACCATTACAATAGCCACCAATGAGAGGTTTTATGCCCGAGAGCATAAAAACTCATTGCTAAACCTTAGGTGGATCGGTGAGTATATGGCGCCAACAACCCCCCGTTAATTTCTAAACACTTTATGGGTAAACTACCCCCCTAGCTCGGCGACTATGGCTGCACCTGAACGAGATTACTGGACTTCTCTGTTCGAGATCCCAACACCATAAAATCGGACAGATACTCACCATAGTATCCCTAACCTTCTATCATTCCGCCCAAAAATCAAAACACTGGCCTTATACCATACCAGATCCTCAACCGATATGTTCCCCCTTACATGCATACTGGGTTGCCTTTAGCAAGTACTGGGTGCGTACACATACTCATTATTACTGACTATAATATTTATACACTACTTTGTTGATTTAAAATTTCTAAAAATATGTCATACTTGAACTTCAATTACTTCTGTTAATCTTTTATCGATTGGACGTTACAGTTTCAACTCAAAATAAATTAAACAAATCCACTTAAATCGTTTAAATTCTGTTAACTCAAAGAAATTAATCTAAGTCCAATAACAAAATGTTATATTACCATTAATTTCATCAAAACCCCAAAATCTTTTACATGAATCTACAATTCTTCTTCACTAGCTACGAACAATCATAAAAAAACAAATAAAGTAAACACCTTATTAAATCATAAATTCACTTATAATTACCTTTTTTTACAACACATATAATATGAATAATATAAATCAGTTAACACATTAACATATAATCAACTACAATATATGCTGGACACAAAAACACAATCTATACTTCAAGCAAATTTTTTTTCTTTTTTTTTCTTTTTCAAAAAAAATTTTTGATTCCCAAAAAGAATCGTTTTGTCAACAAAATTTATTATTTCATCATTTCAGTATGGATAGACAAATAAAATCTACGAATCAATTGTAAAAAACATACTATATATCAAACCTCAGTCATCAGCTGATTTCTCTGGGTCAAGTGAATGACCTTGCCCTAGATACATCTCAAAATTTATACAAAGTAAAATATCACATGTTTATAGTTTTTACATTCAAACATAATACAACATAATAAAACAGAACACTCATAATTAACCTTGTGGTTATTACCTTACAATAAACAATTCACATTTAAGTTGACCAAAAATTTACACCTCTTACAGCTTTATTTTATTTTCAAATTCTATCATATTGTTCACTAGCTTCATTTATTATTACATTTTAACTATGATTTTCTGTTTAACACTTTCATTATCAATTATTTTGGGTGACTCTTAGTTATTCATAATAATTCGATTTACAAATGGGTGATTAAATATAACCTCAACCCCCTTCTGACTCTAACACTTACTAACAGATTTACATGGTATGACACCACTCCCTCAAAATATTCATCTCCACTAACTTTCTACTCTAACTCATCTTGAACCATTCTACCCTTATAACAAAATACTGTCTACCCTCTTTGTACTTAGGATGTGTGTTCCCTCCCTACGCTCATTCCCTTATTGGTTCCTGGTCTCCCCCATGGTAACCCCGCCAACGCACATACGGTTCACCTCCCACCACAACGCTTTTCGTTGAGGACTCCTTATCACACCACCCCCCTTACAAAATTCCACCATCAGCTAATTACTCTCCAATTACATACCTCTCATTACTCTACATATACTCCCTATCGCTACTATGTCACTATTAACACTCTGTTTTCTATACTACTTTTATTCCCAAAAATCTTATTCTGTTTAACACCCCTTCAACCTTAACTCTGACTGATTCAAATGCCTTATATAAATCTTTATCACTCAAATTCTAACTTTTATTACCCATTGAAAATTCATAACTATCTCATATTATTTTCATCACTTAACTTGAAACATTTTAAACACATTTAAAATTTATAAACATTTTACTTGATTTAAATTGCATTATCCTCTTCATACTTACAGTACATCACTCATATACTGTCATGGACAAAAAAATATAAACATTGATCACCACCCAATAATGTACATAACTCCATGTATCTTCTGAAACATTATAACAATCATATGATTCCACAACTAAATACATTTCATATTTATTATTTATTATCAAGTACCAATCTCCTAAAATCATTCAAATTCATTAGTAAAATTCAATTATACAACATTAAATCATTCATTAATCGTAAATTCTTTAATTCAATCAATTGTTCAAAACACAAATTCATAATTACCTTACTCCAAAACAATTACAATTCATTTATTATCACCTTCATAATTATTCTCGTTATTTATTTAGTCTGCCAAAATATTATTATTATTATTAAATTGATTCCTCCTACATACACACATTGTTTACATCAAGTAGATTTTACAACATAGACACAATTAATTTCACTATGAATTTATTTACAATCTCTTGTCATTAATTTTTCTGTTTACCACACCTCATTTCCTAATTTAGCCAGGTCATTACCATAAACTACAATATTTAAAATATCCATTCACTGATTTTTTATTTACCCCCCATCGTCATATAATAGTCTTATTTTTATATAACAATTATCATTTTTACTCACACTCAATTCATTATTATTATTTACATAATAATTCTCTAATATTTCAAATTGTTCCATAAAACCCACATAATAATCTACTAGATTATCCCACATTATTATCAAATCATATACCCTGTCTGAATCATTGATTTTGGTCTTGTCACCGTCTGTATTATTATCTATCACCCTTAAGTACTTTAACCTCTCAATTTCAGAATCATCTATTATTAATACTCCACATCTATGCACAGGTAAGCATTCAATACAATTATCAACGTTATTATTATTTATTTCTGCACTATCTTCATAACAAGGCAAGTCTTTCATATCATCTATTTTTTCAAATTTTAACTTCTCTTTTAACTCCTTATAGCTTCTACTTAACGTAAACAATTCTATCTCCCCATCAACACACAACTCTCTCTCTAAACATCTCTCACCATAACGCCATATCACTTTGTCTCTCTCACTCCATGCAGAGGGTACTGCTATATTAAAACAGCTCCTGGTTCCTCCAGGAACAACACAAAAATTCAAAAGACAATTATTGGTAGAACATTTATCTACCCAATACATTCGTGAAGACCTTTCTTCACCACCCACAACACCACGGGAAAATTTTACCCTCTGCCATCCCTCTACCTGTACACTCTTCATACTCTCTCTATAACTGATAAACATTTGTTTCTACCCCTTTACAACCCATTACTCTCTCACTCTCACTAACTATCTCTATATCATCACTATCTATTTTCATTATATCACCTTTAAGTATCTCGTTTTCCACTATCTTATCACTATTACTTATTAATTCATTTTTAGAATTATCGTTATTACTCAGCTTGTTAATTATTTCTTCACTAATTTTCGTCATATTACTACCACTGTTACTTACCGTTGTATTAACTATCTGATTTACTTTACTTTTAATCTGTTCCTCTACTGATTCTGTCACTTGTTCCTTAAATGTTATTAACCGTTCGTTAATTTCGTTTACAATCTCACTCTTTATACCACTGACTCTGATATTTATTTCATTAAACTTACTGTCATTAATATCAAAACGTTCGTTAATCTCACCCCTTAATTCATTAAATTGTTAATCATTACTATGAAAACGATAATTTAATTCATTAAATTGATTCAGTATAATACTCATCATATCATTATCAAATTTATTGTATTTTGTTGAGGTTGGGGTTAATTGAAGCCCTGAATCCTCTGTCACATTTGTTTGATCTGTTACATTTTCTTCAACTATTTTGTCTTGACCCACATTCGGAGTCGAATGGGCTTCAAGGCCGCTCATAACAGCTGATTCACTCATTTCAATTTCACTCTCGTTAGTAGCCATTATTTATTCTTTATGAGATTTGTTAATCTTAACACAATTTCAATCTTACATGTATTTAATATTTTTTCTCTTTGTATGTTTTATTTAACTATAGCATACACATCGCTTAACCTGTACGTAATTTACGTATTCCTACCCAGCCTCCAAACCACGCTTGTATTCGCCTGTAGGTGCGATTTATAAATTATTTTACAAAAGTCTCTGTTCAAGGCGCCAATTGTACAAATACAGATTACTGAGAGACTTATAATATTTAAATTATTATTTGTCCAGAATAACTTAACTTACAAAGTCCAAAGTCCGTCACACGAACTGCGAAATACAAGCAGGGTTTGGGGTTATATCAGTAACATACTCAACTCGCATTTATGTAAAACAACTCCAATTTTATTTCATTTTTTATGCTCCTTCAAATTTATTGATTACTCAACTTTTCTTTCAAAATTAAAATATTACTGATCTTTCTATTACTGAAAATATTACTGAATGACACAAAACATTTATTTCAATATTGTATATTTCTTCTAATAGTTATATTAATTAAGGCGAACCCAGCTTGCTCATTCTCACATTCATACTTTTAAAACCCCATTTTATGTAAAATGATAATAATAATTTTGGTGGAATACTGTTACATGATGTAGCGTCGTCTTTCCCGACCGCGTGGTGCGTCCCACAGAGTTCTCTTATTCAATGTCCAGAAGGTTGTTGTTTCACTTTTGATAAAATTTTAATGGTTTTCACTGTTCCATATGAGTTTAGATTTTTTCACACTGCTTTACACACATTTTTGATATACACTGGGTTGGTCTGTCACTTTCTTAGGGCCCACGAGTCTTAGCGTACGTCTGGCAAGACGTACGCTATTTTGTCGACTGCTGCTTATTATTTTTACATTTTTTAATATGAGTTTTGCCCGGCCGGCGACGCGCACCACTATTCGCGTCCGCTACCTTGAAAAGTTAATCGTCGACTCCCTCGCACCAGCGAAACAGGCTCCCACTACTGTTCGTTGCTAAACAGGAAAAGCACTGCCTTCAGGTTATAAATTTTTCGTAGTCGTTCATGGTGTATAGCTTTTCTCTGGACCACGTGGCTACTGTTGTTAAATGTTGACGATATAGAAGGCTTTGTAGGTGGAGCATTCACTTGACTTCCGCCATCTCGAAAGCACATGGCAAGGAAATCTTACGGCTTAGCCATTTTCTCCTGACGTCGCTTTTAATGTTTAGGTGTAGTAGCTGCGCCCCGTCTTGTGTGTGTGCGCAGCGGACGTGACAATATTGAATTCACAAGCGAGTCTGGCATTTTGTCAACCACACTCCACTCAAAAAGTTTGTGTTACTGTTCATTGTTCAAATACAACCGTAGCTCGCATGGGACTTGCAATGTTGACCACAAACAAGTTTAAATATATTTAGGAAAAAATAAAATCCCCCTTTTTGCCCCATTACAATAGCCCCCAATGAGAGGTTTGATGCCAGAGAGCATAAAAACTCATTGCTAAACCTTAGGTGGATCGGTGAGTATATGGCGCCAACAACCCCCCGTTAATTTCTAAACACGTTATGGGTAAACTACCCCCCTAGCTCGGCGACTATGGCTGCACCTGAACGAGATTACTGGACTTCTCTGTTCGAGATCCCAACACCATAAAATCGGACAGATACTCACCATAGTATCCCTAACCTTCTATCATTCCGCCCAAAAATCGAAACACTGGCCTTATACCATACCAGATCCTCAACCGATATGTTCCCCCTTACATGCATACTGGGTTGCCTTTAGCAAGTACTGGGTGCGTACACATACTCATTATTACTGACTATAATATTTATACACTACTTTGTTGATTTAAAATTTCTAAAAATATGTCATACTTGAACTTCAATTACTTCTCTTAATATTTTATCGATTGGACGTTACAGTTTCAACTCAAAATAAATTAAACAAATCCACTTAAATCGTTTAAATTCTGTTAACTCAAAGAAATTAATCTAAGTCCAATAACAAAATGTTATATTACCATTAATTTCATCAAAACCCCAAAATCTTTTACATGAATCTACAATTCTTCTTCACTAGCTACAAACAATCATAAAAAACAAATAAACTAAACACCTTATTAAATCATAAATTCACTTATCATTACCTTTGTTTACAACACTTATAATATGAATAATATAAATCAGTTAACACATTAACATATAATCAACAATATATCCTGGACAAAAAAACAATCTATACTTCAAGCAAAATTTTTCTTTTTCTTTTTCTTTTTAAAAAAAAATTTTCGATTCCCAAAAAGAATCGTTTTGTTATTATTTCATCATTTCAGTATGGATACACAAATAAAATCTACGAATCAATTGTAAAAAACGTACTATATATCAAACCTCAGTCATCAGCTTATTTCTCTGGGTCAAGTGAATGACCTTGCCCTAGATACATCTCAAAATTTATACAAAGTAAAATACATCACATGTTTATAGTTTTTACATTCAAACATAATACAACATAATAAAACAGAACACTCATAATTAACCTTGTGGTTATTACCTTACAATAAACAATTCACATTTAAGTTGACCAAAAATTTACACCTCTTACAGCTTTATTTTATTTTCAAATTCTATCATATTGTTCACTAGCTTCGTTTATTATTACATTTTAACTATGATTTTCTGTTTAACACTTTCATTATCAATTATTTTGGGTGACTCTTAGTTATTCATAATAATTCGATTTACAAATGGGTGATTAAATATAACCTCAACCCCCTTCTGACTCTAACACTTACTAACAGATTTACATGGTATGACACCACTCCCTCAAAATATTCATCTCCACTAACTTTCTACTCTAACTCATCTTGAACCATTCTACCCTTATAACAAAATACTGTCTACCCTCTTTGTACTTAGGATGTGTGTTCCCTCCCTACGCTCAATCCCTTATTGGTTCCTGGTCTCCCCCATGGTAACCCCGCCAACGCACATACGGTTCACCTCCCACCACAACGCTTTTCGTTGAGGACTCCTTATCACACCACCCCCCTTACAAAATTCCACCATCAGCTAATTACTCTCCAATTACATACCTCTCATTACTCTACATATACTCCCTATCGCTACTATGTCACTATTAATACTCTGTTTTCTATACTACTTTTATTCCCAAAAATCTTATTCTGTTTAACACCCCTTCAACCTTAACTCTGACTGATTCAAATGCCTTATATAAATCTTTATCACCCAAATTCTAACTTTTATTACCCATTGAAAATTCATAACTATCTCAAATTAATTTCATCACTTAACTTAAAACATTTTAAACACATTTAAAATTTATAAACATTTTACTTGATTTAAATTGCATTATCCTCTTCATACTTACAGTACATCACTCATATACTGTCATGGACAAAAAAATATAAACATTGATCACCACCCAATAATGTAAATAACTCCATGTATCTTCTGAAACATTATAACAATCATATGATTCCACAACTAAATACATTTCATATTTATTATTTATTATCAAGTACCAATCTCCTAAAATCATTCAAATTCATTAGCAAAATTCAATTATACAACATTAAATCATTCATTAATCGTAAATTCTTTAATTCAATCAATTGTTCAAAACACAAATTCATAATTACCTTACTCCAAAACAATTACAATTCATTTATTATCACCTTCATAATTATTCTCGTTATTTATTTAGTCTGCCAAAATATTATTATTATTATTATTAAATTGATTCCTCCTACATACACACATTGTTTACATCAAGTAGATTTTACAACATAGACACAATTAATTTCACTATGAATTTATTTACAATCTCTTGTCATTAATTTTTCTGTTTACCACACCTCATTTCCTAATTTAGCCAGGTCATTACCATAAACTACAATATTTAAAATATCCATTCACTGATTTTTTATTTACCCCCCATCGTCATATAATAGTCTTATTTTTATATAACAATTATCATTTTTACTCACACTCAATTCATTATTATTATTTACATAATAATTCTCTAATATTTCAAATTGTTCCATAAAACCCACATAATAATCTACTAGATTATCCCACATTATTATCAAATCATATACCCTGTCTGAATCATTGATTTTGGTCTTGTCACCGTCTGTATTATTATCTATCACCCTTAAGTACTTTAACCTCTCAATTTCAGAATCATCTATTATTAATACTCCACATCTATGCACAGGTAAGCATTCAATACAATTATCAACGTTATTATTATTTATTTCTGCACTATCTTCATAACAAGGCAAGTCTTTCATATCATCTATTTTTTCAAATTTTAACTTCTCTTTTAACTCCTTATAGCTTCTACTTAACGTAAACAATTCTATCTCCCCATCAACACACAACTCTCTCTCTAAACATCTCTCACCATAACGCCATATCACTTTGTCTCTCTCACTCCATGCAGAGGGTACTGCTATATTAAAACAGCTCCTGGTTCCTCCAGGAACAACACAAAAATTCAAAAGACAATTATTGGTAGAACATTTATCTACCCAATACATTCGTGAAGACCTTTCTTCACCACCCACAACACCACGGGAAAATTTTACCCTCTGCCATCCCTCTACCTGTACACTCTTCATACTCTCTCTATAACTGATAAACATTTGTTTCTACCCCTTTACAACCCATTACTCTCTCACTCTCACTAACTATCTCTATATCATCACTATCTATTTTCATTATATCACCTTTAAGTATCTCGTTTTCCACTATCTTATCACTATTACTTATTAATTCATTTTTAGAATTATCGTTATTACTCAGCTTGTTAATTATTTCTTCACTAATTTTCGTCATATTACTACCACTGTTACTTACCGTTGTATTAACTATCTGATTTACTTTACTTTTAATCTGTTCCTCTACTGATTCTGTCACTTGTCCCTTAAATGTCATTAACCGTTCGTTAATTTCGTTTACAATCTCACTCTTTATACCACTGACTCTGGTATTTATTTCGTTAAACTTACTGTCATTAATATCAAAACGTTCGTTAATCTCACCCCTTAATTCATTAAATTGTTAATCATTACTATCAAAACGATAATTTAATTCATTAAATTGATTCAGTATAATACTCATCATATCATTATCAAATTTATTGTATTTTGTTGAGGTTGGGGTTAATTGAAGCCCTGAATCCTCTGTCACATTTGTTTGATCTGTTACATTTTCTTCAACTATTTTGTCTTGACCCACATTCGGAGTCGAATGGGCTTCAAGGCCGCTCATAACAGCTGATTCACTCATTTCAATTTCACTCTCGTTAGTAGCCATTATTTATTCTTTATGAGATTTGTTAATCTTAACACAATTTCAATCTTACATGTATTTAATATTTTTTCTCTTTGTATGTTTTATTTAACTATAGCATACACATCGCTTAACCTGTACGTAATTTACGTATTCCTACCCAGCCTCCAAACCACGCTTGTATTCGCCTGTAGGTGCGATTTATAAATTATTTTACAAAAGTCTCTGTTCAAGGCGCCAATTGTACAAATACAGATTACTGAGAGACTTATAACATTTAAATTATTATTTGTCCAGAATAACTTAACTTACAAAGTCCAAAGTCCGTCACACGAACTGCGAAATACAAGCAGGGTTTGGGGTTATATCAGTAACATACTCAACTCGCATTATGTAAAACAACTCCAATTTTATTTCATTTTTTATGCTCCTTCAAATTTATTGATTACTCAACTTTTCTTTCAAAATTAAAATATTACTGATCTTTCTATTACTGAAAATATTACTGAATGACACAAAACATTTATTTCAATATTGTATATTTCTTCTAATAGTTATATTAATTAAGGCGAACCCAGCTTGCTCATTCTCACATTCATACTTTTAAAACCCCATTTTATGTAAAATGATAATAATAATTTTGGTGGAATACTGTTACATGATGTAGCGTCGTCTTTCCCGACCGCGTGGTGCGTCCCACAGAGTTCTCTTATTCAATGTCCAGAAGGTTGTTGTTTCACTTTTGATAAAATTTTAATGGTTTTCACTGTTCCATATGAGTTTAGATTTTTTCACACTGCTTTACACACATTTTTGATATACACTGGGTTGGTCTGTCACTTTCTTAGGGCCCACGAGTCTTAGCGTACGTCTGGCAAGACGTACGCTATTTTGTCGACTGCTGCTTATTATTTTTACATTTTTTAATATGAGTTTTGCCCGGCCGGCGACGCGCACCACTATTCGCGTCCGCTACCTTGAAAAGTTAATCGTCGACTCCCTCGCACCAGCGAAACAGGCTCCCACTACTGTTCGTTGCTAAACAGGAAAAGCACTGCCTTCAGGTTATAAATTTTTCGTAGTCGTTCATGGTGTATAGCTTTTCTCTGGACCACGTGGCTACTGTTGTTAAATGTTGACGATATAGAAGGCTTTGTAGGTGGAGCATTCACTTGACTTCCGCCATCTCGAAAGCACATGGCAAGGAAATCTTACGGCTTAGCCATTTTCTCCTGACGTCGCTTTTAATGTTTAGGTGTAGTAGCTGCGCCCCGTCTTGTGTGTGTGCGCAGCGGACGTGACAATATTGAATTCACAAGCGAGTCTGGCATTTTGTCAACCACACTCCACTCAAAAAGTTTGTGTTACTGTTCATTGTTCAAATACAACCGTAGCTCGCATGGGACTTGCAATGTTGACCACAAACAAGTTTAAATATATTTAGGAAAAAATAAAATCCCCCTTTTTGCCCCATTACAATAGCCCCCAATGAGAGGTTTGATGCCAGAGAGCATAAAAACTCATTGCTAAACCTTAGGTGGATCGGTGAGTATATGGCGCCAACAACCCCCCGTTAATTTCTAAACACGTTATGGGTAAACTACCCCCCTAGCTCGGCGACTATGGCTGCACCTGAACGAGATTACTGGACTTCTCTGTTCGAGATCCCAACACCATAAAATCGGACAGATACTCACCATAGTATCCCTAACCTTCTATCATTCCGCCCAAAAATCGAAACACTGGCCTTATACCATACCAGATCCTCAACCGATATGTTCCCCCTTACATGCATACTGGGTTGCCTTTAGCAAGTACTGGGTGCGTACACATACTCATTATTACTGACTATAATATTTATACACTACTTTGTTGATTTAAAATTTCTAAAAATATGTCATACTTGAACTTCAATTACTTCTCTTAATATTTTATCGATTGGACGTTACAGTTTCAACTCAAAATAAATTAAACAAATCCACTTAAATCGTTTAAATTCTGTTAACTCAAAGAAATTAATCTAAGTCCAATAACAAAATGTTATATTACCATTAATTTCATCAAAACCCCAAAATCTTTTACATGAATCTACAATTCTTCTTCACTAGCTACGAACAATCATAAAAAACAAATAAACTAAACACCTTATTAAATCATAAATTCACTTATCATTACCTTTGTTTACAACACTTATAATATGAATAATATAAATCAGTTAACACATTAACATATAATCAACAATATATCCTGGACAAAAAAACAATCTATACTTCAAGCAAAATTTTTCTTTTTCTTTTTCTTTTTAAAAAAAAATTTTCGATTCCCAAAAAGAATCGTTTTGTTATTATTTCATCATTTCAGTATGGATACACAAATAAAATCTACGAATCAATTGTAAAAAACGTACTATATATCAAACCTCAGTCATCAGCTTATTTCTCTGGGTCAAGTGAATGACCTTGCCCTAGATACATCTCAAAATTTATACAAAGTAAAATACATCACATGTTTATAGTTTTTACATTCAAACATAATACAACATAATAAAACAGAACACTCATAATTAACCTTGTGGTTATTACCTTACAATAAACAATTCACATTTAAGTTGACCAAAAATTTACACCTCTTACAGCTTTATTTTATTTTCAAATTCTATCATATTGTTCACTAGCTTCGTTTATTATTACATTTTAACTATGATTTTCTGTTTAACACTTTCATTATCAATTATTTTGGGTGACTCTTAGTTATTCATAATAATTCGATTTACAAATGGGTGATTAAATATAACCTCAACCCCCTTCTGACTCTAACACTTACTAACAGATTTACATGGTATGACACCACTCCCTCAAAATATTCATCTCCACTAACTTTCTACTCTAACTCATCTTGAACCATTCTACCCTTATAACAAAATACTGTCTACCCTCTTTGTACTTAGGATGTGTGTTCCCTCCCTACGCTCAATCCCTTATTGGTTCCTGGTCTCCCCCATGGTAACCCCGCCAACGCACATACGGTTCACCTCCCACCACAACGCTTTTCGTTGAGGACTCCTTATCACACCACCCCCCTTACAAAATTCCACCATCAGCTAATTACTCTCCAATTACATACCTCTCATTACTCTACATATACTCCCTATCGCTACTATGTCACTATTAATACTCTGTTTTCTATACTACTTTTATTCCCAAAAATCTTATTCTGTTTAACACCCCTTCAACCTTAACTCTGACTGATTCAAATGCCTTATATAAATCTTTATCACCCAAATTCTAACTTTTATTACCCATTGAAAATTCATAACTATCTCAAATTAATTTCATCACTTAACTTAAAACATTTTAAACACATTTAAAATTTATAAACATTTTACTTGATTTAAATTGCATTATCCTCTTCATACTTACAGTACATCACTCATATACTGTCATGGACAAAAAAATATAAACATTGATCACCACCCAATAATGTAAATAACTCCATGTATCTTCTGAAACATTATAACAATCATATGATTCCACAACTAAATACATTTCATATTTATTATTTATTATCAAGTACCAATCTCCTAAAATCATTCAAATTCATTAGCAAAATTCAATTATACAACATTAAATCATTCATTAATCGTAAATTCTTTAATTCAATCAATTGTTCAAAACACAAATTCAAATTCTTTAATTCAATCAATTGTTCAAAACACAAATTCATAATTACCTTACTCCAAAACAATTACAATTCATTTATTATCACCTTCATAATTATTCTCGTTATTTATTTAGTCTGCCAAAATATTATTATTATTATTAAATTGATTCCTCCTACATACACACATTGTTTACATCAAGTAGATTTTACAACATAGACACAATTAATTTCACTATGAATTTATTTACAATCTCTTGTCATTAATTTTTCTGTTTACCACACCTCATTTCCTAATTTAGCCAGGTCATTACCATAAACTACAATATTTAAAATATCCATTCACTGATTTTTTATTTACCCCCCATCGTCATATAATAGTCTTATTTTTATATAACAATTATCATTTTTACTCACACTCAATTCATTATTATTATTTACATAATAATTCTCTAATATTTCAAATTGTTCCATATACCCACATAATAATCTACTAGATTATCCCACATTATTATCAAATCATATACCCTGTCTGAATCATTGATTTTGGTCTTGTCACCGTCTGTATTATTATCTATCACCCTTAAGTACTTTAACCTCTCAATTTCAGAATCATCTATTATTAATACTCCACATCTATGCACAGGTAAGCATTCAATACAATTATCAACGTTATTATTATTTATTTCTGCACTATCTTCATAACAAGGCAAGTCTTTCATATCATCTATTTTTTCAAATTTTAACTTCTCTTTTAACTCCTTATAGCTTCTACTTAACGTAAACAATTCTATCTCCCCATCAACACACAACTCTCTCTCTAAACATCTCTCACCATAACGCCATATCACTTTGTCTCTCTCACTCCATGCAGAGGGTACTGCTATATTAAAACACCTCCTGGTTCCTCCAGGAACAACACAAAAATTCAAAAGACAATTATTGGTAGAACATTTATCTACCCAATACATTCGTGAAGACCTTTCTTCACCACCCACAACACCACGGGAAAATTTTACCCTCTGCCATCCCTCTACCTGTACACTCTTCATACTCTCTCTATAACTGATAAACATTTGTTTCTACCCCTTTACAACCCATTACGCTCTCACTCTCACTAACTATCTCTATATCATCACTATCTATTTTCATTATATCACCTTTAAGTATCTCGTTTTCCACTATCTTATCACTATTACTTATTAATTCATTTTTAGAATTATCGGTATTACTCAGCTTGTTAATTATTTCTTCACTAATTTTCGTCATATTACTACCACTGTTACTTACCGTTGTATTAACTATCTGATTTACTTTACTTTTAATCTGTTCCTCTACTGATTCTGTCACTTGTTCCTTAAATGTCATTAACCGTTCGTTAATTTCGTTTACAATCTCACTCTTTATACCACTGACTCTGGTATTTATTTCATTAAACTTACTGTCATTAATATCAAAACGTTCGTTAATCTCACCCCTTAATTCATTAAATTGTTAATCATTACTATCAAAACGATAATTTAATTCATTAAATTGATTCAGTATAATACTCATCATATCATTATCAAATTTATTGTATTTTGTTGAGGTTGGGGTTAATTGAAGCCCTGAATCCTCTGTCACATTTGTTTGATCTGTTACATTTTCTTCAACTATTTTGTCTTGACCCACATTCGGAGTCGAATGGGCTTCAAGGCCGCTCATAACAGCTGATTCACTCATTTCAATTTCACTCTCGTTAGTAGCCATTATTTATTCTTTATGAGATTTGTTAATCTTAACACAATTACAATCTTACATGTATTTAATATTTTTTCTCTTTGTATGTTTTATTTAACTATAGCATACACATCGCTTAACCTGTACGTAATTTACGTATTCCTACCCAGCCTCCAAACCACGCTTGTATTCGCCTGTAGGTGCGATTTATAAATTATTTTACAAAAGTCTCTGTTCAAGGCGCCAATTGTACAAATACAGATTACTGAGAGACTTATAACATTTAAATTATTATTTGTCCAGAATAACTTAACTTACAAAGTCCAAAGTCCGTCACACGAACTGCGAAATACAAGCAGGGTTTGGGGTTATATCAGTAACATACTCAACTCGCATTTATGTAAAACAACTCCAATTTTATTTCATTTTTTATGCTCCTTCAAATTTATTGATTACTCAACTTTTCTTTCAAAATTAAAATATTACTGATCTTTCTATTACTGAAAATATTACTGAATGACACAAAACATTTATTTCAATATTGTATATTTCTTCTAATAGTTATATTAATTAAGGCGAACCCAGCTTGCTCATTCTCACATTCATACTTTTAAAACCCCATTTTATGTAAAATGATAATAATAATTTTGGTGGAATACTGTTACATGATGTAGCGTCGTCTTTCCCGACCGCGTGGTGCGTCCCACAGAGTTCTCTTATTCAATGTCCAGAAGGTTGTTGTTTCACTTTTGATAAAATTTTAATGGTTTTCACTGTTCCATATGAGTTTAGATTTTTTTACACTGCTTTACACACATTTTTTATATACACTGGGTTGGTCTGTCACTTTCTTAGGGCCCACGAGTCTTAGCGTACGTCTGGCAAGACGTACGCTATTTTGTCGACTGCTGCTTATTATTTTTACATTTTTAAGATGAGTTTTGCCCGGCCGGCGATGCGCACCACTATTCGCGTCCGCTACCTTGAAAAGTAAATCGTCGACTCCCTCGCACCAGCGAAACAGGCTCCCACTACTGTTCGTTGCTAAACAGGAAAAGCACTGCCTTCAGGTTATAAATTTTTCGTAGTCGTTCATGGTGTATAGCTTTTCTCTGGACCACGTGGCTACTGTTGTTAAATGTTGACGATATAGAAGGCTTTGTGGGTGGAGCATTCACTTGACTTCCGCCATCTCGAAAGCACATGGCAAGGAAATCTTACGGCTTAGCCATTTTCTCCTGACGTCGCTTTTAATGTTTAGGCGTAGTAGCTGCGCCCCGTCTTGTGTGTGTGCGCAGCGGACGTGACAATATTGAATTCACAAGCGAGTCTGGCATTTTGTCAACCACACTCCACTCAAAAAGTTTGTGTTACTGTTCATTGTTCAAATACAACCGTAGCTCGCATGGGACTTGCAATGTTGACCACAAACAAGTTTAAATATATTTAGGAAAAAATAAAATCCCCCTTTTTGCCCCATTACAATAGCCCCCAATAAGAGGTTTTATGCCAGAGAGCATAAAAACTCATTGCTAAACCTTAGGTGGATCGGTGAGTATATGGCGCCAACAACCCCCCGTTAATTTCTAAACACGTTATGGGTAAACTACCCCCCTAGCTCGGCGACTATGGCTGCACCTGAACGAGATTACTGGACTTCTCTGTTCGAGATCCCAACACCATAAAATCGGACAGATACTCACCATAGTATCCCTAACCTTCTATCATTCCGCCCAAAAATCGAAACACTGGCCTTATACCATACCAGATCCTCAACCGATATGTTCCCCCTTACATGCATACTGGGTTGCCTTTAGCAAGTACTGGGTGCGTACACATACTCATTATTACTGACTATAATATTTATACACTACTTTGTTGATTTAAAATTTCTAAAAATATGTCATACTTGAACTTCAATTACTTCTCTTAATATTTTATCGATTGGACGTTACAGTTTCAACTCAAAATAAATTAAACAAATCCACTTAAATCGTTTAAATTCTGTTAACTCAAAGAAATTAATCTAAGTCCAATAACAAAATGTTATATTACCATTAATTTCATCAAAACCCCAAAATCTTTTACATGAATCTACAATTCTTCTTCACTAGCTACGAACAATCATAAAAAACAAATAAACTAAACACCTTATTAAATCATAAATTCACTTATCATTACCTTTGTTTACAACACATATAATATGAATAATATAAATCAGTTAACACATTAACATATAATCAACAATATATCCTGGACAAAAAAACAATCTATACTTCAAGCAAAATTTTTCTTTTTCTTTTTCTTTTTAAAAAAAAATTTTCGATTCCCAAAAAGAATCGTTTTGTCAACAAAATTTATTATTTCATCATTTCAGTATGGATACACAAATAAAATCTACGAATCAATTGTAAAAAACGTACTATATATCAAACCTCAGTCATCAGCTTATTTCTCTGGGTCAAGTGAATGACCTTGCCCTAGATACATCTCAAAATTTATACAAAGTAAAATACATCACATGTTTATAGTTTTTACATTCAAACATAATACAACATAATAAAACAGAACACTCATAATTAACCTTGTGGTTATTACCTTACAATAAACAATTCACATTTAAGTTGACCAAAAATTTACACCTCTTACAGCTTTATTTTATTTTCAAATTCTATCATATTGTTCTCTAGCTTCGTTTATTATTACATTTTAACTATGATTTTCTGTTTAACACTTTCATTATCAATTATTTTGGGTGACTCTTAGTTATTCATAATAATTCGATTTACAAATGGGTGATTAAATATAACCTCAACCCCCTTCTGACTCTAACACTTACTAACAGATTTACATGGTATGACACCACTCCCTCAAAATATTCATCTCCACTAACTTTCTACTCTAACTCATCTTGAACCATTCTACCCTTATAACAAAATACTGTCTACCCTCTTTGTACTTAGGATGTGTGTTCCCTCCCTACGCTCATTCCCTTATTAGTTCCTGGTCTCCCCCATGGTAACCCCGCCAACGCACATACGGTTCACCTCCCACCACAACGCTTTTCGTTAAGGACTCCTTATCACACCACCCCCCTTACAAAATTCCACCATCAGCTAATTACTCTCCAATTACATACCTCTCATTACTCTACATATACTCCCTATCGCTACTATGTCACTATTAATACTCTGTTTTCTATACTACTTTTATTCCCAAAAATCTTATTCTGTTTAACACCCCTTCAACCTTAACTCTGACTGATTCAAATGCCTTATATAAATCTTTATCACCCAAATTCTAACTTTTATTACCCATTGAAAATTCATAACTATCTCAAATTAATTTCATCACTTAACTTAAAACATTTTAAACACATTTAAAATTTATAAACATTTTACTTGATTTAAATTGCATTATCCTCTTCATACTTACAGTACATCACTCATATACTGTCATGGACAAAAAAATATAAACATTGATCACCACCCAATAATGTACATAACTCCATGTATCTTCTGAAACATTATAACAATCATATGATTCCACAACTAAATACATTTCATATTTATTCATTTATTATTTATTATCAAGTACCAATCTCCTAAAATCATTCAAATTCATTAGCAAAATTTAATTATACAACATTAAATCATTCATTAATCGTAAATTCTTTAATTCAATCAATTGTTCAAAACACAAATTCATAATTACCTTACTCCAAAACAATTACAATTCATTTATTATCACCTTCATAATTATTCTCGTTATTTATTTAGTCTGCCAAAATATTATTATTATTATTAAATTGATTCCTCCTACATACACACATTGTTTACATCAAGTAGATTTTACAACATAGACACAATTAATTTCACTATGAATTTATTTACAATCTCTTGTCATTAATTTTTCTGTTTACCACACCTCATTTCCTAATTTAGCCAGGTCATTACCATAAACTACAATATTTAAAATATCCATTCACTGATTTTTTATTTACCCCCCATCGTCATATAATAGTCTTATTTTTATATAACAATTATCATTTTTACTCACACTCAATTCATTATTATTATTTACATAATAATTCTCTAATATTTCAAATTGTTCCATATACCCACATAATAATCTACTAGATTATCCCACATTATTATCAAATCATATACCCTGTCTGAATCATTGATTTTGGTCTTGTCACCGTCTGTATTATTATCTATCACCCTTAAGTACTTTAACCTCTCAATTTCAGAATCATCTATTATTAATACTCCACATCTATGCACAGGTAAGCATTCAATACAATTATCAACGTTATTATTATTTATTTCTGCACTATCTTCATAACAAGGCAAGTCTTTCATATCATCTATTTTTTCAAATTTTAACTTCTCTTTTAACTCCTTATAGCTTCTACTTAACGTAAACAATTCTATCTCCCCATCAACACACAACTCTCTCTCTAAACATCTCTCACCATAACGCCATATCACTTTGTCTCTCTCACTCCATGCAGAGGGTACTGCTATATTAAAACACCTCCTGGTTCCTCCAGGAACAACACAAAAATTCAAAAGACAATTATTGGTAGAACATTTATCTACCCAATACATTCGTGAAGACCTTTCTTCACCACCCACAACACCACGGGAAAATTTTACCCTCTGCCATCCCTCTACCTGTACACTCTTCATACTCTCTCTATAACTGATAAACATTTGTTTCTACCCCTTTACAACCCATTACGCTCTCACTCTCACTAACTATCTCTATATCATCACTATCTATTTTCATTATATCACCTTTAAGTATCTCGTTTTCCACTATCTTATCACTATTACTTATTAATTCATTTTTAGAATTATCGGTATTACTCAGCTTGTTAATTATTTCTTCACTAATTTTCGTCATATTACTACCACTGTTACTTACCGTTGTATTAACTATCTGATTTACTTTACTTTTAATCTGTTCCTCTACTGATTCTGTCACTTGTTCCTTAAATGTCATTAACCGTTCGTTAATTTCGTTTACAATCTCACTCTTTATACCACTGACTCTGGTATTTATTTCATTAAACTTACTGTCATTAATATCAAAACGTTCGTTAATCTCACCCCTTAATTCATTAAATTGTTAATCATTACTATCAAAACGATAATTTAATTCATTAAATTGATTCAGTATAATACTCATCATATCATTATCAAATTTATTGTATTTTGTTGAGGTTGGGGTTAATTGAAGCCCTGAATCCTCTGTCACATTTGTTTGATCTGTTACATTTTCTTCAACTATTTTGTCTTGACCCACATTCGGAGTCGAATGGGCTTCAAGGCCGCTCATAACAGCTGATTCACTCATTTCAATTTCACTCTCGTTAGTAGCCATTATTTATTCTTTATGAGATTTGTTAATCTTAACACAATTACAATCTTACATGTATTTAATATTTTTTCTCTTTGTATGTTTTATTTAACTATAGCATACACATCGCTTAACCTGTACGTAATTTACGTATTCCTACCCAGCCTCCAAACCACGCTTGTATTCGCCTGTAGGTGCGATTTATAAATTATTTTACAAAAGTCTCTGTTCAAGGCGCCAATTGTACAAATACAGATTACTGAGAGACTTATAACATTTAAATTATTATTTGTCCAGAATAACTTAACTTACAAAGTCCAAAGTCCGTCACACGAACTGCGAAATACAAGCAGGGTTTGGGGTTATATCAGTAACATACTCAACTCGCATTTATGTAAAACAACTCCAATTTTATTTCATTTTTTATGCTCCTTCAAATTTATTGATTACTCAACTTTTCTTTCAAAATTAAAATATTACTGATCTTTCTATTACTGAAAATATTACTGAATGACACAAAACATTTATTTCAATATTGTATATTTCTTCTAATAGTTATATTAATTAAGGCGAACCCAGCTTGCTCATTCTCACATTCATACTTTTAAAACCCCATTTTATGTAAAATGATAATAATAATTTTGGTGGAATACTGTTACATGATGTAGCGTCGTCTTTCCCGACCGCGTGGTGCGTCCCACAGAGTTCTCTTATTCAATGTCCAGAAGGTTGTTGTTTCACTTTTGATAAAATTTTAATGGTTTTCACTGTTCCATATGAGTTTAGATTTTTTTACACTGCTTTACACACATTTTTGATATACACTGGGTTGGTCTGTCACTTTCTTAGGGCCCACGAGTCTTAGCGTACGTCTGGCAAGACGTACGCTATTTTGTCGACTGCTGCTTATTATTTTTACATTTTTAAGATGAGTTTTGCCCGGCCGGCGATGCGCACCACTATTCGCGTCCGCTACCTTGAAAAGTAAATCGTCGACTCCCTCGCACCAGCGAAACAGGCTCCCACTACTGTTCGTTGCTAAACAGGAAAAGCACTGCCTTCAGGTTATAAATTTTTCGTAGTCGTTCATGGTGTATAGCTTTTCTCTGGACCACGTGGCTACTGTTGTTAAATGTTGACGATATAGAAGGCTTTGTGGGTGGAGCATTCACTTGACTTCCGCCATCTCGAAAGCACATGGCAAGGAAATCTTACGGCTTAGCCATTTTCTCCTGACGTCGCTTTTAATGTTTAGGCGTAGTAGCTGCGCCCCGTCTTGTGTGTGTGCGCAGCGGACGTGACAATATTGAATTCACAAGCGAGTCTGGCATTTTGTCAACCACACTCCACTCAAAAAGTTTGTGTTACTGTTCATTGTTCAAATACAACCGTAGCTCGCATGGGACTTGCAATGTTGACCACAAACAAGTTTAAATATATTTAGGAAAAAATAAAATCCCCCTTTTTGCCCCATTACAATAGCCCCCAATGAGAGGTTTTATGCCAGAGACCATAAAAACTCATTGCTAAACCTTAGGTGGATCGGTGAGTATATGGCGCCAACAACCCCCCGTTAATTTCTAAACACGTTATGGGTAAACTACCCCCCTAGCTCGGCGACTATGGCTGCACCTGAACGAGATTACTGGACTTCTCTGTTCGAGATCCCAACACCATAAAATCGGACAGATACTCACCATAGTATCCCTAACCTTCTATCATTCCGCCCAAAAATCGAAACACTGGCCTTATACCATACCAGATCCTCAACCGATATGTTCCCCCTTACATGCATACTGGGTTGCCTTTAGCAAGTACTGGGTGCGTACACATACTCATTATTACTGACTATAATATTTATACACTACTTTGTTGATTTAAAATTTCTAAAAATATGTCATACTTGAACTTCAATTACTTCTCTTAATATTTTATCGATTGGACGTTACAGTTTCAACTCAAAATAAATTAAACAAATCCACTTAAATCGTTTAAATTCTGTTAACTCAAAGAAATTAATCTAAGTCCAATAACAAAATGTTATATTACCATTAATTTCATCAAAACCCCAAAATCTTTTACATGAATCTACAATTCTTCTTCACTAGCTACGAACAATCATAAAAAACAAATAAACTAAACACCTTATTAAATCATAAATTCACTTATCATTACCTTTGTTTACAACACATATAATATGAATAATATAAATCAGTTAACACATTAACATATAATCAACAATATATCCTGGACAAAAAAACAATCTATACTTCAAGCAAAATTTTTCTTTTTCTTTTTCTTTTTAAAAAAAAATGTTCGATTCCCAAAAAGAATCGTTTTGTCAACAAAATTTATTATTTCATCATTTCAGTATGGATACACAAATAAAATCTACGAATCAATTGTAAAAAACGTACTATATATCAAACCTCAGTCATCAGCTTATTTCTCTGGGTCAAGTGAATGACCTTGCCCTAGATACATCTCAAAATTTATACAAAGTAAAATACATCACATGTTTATAGTTTTTACATTCAAACATAATACAACATAATAAAACAGAACACTCATAATTAACCTTGTGGTTATTACCTTACAATAAACAATTCACATTTAAGTTGACCAAAAATTTACACCTCTTACAGCTTTATTTTATTTTCAAATTCTATCATATTGTTCACTAGCTTCGTTTATTATTACATTTTAACTATGATTTTCTGTTTAACACTTTCATTATCAATTATTTTGGGTGACTCTTAGTTATTCATAATAATTCGATTTACAAATGGGTGATTAAATATAACCTCAACCCCCTTCTGACTCTAACACTTACTAACAGATTTACATGGTATGACACCACTCCCTCAAAATATTCATCTCCACTAACTTTCTACTCTAACTCATCTTGAACCATTCTACCCTTATAACAAAATACTGTCTACCCTCTTTGTACTTAGGATGTGTGTTCCCTCCCTACGCTCATTCCCTTATTGGTTCCTGGTCTCCCCCATGGTAACCCCGCCAACGCACATACGGTTCACCTCCCACCACAACGCTTTTCGTTGAGGACTCCTTATCACACCACCCCCCTTACAAAATTCCACCATCAGCTAATTACTCTCCAATTACATACCTCTCATTACTCTACATATACTCCCTATCGCTACTATGTCACTATTAATACTCTGTTTTCTATACTACTTTTATTCCCAAAAATCTTATTCTGTTTAACACCCCTTCAACCTTAACTCTGACTGATTCAAATGCCTTATATAAATCTTTATCACCCAAATTCTAACTTTTATTACCCATTGAAAATTCATAACTATCTCAAATTAATTTCATCACTTAACTTAAAACATTTTAAACACATTTAAAATTTATAAACATTTTACTTGATTTAAATTGCATTATCCTCTTCATACTTACAGTACATCACTCATATACTGTCATGGACAAAAAAATATAAACATTGATCACCACCCAATAATGTACATAACTCCATGTATCTTCTGAAACATTATAACAATCATATGATTCCACAACTAAATACATTTCATATTTATTCATTTATTATTTATTATCAAGTACCAATCTCCTAAAATCATTCAAATTCATTAGCAAAATTCAATTATACAACATTAAATCATTCATTAATCGTAAATTCTTTAATTCAATCAATTGTTCAAAACACAAATTCATAATTACCTTACTCCAAAACAATTACAATTCATTTATTATCACCTTCATAATTATTCTCGTTATTTATTTAGTCTGCCAAAATATTATTATTATTATTAAATTGATTCCTCCTACATACACACATTGTTTACATCAAGTAGATTTTACAACATAGACACAATTAATTTCACTATGAATTTATTTACAATCTCTTGTCATTAATTTTTCTGTTTACCACACCTCATTTCCTAATTTAGCCAGGTCATTACCATAAACTACAATATTTAAAATATCCATTCACTGATTTTTTATTTACCCCCCATCGTCATATAATAGTCTTATTTTTATATAACAATTATCATTTTTACTCACACTCAATTCATTATTATTATTTACATAATAATTCTCTAATATTTCAAATTGTTCCATAAAACCCACATAATAATCTACTAGATTATCCCACATTATTATCAAATCATATACCCTGTCTGAATCATTGATTTTGGTCTTGTCACCGTCTGTATTATTATCTATCACCCTTAAGTACTTTAACCTCTCAATTTCAGAATCATCTATTATTAATACTCCACATCTATGCACAGGTAAGCATTCAATACAATTATCAACGTTATTATTATTTATTTCTGCACTATCTTCATAACAAGGCAAGTCTTTCATATCATCTATTTTTTCAAATTTTAACTTCTCTTTTAACTCCTTATAGCTTCTACTTAACGTAAACAATTCTATCTCCCCATCAACACACAACTCTCTCTCTAAACATCTCTCACCATAACGCCATATCACTTTGTCTCTCTCACTCCATGCAGAGGGTACTGCTATATTAAAACACCTCCTGGTTCCTCCAGGAACAACACAAAAATTCAAAAGACAATTATTGGTAGAACATTTATCTACCCAATACATTCGTGAAGACCTTTCTTCACCACCCACAACACCACGGGAAAATTTTACCCTCTGCCATCCCTCTACCTGTACACTCTTCATACTCTCTCTATAACTGATAAACATTTGTTTCTACCCCTTTACAACCCATTACGCTCTCACTCTCACTAACTATCTCTATATCATCACTATCTATTTTCATTATATCACCTTTAAGTATCTCGTTTTCCACTATCTTATCACTATTACTTATTAATTCATTTTTAGAATTATCGGTATTACTCAGCTTGTTAATTATTTCTTCACTAATTTTCGTCATATTACTACCACTGTTACTTACCGTTGTATTAACTATCTGATTTACTTTACTTTTAATCTGTTCCTCTACTGATTCTGTCACTTGTTCCTTAAATGTCATTAACCGTTCGTTAATTTCGTTTACAATCTCACTCTTTATACCACTGACTCTGGTATTTATTTCATTAAACTTACTGTCATTAATATCAAAACGTTCGTTAATCTCACCCCTTAATTCATTAAATTGTTAATCATTACTATCAAAACGATAATTTAATTCATTAAATTGATTCAGTATAATACTCATCATATCATTATCAAATTTATTGTATTTTGTTGAGGTTGGGGTTAATTGAAGCCCTGAATCCTCTGTCACATTTGTTTGATCTGTTACATTTTCTTCAACTATTTTGTCTTGACCCACATTCGGAGTCGAATGGGCTTCAAGGCCGCTCATAACAGCTGATTCACTCATTTCAATTTCACTCTCGTTAGTAGCCATTATTTATTCTTTATGAGATTTGTTAATCTTAACACAATTACAATCTTACATGTATTTAATATTTTTTCTCTTTGTATGTTTTATTTAACTATAGCATACACATCGCTTAACCTGTACGTAATTTACGTATTCCTACCCAGCCTCCAAACCACGCTTGTATTCGCCTGTAGGTGCGATTTATAAATTATTTTACAAAAGTCTCTGTTCAAGGCGCCAATTGTACAAATACAGATTACTGAGAGACTTATAACATTTAAATTATTATTTGTCCAGAATAACTTAACTTACAAAGTCCAAAGTCCGTCACACGAACTGCGAAATACAAGCAGGGTTTGGGGTTATATCAGTAACATACTCAACTCGCATTTATGTAAAACAACTCCAATTTTATTTCATTTTTTATGCTCCTTCAAATTTATTGATTACTCAACTTTTCTTTCAAAATTAAAATATTACTGATCTTTCTATTACTGAAAATATTACTGAATGACACAAAACATTTATTTCAATATTGTATATTTCTTCTAATAGTTATATTAATTAAGGCGAACCCAGCTTGCTCATTCTCACATTCATACTTTTAAAACCCCATTTTATGTAAAATGATAATAATAATTTTGGTGGAATACTGTTACATGATGTAGCGTCGTCTTTCCCGACCGCGTGGTGCGTCCCACAGAGTTCTCTTATTCAATGTCCAGAAGGTTGTTGTTTCACTTTTGATAAAATTTTAATGGTTTTCACTGTTCCATATGAGTTTAGATTTTTTTACACTGCTTTACACACATTTTTGATATACACTGGGTTGGTCTGTCACTTTCTTAGGGCCCACGAGTCTTAGCGTACGTCTGGCAAGACGTACGCTATTTTGTCGACTGCTGCTTATTATTTTTACATTTTTAAGATGAGTTTTGCCCGGCCGGCGATGCGCACCACTATTCGCGTCCGCTACCTTGAAAAGTAAATCGTCGACTCCCTCGCACCAGCGAAACAGGCTCCCACTACTGTTCGTTGCTAAACAGGAAAAGCACTGCCTTCAGGTTATAAATTTTTCGTAGTCGTTCATGGTGTATAGCTTTTCTCTGGACCACGTGGCTACTGTTGTTAAATGTTGACGATATAGAAGGCTTTGTGGGTGGAGCATTCACTTGACTTCCGCCATCTCGAAAGCACATGGCAAGGAAATCTTACGGCTTAGCCATTTTCTCCTGACGTCGCTTTTAATGTTTAGGCGTAGTAGCTGCGCCCCGTCTTGTGTGTGTGCGCAGCGGACGTGACAATATTGAATTCACAAGCGAGTCTGGCATTTTGTCAACCACACTCCACTCAAAAAGTTTGTGTTACTGTTCATTGTTCAAATACAACCGTAGCTCGCATGGGACTTGCAATGTTGACCACAAACAAGTTTAAATATATTTAGGAAAAAATAAAATCCCCCTTTTTGCCCCATTACAATAGCCCCCAATGAGAGGTTTTATGCCAGAGAGCATAAAAACTCATTGCTAAACCTTAGGTGGATCGGTGAGTATATGGCGCCAACAACCCCCCGTTAATTTCTAAACACGTTATGGGTAAACTACCCCCCTAGCTCGGCGACTATGGCTGCACCTGAACGAGATTACTGGACTTCTCTGTTCGAGATCCCAACACCATAAAATCGGACAGATACTCACCATAGTATCCCTAACCTTCTATCATTCCGCCCAAAAATCGAAACACTGGCCTTATACCATACCAGATCCTCAACCGATATGTTCCCCCTTACATGCATACTGGGTTGCCTTTAGCAAGTACTGGGTGCGTACACATACTCATTATTACTGACTATAATATTTATACACTACTTTGTTGATTTAAAATTTCTAAAAATATGTCATACTTGAACTTCAATTACTTCTCTTAATATTTTATCGATTGGACGTTACAGTTTCAACTCAAAATAAATTAAACAAATCCACTTAAATCGTTTAAATTCTGTTAACTCAAAGAAATTAATCTAAGTCCAATAACAAAATGTTATATTACCATTAATTTCATCAAAACCCCAAAATCTTTTACATGAATCTACAATTCTTCTTCACTAGCTACGAACAATCATAAAAAACAAATAAACTAAACACCTTATTAAATCATAAATTCACTTATCATTACCTTTGTTTACAACACATATAATATGAATAATATAAATCAGTTAACACATTAACATATAATCAACAATATATCCTGGACAAAAAAACAATCTATACTTCAAGCAAAATTTTTCTTTTTCTTTTTCTTTTTAAAAAAAATTTTCGATTCCCAAAAAGAATCGTTTTGTCAACAAAATTTATTATTTCATCATTTCAGTATGGATACACAAATAAAATCTACGAATCAATTGTAAAAAACGTACTATATATCAAACCTCAGTCATCAGCTTATTTCTCTGGGTCAAGTGAATGACCTTGCCCTAGATACATCTCAAAATTTATACAAAGTAAAATACATCACATGTTTATAGTTTTTACATTCAAACATAATACAACATAATAAAACAGAACACTCATAATTAACCTTGTGGTTATTACCTTACAATAAACAATTCACATTTAAGTTGACCAAAAATTTACACCTCTTACAGCTTTATTTTATTTTCAAATTCTATCATATTGTTCACTAGCTTCGTTTATTATTACATTTTAACTATGATTTTCTGTTTAACACTTTCATTATCAATTATTTTGGGTGACTCTTAGTTATTCATAATAATTCGATTTACAAATGGGTGATTAAATATAACCTCAACCCCCTTCTGACTCTAACACTTACTAACAGATTTACATGGTATGACACCACTCCCTCAAAATATTCATCTCCACTAACTTTCTACTCTAACTCATCTTGAACCATTCTACCCTTATAACAAAATACTGTCTACCCTCTTTGTACTTAGGATGTGTGTTCCCTCCCTACGCTCATTCCCTTATTGGTTCCTGGTCTCCCCCATGGTAACCCCGCCAACGCACATACGGTTCACCTCCCACCACAACGCTTTTCGTTGAGGACTCCTTATCACACCACCCCCCTTACAAAATTCCACCATCAGCTAATTACTCTCCAATTACATACCTCTCATTACTCTACATATACTCCCTATCGCTACTATGTCACTATTAATACTCTGTTTTCTATACTACTTTTATTCCCAAAAATCTTATTCTGTTTAACACCCCTTCAACCTTAACTCTGACTGATTCAAATGCCTTATATAAATCTTTATCACCCAAATTCTAACTTTTATTACCCATTGAAAATTCATAACTATCTCAAATTAATTTCATCACTTAACTTAAAACATTTTAAACACATTTAAAATTTATAAACATTTTACTTGATTTAAATTGCATTATCCTCTTCATACTTACAGTACATCACTCATATACTGTCATGGACAAAAAAATATAAACATTGATCACCACCCAATAATGTACATAACTCCATGTATCTTCTGAAACATTATAACAATCATATGATTCCACAACTAAATACATTTCATATTTATTCATTTATTATTTATTATCAAGTACCAATCTCCTAAAATCATTCAAATTCATTAGCAAAATTCAATTATACAACATTAAATCATTCATTAATCGTAAATTCTTTAATTCAATCAATTGTTCAAAACACAAATTCATAATTACCTTACTCCAAAACAATTACAATTCATTTATTATCACCTTCATAATTATTCTCGTTATTTATTTAGTCTGCCAAAATATTATTATTATTATTAAATTGATTCCTCCTACATACACACCTTGTTTACATCAAGTAGATTTTACAACATAGACACAATTAATTTCACTATGAATTTATTTACAATCTCTTGTCATTAATTTTTCTGTTTACCACACCTCATTTCCTAATTTAGCCAGGTCATTACCATAAACTACAATATTTAAAATATCCATTCACTGATTTTTTATTTACCCCCCATCGTCATATAATAGTCTTATTTTTATATAACAATTATCATTTTTACTCACACTCAATTCATTATTATTATTTACATAATAATTCTCTAATATTTCAAATTGTTCCATAAAACCCACATAATAATCTACTAGATTATCCCACATTATTATCAAATCATATACCCTGTCTGAATCATTGATTTTGGTCTTGTCACCGTCTGTATTATTATCTATCACCCTTAAGTACTTTAACCTCTCAATTTCAGAATCATCTATTATTAATACTCCACATCTATGCACAGGTAAGCATTCAATACAATTATCAACGTTATTATTATTTATTTCTGCACTATCTTCATAACAAGGCAAGTCTTTCATATCATCTATTTTTTCAAATTTTAACTTCTCTTTTAACTCCTTATAGCTTCTACTTAACGTAAACAATTCTATCTCCCCATCAACACACAACTCTCTCTCTAAACATCTCTCACCATAACGCCATATCACTTTGTCTCTCTCACTCCATGCAGAGGGTACTGCTATATTAAAACACCTCCTGGTTCCTCCAGGAACAACACAAAAATTCAAAAGACAATTATTGGTAGAACATTTATCTACCCAATACATTCGTGAAGACCTTTCTTCACCACCCACAACACCACGGGAAAATTTTACCCTCTGCCATCCCTCTACCTGTACACTCTTCATACTCTCTCTATAACTGATAAACATTTGTTTCTACCCCTTTACAACCCATTACGCTCTCACTCTCACTAACTATCTCTATATCATCACTATCTATTTTCATTATATCACCTTTAAGTATCTCGTTTTCCACTATCTTATCACTATTACTTATTAATTCATTTTTAGAATTATCGTTATTACTCAGCTTGTTAATTATTTCTTCACTAATTTTCGTCATATTACTACCACTGTTACTTACCGTTGTATTAACTATCTGATTTACTTTACTTTTAATCTGTTCCTCTACTGATTCTGTCACTTGTTCCTTAAATGTCATTAACCGTTCGTTAATTTCGTTTACAATCTCACTCTTTATACCACTGACTCTGGTATTTATTTCATTAAACTTACTGTCATTAATATCAAAACGTTCGTTAATCTCACCCCTTAATTCATTAAATTGTTAATCATTACTATCAAAACGATAATTTAATTCATTAAATTGATTCAGTATAATACTCATCATATCATTATCAAATTTATTGTATTTTGTTGAGGTTGGGGTTAATTGAAGCCCTGAATCCTCTGTCACATTTGTTTGATCTGTTACATTTTCTTCAACTATTTTGTCTTGACCCACATTCGGAGTCGAATGGGCTTCAAGGCCGCTCGTAACAGCTGATTCACTCATTTCAATTTCACTCTCGTTAGTAGCCATTATTTATTCTTTATGAGATTTGTTAATCTTAACACAATTACAATCTTACATGTATTTAATATTTTTTCTCTTTGTATGTTTTATTTAACTATAGCATACACATCGCTTAACCTGTACGTAATTTACGTATTCCTACCCAGCCTCCAAACCACGCTTGTATTCGCCTGTAGGTGCGATTTATAAATTATTTTACAAAAGTCTCTGTTCAAGGCGCCAATTGTACAAATACAGATTACTGAGAGACTTATAACATTTAAATTATTATTTGTCCAGAATAACTTAACTTACAAAGTCCAAAGTCCGTCACACGAACTGCGAAATACAAGCAGGGTTTGGGGTTATATCAGTAACATACTCAACTCGCATTTATGTAAAACAACTCCAATTTTATTTCATTTTTTATGCTCCTTAATTTATTGATTACTCAACTTTTCTTTCAAAATTAAAATATTACTGATCTTTCTATTACTGAAAATATTACTGAATGACACAAAACATTTATTTCAATATTGTATATTTCTTCTAATAGTTATATTAATTAAGGCGAACCCAGCTTGCTCATTCTCACATTCATACTTTTAAAACCCCATTTTATGTAAAATGATAATAATAATTTTGGTGGAATACTGTTACATGATGTAGCGTCGTCTTTCCCGACCGCGTGGTGCGTCCCACAGAGTTCTCTTATTCAATGTCCAGAAGGTTGTTGTTTCACTTTTGATAAAATTTTAATGGTTTTCACTGTTCCATATGAGTTTAGATTTTTTTACACTGCTTTACACACATTTTTGATATACACTGGGTTGGTCTGTCACTTTCTTAGGGCCCACGAGTCTTAGCGTACGTCTGGCAAGACGTACGCTATTTTGTCGACTGCTGCTTATTATTTTTACATTTTTTAATATGAGTTTTGCCCGGCCGGCGATGCGCACCACTATTCGCGTCCGCTACCTTGAAAAGTAAATTGTCGACTCCCTCGCACCAGCGAAACAGGCTCCCACTACTGTTCGTTGCTAAACAGGAAAAGCACTGCCTTCAGGTTATAAATTTTTCGTAGTCGTTCATGGTGTATAGCTTTTCTCTGGACCACGTGGCTACTGTTGTTAAATGTTGACGATATAGAAGGCTTTGTGGGTGGAGCATTCACTTGACTTCCGCCATCTCGAAAGCACATGGCAAGGAAATCTTACGGCTTAGCCATTTTCTCCTGACGTCGCTTTTAATGTTTAGGCGTAGTAGCTGCGCCCCGTCTTGTGTGTGTGCGCAGCGGACGTGACAATATTGAATTCACAAGCGAGTCTGGCATTTTGTCAACCACACTCCACTCAAAAAGTTTGTGTTACTGTTCATTGTTCAAATACAACCGTAGCTCGCATGGGACTTGCAATGTTGACCACAAACAAGTTTAAATATATTAGGAAAAAATAAAATCCCCCTTTTTGCCCCATTACAATAGCCCCCAATGAGAGGTTTTATGCCAGAGAGCATAAAAACTCATTGCTAAACCTTAGGTGGATCGGTGAGTATATGGCGCCAACAACCCCCCGTTAATTTCTAAACACGTTATGGGTAAACTACCCCCCTAGCTCGGCGACTATGGCTGCACCTGAACGAGATTACTGGACTTCTCTGTTCGAGATCCCAACACCATAAAATCGGACAGATACTCACCATAGTATCCCTAACCTTCTATCATTCCGCCCAAAAATCAAAACACTGGCCTTATACCATACCAGATCCTCAACCGATATGTTCCCCCTTACATGCATACTGGGTTGCCTTTAGCAAGTACTGGGTGCGTACACATACTCATTATTACTGACTATAATATTTATACACTACTTTGTTGATTTAAAATTTCTAAAAATATGTCATACTTGAACTTCAATTACTTCTCTTAATATTTTATCGATTGGACGTTACAGTTTCAACTCAAAATAAATTAAACAAATCCACTTAAATCGTTTAAATTCTGTTAACTCAAAGAAATTAATCTAAGTCCAATAACAAAATGTTATATTACCATTAATTTCATCAAAACCCCAAAATCTTTTACATGAATCTACAATTCTTCTTCACTAGCTACGAACAATCATAAAAAACAAATAAACTAAACACCTTACTAAATCAGAAATTCACTTATCATTACCTTTGTTTACAACACATATAATATGAATAATATAAATCAGTTAACACATTAACATATAATCAACAATATATCCTGGACACAAAAACACAATCTATACTTCAAGCAAAATTTTTCTTTTTCTTTTTCTTTTTAAAAAAAAATGTTCGATTCTCAAAAAGAATCGTTTTGTCAACAAAATTTATTATTTCATCATTTCAGTATGGATACACAAATAAAATCTACGAATCAATTGTAAAAAACGTACTATATATCAAACCTCAGTCATCAGCTTATTTCTCTGGGTCAAGTGAATGACCTTGCCCTAGATACATCTCAAAATTTATACAAAGTAAAATACATCACATGTTTATAGTTTTTACATTCAAACATAATACAACATAATAAAACAGAACACTCATAATTAACCTTGTGGTTATTACCTTACAATAAACAATTCACATTTAAGTTGACCAAAAATTTACACCTCTTACAGCTTTATTTTATTTTCAAATTCTATCATATTGTTCACTAGCTTCGTTTATTATTACATTTTAACTATGATTTTCTGTTTAACACTTTCATTATCAATTATTTTGGGTGACTCTTAGTTATTCATAATAATTCGATTTACAAATGGGTGATTAAATATAACCTCAACCCCCTTCTGACTCTAACACTTACTAACAGATTTACATGGTATGACACCACTCCCTCAAAATATTCATCTCCACTAACTTTCTACTCTAACTCATCTTGAACCATTCTACCCTTATAACAAAATACTGTCTACCCTCTTTGTACTTAGGATGTGTGTTCCCTCCCTACGCTCATTCCCTTATTAGTTCCTGGTCTCCCCCATGGTAACCCCGCCAACGCACATACGGTTCACCTCCCACCACAACGCTTTTCGTTGAGGACTCCTTATCACACCACCCCCCTTACAAAATTCCACCATCAGCTAATTACTCTCCAATTACATACCTCTCATTACTCTACATATACTCCCTATCGCTACTATGTCACTATTAATACTCTGTTTTCTATACTACTTTTATTCCTAAAAATCTTATTCTGTTTAACACCCCTTCATCCTTAACTCTGACTGATTCAAATGCCTTATATAAATCTTAATCACCCAAATTCTAACTTTTATTACCCATTGAAAATTCATAACTATCTCAAATTAATTTCATCACTTAACTTAAAACATTTTAAACACATTTAAAATTTATAAACATTTTACTTGATTTAAATTGCATTATCCTCTTCATACTTACAATACATCACTCATATACTGTCATGGACAAAAAAATATAAACATTGATCACCACCCAATAATGTACATAACTCCATGTATCTTCTGAAACATTATAACAATCATATGATTCCACAACTAAATACATTTCATATTTATTCATTTATTATTTATTATCAAGTACCAATCTCCTAAAATCATTCAAATTCATTAGCAAAATTCAATTATACAACATTAAATCATTCATTAATCGTAAATTCTTTAATTCAATCAATTGTTCAAAACACAAATTCATAATTACCTTACTCCAAAACAATTACAATTCATTTATTATCACCTTCATAATTATTCTCGTTATTTATTTAGTCTGCCAAAATATTATTATTATTATTAAATTGATTCCTCCTACATACACACATTGTTTACGTCAAGTAGATTTTACAACATAGACACAATTAATTTCACTATGAATTTATTTACAATCTCTTGTCATTAATTTTTCTGTTTACCACACCTCATTTCCTAATTTAGCCAGGTCATTACCATAAACTACAATATTTAAAATATCCATTCACTGATTTTTTATTTACCCCCCATCGTCATATAATAGTCTTATTTTTATATAACAATTATCATTTTTACTCACACTCAATTCATTATTATTATTTACATAATAATTCTCTAATATTTAAAATTGTTCCATAAAACCCACATAATAATCTACTAGATTATCCCACATTATTATCAAATCATATACCCTGTCTGAATCATTGATTTTGGTCTTGTCACCGTCTGTATTATTATCTATCACCCTTAAGTACTTTAACCTCTCAATTTCAGAATCATCTATTATTAATACTCCACATCTATGCACAGGTAAGCATTCAATACAATTATCAACGTTATTATTATTTATTTCTGCACTATCTTCATAACAAGGCAAGTCTTTCATATCATCTATTTTTTCAAATTTTAACTTCTCTTTTAACTCCTTATAGCTTCTACTTAACGTAAACAATTCTATCTCCCCATCAACACACAACTCTCTCTCTAAACATCTCTCACCATAACGCCATATCACTTTGTCTCTCTCACTCCATGCAGAGGGTACTGCTATATTAAAACACCTCCTGGTTCCTCCAGGAACAACACAAAAATTCAAAAGACAATTATTGGTAGAACATTTATCTACCCAATACATTCGTGAAGACCTTTCTTCACCACCCACAACACCACGGGAAAATTTTACCCTCTGCCATCCCTCTACCTGTACACTCTTCGTACTCTCTCTATAACTGATAAACATTTGTTTCTACCCCTTTACAACCCATTACTCTCTCACTCTCACTAACTATCTCTATATCATCACTATCTATTTTCATTATATCACCTTTAAGTATCTCGTTTTCCACTATCTTATCACTATTACTTATTAATTCATTTTTAGAATTATCGTTATTACTCAGCTTGTTAATTATTTCTTCAGTAATTTCCGTCATATTACTACCACTGTTACTTACCGTTTTATTAACTATCTGATTTACTTTACTTTTAATCTGTTCCTCTACTGATTCTGTCACTTGTTCCTTAAATGTCATTAACCGTTCGTTAATTTCGTTTACAATCTCACTCTTTATACCACTGACTCTGGTATTTATTTCATTAAACTTACTGTCATTAATATCAAAACGTTCGTTAATCTCACCCCTTAATTCATTAAATTGTTAATCATTACTATCAAAACGATAATTTAATTCATTAAATTGATTCAGTATAATACTCATCATATCATTATCAAATTTATTGTATTTTGTTGAGGTTGGGGTTAATTGAAGCCCTGAATCCTCTGTCACATTTGTTTGATCTGTTACATTTACTTCAACTATTTTGTCTTGACCCACATTCGGAGTCGAATGGGCTTCAAGGCCGCTCATAACAGCTGATTCACTCATTTCAATTTCACTCTCGTTAGTACCCATTATTTATTCTTTATGAGATTTGTTAATCTTAACACAATTACAATCTTACATGTATTTAATATTTTTTCTCTTTGTATGTTTTATTTAACTATAGCATACACATCGCTTAACCTGTACGTAATTTACGTATTCCTACCCAGCCTCCAAACCACGCTTGTATTCGCCTGTAGGTGCGATTTATAAATTATTTTACAAAAGTCCCTGTTGAAGGCGCCAATTGTACAAATACAGATTACTGAGAGACTTATAACATTTAAATTATTATTTGTCCAGAATAACTTAACTTACAAAGTCCAAAGTCCGTCACACGAACTGCGAAATACAAGCAGGGTTTGGGGTTATATCAGTAACATACTCAACTCGCATTTATGTAAAACAACTCCAATTTTATTTCATTTTTTATGCTCCTTCAAATTTATTGATTACTCAACTTTTCTTTCAAAATTAAAATATTACTGATCTTTCTATTACTGAAAATATTACTGAATGACACAAAACATTTATTTCAATATTGTATATTTCTTCTAATAGTTATATTAATTAAGGCGAACCCAGCTTGCTCATTCTCACATTCATACTTTTAAAACCCCATTTTATGTAAAATGATAATAATAATTTTGGTGGAATACTGTTACATGATGTAGCGTCGTCTTTCCCGACCGCGTGGTGCGTCCCACAGAGTTCTCTTATTCAATGTCCAGAAGGTTGTTGTTTCACTTTTGATAAAATTTTAATGGTTTTCACTGTTCCATATGAGTTTAGATTTTTTTACACTGCTTTACACACATTTTTGATATACACTGGGTTGGTCTGTCACTTTCTTAGGGCCCACGAGTCTTAGCGTACGTCTGGCAAGACGTACGCTATTTTGTCGACTGCTGCTTATTATTTTTACATTTTTTAATATGAGTTTTGCCCGGCCGGCGATGCGCACCACTATTCGCGTCCGCTACCTTGAAAAGTAAATTGTCGACTCCCTCGCACCAGCGAAACAGGCTCCCACTACTGTTCGTTGCTAAACAGGAAAAGCACTGCCTTCAGGTTATAAATTTTTCGTAGTCGTTCATGGTGTATAGCTTTTCTCTGGACCACGTGGCTACTGTTGTTAAATGTTGACGATATAGAAGGCTTTGTGGGTGGAGCATTCACTTGACTTCCGCCATCTCGAAAGCACATGGCAAGGAAATCTTACGGCTTAGCCATTTTCTCCTGACGTCGCTTTTAATGTTTAGGCGTAGTAGCTGCGCCCCGTCTTGTGTGTGTGCGCAGCGGACGTGACAATATTGAATTCACAAGCGAGTCTGGCATTTTGTCAACCACACTCCACTCAAAAAGTTTGTGTTACTGTTCATTGTTCAAATACAACCGTAGCTCGCATGGGACTTGCAATGTTGACCACAAACAAGTTTAAATATATTAGGAAAAAATAAAATCCCCCTTTTTGCCCCATTACAATAGCCCCCAATGAGAGGTTTTATGCCAGAGAGCATAAAAACTCATTGCTAAACCTTAGGTGGATCGGTGAGTATATGGCGCCAACAACCCCCCGTTAATTTCTAAACACGTTATGGGTAAACTACCCCCCTAGCTCGGCGACTATGGCTGCACCTGAACGAGATTACTGGACTTCTCTGTTCGAGATCCCAACACCATAAAATCGGACAGATACTCACCATAGTATCCCTAACCTTCTATCATTCCGCCCAAAAATCAAAACACTGGCCTTATACCATACCAGATCCTCAACCGATATGTTCCCCCTTACATGCATACTGGGTTGCCTTTAGCAAGTACTGGGTGCGTACACATACTCATTATTACTGACTATAATATTTATACACTACTTTGTTGATTTAAAATTTCTAAAAATATGTCATACTTGAACTTCAATTACTTCTCTTAATATTTTATCGATTGGACGTTACAGTTTCAACTCAAAATAAATTAAACAAATCCACTTAAATCGTTTAAATTCTGTTAACTCAAAGAAATTAATCTAAGTCCAATAACAAAATGTTATATTACCATTAATTTCATCAAAACCCCAAAATCTTTTACATGAATCTACAATTCTTCTTCACTAGCTACGAACAATCATAAAAAACAAATAAACTAAACACCTTACTAAATCAGAAATTCACTTATCATTACCTTTGTTTACAACACATATAATATGAATAATATAAATCAGTTAACACATTAACATATAATCAACAATATATCCTGGACACAAAAACACAATCTATACTTCAAGCAAAATTTTTCTTTTTCTTTTTCTTTTTAAAAAAAAATGTTCGATTCTCAAAAAGAATCGTTTTGTCAACAAAATTTATTATTTCATCATTTCAGTATGGATACACAAATAAAATCTACGAATCAATTGTAAAAAACGTACTATATATCAAACCTCAGTCATCAGCTTATTTCTCTGGGTCAAGTGAATGACCTTGCCCTAGATACATCTCAAAATTTATACAAAGTAAAATACATCACATGTTTATAGTTTTTACATTCAAACATAATACAACATAATAAAACAGAACACTCATAATTAACCTTGTGGTTATTACCTTACAATAAACAATTCACATTTAAGTTGACCAAAAATTTACACCTCTTACAGCTTTATTTTATTTTCAAATTCTATCATATTGTTCACTAGCTTCGTTTATTATTACATTTTAACTATGATTTTCTGTTTAACACTTTCATTATCAATTATTTTGGGTGACTCTTAGTTATTCATAATAATTCGATTTACAAATGGGTGATTAAATATAACCTCAACCCCCTTCTGACTCTAACACTTACTAACAGATTTACATGGTATGACACCACTCCCTCAAAATATTCATCTCCACTAACTTTCTACTCTAACTCATCTTGAACCATTCTACCCTTATAACAAAATACTGTCTACCCTCTTTGTACTTAGGATGTGTGTTCCCTCCCTACGCTCATTCCCTTATTAGTTCCTGGTCTCCCCCATGGTAACCCCGCCAACGCACATACGGTTCACCTCCCACCACAACGCTTTTCGTTGAGGACTCCTTATCACACCACCCCCCTTACAAAATTCCACCATCAGCTAATTACTCTCCAATTACATACCTCTCATTACTCTACATATACTCCCTATCGCTACTATGTCACTATTAATACTCTGTTTTCTATACTACTTTTATTCCTAAAAATCTTATTCTGTTTAACACCCCTTCATCCTTAACTCTGACTGATTCAAATGCCTTATATAAATCTTAATCACCCAAATTCTAACTTTTATTACCCATTGAAAATTCATAACTATCTCAAATTAATTTCATCACTTAACTTAAAACATTTTAAACACATTTAAAATTTATAAACATTTTACTTGATTTAAATTGCATTATCCTCTTCATACTTACAATACATCACTCATATACTGTCATGGACAAAAAAATATAAACATTGATCACCACCCAATAATGTACATAACTCCATGTATCTTCTGAAACATTATAACAATCATATGATTCCACAACTAAATACATTTCATATTTATTCATTTATTATTTATTATCAAGTACCAATCTCCTAAAATCATTCAAATTCATTAGCAAAATTCAATTATACAACATTAAATCATTCATTAATCGTAAATTCTTTAATTCAATCAATTGTTCAAAACACAAATTCATAATTACCTTACTCCAAAACAATTACAATTCATTTATTATCACCTTCATAATTATTCTCGTTATTTATTTAGTCTGCCAAAATATTATTATTATTATTAAATTGATTCCTCCTACATACACACATTGTTTACGTCAAGTAGATTTTACAACATAGACACAATTAATTTCACTATGAATTTATTTACAATCTCTTGTCATTAATTTTTCTGTTTACCACACCTCATTTCCTAATTTAGCCAGGTCATTACCATAAACTACAATATTTAAAATATCCATTCACTGATTTTTTATTTACCCCCCATCGTCATATAATAGTCTTATTTTTATATAACAATTATCATTTTTACTCACACTCAATTCATTATTATTATTTACATAATAATTCTCTAATATTTCAAATTGTTCCATAAAACCCACATAATAATCTACTAGATTATCCCACATTATTATCAAATCATATACCCTGTCTGAATCATTGATTTTGGTCTTGTCACCGTCTGTATTATTATCTATCACCCTTAAGTACTTTAACCTCTCAATTTCAGAATCATCTATTATTAATACTCCACATCTATGCACAGGTAAGCATTCAATACAATTATCAACGTTATTATTATTTATTTCTGCACTATCTTCATAACAAGGCAAGTCTTTCATATCATCTATTTTTTCAAATTTTAACTTCTCTTTTAACTCCTTATAGCTTCTACTTAACGTAAACAATTCTATCTCCCCATCAACACACAACTCTCTCTCTAAACATCTCTCACCATAACGCCATATCACTTTGTCTCTCTCACTCCATGCAGAGGGTACTGCTATATTAAAACACCTCCTGGTTCCTCCAGGAACAACACAAAAATTCAAAAGACAATTATTGGTAGAACATTTATCTACCCAATACATTCGTGAAGACCTTTCTTCACCACCCACAACACCACGGGAAAATTTTACCCTCTGCCATCCCTCTACCTGTACACTCTTCATACTCTCTCTATAACTGATAAACATTTGTTTCTACCCCTTTACAACCCATTACTCTCTCACTCTCACTAACTATCTCTATATCATCACTATCTATTTTCATTATATCACCTTTAAGTATCTCGTTTTCCACTATCTTATCACTATTACTTATTAATTCATTTTTAGAATTATCGTTATTACTCAGCTTGTTAATTATTTCTTCACTAATTTTCGTCATATTACTACCACTGTTACTTACCGTTGTATTAACTATCTGATTTACTTTACTTTTAATCTGTTCCTCTACTGATTCTGTCACTTGTTCCTTAAATGTCATTAACCGTTCGTTAATTTCGTTTACAATCTCACTCTTTATACCACTGACTCTGGTATTTATTTCATTAAACTTACTGTCATTAATATCAAAACGTTCGTTAATCTCACCCCTTAATTCATTAAATTGTTAATCATTACTATCAAAACGATAATTTAATTCATTAAATTGATTCGGTATAATACTCATCATATCATTATCAAATTTATTGTATTTTGTTGAGGTTGGGGTTAATTGAAGCCCTGAATCCTCTGTCACATTTGTTTGATCTGTTACATTTTCTTCAACTATTTTGTCTTGACCCACATTCGGAGTCGAATGGGCTTCAAGGCCGCTCATAACAGCTGATTCACTCATTTCAATTTCACTCTCGTTAGTAGCCATTATTTATTCTTTATGAGATTTGTTAATCTTAACACAATTACAATCTTACATGTATTTAATATTTTTTCTCTTTGTATGTTTTATTTAACTATAGCATACACATCGCTTAACCTGTACGTAATTTACGTATTCCTACCCAGCCTCCAAACCACGCTTGTATTCGCCTGTAGGTGCGATTTATAAATTATTTTACAAAAGTCTCTGTTCAAGGCGCCAATTGTACAAATACAGATTACTGAGAGACTTATAACATTTAAATTATTATTTGTCCAGAATAACTTAACTTACAAAGTCCAAAGTCCGTCACACGAACTGCGAAATACAAGCAGGGTTTGGGGTTATATCAGTAACATACTCAACTCGCATTTATGTAAAACAACTCCAATTTTATTTCATTTTTTATGCTCCTTCAAATTTATTGATTACTCAACTTTTCTTTCAAAATTAAAATATTACTGATCTTTCTATTACTGAAAATATTACTGAATGACACAAAACATTTATTTCAATATTGTATATTTCTTCTAATAGTTATATTAATTAAGGCGAACCCAGCTTGCTCATTCTCACATTCATACTTTTAAAACCCCATTTTATGTAAAATGATAATAATAATTTTGGTGGAATACTGTTACATGATGTAGCGTCGTCTTTCCCGACCGCGTGGTGCGTCCCACAGAGTTCTCTTATTCAATGTCCAGAAGGTTGTTGTTTCACTTTTGATAAAATTTTAATGGTTTTCACTGTTCCATATGAGTTTAGATTTTTTCACACTGCTTTACACACATTTTTGATATACACTGGGTTGGTCTGTCACTTTCTTAGGGCCCACGAGTCTTAGCGTACGTCTGGCAAGACGTACGCTATTTTGTCGACTGCTGCTTATTATTTTTACATTTTTTAATATGAGTTTTGCCCGGCCGGCGACGCGCACCACTATTCGCGTCCGCTACCTTGAAAAGTTAATCGTCGACTCCCTCGCACCAGCGAAACAGGCTCCCACTACTGTTCGTTGCTAAACAGGAAAAGCACTGCCTTCAGGTTATAAATTTTTCGTAGTCGTTCATGGTGTATAGCTTTTCTCTGGACCACGTGGCTACTGTTGTTAAATGTTGACGATATAGAAGGCTTTGTGGGTGGAGCATTCACTTGACTTCCGCCATCTCGAAAGCACATGGCAAGGAAATCTTACGGCTTAGCCATTTTCTCCTGACGTCGCTTTTAATGTTTAGGTGTAGTAGCTGCGCCCCGTCTTGTGTGTGTGCGCAGCGGACGTGACAATATTGAATTCACAAGCGAGTCTGGCATTTTGTCAACCACACTCCACTCAAAAAGTTTGTGTTACTGTTCATTGTTCAAATACAACCGTAGCTCGCATGGGACTTGCAATGTTGACCACAAACAAGTTTAAATATATTTAGGAAAAAATAAAATCTCCCTTTTTGCCCCATTACAATAGCCCCCAATGAGAGGTTTTATGCCAGAGAGCATAAAAACTCATTGCTAAACCTTAGGTGGATCGGTGAGTATATGGCGCCAACAACCCCCCGTTAATTTCTAAACACGTTATGGGTAAACTACCCCCCTGCTCGGCGACTATGGCTGCACCTGAACGAGATTACTGGACTTCTCTGTTCGAGATCCCAACACCATAAAATCGGACAGATACTCACCATAGTATCCCTAACCTTCTATCATTCCGCCCAAAAATCGAAACACTGGCCTTATACCATACCAGATCCTCAACCGATATGTTCCCCCTTACATGCATACTGGGTTGCCTTTAGCAAGTACTGGGTGCGTACACATACTCATTATTACTGACTATAATATTTATACACTACTTTGTTGATTTAAAATTTCTAAAAATATGTCATACTTGAACTTCAATTACTTCTCTTAATATTTTATCGATTGGACGTTACAGTTTCAACTCAAAATAAATTAAACAAATCCACTTAAATCGTTTAAATTCTGTTAACTCAAAGAAATTAATCTAAGTCCAATAACAAAATGTTATATTACCATTAATTTCATCAAAACCCCAAAATCTTTTACATGAATCTACAATTCTTCTTCACTAGCTACGAACAATCATAAAAAACAAATAAACTAAACACCTTATTAAATCAGAAATTCACTTATCATTACCTTTGTTTACAACACATATAATATGAATAATATAAATCAGTTAACACATTAACATATAATCAACAATATATCCTGGACAAAAAAACAATGTATACTTCAAGCAAAATTTTTCTTTTCCTTTTTCTTTTTAAAAAAAAATGTTCGATTCCCAAAAAGAATCGTTTTGTCAACAAAATTTATTATTTCATCATTTCAGTATGGATACACAAATAAAATCTACGAATCAATTGTAAAAAACGTACTATATATCAAACCTCAGTCATCAGCTTATTTCTCTGGGTCAAGTGAATGACCTTGCCCTAGATACATCTCAAAATTTATACAAAGTAAAATACATCACATGTTTATAGTTTTTACATTCAAACATAATACAACATAATAAAACAGAACACTCATAATTAACCTTGTGGTTATTACCTTACAATAAACAATTCACATTTAAGTTGACCAAAAATTTACACCTCTTACAGCTTTATTTTATTTTCAAATTCTATCATATTGTTCACTAGCTTCGTTTATTATTACATTTTAACTATGATTTTCTGTTTAACACTTTCATTATCAATTATTTTGGGTGACTCTTAGTTATTCATAATAATTCGATTTACAAATGGGTGATTAAATATAACCTCAACCCCCTTCTGACTCTAACACTTACTAACAGATTTACATGGTATGACACCACTCCCTCAAAATATTCATCTCCACTATCTTTCTACTCTAACTCATCTTGAACCATTCTACCCTTATAACAAAATACTGTCTACCCTCTTTGTACTTAGGATGTGTGTTCCCTCCCTACGCTCATTCCCTTATTAGTTCCTGGTCTCCCCCATGGTAACCCCGCCAACGCACATACGGTTCACCTCCCACCACAACGCTTTTCGTTGAGGACTCCTTATCACACCACCCCCCTTACAAAATTCCACCATCAGCTAATTACTCTCCAATTACATACCTCTCATTACTCTACATATACTCCCTATCGCTACTATGTCACTATTAATACTCTGTTTTCTATACTACTTTTATTCCCAAAAATCTTATTCTGTTTAACACCCCTTCAACCTTAACTCTGACTGATTCAAATGCCTTATATAAATCTTTATCACCCAAATTCTAACTTTTATTACCCATTGAAAATTCATAACTATCTCAAATTAATTTCATCACTTAACTTAAAACATTTTAAACACATTTAAAATTTATAAACATTTTACTTGATTTAAATTGCATTATCCTCTTCATACTTACAGTACATCACTCATATACTGTCATGGACAAAAAAATATAAACATTGATCACCACCCAATAATGTACATAACTCCATGTATCTTCTGAAACATTATAACAATCATATGATTCCACAACTAAATACATTTCATATTTATTCATTTATTATTTATTATCAAGTACCAATCTCCTAAAATCATTCAAATTCATTAGCAAAATTCAATTATACAACATTAAATCATTCATTAATCGTAAATTCTTTAATTCAATCAATTGTTCAAAACACAAATTCATAATTACCTTACTCCAAAACAATTACAATTCATTTATTATCACCTTCATAATTATTCTCGTTATTTATTTAGTCTGCCAAAATATTATTATTATTATTAAATTGATTCCTCCTACATACACACATTGTTTACATCAAGTAGATTTTACAACATAGACACAATTAATTTCACTATGAATTTATTTACAATCTCTTGTCATTAATTTTTCTGTTTACCACACCTCATTTCCTAATTTAGCCAGGTCATTACCATAAACTACAATATTTAAAATATCCATTCACTGATTTTTTATTTACCCCCCATCGTCATATAATAGTCTTATTTTTATATAACAATTATCATTTTTACTCACACTCAATTCATTATTATTATTTACATAATAATTCTCTAATATTTCAAATTGTTCCATAAAACCCACATAATAATCTACTAGATTATCCCACATTATTATCAAATCATATACCCTGTCTGAATCATTGATTTTGGTCTTGTCACCGTCTGTATTATTATCTATCACCCTTAAGTACTTTAACCTCTCAATTTCAGAATCATCTATTATTAATACTCCACATCTATGCACAGGTAAGCATTCAATACAATTATCAACGTTATTATTATTTATTTCTGCACTATCTTCATAACAAGGCAAGTCTTTCATATCATCTATTTTTTCAAATTTTAACTTCTCTTTTAACTCCTTATAGCTTCTACTTAACGTAAACAATTCTATCTCCCCATCAACACACAACTCTCTCTCTAAACATCTCTCACCATAACGCCATATCACTTTGTCTCTCTCACTCCATGCAGAGGGTACTGCTATATTAAAACACCTCCTGGTTCCTCCAGGAACAACACAAAAATTCAAAAGACAATTATTGGTAGAACATTTATCTACCCAATACATTCGTGAAGACCTTTCTTCACCACCCACAACACCACGGGAAAATTTTACCCTCTGCCATCCCTCTACCTGTACACTCTTCATACTCTCTCTATAACTGATAAACATTTGTTTCTACCCCTTTACAACCCATTACTCTCTCACTCTCACTAACTATCTCTATATCATCACTATCTATTTTCATTATATCACCTTTAAGTATCTCGTTTTCCACTATCTTATCACTATTACTTATTAATTCATTTTTAGAATTATCGTTATTACTCAGCTTGTTAATTATTTCTTCACTAATTTTCGTCATATTACTACCACTGTTACTTACCGTTGTATTAACTATCTGATTTACTTTACTTTTAATCTGTTCCTCTACTGATTCTGTCACTTGTTCCTTAAATGTCATTAACCGTTCGTTAATTTCGTTTACAATCTCACTCTTTATACCACTGACTCTGGTATTTATTTCATTAAACTTACTGTCATTAATATCAAAACGTTCGTTAATCTCACCCCTTAATTCATTAAATTGTTAATCATTACTATCAAAACGATAATTTAATTCATTAAATTGATTCGGTATAATACTCATCATATCATTATCAAATTTATTGTATTTTGTTGAGGTTGGGGTTAATTGAAGCCCTGAATCCTCTGTCACATTTGTTTGATCTGTTACATTTTCTTCAACTATTTTGTCTTGACCCACATTCGGAGTCGAATGGGCTTCAAGGCCGCTCATAACAGCTGATTCACTCATTTCAATTTCACTCTCGTTAGTAGCCATTATTTATTCTTTATGAGATTTGATAATCTTAACACAATTTCAATCTTACATGTATTTAATATTTTTTCTCTTTGTATGTTTTATTTAACTATAGCATACACATCGCTTAACCTGTACGTAATTTACGTATTCCTACCCAGCCTCCAAACCACGCTTGTATTCGCCTGTAGGTGCGATTTATAAATTATTTTACAAAAGTCTCTGTTCAAGGCGCCAATTGTACAAATACAGATTACTGAGAGACTTATAACATTTAAATTATTATTTGTCCAGAATAACTTAACTTACAAAGTCCAAAGTCCGTCACACGAACTGCGAAATACAAGCAGGGTTTGGGGTTATATCAGTAACATACTCAACTCGCATTTATGTAAAACAACTCCAATTTTATTTCATTTTTTATGCTCCTTCAAATTTATTGATTACTCAACTTTTCTTTCAAAATTAAAATATTACTGATCTTTCTATTACTGAAAATATTACTGAATGACACAAAACATTTATTTCAATATTGTATATTTCTTCTAATAGTTATATTAATTAAGGCGAACCCAGCTTGCTCATTCTCACATTCATACTTTTAAAACCCCATTTTATGTAAAATGATAATAATAATTTTGGTGGAATACTGTTACATGATGTAGCGTCGTCTTTCCCGACCGCGTGGTGCGTCCCACAGAATTCTCTTATTCAATGTCCAGAAGGTTGTTGTTTCACTTTTGATAAAATTTTAATGGTTTTCACTGTTCCATATGAGTTTAGATTTTTTCACACTGCTTTACACACATTTTTGATATACACTGGGTTGGTCTGTCACTTTCTTAGGGCCCACGAGTCTTAGCGTACGTCTGGCAAGACGTACGCTATTTTGTCGACTGCTGCTTATTATTTTTACATTTTTTAATATGAGTTTTGCCCGGCCGGCGACGCGCACCACTATTCGCGTCCGCTACCTTGAAAAGTTAATCGTCGACTCCCTCGCACCAGCGAAACAGGCTCCCACTACTGTTCGTTGCTAAACAGGAAAAGCACTGCCTTCAGGTTATAAATTTTTCGTAGTCGTTCATGGTGTATAGCTTTTCTCTGGACCACGTGGCTACTGTTGTTAAATGTTGACGAATATAGAAGGCTTTGTGGGTGGAGCATTCACTTGACTTCCGCCATCTCGAAAGCACATGGCAAGGAAATCTTACGGCTTAGCCATTTTCTCCTGACGTCGCTTTTAATGTTTAGGCGTAGTAGCTGCGCCCCGTCTTGTGTGTGTGCGCAGCGGACGTGACAATATTGAATTCACAAGCGAGTCTGGCATTTTGTCAACCACACTCCACTCAAAAAGTTTGTGTTACTGTTCATTGTTCAAATACAACCGTAGCTCGCATGGGACTTGCAATGTTGACCACAAACAAGTTTAAATATATTTAGGAAAAAATAAAATCCCCGTTTTTGCCCCATTACAATAGCCCCCAATGAGAGGTTTTATGCCAGAGAGCATAAAAAACTCATTGCTAAACCTTAGGTGGATCGGTGAGTATATGGCGCCAACAACCCCCCGTTAATTTCTAAACACGTTATGGGTAAACTACCCCCCTAGCTCGGCGACTATGGCTGCACCTGAACGAGATTACTGGACTTCTCTGTTCGAGATCCCAACACCATAAAATCGGACAGATACTCACCATAGTATCCCTAACCTTCTATCATTCCGCCCAAAAATCGAAACACTGGCCTTATACCATACCAGATCCTCAACCGATATGTTCCCCCTTACATGCATACTGGGTTGCCTTTAGCAAGTACTGGGTGCGTACACATACTCATTATTACTGACTATAATATTTATACACTACTTTGTTGATTTAAAATTTCTAAAAATATGTCATACTTGAACTTCAATTACTTCTCTTAATATTTTATCGATTGGACGTTACAGTTTCAACTCAAAATAAATTAAACAAATCCACTTAAATCGTTTAAATTCTGTTAACTCAAAGAAATTAATCTAAGTCCAATAACAAAATGTTATATTACCATTAATTTCATCAAAACCCCCAAAATCTTTTACATGAATCTACAATTCTTCTTCACTAGCTACGAACAATCATAAAAAACAAATAAACTAAACACCTTATTAAATCAGAAATTCACTTATCATTACCTTTGTTTACAACACATATAATATGAATAATATAAATCAGTTAACACATTAACATATAATCAACAATATATCCTGGACAAAAAAACAATGTATACTTCAAGCAAAATTTTTCTTTTCCTTTTTCTTTTTAAAAAAAAATGTTCGATTCCCAAAAAGAATCGTTTTGTCAACAAAATTTATTATTTCATCATTTCAGTATGGATACACAAATAAAATCTACGAATCAATTGTAAAAAACGTACTATATATCAAACCTCAGTCATCAGCTTATTTCTCTGGGTCAAGTGAATGGACCTTGCCCTAGATACATCTCAAAATTTATACAAAGTAAAATACATCACATGTTTATAGTTTTTACATTCAAACATAATACAACATAATAAAACAGAACACTCATAATTAACCTTGTGGTTATTACCTTACAATAAACAATTCACATTTAAGTTGACCAAAAATTTACACCTCTTACAGCTTTATTTTATTTTCAAATTCTATCATATTGTTCACTAGCTTCGTTTATTATTACATTTTAACTATGATTTTCTGTTTAACACTTTCATTATCAATTATTTTGGGTGACTCTTAGTTATTCATAATAATTCGATTTACAAATGGGTGATTAAATATAACCTCAACCCCCTTCTGACTCTAACACTTACTAACAGATTTACATGGTATGACACCACTCCCTCAAAATATTCATCTCCACTATCTTTCTACTCTAACTCATCTTGAACCATTCTACCCTTATAACAAAATACTGTCTACCCTCTTTGTACTTAGGATGTGTGTTCCCTCCCTACGCTCATTCCCTTATTAGTTCCTGGTCTCCCCCATGGTAACCCAGCCAACGCACATACGGTTCACCTCCCACCACAACGCTTTTCGTTGAGGACTCCTTATCACACCACCCCCCTTACAAAATTCCACCATCAGCTAATTACTCTCCAATTACATACCTCTCATTACTCTACATATACTCCCTATCGCTACTATGTCACTATTAATACTCTGTTTTCTATACTACTTTTATTCCCAAAAATCTTATTCTGTTTAACACCCCTTCAACCTTAACTCTGACTGATTCAAATGCCTTATATAAATCTTTATCACCCAAATTCTAACTTTTATTACCCATTGAAAATTCATAACTATCTCAAATTAATTTCATCACTTAACTTAAAACATTTTAAACACATTTAAAATTTATAAACATTTTACTTGATTTAAATTGCATTATCCTCTTCATACTTACAGTACATCACTCATATACTGTCATGGACAAAAAAATATAAACATTGATCACCACCCAATAATGTACATAACTCCATGTATCTTCTGAAACATTATAACAATCATATGATTCCACAACTAAATACATTTCATATTTATTCATTTATTATTTATTATCAAGTACCAATCTCCTAAAATCATTCAAATTCATTAGCAAAATTCAATTATACAACATTAAATCATTCATTAATCGTAAATTCTTTAATTCAATCAATTGTTCAAAACACAAATTCATAATTACCTTACTCCAAAACAATTACAATTCATTTATTATCACCTTCATAATTATTCTCGTTATTTATTTAGTCTGCCAAAATATTATTATTATTATTAAATTGATTCCTCCTACATACACACGATTGTTTACATCAAGTAGATTTTACAACATAGACACAATTAATTTCACTATGAATTTATTTACAATCTCTTGTCATTAATTTTTCTGTTTACCACACCTCATTTCCTAATTTAGCCAGGTCATTACCATAAACTACAATATTTAAAATATCCATTCACTGATTTTTTATTTACCCCCCATCGTCATATAATAGTCTTATTTTTATATAACAATTATCATTTTTACTCACACTCAATTCATTATTATTATTTACATAATAATTCTCTAATATTTCAAATTGTTCCATAAAACCCACATAATAATCTACTAGATTATCCCACATTATTATCAAATCATATACCCTGTCTGAATCATTGATTTTGGTCTTGTCACCGTCTGTATTATTATCTATCACCCTTAAGTACTTTAACCTCTCAATTTCAGAATCATCTATTATTAATACTCCACATCTATGCACAGGTAAGCATTCAATACAATTATCAACGTTATTATTATTTATTTCTGCACTATCTTCATAACAAGGCAAGTCTTTCATATCATCTATTTTTTCAAATTTTAACTTCTCTTTTAACTCCTTATAGCTTCTACTTAACGTAAACAATTCTATCTCCCCATCAACACACAACTCTCTCTCTAAACATCTCTCACCATAACGCCATATCACTTTGTCTCTCTCACTCCATGCAGAGGGTACTGCTATATTAAAACACCTCCTGGTTCCTCCAGGAACAACACAAAAATTCAAAAGACAATTATTGGTAGAACATTTATCTACCCAATACATTCGTGAAGACCTTTCTTCACCACCCACAACACCACGGGAAAATTTTACCCTCTGCCATCCCTCTACCTGTACACTCTTCATACTCTCTCTATAACTGATAAACATTTGTTTCTACCCCTTTACAACCCATTACTCTCTCACTCTCACTAACTATCTCTATATCATCACTATCTATTTTCATTATATCACCTTTAAGTATCTCGTTTTCCACTATCTTATCACTATTACTTATTAATTCATTTTTAGAATTATCGTTATTACTCAGCTTGTTAATTATTTCTTCACTAATTTTCGTCATATTACTACCACTGTTACTTACCGTTGTATTAACTATCTGATTTACTTTACTTTTAATCTGTTCCTCTACTGATTCTGTCACTTGTTCCTTAAATGTCATTAACCGTTCGTTAATTTCGTTTACAATCTCACTCTTTATACCACTGACTCTGGTATTTATTTCATTAAACTTACTGTCATTAATATCAAAACGTTCGTTAATCTCACCCCTTAATTCATTAAATTGTTAATCATTACTATCAAAACGATAATTTAATTCATTAAATTGATTCGGTATAATACTCATCATATCATTATCAAATTTATTGTATTTTGTTGAGGTTGGGGTTAATTGAAGCCCTGAATCCTCTGTCACATTTGTTTGATCTGTTACATTTTCTTCAACTATTTTGTCTTGACCCACATTCGGAGTCGAATGGGCTTCAAGGCCGCTCATAACAGCTGATTCACTCATTTCAATTTCACTCTCGTTAGTAGCCATTATTTATTCTTTATGAGATTTGATAATCTTAACACAATTTCAATCTTACATGTATTTAATATTTTTTCTCTTTGTATGTTTTATTTAACTATAGCATACACATCGCTTAACCTGTACGTAATTTACGTATTCCTACCCAGCCTCCAAACCACGCTTGTATTCGCCTGTAGGTGCGATTTATAAATTATTTTACAAAAGTCTCTGTTCAAGGCGCCAATTGTACAAATACAGATTACTGAGAGACTTATAACATTTAAATTATTATTTGTCCAGAATAACTTAACTTACAAAGTCCAAAGTCCGTCACACGAACTGCGAAATACAAGCAGGGTTTGGGGTTATATCAGTAACATACTCAACTCGCATTTATGTAAAACAACTCCAATTTTATTTCATTTTTTATGCTCCTTCAAATTTATTGATTACTCAACTTTTCTTTCAAAATTAAAATATTACTGATCTTTCTATTACTGAAAATATTACTGAATGACACAAAACATTTATTTCAATATTGTATATTTCTTCTAATAGTTATATTAATTAAGGCGAACCCAGCTTGCTCATTCTCACATTCATACTTTTAAAACCCCATTTTATGTAAAATGATAATAATAATTTTGGTGGAATACTGTTACATGATGTAGCGTCATCTTTCCCGACCGCGTGGTGCGTCCCACAGAGTTCTCTTATTCAATGTCCAGAAGGTTGTTGTTTCACTTTTGATAAAATTTTAATGGTTTTCACTGTTCCATATGAGTTTAGATTTTTTCACACTGCTTTACACACATTTTTGATATACACTGGGTTGGTCTGTCACTTTCTTAGGGCCCACGAGTCTTAGCGTACGTCTGGCAAGACGTACGCTATTTTGTCGACTGCTGCTTATTATTTTTACATTTTTTAATATGAGTTTTGCCCGGCCGGCGACGCGCACCACTATTCGCGTCCGCTACCTTGAAAAGTTAATCGTCGACTCCCTCGCACCAGCGAAACAGGCTCCCACTACTGTTCGTTGCTAAACAGGAAAAGCACTGCCTTCAGGTTATAAATTTTTCGTAGTCGTTCATGGTGTATAGCTTTTCTCTGGACCACGTGGCTACTGTTGTTAAATGTTGACGATATAGAAGGCTTTGTGGGTGGAGTATTCACTTGACTTCCGCCATCTCGAAAGCACATGGCAAGGAAATCTTACGGCTTAGCCATTTTCTCCTGACGTCGCTTTTAATGTTTAGGCGTAGTAGCTGCGCCCCGTCTTGTGTGTGTGCGCAGCGGACGTGACAATATTGAATTCACAAGCGAGTCTGGCATTTTGTCAACCACACTCCACTCAAAAAGTTTGTGTTACTGTTCATTGTTCAAATACAACCGTAGCTCGCATGGGACTTGCAATGTTGACCACAAACAAGTTTAAATATATTTAGGAAAAAATAAAATCCCCGTTTTTGCCCCATTACAATAGCCCCCAATGAGAGGTTTTATGCCAGAGGGCATAAAAACTCATTGCTAAACCTTAGGTGGATCGGTGAGTATATGGCGCCAACAACCCCCCGTTAATTTCTAAACACGTTATGGGTAAACTACCCCCCCTAGCTCGGCGACTATGGCTGCACCTGAACGAGATTACTGGACTTCTCTGTTCGAGATCCCAACACCATAAAATCGGACAGATACTCACCATAGTATCCCTAACCTTCTATCATTCCGCCCAAAAATCGAAACACTGGCCTTATACCATACCAGATCCTCAACCGATATGTTCCCCCTTACATGCATACTGGGTTGCCTTTAGCAAGTACTGGGTGCGTACACATACTCATTATTACTGACTATAATATTTATACACTACTTTGTTGATTTAAAATTTCTAAAAATATGTCATACTTGAACTTCAATTACTTCTCTTAATATTTTATCGATTGGACGTTACAGTTTCAACTCAAAATAAATTAAACAAATCCACTTAAATCGTTTAAATTCTGTTAACTCAAAGAAATTAATCTAAGTCCAATAACAAAATGTTATATTACCATTAATTTCATCAAAACCCAAAATCTTTTACATGAATCTACAATTCTTCTTCACTAGCTACGAACAATCATAAAAAACAAATAAACTAAACACCTTATTAAATCAGAAATTCACTTATCATTACCTTTGTTTACAACACATATAATATGAATAATATAAATCAGTTAACACATTAACATATAATCAACAATATATCCTGGACAAAAAAACAATGTATACTTCAAGCAAAATTTTTCTTTTCCTTTTTCTTTTTAAAAAAAAATGTTCGATTCCCAAAAAGAATCGTTTTGTCAACAAAATTTATTATTTCATCATTTCAGTATGGATACACAAATAAAATCTACGAATCAATTGTAAAAAACGTACTATATATCAAACCTCAGTCATCAGCTTATTTCTCTGGGTCAAGTGAATGACCTTGCCCTAGATACATCTCAAAATTTATACAAAGTAAAATACATCACATGTTTATAGTTTTTACATTCAAACATAATACAACATAATAAAACAGAACACTCATAATTAACCTTGTGGTTATTACCTTACAATAAACAATTCACATTTAAGTTGACCAAAAATTTACACCTCTTACAGCTTTATTTTATTTTCAAATTCTATCATATTGTTCACTAGCTTCGTTTATTATTACATTTTAACTATGATTTTCTGTTTAACACTTTCATTATCAATTATTTTGGGTGACTCTTAGTTATTCATAATAATTCGATTTACAAATGGGTGATTAAATATAACCTCAACCCCCTTCTGACTCTAACACTTACTAACAGATTTACATGGTATGACACCACTCCCTCAAAATATTCATCTCCACTAACTTTCTACTCTAACTCATCTTGAACCATTCTACCCTTATAACAAAATACTGTCTACCCTCTTTGTACTTAGGATGTGTGTTCCCTCCCTACGCTCATTCCCTTATTGGTTCCTGGTCTCCCCCATGGTAACCCCGCCAACGCACATACGGTTCACCTCCCACCACAAAGCTTTTCGTTGAGGACTCCTTATCACACCACCCCCCTTACAAAATTCCACCATCAGCTAATTACTCTCCAATTACATACCTCTCATTACTCTACATATACTCCCTATCGCTACTATGTCACTATTAATACTCTGTTTTCTATACTACTTTTATTCCCAAAAATCTTATTCTGTTTAACACCCCTTCAACCTTAACTCTGACTGATTCAAATGCCTTATATAAATCTTTATCACCCAAATTCTAACTTTTATTACCCATTGAAAATTCATAACTATCTCAAATTAATTTCATCACTTAACTTAAAACATTTTAAACACATTTAAAATTTATAAACATTTTACTTGATTTAAATTGCATTATCCTCTTCATACTTACAGTACATCACTCATATACTGTCATGGACAAAAAAATATAAACATTGATCACCACCCAATAATGTACATAACTCCATGTATCTTCTGAAACATTATAACAATCATATGATTCCACAACTAAATACATTTCATATTTATTCATTTATTATTTATTATCAAGTACCAATCTCCTAAAATCATTCAAATTCATTAGCAAAATTCAATTATACAACATTAAATCATTCATTAATCGTAAATTCTTTAATTCAATCAATTGTTCAAAACACAAATTCATAATTACCTTACTCCAAAACAATTACAATTCATTTATTATCACCTTCATAATTATTCTCGTTATTTATTTAGTCTGCCAAAATATTATTATTATTATTAAATTGATTCCTCCTACATACACACATTGTTTACATCAAGTAGATTTTACAACATAGACACAATTAATTTCACTATGAATTTATTTACAATCTCTTGTCATTAATTTTTCTGTTTACCACACCTCATTTCCTAATTTAGCCAGGTCATTACCATAAACTACAATATTTAAAATATCCATTCACTGATTTTTTATTTACCCCCCATCGTCATATAATAGTCTTATTTTTATATAACAATTATCATTTTTACTCACACTCAATTCATTATTATTATTTACATAATAATTCTCTAATATTTCAAATTGTTCCATAAAACCCACATAATAATCTACTAGATTATCCCACATTATTATCAAATCATATACCCTGTCTGAATCATTGATTTTGGTCTTGTCACCGTCTGTATTATTATCTATCACCCTTAAGTACTTTAACCTCTCAATTTCAGAATCATCTATTATTAATACTCCACATCTATGCACAGGTAAGCATTCAATACAATTATCAACGTTATTATTATTTATTTCTGCACTATCTTCATAACAAGGCAAGTCTTTCATATCATCTATTTTTTCAAATTTTAACTTCTCTTTTAACTCCTTATAGCTTCTACTTAACGTAAACAATTCTATCTCCCCATCAACACACAACTCTCTCTCTAAACATCTCTCACCATAACGCCATATCACTTTGTCTCTCTCACTCCATGCAGAGGGTACTGCTATATTAAAACACCTCCTGGTTCCTCCAGGAACAACACAAAAATTCAAAAGACAATTATTGGTAGAACATTTATCTACCCAATACATTCGTGAAGACCTTTCTTCACCACCCACAACACCACGGGAAAATTTTACCCTCTGCCATCCCTCTACCTGTACACTCTTCATACTCTCTCTATAACTGATAAACATTTGTTTCTACCCCTTTACAACCCATTACTCTCTCACTCTCACTAACTATCTCTATATCATCACTATCTATTTTCATTATATCACCTTTAAGTATCTCGTTTTCCACTATCTTATCACTATTACTTATTAATTCATTTTTAGAATTATCGTTATTACTCAGCTTGTTAATTATTTCTTCACTAATTTTCGTCATATTACTACCACTGTTACTTACCGTTGTATTAACTATCTGATTTACTTTACTTTTAATCTGTTCCTCTACTGATTCTGTCACTTGTTCCTTAAATGTCATTAACCGTTCGTTAATTTCGTTTACAATCTCACTCTTTATACCACTGACTCTGGTATTTATTTCATTAAACTTACTGTCATTAATATCAAAACGTTCGTTAATCTCACCCCTTAATTCATTAAATTGTTAATCATTACTATCAAAACGATAATTTAATTCATTAAATTGATTCGGTATAATACTCATCATATCATTATCAAATTTATTGTATTTTGTTGAGGTTGGGGTTAATTGAAGCCCTGAATCCTCTGTCACATTTGTTTGATCTGTTACATTTTCTTCAACTATTTTGTCTTGACCCACATTCGGAGTCGAATGGGCTATTTCACTCTCGTTAGTAGCCATTATTTATTCTTTATGAGATTTGTTAATCTTAACACAATTTCAATCTTACATGTATTTAATATTTTTTCTCTTTGTATGTTTTATTTAACTATAGCATACACATCGCTTAACCTGTACGTAATTTACGTATTCCTACCCAGCCTCCAAACCACGCTTGTATTCGCCTGTAGGTGCGATTTATAAATTATTTTACAAAAGTCTCTGTTCAAGGCGCCAATTGTACAAATACAGATTACTGAGAGACTTATAACATTTAAATTATTATTTGTCCAGAATAACTTAACTTACAAAGTCCAAAGTCCGTCACACGAACTGCGAAATACAAGCAGGGTTTGGGGTTATATCAGTAACATACTCAACTCGCATTTATGTAAAACAACTCCAATTTTATTTCATTTTTTATGCTCCTTCAAATTTATTGATTACTCAACTTTTCTTTCAAAATTAAAATATTACTGATCTTTCTATTACTGAAAATATTACTGAATGACACAAAACATTTATTTCAATATTGTATATTTCTTCTAATAGTTATATTAATTAAGGCGAACCCAGCTTGCTCATTCTCACATTCATACTTTTAAAACCCCATTTTATGTAAAATGATAATAATAATTTTTGTGGTATACTGTTACATGATGTAGCGTCGTCTTTCCCGACCGCGTGGTGCGTCCCACAGAGTTCTCTTATTCAATGTCCAGAAGGTTGTTGTTTCACTTTTGATAAAATTTTAATGGTTTTCACTGTTCCATATGAGTTTAGATTTTTTCACACTGCTTTACACACATTTTTGATATACACTGGGTTGGTCTGTCACTTTCTTAGGGCCCACGAGTCTTAGCGTACGTCTGGCAAGACGTACGCTATTTTGTCGACTGCTGCTTATTATTTTTACATTTTTTAATATGAGTTTTGCCCGGCCGGCGACGCGCACCACTATTCGCGTCCGCTACCTTGAAAAGTTAATCGTCGACTCCCTCGCACCAGCGAAACAGGCTCCCACTACTGTTCGTGCTAAACAGGAAAAGCACTGCCTTCAGGTTATAAATTTTTCGTAGTCGTTCATGGTGTATAGCTTTTCTCTGGACCACGTGGCTACTGTTGTTAAATGTTGACGATATAGAAGGCTTTGGGGGTGGAGCATTCACTTGACTTCCGCCATCTCGAAAGCACATGGCAAGGAAATCTTACGGCTTAGCCATTTTCTCCTGACGTCGCTTTTAATGTTTAGGCGTAGTAGCTGCGCCCCGTCTTGTGTGTGTGCGCAGCGGACGTGACAATATTGAATTCACAAGCGAGTCTGGCATTTTGTCAACCACACTCCACTCAAAAAGTTTGTGTTACTGTTCATTGTTCAAATACAACCGTAGCTCGCATGGGACTTGCAATGTTGACCACAAACAAGTTTAAATATATTTAGGAAAAAATAAAATCCCCCTTTTTGCCCCATTACAATAGCCCCCAATGAGAGGTTTTATGCCAGAGAGCATAAAACTCATTGCTAAACCTTAGGTGGATCGGTGAGTATATGGCGCCAACAACCCCCCGTTAATTTCTAAACACGTTATGGGTAAACTACCCCCTAGCTCGGCGACTATGGCTGCACCTGAACGAGATTACTGGACTTCTCTGTTCGAGATCCCAACACCATAAAATCGGACAGATACTCACCATAGTATCCCTAACCTTCTATCATTCCGCCCAAAAATCGAAACACTGGCCTTATACCATACCAGATCCTCAACCGATATGTTCCCCCCTTACATGCATACTGGGTTGCCTTTAGCAAGTACTGGGTGCGTACACATACTCATTATTACTGACTATAATATTTATACACTACTTTGTTGATTTAAAATTTCTAAAAATATGTCATACTTGAACTTCAATTACTTCTCTTAATATTTTATCGATTGGACGTTACAGTTTCAACTCAAAATAAATTAAACAAATCCACTTAAATCGTTTAAATTCTGTTAACTCAAAGAAATTAATCTAAGTCCAATAACAAAATGTTATATTACCATTAATTTCATCAAAACCCCAAAATCTTTTACAAAATCTTCTTCACTAGCTACGAACAATCATAAAAAACAAATAAACTAAACACCTTATTAAATC